>JAKSZU010000007.1:155606748-156806748 GCA_026018925.1 Tupaia tana | reverse complement strand
GCAGCACTGGGATTAATTGTGTCTCCAGTCATTATCTTGTCCTTGTTTTTTTCAGACTTGTGGCCTCTGAAATTTTTCAAAACAGCTCAGGGACTAAAGAGACATCTTCTTCACAATAGCATAAACTAACAATCTGTAGACCCAACAATTGATGTTTATTGCACCTTACAAAACTACTTTAATTACCTTCAGATTATGGTCTTATTCAAATAGATGCATTCTCATCTAAGGACGCCTGTGGACATTTACAAACCGCCTTTACAATGTAGAATTCTATGAAAAACTATTAGAACATTCTCCCCAGCTTATATGTAAAAAAAAGAAAGAAAGATGAATTTGTACTAAATTTAAAAAAAAAAGAAACCTTTAGGTATGAATGCAACAGGGAGGTTTTATCACTTTATATAATATGAGTTGAAAGCCTGGTACCTTAAGAATTGATTTTGTCTCAGAGAGTCCTGGCCTTATTCCAACACAGCAGCTACATTGTCATAATCAGGTAAATATATATTAGTCCATTCAGCTTCGCCAAGCCTCCAGTTTATGTTGACACATTTATGTCTATCTATCTATATAGATAGATGTACATATTTCTTTACCCTTGGCATCAACTGAAAAGATAAAACATTCTAATATGTCTCCACATTATCTCAAAAAAGTGATATGACTGCAATTTTTAATTTAGAAATAAAAATAATTTAGATAACATGTGTGGAATACTTAGCATATTAGATACTGTGCTAAGTGCTTCATGTGTGTTATGTCACTTAATCTTTACATCTCATGAGGTATTATCCCCAGCCATAGAGAAGTTAAGTAACTTCAAACTCCAAAGCAAGTGGCATAGCCAGGCCTCAAACCCAGCCCCCCCAAACTCACTGTGCACTTGGCTAGTTTTTAACCACGTACCTATTCAATTATATTCTAACCTTTTTTTTTTTTTAATTTTCTAGAGAGTGCATATGCTTGTTGGAAACAGACACAGAGAGAGAGAGAGAGAGAGAGAGAGAGAGAGAGAGAGAGAGAAGAAAAGCAAAAAAGCACTCTCCCATGAGGGATGGCCATGCTGCAATCCCTTCTGCTCTGTGTGTCCTTTCAGGATTTGGGACATGCATGCACGTGTGTCTGGCAAGTTTTTCAAGCCTCCAGGTCCAGGACTCCAGCTGCACAGTAGGCCATATGAGATCAAGTCACCTCAACCATTATGCCACCAGTTGGCCCTGTATTCTATTTTAATATATTAAATATTAAATTAGATTGGCCAATATATGATGTACTGTTCTACCTACATATTCATCTCTATTTCATATAAATAAAAAATATTAATAACATTGAGATGTCTAACTTTCCTTGAAGCTCTAAGATTCTATTATTTTAATATTCTAGTTAAAAATTAATTTATGTGTGACCCAGTTTGCTTAAAAGAATCTCTCTTTTTTTGGGGGGGAGAGATTTTCGCTATAGGGCACGTGTGCTCGCCAGACAGACAGAGACATAGCGACAGAAAGCGAGAAATCACCCCCCAGGGGGGATGGCCACACTGCAATCCCTTCTCCTCCATTCTCCTCTCGGGATCTTGGGCATGCACGTACACGCGCCCGGCGTGAGTTTTAAGCCACCAGGTCTGGGACGCAAACCACAGTCGACTACGTGGGAGTCCAGCGACATAGCCATTACACTAACCACTGGTTCCCCTTAAAAGAATCTCTGTAGACATGTGGCTCTGATGATCTTTTCTGGCCACCACTCACTGTACAATGAATTATCAATAAAATAAATTCCACCACAGTCTTAGGAGGACCGGTGCTTTCAAAACAGTATCTGTGTGCACATACCATATGGCATAGCTTTTGATATGAGCAATAAAAATGACCTGGACATAAAAATGTTCACCTCAGAGGAAATTTTTTAGTTTTGTTTTTGCCATTTGCTATAGAGCATGTACAATCACCAGAGAGACAGAAGTCATCCCCCGGGGGAAGGCCACATTGCAATCCCCCTCCTTCGTTTTCATCTTGGGATCTGGGGCATAAACACTCATGAACCTGGGAGTGATTTCCAAGGCACTGGGTCCAGGACTTGAACCACAAGTCAGCCATGTGGATCCAGTCGCCCTAACCTCCATGCCACCTGCTGGCCTGGGAAAAATTTTTTTTAATCGCTAGAGATTGCATGCACTTGCCAGAGAGAAAAGGAGAAAAAAAGGGGGAGAAAGTACCCTCAATTGGGTGTGGTCAGGCCACAATCCCTACTCTGTTTCTCTTTCCTGTTGGAATTTGGAGAACGTGTTTTTAAGGGACAAGGGCTGGAATTCAAACTTTAGTTGGCCATGTGTGATTCAGTTCCCTTAACCACTAGGCTATGGAACCAGTCCAAAAATAATTATTAAAGATAGTAATTTTGCACAGTTTCTACATTTTAACAAGGTGGCAAATCAACTGAGATGAGAACCTCTAGAGATAAGATAGGATGGTCAAATTGATTTTGTCTCTAAACACAATCCACAGTTCCTTTTCAAAGGTTTCATTATATAAAACATTAGGAATTCAAGACTTCCTTAATGTGTTAAAATATAAAGCTCCTCAAATGTGTGACACAGAGTTTAACTGATGTTAGTTTTCAGATATTTGGAATCACATCCAAAGTTACCTTGGGTTGTTTAATGTATCAACTCTTCTGCTCTGAATTGCCCTCACTGATAGAAATTTAGTAGGAATGCCAGGCTTTCTCATTTATAACAGGTAGTTTCAGAGCATTTGGGGCACAGCCATGAAGTCAGGTTGCTCTGTGTATGCCCTCCCCTTCCTTCTTAAACTCTCTAGCTACCTACTTCCTAAGCTTTTCTTTCGCCACTTTTTTCCCCTACTGTCAGTCCTAGGTTCTTTTAGCCCACCCCTTTAACTGGCATAGAAAAGCAAAACAGTAAACAAGCTCACAAGGGGATTACTAGTCAAAGGCAATACATCCTTTGGGGGACAATATTAGGCACTAAAGCTCTAAATAGGGAAGTATTGGGGGGTTAAAGGAGCCTCAGATCTAGATGGTCTCTCCCAATCTCTTCTATTATTCCTGCTGGGATCAATCTACTGATTAAATAAGTTGAGTCAATAACTATAGCCCTCCCTTTAAATTGTAGAAGAGGGAGAAAAAAAAAAACTTTTGCCTTCAATATTTCAACTAGAAATCAAAGTCAAGGGAATTTGTAGAAAGTATAAGTAGTCCTTAGTCGGCCTTCATTTTAAAGTAAGAAACCGACCAAAAGTAAAAGCAAAACTAACAAATCCCACTGCAATGTTTGGTAGCCTTCAAGAAGGCATGAGGAGAACCAGATGTCTCCCTAGGTATAGCTCACATTCCCCCCATGAACTTCTAAAACCAAAGTCTTCAAACAGGAGGCCAGGTACACCCCAGTGGAAGGCACTTCGATTGCACAGTGATTAGTAAAAAGCTTTCAAGTGTAAAAGATAAAAATATGAGTTCAAGTGAGAAGAGAAATGATGTTAAGTTTCCACTATAAGAGAAAAGCTTTTGCATGTATTTTTTAAAGTGGATGATAATGAGTAACAATTTGCTCTTTTATTTAGATTTTATAGAACATATTTAAGAGAATGATGTAGCAACTTCTTTTAGTTTTAAGGTAATCAATATCTAAACCTGCAAAGGTTATTTATGAGGGAACTTCAAATAGTTCATAGAAAATAGAATTAAAGTATGCGTTTATATTGGTACAAAAATGTTTTGAAATCCTCGCATAGATTTTTTTCATCATACTCATTTCCCACGAACTTTTTGAAGCCTCCTCATATTCTCTCCTAAACGGCTCTGGTTGAGAGCAAGCCATGTCAGGGCATCACACCTATTTTCCTTTCTCATCTCCTTGCACAATTGTACTTTCCCTTTTTTATTTTTAAGGTTTTTGATATAGGGCATATGCACTCCCCGGAAAGATACAGAGAGAGGAAAAGTAAGAAATCAACCCCCAGGAGAATGGCTATACCACAATACTTTTTCTCTCGGGATTTTGGGCATGCACTCGCGTGTTTTTGTGTGATTTTTCAAGCCGCTGGGTCTGGGACTTAAACTGCTGTCAGTCATGTGGGAATCCAGTGCCTTAACCACTACACCACTGCAGGCCCTAGCACTTTACCCTCTTCACAGAAGAATGGCATACCTTTTGCTCATTCTGAATCTTACTGTGCTTCATTTTGTTTGGCCTCAATGTCTGAAATTTTTGAGGTGGCAGAGAGACAATTGGAGATGGTGTCCACTAGGTCTCTACTAATGAAGACATGGGTCAGTTTCTCAACCGGATATTTTGCATGTCTCCAAACTGGTGAAAAGTTTCACAGTGACCTCTGACAGCTCAACATTACATCTTGGGTAGAAAGAACATGTATCCAGGATACATTTCCTTGGCAGTGTATTTGAGTTCATAAAAGAAGCATTTCAGGGACCAGCAGTTAGCATAATGGCTATGTCGCTGGACTCCCACATAGTCGACTGCAGTTCGCGTCCCAGACCCGGTGGCTTAAACTCATGCCGGGCACGTGTGCTTGCGTGCCCAAGATCCCGAGAGGAGAATGGAGGAGAAGGGATTGCAGCATGGCCATCCCCCCTGGGGGGTGATTTCTCACTTTCTATCTCTCTATCTCTCTCTCTCTGTCTGGCAAACGCACACGCCCTGTAGCAAAAACCTTTTTAAAAAAATTAAAAATTTTAAAAAATGAAGCATTTTATTACTTGTCCAAAAACATATTGGAGAAACAATGAAATGGAGGTATATTCATATGTCCCCTCTACAAGTATTTCAGCTTGCTCTCAACCATTACCCTGACCACATACATATTCCTCCAATGTGCTCATTTAATCTAAATGAACTCAAGAGGAAGATGTGAATCCCAATATAATAAGTTGCTATATGAATACTCAATACAGCTTTTTAAAGTATTATACCAGTAACTTCTCTTCCTTTAACAATAATTTTTCTTGAATCTCATGTCATCAAGCAAACGCGATTATTTATCCACAGACATATAAACTAATTGAAGATACATCCATCTTCAGAAGAGACACAATTTCAATAAAAATTTAGCTTTTTTTTTTCCAGGTTTATCTTTATGTGTGTGTGTGGGGGGGGGGGGGAGTTGCCATAGAATTCATGCACTCACTAGAGACACAGAGAAAGGGAAAGTGAAAAATCACCCCTCAAGGGGAATGGCCACACCACAATCACTTCTCTTCCATTCTTCTCTCAAGATTTTAGGCACACACGCAAACGTTCCTGATGAGGTTCTCAAGTTACCAGGTCCAGAGTGTGGACATGGTTGGCCATGTGCGAATCCAACCACCATGGCACCTGCTGGTCCCCCCCCAAATTTACTTTATATATTTAAGTATCAAAATTTGAGCAGTATCTATGCTGATGTTTTGGTTAATTATGCACCAAAAATAGGGTAATGATAACATAATCCAAAGGACATTTTTAATATCTACCTTAAAATATTTACCATTTTCAAAATTTAAGCAAAATATATTTTATTATTTATTAGCTCATTTAAAAATAACAACAGGGCCAGCCTGTGGTGTACAGATTAAGGTAGCCGGATCCCACATACCAGACTGTGCAGTTCACAGTTCAGGTCCAGGATCCAACAAGCATGTACACACATGCTCAAAATCCCAGAAAGAGAGATGGAGGGGAAACACATGCTTAAGTGCAGTTGTTTTGGTTTTTTTTCCCCTCACCTATGTGGCAGAGGAGTATACACTGGCTAATAATTAGTATGGTTGATTGCCACTGTCTTGGTTCATGTTAAAGTGCTCACAGTTTTATCCACCATTGCTTTTGCATCATTGATATATTGTGTTGATGGGAAAGTCATGACTCATTTTTCTATGCAAAAAATGAGTCATGACTTTCCCGAAAACCTAATAAATGCCAACCCAATGAAACAAGGCAACCAATTGCTCATTACCATTATAAAAATAGCATTTACTGGGGCCAGCAGGTGGTGTGGTGGTTAAGGTATTGGACACTCCAACCTAGCCAACTACGGTTTGAATCCTGGACCTGGTGGGCTGTTTTCTCACTTTCCTTCTCTCTGTGTGTCCATCTTTCTCTGATCAAATGGAAATAAGTGAAGGAATAAATAAAATTAAATAAATAATTCTTAAAAAGAAAGAAAAAGCATTCACCTAGCAGAAACCTTGAAGAATCTCAGGGATCCATCAACCACATTTCAAGAACTATTGAGCTAAGCTATATTATTTTTAGAAGTTTTAAAATTTAATTAAACCTAATCTTATTTTTGACAAATTATAAACATATATAAATTTATAGGATACACAGTGATGTTGTTATTGAATAAAGGTAATTAACATATCCATCACCTTAAATACTCCTCCAATCTAATTACATCTTCGTATTTGTATTTAAGCAAATTCCCTTCCATCCCTCAGCTTCTGGTAACCACCAAGCTCTAGTGATTCAATTATTCTAGATTGCACAGTTAAATAAAAATATGTGGTATTTGTCTATCTATACTTGGCTTATTTCACTTATGCTATAATATCCTCCAGGTAATCATGTTGCTGCAAATGACAGAATTTCCTCTTTTCAAGGCTGAATAGTACTCCATTGTGTATATTTTAATCACACTTTCTTTAGCCACTCATTCACTGACAGATATATCTTGGCTATTGTAAATAATACTGCAATAAATGTGAGAGTATAGTGATCTCTCAGATATACTGATTTAAAGTCCTTAGGATATATTCCCAAAAGTGGGATTGCTGGAAAATGCTGATATTTTTATTTCACTGCACAAATTTAAAATATTCCAACCCATTGGTCTATCCTGCATCTTTTCTCCTGAAAACTGCGTGAGGTGGTTGTGATTTCAGCGATGAGTTCCCAGAAAGGCAACGTGGCTCGTTCCAGGCCTCAGAAGCACCAGAATATGTTTAGCTTCAAAAATGACAAGTTTGATAAAAGTGTTCATACCAAGAAAATTAATATGAAACTTCATGATGGAGTATGTCAGCGTTGTAAAGAAGTTCTTCAATGGCGTGTAAAATACAGCAAATACAAACCATTATCAAAACAAAAAAATGTGTTAAATGCTTATAGAAGACAGTGAAGGACTCTTACCATATAATGTGTAGACCATGTGCCTGTGAACTTGAAGTTTGTGCAAAATGTGGAAAGAAAGAAGAAATTGTTATTCCGATTAATAAAGAACCAGAAAAGACAGAAAATAATCTAAGTCCCAACTGGAGCAGAAGTTGCAGGAGAAATGAAGAAAGTGATGATGATTTAGAGTTTGATATTGCTTTAGATGACACAGAAGATGACAGTCCAGTGGATTAATATATTAAAAGTCAGTTTGAGAAGATGAAAAAAATATATATTCCAACCCATTTATTTTAAAGGTTTTGCATTTCATTTATCCGAAATCAATAGTATTCTTTTTTGGATGAATACAAAATGATATTGCAGTTTTCAACCTAAAAACTATATAACAGAGCACTGGGTTTTCCAAAGGTCTCTTCGGCAAAATATAAGCCAATTTTTGAAACCTATTGTTCCTAAATCCAAGCAAGCAAAGGAAACTATGGGGATAGAGTCACACTGATTTTACTCTTGCTTTTCTTTTTTAAAAAGAATTATCTTTAAATTTTTATTTATTATTATTATTATTATTATTATTATTATTATTTTAAATGTGCTATAGGGCATGCGTGCTCACCAGAGAGAGAGAGAGAGAGAAAGCAAGCCACCCAGTCCAGGACTAAAACCACAGTTGGCCACGTAGGAGTCCAGCACCTTAACCACCACGCCATCTGCTAGCCCTCTTGCCTGGCTTATACAGCAATGATAGTTTGCCAACAACAGAAAAACTCATCACAGTTCAATAATACTTAAGTATCTTTGTCTTCAACTTTTCTTACACTTTCAACCTAAAACTTTATTATGTTCATTAATTTTATATTTTACCTCTTTTTCTCCTTACATACACATAAAGTTTGTTCTTTCTTTTTTCCTTCCTTCCTTCCTTCCTTCCTTCCTTCCTTCCTTTCTTTTTAATTGACTAAGAGACAGAACAAAGGAAAAGGCACCCCTTCCATGCCACAATCCCCTATCCTCCGTTTCTCCATCTTATTGGGATTTGGGGTGTACACACACATGTACTCAACATGTCTTTCAAGCTGCCAGGGCCAAGATTCAGCATGTAGTGGTCCATGTGGGATCCAGCTCCCCTAACCATTAGGTCACAGAGTGGGCTCTAGATTTCTTTTTCTAATTGACCGAGGGCACATGTGCTCATCAGAAAGAGAGAGAGAGAGCATGGGAGAAAGAGAAAGTACTCTACAAAGGGGAATGGTCATGCCACAATCCCTTCCCCTCCATTTTTATTTTTTTTCTTTTTGGAGAGGTTTTCACTATAGGGCGCGTGCGCTCAACAGACAGACAGAGAGAGACATAGAGACAGAAAGCGAGAAATCACCCCCAAGGGGGATGGTCACGCCACAATCCTTTCTCCTCCATTCTCCTCTTGGGATCTTGGGCACTCATGCACACGCGCCCGGCGTGAGTTTTAAGCCACCGGGTCAGGGACTTGAACCGCGGTCGACTACGTGGGAGTCCAGCGACATAGCCATTACGCTAACTGCTGGTTCCCCCTTCCCCTCCATTTTTTCATCCTGTCATGATTTGGGGCTCACAAGTACACTCAATCAGTGTGTTCCTTTAGCTACCAGTGTTGGAATTTGAACCACAGTCAGCCATGCAAGCTCTGGCTCCCTCAACTATTAGGCTACTGGGCTGTCCCACAAAAACTCGAGTTTTTAAGCATGACTTAATAAGAATTTGAATCATCTTAAAATGTAAACCATAATCACTTCGAATTTTATTTTTATTATAAAATAAAGAATCGATAGTATATCACTTCAAAATTTTTGGTAAGATACGATTTTGTTCATTATGATATTGTAGCATCAAAGTGGTTGAGAAAGTAATAATCAAAATAATTGTTTACATATTTTCATGAAGGAATATTCAGCAATTTCATAATTTAACTTATCTGGTTCGTGAGAAATCTTGTTTGCAGAGAAATCACATCACATGTGGGTCCTAGCAAGTCAAGGTTATGGAAAAATTCCAGTTCTGAGGATGAGCTCTCTCTTTATGGTGTAGATTACATTGATGAGTTCTAAAGATTCATTTAGCCAGATTTGAGCATGGTTTACCTAAACTAAGAAACATATCTTCCTTGGGACCAGCAGTTGGCATAATGCCTATGTCACTGGACTCCCATGTAGTCAACCGCAGTTCGAGTTCCAGAACTGGTGGCTTAAACTCACGCCAGGCACGTGTGCATGCATGCCCAAGATCCCAAGAGGAGAATGGAAGAGAAGGGATTGTGGCATGGCCATCCCCCCAGGGGGGTGATTTCTCACTTTCTGTCTCTCTGTCTTTCTCTGTCTTTCTGGTGAGTGCATGTGCCCTATAGTAAAAACATTTAAAAAAAAAAAAAAAAACCACACACACACACACACACACACACACACACAATCTTCCTCAAAGGAGAATATCTGTGGATAAGCCTTAAATTCTACATAAACTTTCAAAATATACTGATGCTGAGATGTTAAAAATTAATAAAATTATAAGAAACTAGAAAATCCTCACTAGACTTAACATATCAGAAATTCACTCAAGGATCAGAAGACTTAATTTCCCTTCTTTTACTGAGTTTTAAATTATTTTTAAAGTTTTTACCATAGGGTGCATGAGCTCACTGGTGAGAAACAGAGAGAGCCACTGAGAGAGAAAATGAGAAATCACCCCCGCCCACCCCAAGGCGGATGGCCATGCCACAATTCTTCTCCACCATTCTCCTGGGATTTAGGGCACGCAGGCACACAAGTCCAGCATGAGTTATAAACCACCACGTCCAGGACCCAAACTGCATTGGGCCATGTGGGAATTCAGCACTTTAACCACTATGCCACCTGCTATCCTCAAATTTTAATTTTTTATCCACAACGGTTTTATTTAAAAGCAATGATTTGGGGCCAGCAGGTGGTATGGTGGTTAAGGGCACTGGACTCCCACGTGGCCAACCACGGTTCAAGTCCTGGACCTGGTGGCTTACTTTCTTGCTCTCTCTCTCTCTCTCTGTCACCCTGTCCCTCTCTGGTCAAATTAAAATATACAAATAAATAAACTTAAATAAAATAATTCTTTAAAAATAAAATAAAATAAAAGCAATGATTTTCCTCCAATGGGTTGGCATTATAATCAACCAGATTTAACATTTTCTTTCTTTTTTTTTAACAGAACTCAAAATCTAGCAGATCATATAAAAGATAAAATATATGATACCATCTCAACATCTTCCTCTTCTTTTTCTGTAGAACTGCCTTTACAAAAAATAATTAATAATATATTCATTTGATATGGTCTAAGTATTAAACTATACAAAATTATACTGACACTCAATATTCCAGTCATTAAAACAGTTGAACTTGGGACCAGCAGATGGCGTAATGATTACATCACTGGACTCCCAAATAGCTGACTACAGCTTTAATCCCGGACCTGCAGGCTTGAAACTCATGCTGGGTGAGTGTGTGTTCATGCCCAAGATCCAGAAAGGAGAATAGAGGAGAAGGGACTGCGGTGTGGACATCCCCCTTGAGGGTGATTTCTCAACTCCTGTCTGCTGAACACAAGTGTCCTATAGCAAAAATCTCTCTAAAAAATAAAAAGTTAAATTTTTATGAAGATGTATAATCTTTGTTCTATTGAATCATTGGAAGTCATGATACAGTTTTGCATAGGAAAACAGAAAAACACATCATGACTTTTCTGACCACCCAATATATTTGATCCCTCAAGTTCAGCTGTTTCAAAATTAGAGTTATTCTTTTTGGATACACCCTCCCCCATCAAAAGAAAGATAGTTTAGAAAGCAAGAGAGAATTCTGAGGTGTGTGTTAAGGGAAGACGTTTCTATCCCTGCAACATCTGTTTAAAAAAATAAAAGCCAATGATTAATACATATAGCTCACATATGTGGAAAAATAAAAAACAGGCAAACTCATGGATATATTTTTGGTTTTACATGAAAAGTATTATACAAATAGAGGATAGTATATTGATTTCCATATCCCTGGGATAATTTTGTTGACTGTAAGGGTCATTCACTAACTGGGCCTGTTGGATTGGCCCTGTAGCCTAGTGTTTAAGGGAGTTGGATCCCACATGACTGACTTCACAGTTCAAATCCAGGACCCAGCTGCATGAAAAACCTGTCAGGCTTGGGACCAGCAGATGGTGTAATGGCTATGTCACTGGACTCCCATGTAGTTGACCGCTGTTTGAGTACCGGACCCCGTGGCTTAAAGTCACACCAGGTACATGCGCGTGCGTGCCCAAGATCCCGAGAGGAGAATGGAGGAGAAGGGATTGAGGTGTGGCCATCACCTAGGGCGGGTGATTTCTCACTTTTTGTCTCTCTGTCTCTCTCTGTTTCTCTCTGTCTTTCTGGTGAGCGCATGCACCCTATAGCAAAAACCTCTCAAAAAAAAAAACTATCAGGCTCATGTGTGCATGCCTGACAGGAGTAAACAATGAAGGAGAAGGGATTACAGCATGACCACACCAGTTGGGATGCTTTCTCACTCTCCTCTCTGTGTCTCTATCTCTCCGGCAACTAAATATATATACATAATCTGGGCCTATTAATTAATTGTCTTCTCATTTCCTTTTATTTCAGGGTTTTTTTTTATTTTTGGTCATAGGATACATGCATTAGAGAGAAAGTGAGAAATTGTGGTCATGCCACAATCCCTTCTCCATTCTCCTTTAGGGATTTAGGGCATGCCTGTACCCACACCCCAGTATGTTTCTCAAGATGACAGTTTTAGGACTTGAACTGCAGAGTCACTCATGTGGGATCCATTAGCTCAACCACCATGCCACTTGCTGAGTTATGATTTCCTTTTTTCATATTCTAGTCTCTTAAAATTATGTAAAATAATGATTACAAAGAAAACTATTACTAGATGATTACTAATGATTACTAAAACAAAGTTCACCAGGACATTAACAGACATTTCTACTGCTTAATGAGGTTATGAGTAGTTTTCCTTGATTTTTTTCAAGTTTAAAATAATGAATATGCATCTCTTTTATAATCAGAAAAAATTATTAGCACTTGTTTGTACTTTTTCTACTTCAGGGAATACAATAACAAATTCTCCCATGAGATAAAAACACCACTCGCCTAACTTTCCACCATCTCATTCTGCTGACATCCTCATCCCAACTAGCCCAGATCCTCAGGGTGGCCCCCAGGGTCCACAGGGAGCACTGGGCCAGTCCATACACTGAGCACTCCCACACAGTGATAAGACCAGGGCTGTGTGCTGACAGAAATTCAGAAATGCCCTTCGGTTAGGATCAGGACAGGTACTTGGAGCCTTACAGACTACCAACCAAACAGCTCAACAAGGGCTTTCGACAGACCTGTCCTTCCCCTTTGCATGCCTGCAGAAGGCTTTCTTTCCTGTATGAATATGCAGAGTCCTCAACTTTCCCTTCAGGGCAGGAACTCTAAATCAATATTCAATTACTTATGACTTTCAATTTTTAATTAACATGTGTCTCAACTGGATGGTTGCATGGTCCTTTGTACTTTGAGAAGTCATTATCAAGAGTGTTATTTTTCTGCTCCCTTAAAGATATGTACTTAATTATTTATTACATGTATGGTTTACATTGTGTCAAACCTCCAGGCATCCAGGAGGAGAAATTATTTAGCAGATTAGAAACCACTGCTAAAAATTGTTTATGGCTGTGTTAACTGAAGCATAACCAGGTAAAAATACAAATACTTAATACATACAAAAAGAGTGAGAAGTCACACAGACACACACATAGTATATTCTGAAACTGTATGAAGATTGATGCAGCGTCTTCAAGAAAGATTGGGTTTTTGAGACACTAGAGTAAATTTTTCACTCTTAGAAATAGTTGAATGTCTTTAAGATGCAACGTACCCTTTATAAGCCAGAAATGCAACTTTTACATAACCTGACAGAAAACTGCAAGGGCAGAACAAATGTGATTTTTCACCTCTGAAACTAGCAAGCAAAAGTATTGTTGGTAGTGACAAAATATCTACCTTTTTTTCCTTTTCTATTTTATTTTATACTTTCTTACTTATGTTTAATTGTTGTACATCTTGGTGGGTACAACATGGATTTTCAAAGTATGCATGCAGTGTGTGACAATCAAGTCAAAGATAATACCATATTCATCATTTTCAATAAAGAATACATTTTATATGTGTGTGTATAGATATAGATGATATAGATATATAGATAGATATAGATATAGATAGATATAGATATATAGATATAGATAGCTATTTGGCCAGTACCTGGATTTCTATATCTGTTGAAAGCTTTTACCCTACTCCCTCTTATCCCCCTTATCTCCCACCCCCAATGCAGGGTCTGGTATCTACGGCTGTCCTCTCTCCTATGTCTTCAAGTCTTTCCATTTCTACCACAGAGTGCAGACATTCAGTAAATATTGAGTGAGGACATACAGTGTTTGTTTTTCACAGTCTGGCTTACTTTCAGGTAGCATTACATTTTCTATATTCAACCACTTTGTATCCAATGACAGGAACATCTGCCTTATAACAAGCAGATTGTTACCAGCCAAACATGCTAAGAGCCTCTATAAATGTTATCTTATTTCATCTTTACAGTCTTCCAGGAAAGTAGGCATCATTATCTTTATTCTACAGACAGGGGAATTAAGTCTTAGAAAGTGTCGTGCCCAGGATCATCCAGGTAGTAAGTGGTAAGAATGGTGATTCAATACAGGTGTGTTGTAGTCCAAAATCAATGTTCTTTCTAAAGCCTGCCCACACCCGTAGGTCCAATAATGGACTTAGGATTAAAAATGCAGGTTTATTTCCCCCCTCATCCCACTGCGGTATACATTTAAAGAATATTTGTGTGGCCAACACTTATCATAACAAAATATGGTAAGCAACTGGCCTAACTGCATTGATATAGACAGGTGTGTGTGGGGGGTGAGCTCCAGTTTCTCTTTATGTTTATATTTCACAAAAACATCTATGTGAAGAACAAGGCCTCACCACATCCACGCTGAAGGAATTCTTAATGTTAATTCTTTCTGTCATTTGAAAATGGCTTTTGTGATTGCCAAAATGTCCGCACGCATTTGTTTCTAAATCATGGAAAGATTGTGAAGGAAGTTAAATAGCAAATTAAGCAAGAGGCGAACACAACAGCCTCTATACTGGCGGCCTTGATTCAGAACAAATTATTTCACTGTGAGCAAGTGTTACCTCGCCTTTCTTCCCGCAGTTGTTCTTTGTTTGGTACACTCTGCTCAGCTCCAACAAAGGGAAATTGGTACGAAGATAATTAGATCTTTGTAAAAATGACCCAGCAATAGCATCTTTAAAACCACCTGCATCTTTCCAGCAAATGAAATAATACATAAATATAAATGTTTCATGTGGCTATCAAACATTGATAATAAAGGTTTTAATATTTATTGTTACCTTTGGCCAATGCCTGGGTTCATGCTTTTGCAGGGGCAGCGCAGCGAGGTGAGGATCGCCTTTGGGTAGGACTGATTGGGATGCTGTCAGTATTAGAATATCCCTGTGGAAAACAGAGCTTGGGCACAGCATCCTTAATCTTCTTAACATTCCCTCCTCTGCATTCATCCGTAATCAGCTTTCTCTCAAATTCTAATAGATTCTTCTCCTTCTTTTTAAATCTAAGGCTCTGTGCTTCTTCACAATCGGGGATATTTAAATGACCCTAAACCCCTCTGTAGTCTCCAGGAAGGGTTTTCTGGCTGGGCCCTAGAGATTTCATTGCCCTAACATTAGTAGTGACTCCAGGCCAAACGTTTTCCTGTGAACATCAAAGTATTTTGAGCAGTTATCCGGACACCTTGTGGATGTGAAGTTCAAGTTTTGTTATCGGTGTCTCCTCTGGCTGCTGCTAACTGAAGCCAAGTGGGGCAGGGACATCTCACCCAAAGTTGGACTGGCTGCAGGCTCACAAAGGACTTCTCGGCTCATTACTGCGGCTGACCCTGTGCTGGACACAGCTCTGAATGCTTCGCTTTCCAAGTAGGAATGCACTCCTCACAGGGGCCATATGTGGTCAGTACAAATCACTATCCCCCTTCTAGAGGCACAGAAATACTAATAAACTTGTTCAAAGGTGACACATCTAGGCCCAGTCCGTGTGGCACATGATAAGGCAAGCGTCTTACAAGTTGGAAGCCACGTTGCCAACTGCAGTTTGGATTCCCCAGTAAGCCTGAAAACACAGGGCTCACTGGTACCCAAGATCTTGAGAAGCTGGAGGGCTAGGGAAGGGGGATTGTATGTGATGAGACTCTCTCTCTCTCTTTCTCTCTCCTTTATGCACACTTGCTAGCATTTTAAAACAATAAAATTTTTTTAAAAAACTAATAAATGACAGCACTGGGACTTGAACCCAGACAATCAGGCTCCAAAACTAGGGTTTTCAAGCACACTGCTAGGCCATCCTGGCACCTGAGCTGAAAAGCCGGAAGAAAAAGGGGCTTCCCATCTTGCTGTCATGTCACCTCAGCATAACCTATTGCCACCTTACTTACTATAACATTTTTTAAAAGAATTATTTATTTTTATTTATTTATTTATTTATTTATTTATTTTTTTAATTTGTCCAGAGAGAGAGAAGAAGTGAGAAAGCAAGCCACCAGGTCCAGGACTGGTGCTACGGTTGGCCATATGGGAGTCCAGTGTCTTAACCAGCATACCACCTGCTGGCTCCATCGGTACAAAACTTTATCTTACAACAGTGAGCGTGTAGCACACAGGCTCTGAGCTGCACCTCTCGCCCACCTCTGCCACACTAAGTCCCTGAACTGGATTCTCACTGAGCAGCTCATCTCATGTTTGTCTTGCAGGCGGTGATTGGACTCACTCTTCACCTTTCACTCCCTCTTCAGCCCTTCCTGGCCATAAATGTTCTTTTCAAGAATCTTTTACATTAAAACTGTTTACAAGCAACAATTACCACCCAATGCCCTCTTCATACATGGAAGAAGTCATTGTCTTTCTTCTGTAGACTAGCATAGACCATCCTATGAGTCTCCTCTAACAGTATTTTTTGCCTTGTAACAGAAGTATTCAGGTTCACACTATTTCCCCTTCTAGTTGGATAAACAGAGGGAACACATCCTTCCCCACCCCCTTTGTCTCTCCCATAGCACCTTTGCTGCCTGGGTACCGTCTCTTCCTTCTTTCCTAAACTCAGCAACAACCAAAGCAAAAGGGCATGCTTTCCAGCAACTAACAAGGAACTATATTTCCAACTACATTTTGTACTACAAAATTCAACTTTGTGAAATACAGCCCCAATTTGTTTCAAAAAATATTTTCCTTTAAAGTAATGCGTATTGTTCTTTGACACCAGTGGAATTGCAAAGGATAATGTAGTGTCATGATACCTTCTGTTACACCCCAATGGTGTTTGATTTATAGACACAATAACCCTAGCAAAAACATCTGTCACAGTGACATCGATCGGTCCTGCGGCTGGCTGAGGTTAAGCCATAGAGAGGGACCATCAAGAGGGAGAAGGTAGGGAAGCTCCTTGCTCCTAATAGAAATTTTGTTTCATGGCTTCTAGGGTGGAAAGCCACTCCAGACAGATATTTATAGTGTACAAAGACAATGTGGATTAATTGAAATGTTCCTTTGGTCTCATTAGGCACCATGATTGCACCACCTTAGCTAAATCTCAGGAGTTTCATGCAATTCCCAACCTCCTCTCTAAGGAATTAGAAAGCTATTAACTCATTGACTGATTAAGTTATCCAAAACAATCAAAGCAAGTGTGTGTAGATGGTTTCAGCTATTCAGGAGTCTCCAGTTTTGTGAATTGTTTTGTCTTCAAATGTCTTGTTTCACTCTCAACAAGATACTAAAATCTTTTTCTCTGTGCATAGTTGGCACCAACAGGGAAAGAATCAATTTAGTCAAAAATCATTATAGTCACAGACTGCCAAGAGGTTGGAGAGACCTTAGACATTATTTGTATACCACATAAAATGAAGAAAGCATATACAAGAATAAAGACACTTTTTTAAAGGCACATGTCTCATTAAGTGATAAAAACCAGATTAAGAATTCTGGGTACTAGCTTCTACAGAGAGTACATTTTCTTCTAGACATAAAATGCTACTTCCTAGAAGCTTGTCTCAATAATTATTATTGAAGAGTTAAAAAAAAAATGAGGTTTGAAGATCTTGTTTTTCTATGCAATGCTAAAGTCACCAAAGGACACAATAACAGATAATTCTGAAATCACAAAAGTCATGTTTCTTCTTCTTCTCTCTCTCTTGAGCCTACAGATAATGTATGTGAAATAAAATAGCCACAAATAATATCTTCTTAATTTCTTACAATCTCCTTCCATATCATGATATGTCAATGGGAGAAATTTTAGAGAGACACAGGAAAGGAAGGAGGGGTCAAGAGACTCAGATCCACCCTAGTGAATGTGGAAGAAAACAACCCCAGAGCTTGTGGGTCTCTCCTCTCTGGTCTGGAAATTTGCTCTGCATATGAGATCCATTCCTCATCTTTTCAACTACTAGGACTTCCCAGCTCATACTTTATGCTACTTCTTTCCCTTGAGCTCACCTAGCTTGTGAACCACCTATTCAACAGACAGCACTTTGAAGTTCTTGGACACAGACAAAACAATCAATTGAGTAGCTGATTTTGTCACTGTTGAGCCAATTATATGGCATTTTCTAGGCACAAAGCAAGAATATTTATTTTTCATTTTCTTTGTCCTTTAGGCATCCAAAATAAAGTTGTAGGATGTTGTAAAGAGACGTGTGAAGGAATTCAATAGGTGTATTATTTTAAAAAAAAAAGTTTGGACCAGCAGTTGGTGTAATGACTATGTCACTGGACTCCCATGTAGTTGACCATGGTCTGAGTCCCGGACCCGGTGGCTTAAAATCACACCAGGTGCGTGTGAATGCATGCCCAAGATCCCGAGAGGAGAATGGAGGAAAAGGGATTGTGGCGTGACCATCCCCCCGGGTGGTGAGTTCTCGCTTTCTGTCTCTGTCTCTCTTTGTCTTTCTGGCGAGCACACGGGCCCTATAGCAAAATATCTCTCAAAAAAAAAAAATTACTCGAGTAAGTAGGACAGTGTCTCATTTATCTCTCTTAATATAAAGATAGTTCTTTTAATTGCATCAAAATAGCTCAGAAATTCTTAGAAATGCATTGGATAATGTGATTTCTCCATTGGCCAATCGACACCACACAAGTTGAGTGACAATTCACCCTCCCACCCTCTCCTTGGGATTTCATCGAAGAGGCCACCCTGAAATGTCCAGCCTAGTGCCAAGTGATCTTAAGCTCGTCTATCACTAATCATCATCATCTGTTACCCACTCTCCTCAACCTATCTTTCCCCTGCCTATACCAGTACTCTTAAAGACTTAAATTTGTCATGACACAAAAACTGAGAATAACATAAAACATGTTCATTTCACAATTCACACTGCTAGCTGTGATTCACATTTTAAAAGAATATTCTAATAAAACCATGACATTGTAATATAGAAGTTTTCTACTTTAGACAAGATATATCAGCTATTTACTTTTACTATATTTTATTTTTTTATTTTCTTCAATTTCTTAAAAACAAATGCTCTGTTTTTATAAACCTACTAAAACTTCAAATATGTTTGATGTACTTGTATTTTCAGATTTAATATTAGGGGAATAAACTTAAATGAGAAATTCCATTTTTACTGCTTTGTTTTGTAATTTGCCTCCTTTGTAAGAATGTACTTTCAAGGAATTTCAATTTTTAAAATGACTACAAGTATTTTGACATAAAAACATATTTTTATCTCAAAACTAGATTACTTTCCTTGAGTTTAATAGAAGTAACAACCTTGTGAATGTTTAGTAATTTTATACTTTTTATTCATTAAAATTTTTTGTATATTAATAAAAGAAAGTTCCACACAAATCTTCTACATAAATTTTCTGAACGTACACTTTGAGATCACTTTTTTCTCCATATTTTCATATTTAGAATATCTTTAATGTGCAACATAAATGTTTTTTGCCAGAGTCAAGGTATTGACTGAAAAATAATATTATTCAATTATTTATGGCACTAAAATACAGTTTCTTTATAATTGTTTCCTGAAGGTTAAGACTTTCTCTCCCATCCCCACCTAAGAATAGTGCCTTTCAAAACTTTTACAAATATGTCCTGCATATAAATATAACCTTTAAGATGATATAAGGAGTAAAAAGACAAAAGTCCTGTGAAGTATCCAGTTTTGTAATCAATATATTGAAGCTATAGGATGTTTACACGCTCCTATTCACTTCTGGGAGACCCAGAAGAGAATCCATATCTATTGTACAGGGAGATAGACAAAACAACAGGAGTTTTAGCTACTGGACAGTGATTAAAGAATAATGCAAAAACTTTTATGCAGTTAAAAATCTTCTGGGACTACTTGCTCTTAATGGACAATAACAGGTTCTGAAACATAACCTTTAAAGGTTTTTGTACAAAGGTACAGAAGAGTATAAACACAGTATTTCTTGAATGTTTACATGAATTTTTACTCATAGTGTCTAATAATATCACTCATTCACTCATTCAATCAGCAAACATTTTTAGATTCTACAATATACCATGTGAAGAAAAAAAAAGAAAAATTACATTCTGACCTCATGGAGCTTATATTTAAAAGATAGCAGAAATATGGAAACCAAGGATCTGAACATTATCAAATAAGGCTTATAATATGGATGCATTTAGGGCCAGGAGATGGTGTGGCAGTTAAGGGACTGGACTCCCACATGGCCCACCAAAGTCCAAGTACCGTTCCCCGGTGGCCTGCTTTCCCACTTTCTCTTTCTCTCTCTGGTGAGCACATGTGCCTAATAGCAAATTTTAAAATATGGGACCAGCAGATGGCATAATGGTTACGTCACTGGATTCCCATGTAGTCGACCACAGTTAGAGTCCTGGACAAAATGACTTAAAACTCACACCACATGTGGGACCAGCAGTTAGCGTAATGGCTATGTCGCTGGACTCCCATGTAGTTGACTGTGGTTCGAGTCCCAGACCCGGTGGCTTAAACTCAGGCTGCGCGCATATGCGTGCATGCCCAAGATCCCGAGAGGAGAAAGGAGGAGAAGGGATTGCGGCATGGCCATATCCCCTGGGGGGGGTGATTTCTCGCTTTCTGCCTCTCTGTCTCTCTCTGTCTTTCTGGCGAGCACACATGCCCTATAGCAAAAAAAAAAAAAAAAAGAAAAAAAAGAAAAAACAAAAAACAAAAACCTCACACCGCATGTGTATGCATGCATGCCCAATATCCCAAGGGGAGAATGGAGGCAAAGGGAATGTAGCATGGTCATCCCCCCTGGGGTTTGATTTCTCACATTCTGTCTCTGGCGAGTACACACACCCTACAGTAAATATTTCTCTCAAAAAAAAAAAAAAAAAGAGAGAGAATAAATAAATTAAATAATTCTTTTTTAAAAAAGGATGTGTTTAATGTGCAATAGAAGTATGGATGAAGGACCGTCCAAAGACGCTCTAATAGTTACTCACAGTTTACTCATAGTGTCCAATAGTATCTTTTATTCATTCATTCATTCAGCAAATATTTTTAGGTTCTACAATATACCAGGTGAAGAGAAAGAAGAAAAATTACAGCCCCTGGCCTCACATATCAATGGGAGCTTATATTTAAAAGACAACGCAGACATGGACACGAAGGATCTGGACATATCAGATAAGCCTTATAATATGGATGCACGTGTAGTAGAAGTGTGGATGAAGGGCTGTCCAAAGACGCTCTAATAGTTACTCAATGCCTGTGTCATGGGCATCTAGGTGCCAAATGCCATGGTATCGGGATTACAAAAATCAAGAAGGAAAAAACAAAAATATGCCATGATGTGACAATCAGCACAGCAGAGATGTGCAGGGATAGCAAAGAAACATCAAGAAGCGTATCCGGCTCAATGGGAGAGACACATGATCTTGAAAAGACATTTGAATATGCTTAAAGTACTTACACTCACAGATTTAATATTGGGCAAACAAATTAAAACACTAATTGAACTTCTACTGCTGTCATTTTCTTATAATGTGTCTTCTTTGTACATTTAAACACGAATACGATGTGTAGAACACAGAAGGTTCTATGGCATAGGAGTCTAGGAGAGCCAAGCTTGGAAAATGGTGAATAGCTCTGCACGGCTGGAGGGGAAAAGCACGGTTAGAATGAGGACACAAGGTCCAAGTCAAGTCCTGCAGGCCAAGCAGTTCAGACTGTGTCCCATAAGCAATGGGAGCCACAGAATGGCGCTGTGAGGAGGAGACGTGATCGGACTCACGGTTTCAGAAAGATGACTCCAGAAGTTGTGCAGGGCTTGCCCCGATGAGTTCCCACTTACGAATCTGGCTCCCGCACACACAGGCTAAGTCCAGCCCGGTTCTCTAGGACACATCTTAACTATGAGAAGGCAAGAACAAAATCTATTTCTCATAGTTCTGGAGGTTGGAAGTCCAAGTTCAAGGCACTGGTAAGACTTGCTTCTGGTGAGAGATGGGTCTCTGCCTCTCAGATGAAGTCTTGTTGCTGCCTCCTCCAAAGAGGTAGAATGCTGTGTCCTCACTGTGTGGCCCTGTCTCCTCCAGCCCTGTCTTGACATCCCTCCCAGACCCAATCATCTACATGGCTGTACTTTAATTAACAGCTCCTGAGGGCAAGAAGGAACTTTTTTTTTTTCTCTCTCTCTTATGCTCTTTACTTATCTGGTCTCTGATATCAAGAATTGCCTCAACATTGCCCAACTCCAGATCTGTCAGGGTACACTACCTATGAAGTCAGTGAAAATGGCTACCATCTTTCGTGGCCTTCATTGCCAGGAAGGCATAATGCACTGTACATTCATTGTTTCTTTTATTCTTACAGCAACTCTGTCAGAAGTATCAAGAGCTACCATTTACAAAACAGATACTATTAGAGAGAGTGAGTAAATTTGCCACTGGTATGCTACAAAATTATTAGAAAGGGACTTGAGAGCCGGCTTCATAGCCTGATGTAAGGCAGCAAAATCCCAAATGATCAATCATGTAGTTCGAGTCCTAGACCCAGCAGCTTGAGAAATACTCGGTGTGTGTGCACAGGGGTCCAAAATCCCAAAAGGAGGGAGAGACGGATGAGAAGGGATTGGTGCCTTCCCCATCCCCCTCTGTCTCTCTGTCACTCTTTGGCAAGCGCACATACCCTCAAGGGGGAAAAAAAAGAAGAAGAAAAAGAAATAAGAAAGGGATTTGAATATGTAGCTCTTTACCAATAAGCTATGTGCAAAGCCTGTGACTCTGGGGCCATGTGAACCCACCCAGCAAGTATTCTGGGTGTTCCAAGGATTTTTATCAGCCCCCGTCAGCCTGAGAGCTCTCTGGTACAGCTGCAAAAACACTGAAGTTGGTGTGGAATTCTGAGAAGGAGCAGGATAACATGAATATGCCCATGCCTTCCTTCTTGAGACTTGCTAATTCATTAAGGGGCTGGAACCCAGAAGACACAGCTTTTTCCACAGGGACATCATTAATGGCTGAGAGTCTTAGATACAGAATTGTATAGTAGCCAGGACCCTCTACAACTCTCCATGCAGAGCTTTTATCGTGTAATGGCCTTATCATGAGAGCTTTCACTTTCAGGAATAAATCTATTTGGATTGAAGATAGACTACGTTCACATTAACCCCATCAATCGGAAACTACCTACAGCACCTTCCAAATGCGGTAGGTTGTAATTTGCTGTTCTTTTTTTTTAAGAGATTTGTAAGTGGGGAAGATATGTTTGCTTCCTGGCCAGCATTACCACCTGCTCTAGTGAGTACCATTGCTAGTAACAGGAAACACCTGAGTCTGGGTCATTTGAGCACAGAGGTTTATTCAGCTCATGGTGTGTAGGTACTACAGGTCTAGGCGCCACCTGGCTGGGGAGGGGGGTGTCTTCTGGCTGCATCCCAGCATTGGGGAGGGGGCAGGAGAGCATGGCCTGTGACAGGGTCTCACCTGCTCTCATTCCCTCTCCCTATAAACCCAGCAGGAGTCAATTACAGGGACTCCACACTAAGCACTTAATCACTCCCAAAGTCCCCAGCTTTCAACACCCTGAAGGTGTTAAGTAGCCTCTTTAATACTTTCATAACCAATCTCAACACATGAATTTGGGGCACACAAACCACAGCACTAGCTGACAACACTCTCCACCCGTTACAGCATTTTCCTTTACCTTGGAATCATCTTGCTCTAAAGAGCCCAGAGAATTTAGGAGGTGTCACATTTCACCGGAAATGCCCCTGGTTTGATAGATGAAATATCTTTCTGATTGGATGATATATCCATTCACCTGTATTTATAAAGTACAAGAGACTTTTTGAATATGAAAAGTGGTAAGGTCTTTTAACAGATTATCCCTCCGTATCTAGCATTTTTTAAGAAAAGGCACATTTATTCAAGATAAGGAGGTAAATGACAATAAAGGCAGAGAACATCAATTTGCTATCAGACAGCTGGTTGCTTTGTGAAAGTTTCCCCAAAATGTTACAGAGACTGTACAGTAGTATTCACATTTAAAATCTTACTGAGACTCTTAAAGTATTTATAGAGGATTTTTTTTTTTTTTTTTTTTTTTTTTTTTTACTTTTTAAGGGAGTCTCTTTGCTATAGGGCACATGTGCTTGCTAGAGAGACAGAGAGCAAGAAATCATCTCCTGGGGAGATGGCCACACCAGTCACTTCTCCTCCACTCTCCTCTCAGGATTTTGGGCACACACGTACACACGGTCAGCATGAGTTTGAGCCACAGGTCCAAGACTCGAACCTTGGTCAGCCATGTGGAGTCCATTGACATTACCATTATGCCATCTGCTGGTGCCTATGTAGGATATTTCACTTATATCTATAGTACACTAGAACAGCAAACTTTCTAAATGTGTTGCTAAATTTTTTAAACATTAAATAAGAAATGTATAAAATGGAAAAAATAATCTATGCAGACATACCCTGTTCTTAAGTTCTATTAAGTCACCATTTATTATGTCTCTGCAAATGTGGGACATGATGCTAGGTGCTTTAAATATTTTATCTTGTACACTAGCAATCATTCTATAGAAGACATTGTCTTCTTTCTACAGGGGAGAAAGCTGAGAAGTTCTATCACTTCCTCAAGCTCGTATATCGAGTAAACCAGGTCAAAGGGCTAAAGGGGCCATAGCACTAAGCGAGGCTCTGTGGGGCTGACCCACAAGGGAAGGCTCCAGGTTCATGTCCGGAGACTTCCCTGAATATGCCAGGTGTGTGCAGGCCCATGAGACAGGGCTGGAGGACACTGAGGGTAGATCACAACATGAAATTACCCCGTTGGGGTGCCTCTTCTCCCCACCTCTGCCACCCTTCTCTCTATCTTATTCAGAGAAGGAAGAAAGACATTTAAAGGAAAAAAGAAAAGAAACCAAGAATTCAAATTCATGGAATAGTAGCTCAAGGGAACCTGTACACCACGTGGTGACTGCAGTTCAAATCTCTGGTCCAGTTGGCTGAAACAAACTGGGCATCAGTGAGTATCCAAGGTCTGATGGGTAGGAGGGTTGGAGGGCTAGAAGGAGATCGTGGTGCGACCAGACCCTGTGGAGGCTGCTCCTCTCTCTTTCTCTCTTTCTCTTTCTTGCTCTCTCCCTCTTGTATGTGTGTTCCTGTGCTCTATCATGAGAAAAAAAAAATTCAAACGCAGACCCAGTCATGGTGCCACAAGAGGGAGGGCACTGCGGCACAGAAGCCAAGGTTGCACGAAGGCCTGCCTTCCGTTTCCTCACCTGAACAGGCTGGGGGCTGAGGAGAGTGCCTGTCGCCCCAGCTGTCTCTGTTGTTCTGTTTCCTCACAGGTGAAAGTAGGAATAATAAGAGCACCTAGCAGCTAAGAATCTTGTAAAGATCACGAGTTAACAGAACAGTATTTGGAACTCTCTGGTACATAACAAATTCTCAAAAATTGATCACTGTTGGAATCACCCAGTGGTGTAGCGGTTACGTCACTGGACTCCCACATCACCATCCACAGTTCAAGTCCCAGACCCAGTGGCTTGAAACTCACGCTGGGCACAAGTGCGTGTGTGTCCAGGATCCCAGGAGGAGAATAGAGAAGAGATTTGCAGCATGGCCATCCCCCCTAGGGGTGATTTCTCACTTTCCCCAGGGGAGAAAAATCGACGACTGCTTATGTCATCATCATAACTATCATTATTTCTACTGCATGGTGCTTTCCTCTGTGGGAAATTTCTCTTGAGCTACTTTTTTTCCTTCTCCAGCTGCCATCACACTTCATGTTCCCCTTCATAGTTACACTCATTGCAAGAGACGTCTACGCTTGCTTCTCCATTGCCTGACCTCACACTCTTTATTCCAGCCATTCAGCGATCGATTCTGGTGACTCTCCACTGCAGACGTTGTTTCTGTGGAGCTCAATATGGAGAGACTATGTTTTCATGCAAACCCATCTGCTTCATCTTCTAGAAACACATTCAGACTGTAGCTCCCTGCTGCCGAGTGTAACGATGTGACAGAGCTCTAGTCAACGGAATGTCAAAGTGATGTGCCCATTAAAAACCCGTGTAGGGTTGGCTCCATGATACAGCAATAATGCACTGCTCTAGGGAAGCTGGAGCCCACATGGTGACCATGGTTGAAATCCCCCCGCTTGGCTGGCCTGAAACACAGCAGGTGCGCATGCTGGTGCCCAAGATCTGGCAGGCTAGAGGACCGTAAGAAAGGCTCACAGATGACCAGACCCTGTCAAAGGTGACTCTCACACGCACCTTCTCTCACATGCTGAGAATAAATAAGAGGGGGGGGGGGAAGTTCTCATCTGTGACTTTTATTCTCTCTTCCCATACCTGCAGACCCAATCCGAGAATCCAGGTTAAACACACACACACACACACACACACAAACACACACACGAAACCAACACCTCACAACCAAATGGAAATTACATGAACAAGGAATAAACACGTATGGATGTTCTTCTACCAACACAAGAGCTTAGTCTAGCCTACCTTCAACTAGCCCAGAATACCTGTACTGGCCTACAGTTGGGCAAAAATCATTTAACACAAAGTTTATTCTTAGTTTTATAAATAAAGTGTTAAATATTTCATGTAATTTACTAATACTGTATTGGAAGTGAAAGACAGTATGGTTGTATGGGTACTCAAAGTATGATTTCTACTAAATGTGTACTGCTGCTTTCTTACCATTATAAAGCCAAAGAAAATTAAGTCAAATCTTAAATGGCTACCAAATATATTATGTTAAGTCAGTGAAATGGTGGGATTATTTGTCACAGAAACGAATGTTCTGTATCGCAACTAATATAATCACCATAGTATACATGCCCTTCTTTGTCCTTATTTAACCTGGACTCTCAGAGAATTTCTTCAAACACTTCTTCCTGTAGCTCCCATGACATTGGAATTTTTTTAATCCAAATTAATTTTGCTAACTTGTACAAAATTGCACCACTTTAATAAACATTTCTAATTTACATTTGGCCACCTCAAAGTAGTTGGAATGTTAGATTGGTCAGTTTAAATATTGTGGCTCCCTTATGAAACAGGCACACAATCATTACACTCAAACATGAATGTATACAAAGTAACAAGACATTGTTAGATAAAATGGTAATAGTTACTTAAGATTGGACTCGTGACCAATTATGTAGGTATAATTAAAATTACTTCCCAGATTCACATCCATAGTACTTGCTACCATTTAACAACTCAACCAAAATGTAACAAATGTGAACCATAAACTTTGTTCCCTGTGTAAACAAAATGGAAACATATAATAAGAGATCTGAAGTCTGGACATTTATTTTCCAACCCATACTAAGGGTATGGCTGACTATGGTTTGAGTCCCGGACCTGGAGGCTTGAAAATCACACTGGGCATATGTGGGTGTGTGCCCAAAATTCCAAGAGGAGAAGGAAGGAGAAGGGATTTCAGTATGGCTATCCCCCCGGAGGATGATTTCTCACTTTCCCTCTCACTGTCTTTCTTTGTCTTTCTTCTCTGGGTAGTGCATGTGCCTTATTACAAGAACCAATATAAATAAAAAATCATACATATTTTTTAAAAAAAAAACCTAGTAGAACATTTTTATTATTATTTTAATTTGACCAGAGAGGGACGCACAGAGAGACAGACAGACAGACAGACAGACAGACAAAGTGAGAAAGCAAGCTGCCAGGTCCAAGACTCAAACCACAGTTGGCCATGTGGGAGTCCGGCACCCTTAAGCACCACACCACCTGCAAGCCCCCCAGTAGAACTATTAACAAACATGTACAAAATAATGTTCAATGTTGAAGAAGGTGGATATGGTTATATCCTTGATTTGATCACTGTGAACAGTGTGTGTACCTTAAAAAACCATACTGTAGCCCACAAAGATTTTTTTAAAGAATTATTCTATTTAACTTTATTCCTTTTTAATTTGACCAGAGAGAGACAGAGAGAGAGAGAGAGAGAGGGAAAGTGAGAAAGCAAGCCACCAGGTCCGGGACTCTAACCATAGTTGGCCACATGGGAGTCCAGTGTCCTTGACTGCCACACCACCTGCCGGCCAAAGCCCATGAAGATATACACAATCAGGGCTAGCAGGTGGCATGGTGGTTGGAGTGCTGTACTCCCACATGGCCAACTGTGATTCGAATCCTGGACGTGGCAGCTTGCTTTCTCACTTCCTCTCTCTTTCTCTGTCTCTGTCTCTCCCTGGTAAAATTTTAAAAAACAATAATAAATTAAATTAAAAAAAGATGTTCATCAATTTTATGTAAAGCAGAAATCACAATTAAAGAATAAATTTTAAAAATTGAATTTTTAAAAACCTACATAGTGGGACCAGCAGTTGTAGTAATGGCTATGTCGCTGGACTCCCATGTAGTTGACTATGGCTTAAGTCCCAGACCTGGTGGCTTAAACTCACACCGGGCGTGCGTGCATGTGTGCCCAAGATCCTGAGAGGAGAATGGAGGAGAAGGGATTGTGGTGTGGCCATCCCCCGCAGGAGGTGATTTCTCACTTTCTGTCTGTCTCTGTCTTTCTGGCGAGTGCATGTGCCCTATAGCATACACCACTCAAAAAAAAAAAAATTATATAGCTGCAATACAATAATAATGACCCTGAATTTTTAAAAAATGTACAATAAGCAACATGTATCAAATAAGTTACATCATCTATGGTAGTCTACGTAAGAGTTCTTTACATCTTCTTTTATTATGCTAAAATAGTGGTACTTTTAGGATTTATTTTATGGTGCTTTCCAATGCGAAGTACAGCTCTGCTGAAGAATACAGTACATCATTTTCTTTTTTTTTTTAGTTTGTTTTGTTTTTGAAAGAATTATTTTATTGATTATTATTATTATTTAATTTGCTATAGGGCATATGAACTCACCAGAGAAAGACAGAGAGAGAAAGAGGGAAAGTGAGAAAGAAAGTTGCAAGGTCCAGGACTCGAACTGCGGTCAGACATGTGGAAGTCCAACTCCTTAACCATCATGCCACCAGTTGAAAACCCCCCTTTTTTTCTAAATTTAGTTTTTGCTATAAGGAGCATGCACTTGCTAGAAAGAGGGAAAATGAGAAATCACCCTCATGGGGAGGGGGGGTTGGCCACATTGCAATCTCTTCTCCAGTCCTCTCTTGGGAGTTTGGTCACACATACACACACACACACACACACACACACACACACACACGCTTGGTGTTTTGCAAGCCACTGGGTCCGGGACTTGTTCTATGCAGTCACCCTATGTAGAAACCAGATGCCTTAATCACCATGCCACTAGTTGCCCCAGGCCATTCACATACACACACAACATTGGTAGATGAAGATTGTTTCTTAGGAGTAATACTGGATACGGCCTCTGGTTTTACCAGCTACATACCCTGGGTTATTATACAAGTAAAAAAATCTCTCAAGATACTGGAAAGTGATTAGAATGTGCAAACCAGTGTTTGATTGATCTGGATCCCACCTGGCCAACTGCAGTTTGGATCCTAGCTTTTCAAACATGCTAGGCAAATGTGCACCATGTCCCAAATCCCAACAGGATGGAGAAATGGAGGAAAAGCGAGAGCAGCATGACTGACCCACTGGGGAGTGATTTCACCCACCTCTCTCTGTGTCTCTCTCTGGTGAGCACACAGAGCCTCTAGCAATTAAAAAAAAAAAAAGGAGGAAACTTAATATGTCATAGTATTAAGTATCGTGATTAAGGTGGAGCCCCTCGGACTGACTCCTGGTAAGCTTATAAGGAAGGGGATGAAACAGACACGCTCTACCTGGCTCTGCTCAAGCTCCTGCCCTCCACCACCTCACTGGATGTGGTGCCTGGACCTTGAACTTCCAAACCATGAACTATATAAACCTCTATTCTCTTAAATAATTAAGCTCAGGTGTTTTCTGTTATTAGCAATAGAACAAACTGGAACAGCAGCCTCTGAAGGCAGTTTACTGTATAAGACACTGAAGGACAAAGTTCATGGAAACATTCAAAGTACTTTGAAACAAGAATTGAGGAGAAAGCACTGTTGCAAAGGTAGAGTATAGAAAAGATTACAAGGCTTAAAATGTGAGACATAAACAAGAGGGCAAGAAAGATTGTGAAGTAACAGCCTGCTGAAAAAAGTTTACCCAAAATCATAGACCAGTTTACCTGATATTCAGTAAAATGACATGCCATTCCAAGTTCTAGAAGTTATGAAGATCTCAGAAAAAAAGAAAGAAAGAAAGAGCCTGATGAAAACAGCAATAATTAAAATCTGGATGGCAGATTAAGGTTTAAAGGAATTGACACTAAATTCCTCCAAAGAAGGGGTGCCTGGGGTCAGCCTCTGTGGCACAGCCAGCAGCATATCAGATTGTAGAGCTGGAAGCCACATGCCAACCACAGTGTGAGTGCTGGACCTGGTTGGCCTGAAGACACGTGGGGTCCATGCACAGGTGCACAGGATCCTGGCCAGCTGAAGTACTTCAGAACCAAGCCCTGTTGGAGAATACTCCTTTTCCGTTTCTGTCTCTGTGTCTCTCTTTGTATCTCTCTTTAGTGTGTATGTACATATACACACATTATCATGAAATTTTTAAAAATGTTTTAAAAAAAGAAGGGGTGTCTGGAAGGAAACAGTAGTATCATTGGACACTTTGTCCATCTGTCCTCTGCTTCCACTAACAAGGAAATGGATGTATAAACTGGAGTACCTTCAGCCAGATGGGAGAATTTAAGAGCTGTAGAGTCTTTACCGATGATATTTCAGGACCATAAGACTAGTGATATCGCTGGCTAGAGATATTTAGTGAGAGCATGCCCACCATTCCCTGATGACAGAGCTTGTCCTAAATATTCCTAACCACCCCCCACATCTATGTTCTACAGCTGCCTTTAAGTGGACTGTTTCTCTTCCATTTTGTAAGACAAGCACCTAGATACTTCATTTATATGGGATGCAAAAGACCAGAGTACTTTGGGACCAGCAGATAGTGTAATGGTTACATCACTGGACTCCTACATAGTCGATCGCAGTTTGGGTCCTAGGACTCAGCGGCTTAAAACTCACACCAGAAATGTGTGCCCAAAATCCCAAGAGGAGAATGGAGGAGAAGGGGTTGCAGCATGAAGGGTGATTATTTGCTTTCTGTCTCTCTGTTTTTCTTTGTCTCTCTGGCAAGTGCATGCACCCTATAGCAAAAACCTCTCTCTGAAAAAAAAAAAAAAAAAAAAAAAAGACCAGAGTACTTTAAAACATGGCTCCTACAATTCATTTGCATTTGAATCTATGCTCTTTAGCATAGATTGAAGATCTACCAGTAAGATTTAGGAAATCAACCAAGCAGTAGTGAAAATCTTTGACTAGAAGTGTAGAATTTTTCCATATTTTTTCTGGAAGTATCCCAAACAAACTGGCACCTGGAACTGAGAGCACTGGAAATGGAATGAGAAGGGGCAAGAGAGAATTTTGAAATTACATGAAGACTAGATGGGACCAGCAGTTGGCATAATGGTTACGTCACTGGACTCCCATGTAGTCAACCGCAGTTCGAGTCCCGGACCCGGTCAGTGGCTTAAACTCACGCCGGGTGCATGTGAATGCATGCCCAAGATCCCGAGAGGAGAGTGGAGGAGAAGGGATTGCAGCATGGCCATCCCCCCTGGGGGGTGATTTCTTGCTTTCTGTCTCTCTCCCCATCTTTCTGGCTAGCGCATGCGCCCTATAGCAAAAACCTCTCAAAAAAAAAAAAAAAAAAAAAGACTAGATGATTTGTTTCATTGATAAATTCAGCTCATAAAAATGAGTGTTAACCAATATTTACTAAATAAACTGTGTGCCATGAATTGTGCCAAAAGATATGAGGAAAGAAAAGACTGAAAGTCCTGGGCTGTTTCCCAAAAGCAAACAACTTAGCAAGAAAAGGAGGCACATGTTCAAATAGCAGATCTAAGGCAGATTATGGAGAGCATTTTAATGAGAATAAAACTGCAGAACTTGGGGAAGGAGACAAATTCCCACTGGGGATGTTCTAATTCATCTAAAAATCTGCTAAATATAGAATTCTATGAACAGGCCAAAAAAAAAAAAAATCACAAATACTTTAAAGAATCAGCCTGTAGTAAAATATATACTGCAGCAATAATAAAACAACATTTTTTTCCTACTAATTTAGAAATAACTCCAGTTTAACAGAGATGTAGGCCCTTCTTTATAATCATCAAATGTCATCAGACTGTAGATAAAAGATGTATTGTTTAATAGAATATTTTAGTTAATAAATTCTTACCCATTCATCCCTTATTTCTGGGACATATATTCAAGCTGTAGGCTGCAGGTAACTAGTTTTTCCTCACTCTTTAATATGTTTAGTAACTTTTTCCAGATATATATAATAGAATTTGATATAGAGTTGAAAAATTCCTAACTTTGGAAATCTGTCATTGTATTTTATTTTTATTTAGTTAGTTAGTTCGTTTTTGCTGTAGGGTGTGTGCACTTGCCAGAGGAAACAGAGAGAAAGGGAAAGTGAGAAATCATCCTCTCAGGGGGATGGCCACTCTGCAATCTCTTCTCCTTCATTCTCCTCTTGGGATTTTGGGCATGCACACACTTATACCCAGTGAGATTTTCAAACCAGCAGGTCCAGACTCGAACCATGGAATCAGTCATGTGGGATCCAACTGCCTTAACAACTTCATGTCACCTGCTATCCCCCAAAATTATGTAACTTTTTAAAAGTGAAGAGGTCAAAGATTAGACAATTGTCATTAGATATGTACATTAATAAGGCCTTGAAAGCACAAAATAATTTAAAATGCTAAGGTTCCTTCAATACCACACACATTTTGGGAAATAGTGGTAGTCATGCCTCAGGCAGAACAGCAGACCCAGCCCTGGTCTGTGTGGAAAGTGACCCAACTCAAGTGCCAATTTGGACAAGTTAGCCCTGCCCAGAATCCCTTGGCGGCACCCTTAATGCTCAAGGTGAAAAACCAAACCTACCCTCCCGAATGTGATGAAGAGATGCTTGATCCCTCTTGCCTATTCTGTTCTCTGTCTCAGAACCTAGAGTCGGAACTAGTCTGGAAACTGGCATCCAGTCCTTAGTAGCTTCCTCTTCGTATCTGCTCAGAACTAAAGCTCTCAGAAAACTACATGGTGAGGGGTCAAAGTGGAGGGAGTGCCAGTGTCTGATCTCAAATAAGAATTCTGGAAGGAAGGCAGAGAACTCTGGTGAGCAGTGCATGGTGTGGACTGGAAGTTTCACACTTAAAGAGGCTCACAGTGTGGGAGAACCAACCAACCAAACAAAAAATTCATATAGTAGAAGAAAAAACAAGGGGGGCCACCAGTTGGCATAATGGCTGTGTCACTGGACTCCCCTGTAGTCGACTGTGGTTCGAGTCCTGGACCTGGTGACTTAAACTCACACCGGGCGCATGTGTGTGCGTGCCCAAGATCCCGAGAGGAGAATGGAGGAGAAGGGATTGTGGCATGGCCATCCCCTCTGGAGGGTGATTTCTCACTTTCTGTCTCTCTGTCTGTCTCTCTGTCTATCTGGCAAGCGCATGTGCCCTATAGCAAAAACCTCTCCAAAAAAAAAAAAAGAAAGAAAGAAAAGAAAAGAGAAGAACTAAGGAAACCATTAAAAATATATAATATGGGGTCAGCCAGTGGTATAGTGGTATAGTGTTAAAGCAGCTGGATCCCACATGGCTGACTGCAGTTCTAGGTCTGGATCTAGCAGCTTGAAAAACACACAGGGCGAGTCTGCAAGTGTGCCCAAAATCCTGAAGGATGGGAGACATGGAGGAGAGGGGATTATGGCATGACCATGCCCTGTAAGAGGATACTTTCTCATTTTCCTTCTTTTGCTCACTGTCTATCTCCAGCAACTAGATACACCCTGCAACAATTTTAAAACAAACGACAACAAGAACCCACATAATATGAACCAGCCCTGTGGCCTAGTGGTTAAGAAAGCCAGATCCCATATAGCCTACCGCAACTCAGCTTGAAAAGTACTCCAGGCATGTGTGTGCGCATGCCTAAAATCCCAACAGGATAGAAAGAAGGGGAAGAATTGTGGAATGGCCATGCCCCACTGGGTGATGCTTTCTTATTCTCTCTCTCTCTCTCTCTCTCTCTCTCTCTCTCTGGGAAGCCTTAGTATCCTCTGGCAATTATTTACATGTACACACACACACACACACACACACACACACACACATATAAATGTAAAGGACCAAGCAGATTTGTAATTTTTAAAAATTATTTAACTTTATTTGTATTTGAATTTGACCAGAGAGGGACAAAGTGAGAGAGAGAGGGGAAAAGTGAGAAAGCAAGCCACCAGGTCCAGGATTCAAACCATGGTCATTCATGTGGGGGTGTCCAGCACCCTCAACCACCATGCCACCTGCCAGTCCCCAGATTTGTAATCTCAAAAGGTACAATTCTCTTCATTAAAACACTGTAATTCTTGGGGCCAGCAGGTGGCAACTTGAGAAACATACCGAACACACGTGCATGAGTGCTCAAAATCCCAAAAGAAAGGAGATGGAGTAGAAGGTACTGTGGTATGACCATTCCCTATGGATGGTGATGTCTCGTTTTCTCTTTCTCTCTCAGGTGAGCATATATGTCCTCTGGAAAACTTTTTTAAAAGAAAGAAAATACACAGTGTTTGTATAGAAAAGGGAAGAAAAGCTAGTGCACTGGGATATAACAATGTAATAAAGGAATTCTATTTTTCTCTCTCTTGTGTATCTCTTTCTGGTCAAATTAAATTAATGAGTATATAAAATTAAATAAACTATTCTTTAAAAATAATTGTAATTCCCAGATTAGGTTTTGTTTGTTTGTTTAAAGAATTATTTTACTTAGGGGCTGGCAAGTGGCATGGTGGTTAAGGGCGCTGGACTTCCACATGGCCTACTGGACCAGCAGGTCGTGTGGTGGTGAAGGTCTTGGACTCTCACATGGCTGACGGTGGTTTGAGTCCAGGAGGTGGTGGCTTGCTTTCTCAATTTTCCTCCCTCTCTCTTTCTCTGGTGAATTAAATAATAACAATAATAATAATTAATTAATTTTTTGAAAAATATAGCAGGTAGAGTGGTGGTTAAAGAGCTAGATCCCAAATGGCTGACTCTTATGGTTTGAGATCAGCTGTCTTAAAAACACACCGGACAGCTGTGTGTACATGTCCAAAATCCTGAGAAAAGAATGGAGGAGGAGGAATTGTGGCAGGGCCATCCCTCCGGGTGCGGATAGAGGGGTTTATATCTCATTTTCCCTCTCACTCACTCTCTGTCTCTCTCTGTCTCTCTCTCTCTCTCTGGCGAGTACATGAACCCTATCACAAAAAAATGTAAAAAACAAAATAAAACAAAACAAAATTGGCCTACCTATCCTTTTTCCTGTCTTTCTAGTTCCTAAAGAGTAAAGATGTCCAATTCAACACTTCGGCCCCATTTCCTTTTTCTCTCCCACAACTGCGATCTGGCCTCTCTAACCTCAAGGCTAAAATCACATCCTAAATCCTCCCAAGTCCTCAGCCTTTGTAATACTTTTTTTCTTGTCAAAAGCATTGACCAGCCCTGAAGATTTTTAGGGCTCAAAGGAGGAAGGCCAATATCTTCCTCAACCTGACAGTGTCAGTTCACATCTATTTTAATTTTCTCTTATGAGCATACCTCGTTACCATGCTTTGCCACTTACGCTGGTAATCACTCAATCCTAGAGCTTGTCTATCTAGAATCTCTCCCTGTCTCTTAACTATTATCTAATGCTATACATTTTCCAAACTTAGATCCCCAGTGCAGATTTCTCTGAACTCTAGATTTGTAGTCCAGCTACCCACTTTGTCTGCAATTGGACGTGATGATTTCTAGCACTCATCAAATCCACAGTGTCCTGTTCATAGGTGGGCGTAAAACTAGATGATACTTGCCAGTCAGGTATGACTGTGTGGCTGTTTTACTTAATGGAATACAAACAGAAGTGACGCATGTGCCATTTCCAGTCCAGACCCATAAAGACCGTGCTCACTGCAGCATGCTTTCTTTCTCTTCCTCCTAGTGTACTGGAGATAATCCCGGGAGACAGTTAAAGCCACAGGGAAGGCAGCAGAGTTTCGGTCAACTCAGACCTCTGAACAATTCACAGAGAGAGCTGCCTTGCTAATCTATTTACTCATGTGTTACAAGATTAAAGAATTGTTCTTTGGGCCAGCAGGTGGTGTGGTGGTTAAGGTGCTGGACTCCCACATGTCCAACCAGTTTGAGTCCTGAATCTGGTGACTTTGCTTTCTCTCTCTCTCTCTCTTTCTCTCTCTTGTGTGCGCACATGTGCCCTATAGCAAATTTTAAAATAATAATAAGTAAACTTAAATAAGTGCTTATTTTTTAAAAGAATTATTCTTCAAGCTAAAATGCATTTTTAGGATCTATTTACTAGTTAGAAAGGTGATCAGCCTCCCAAACCAACATAGTTATCTCATAGGCATCTCAAGCTTCATGTGATCTGCAAATTGTGCTTACCAACATTTACAAAAGGCACTTTCCATTTGGTCTTGAAGATCAGAAACCTGGGAGTTATTCTGAATTCCTTCTTTCTCTTTACTCTTCACGTGCAACCCAGTAGCAATCTATGGAAATTCTATCTCCAAAGTGCATCACAAATGTATCACCTCTTTCTGTATGTTACCAACTTTCTTTTTTTTTTTTTTTTTTTTGGAGAGGTTTTTTGCTATAGGGAGCGTGCGCTCGCCAGACAGACAGAGAGAGACATAGAGACAGAAAGCGAGAAATCACCCCCCAGGGGGGATGGTCACGCCGCAATCCCTTCTCCTCCATTCTCCTCTTGGGATCTTGGGCACGCACGCACATGCGCCCGGCGTGAGTTGTAAGCCACCGGGTCCGAGACGCGAACCGCGGTCGACTACATGGGAGTCCAGCGACATAGCCATTACGCTAACTGCTGGTTCCCATTTTCTAATCCAAACTACCATAGTGTTTGCCTTGGTTGTGCTCATAGCTCTCTAAGGTTTTTCCTGTCTTCTTCAATGCAGAACTGTAAGAAAAGTATTTTAGGGATCGAAAGAAAAGATAGTACACACTGCAATCAGTTGAGAGGGTACAGGGAAACTTCATACAAGACATACGAATGATGGATGGGATAGAAATGTAACAGTGGCAATGCAGGGGGACGTGCATGAGATGTGGCAGTGAGTGTGTAATGAACCAGCAGGAAAGAGAATGAAGCAGCACTGCTAGGTGTCACTGTTGGGGACCAGGGTACTGTTCCTTCTCCCCCGTATAAAGGGAATGACTGATGTAATGGCCTGTTATTAAAAACAGTTTGTTTCCACATGTTTACACATGAGTTATTCTGTCTTAAAATAATCAATGTTCAAATCCTAACCAATCAATCTACAAAAATAGCATAAGAATAACTTTGCTTAGCTTAGTTATTACATAGATAAGTTCCTGCCACAGCACATGGTAATTGCCACTCTTGCTGTGAGTAGTATATCTGTTTATGAGAAGGAAGTAAAGAAGTAATCATATTAATTTAATCCTTGGTTTGAGTCAACAGTGGATTTACCAATGGCATATATTTTAGCCAAAAAAAAAAAAAAGAAATAAAGAAAAGAAAAAGAAAAAAGTGCTTTCCTTGCATCAAGCATCATGATTTACAGGAAAATTACCCTGAACATCACAAATGTATTAGTGGTTGCTTAGGTTTATTCTTTAAATGGGGGGGGGGGGGGTGCAAACAAAGTCGGTTCACATAAAAAAACTAAAAAAAATAATGCCCTTTCAGGACCAGCAGGTGGTGTGGTGGTTAAGGCCCTGGACACTCCCACATGGCCAATCATGGTTCAAGTCCCAGACCTGATGGCTTGTTTTCTCACTTTCCCACTCTCTCAGTATGTGTGTGGTGTGTGTGTGTGTGTGTGTGTGTGTGTGTGTGTCTAGTCAAATTAAAATAAATGAATAAAATTAAATAAATAATTCTTTAAATAAAGAAATAAAACAAGGCCCTTTCTTCATCATCATAGAAAACAGTCCTCTACTATCTTAAGCTTTCTGAAAGGGAAACACAATATCCAAGGAAAATCATTTTTTAAAAAATTTGCAATAGAGCATAAACACTCACCAGGGAGAGAGATAAAATGACAAAGTACTCCCCAGAAGAGGATGGCCAAGCCACAATTCTTTTTCCCCCATTTTCCTCAGGATTTTGGGCATGCACACCACACACATGCATGTTTTTCAAACTGCTGGGTCTGGGGGATTTGAACAATGCTGTCAGTCATGTGGGATCCAGCCACCTTAACCACCACACTACCAGCTGGCCCAGAAAGTCATCATATTTTTATTTAAGAATTATTTTATTTGACTTTATTTATTTATTTATTTATTTATTTATTTATTTACATTTGACTAGAGAGGGACAGAGTGAGAGAGAAGGAGAGTGAGAAGGCAAGCCATCAGGTCCAGGCCTCAAACCACAATCGGCCATGTGGGATTCTAGCGCCCTTAACCACCACACCACCTGCCAGCCCCAGGCAGTCATCATATTGATCACTTAAATGCTCCCTTCCTGTAGTGTATGGACCAAAATAAGAGACAGAAGTCCTGTATAATTCTTTTGTGCTCAGACTGCAGCAAAAGTACTGGTTTTTCTCTACTGACTCTTCACTGAGGTATTTTAAATGGGAATGGAAGCTTGTAGAAAGGTATATAACTACCAATATACTAAGTATGAAATGTGCTGATAGGGAGCTTTGTGCATAAACTCCAAAGGTACAGAGTAATTACACACATCTTATATGCACACCTTGTGCATACATGTCTTTTCTAGATATAAAGGTGTTTGGATAGCAAGTATCTTCTAGACTATGGAAAACTCCACAAAACCAGACGGCATGTTGGTTCAGACAAAGAATAAGTAGGCCACAAGGAGTACAGTTTCTATCCAAGCTAAAAAATTACTTCTCTGCATTTTCCTTGTGAAGAAATTCATAAGCCGGGTGCTTGACCCCTGAGCTCCAAACAGCATTGCAGAGATTAGAAAGATAGAGTGTGGGATGTATTTTAAGCTCCTGAAACAAAATATGCAAATTTATTATAGAATTGATTATATTGGTGAAGCAAAATTGAAACCATTTTCAGCAATTTTTAAAGGGAAACTCTCAACTGAGTATTTCAGGTCAAAGAACCTTTTTTCCTAAATTATGTGTGTTATTTCAACTCTCCACTTTAATGGATTCTGAGTGCTCTATTAGATTGTTAACAATAAGAGTCCCACTTCCTGATTCACTGACTAGAGACCCAAAGATAGACTGCAAACTTGGTAAAGCAGCTTTATCGTGGGTGTATAGAGAAGCCATGACTCAGTCCCCCTGGTGATAGTACAAACAGTGCAAAGACCCTTGCATGTGGCTTTTGAGAAACATCTCACAAACCTGGGTGTTTCTTTCTTTCTTCCTTTTTTGTTTTTGTTTTTGTTGCAGGACACATGCACTCGCCAGAAAGAGAAAAAGAGAGAGAGAGAGAATGAGAAATCTTCCTCCAGGGAGGTGACCATGCCACAATCCCTTCTTTTCCATTTTCCTCTCAGGATTTTGGGCACACGTGCATGCACATGTACCCAGCATGTTTTTCTTTTCTTTTTTTTTTTTTTTCAGAGGTTTTTGCTATAGGGCACGTGTGCTCTCCAGAAAGACAGAGAGAGACAGAGAGATAGAAAGCAAAAAATCACCCCCCCCAGGGGGGATGACCACGCCACAATCCCTTCTCCTCCATTGAAATATATGTAACATGAATACAAAGAGATAGAGAGGAGCAACTGTATACATTCCTTTAAGAATAGTTATGAAGTTACTGTGGATTTAGAGAAGTAATTTGAGGGCAAGCCAGGTGGTATGGTGGTTAAGGTGGCCAGATACATGACTGACTGTGCCATTTGAGTCCTGGACCTGGTGGCTTGAAAAACACGCCAGGCACATATTTATGCAAGCCCAAAATTCCAAATGGAGGGATGAAGGATGCTTTCTTATTTTCTCTTTTTTAACAAAATGTTTAAAAAGAAAAGAAAAAAATAATACCAATCTTGCACAAACTCAGAAAACAGAGAAGAGCTAATAATTTCCCAACTCATTCTATGATGCCAGTATTATATGATTTAATTTATATAAAATTTCTAGAAAAAGAAAGTCTCTAGACACAGAAAGCAAATCAGTAGTTGCTTGAGACTGGGGTTGGAAAGAAGGTAGACAGCAAACAGCAGAGGGGGGTCTCTTGGAGAGATAAACTGGATTATATTATAAAATTATAAAACTAGATTGCAGTAGTGGTCACCCAATTATACATGTATATTTGCATATGCTTCCAATAGGTAATTGTGTAAATTGCACTTCAATAAAATTGTACCTTTCATCAAACTCCAAGTGCTTCTCTGATTTAATCCATTCTAATTTAAATTTAAGATGAAATTTTTAGAACAGTTGCAGCTCTGCTACTCAAAATCTTTATCTCAGGCAAGCAGATTAAATTCCCTTAGCCTGTTTCCTCATCTGTAAAATGGGGATTATAGCAATATCTACTTTTCTTCACTGCCTACATAGTTTAGATTTTTGTTTCTACTTCAAACAAATGGTTATTCATCTCTCAAATCTCCAAATCTGTCTAATACATCACACCTACACACCTGGTGGGAAGGGGACTGCAATGTGATAAGACTCTGGTGAGGACTCTCGCTCTCTTTGCCACGCATTACACCCTGTCTATAATGAAGAAAATAAATAAAAATTTAAAATCGTATATATTGAAAATAATGGTTCTGTGGGACCAGGTGGTGGCACAGTGATAACAGAACTGGACCCACATGGGAAAGGTCCAAGGTTCACATTCCAGGACTTTCTTGAGCATGCATGCTCGTGATCTAGGCTGACTGAGACAGGGTAGATGGCAATATGAAGACGCTGTTGGAGGTGGTTTCTCGCTCTTTCTCTCTCTTCTCTCTTTCTAATCCCCCTCTCTCCTCATGAAAGAAGTAATTTTTTTTTTAATTACAAACTTAGGGGCTTGCAGGTAGCATGGAGGTTAAGGTGCTGGATCTCACATGGCTGAGGTTTGAGTTCCAGATTCTGTAGCTTGAAAATCAAGAGGGGCACATGTGCATGCCCAAAATCCCAACAGGAGACTAAAGGAAGAGGGACTGTGACTGTGGCATGCCCATTCCTCCCTGGAGGGTGATTTCTCACTTTCCCTCTTTCACTCTCATTGTCTGTCTCTCTGGTAAGTACATGTGCCCTATAACTATATATATATGTATGTATATATATATATATATATATATATATATACACATATATATAGTTATATATATGTATATATATATAAACTTATAAAAACTGATGGTTTTGTGGGTTAAATATTGCTCCTATTACTCAAGTCTGAACTACCTCCTTCATTCCTACCTTTCTTATTATAGTGCCTCCCGTAACCACACCTGTCACAAACACACAAGAAAAAGAGAGTACTTCCTTCAACTGAAGACCAAAGTTCCATATTGATTATCAGCAGCTACAGAAAGTCCACATGTCTGGGGCAGCCTGTGAGCTTTAGTTTGCATGGCCCACCTCTCTTATATCATGCCAGCAATCTCCATCAGAGCTGACCAGCACAACACACACAATACCTAGCATATGCCTGCATGCTTGAATCAGATCTGGAGACAGGCAATGTGTCATAAACAGTAGCCTCTGGAAAAAAGCTACTTCTCAAGACCAGTTCTGTCACCAAAGCAACACAAAACAAAACCTAACCTAAAATTAATTGAAGAGAACCTACTGAGTTGTTGGAAAAGTCATGACATATTTTTCTGGTTTTCTATGCAAAAATGCTTCTTGACTTTTCTGTCGACCCAATATCCATCCTCTTTTATCTATGAAGAGAGACCCAACAATTAGCAACTTAGGCCTATCATTCCCCAATTCAGTGTTGAAGACAAATCGAGACCCCTGATTTCTTCTTTTCTCATCCTCATGTCCTTCTATAGAACTTTTCCAAGTTATACAACCTCCTCAAAAGGTCTAGGCTTGTAGAAAATCACGAGGACAAAAATTAACTCAAACCACTCACCTTCATTGATTTGTTTTCATTTTGTAATAATGTTTATGTTGGTATATATGGGATTTAAAAAACCCTCTAAATGTAATGTGGAAAATTAAGATGAATCATCCACAGGCTGTATATGTGTTCGTGGATATACATATATATAGTCTGGCCTAAATTTATTTCTTTTCTTTAAAACAGTTTCTTTTTCAAACAACCAATGATTTTATTAAATTCAATGTCTTTTTACAAACATCATAAGGAATAAAAAGTTAACAAAAATGATGACCGGATCATTGTCATGCAGCTGGAGAAGCCCAGCTCTGTATCCGAAATCTCAGCACAACTTCAGGTCTCCAAGAAAGGTATTCTACAACCTGCTTCATGTTTTCTTATACCTAGTTTGTGTCTCTCCAACTTTCACTTTTACTTCTTTTGAACATTTAAGACCCAAAACTTAACCTATTTATGTCCTTTCAATGTGTACTTAAAATTAGGAATCGTAAACAAATTGGCAAGAATTCTTTTTTTTTTTTTTTTTTTTTTTTTTTGAGAGGTTTTTGCTATAGAGGGCGTATGCGTGCCAGGAAGAGAGACAGAGAGAGAGAAAGCAAGAAATCACGCCCCAGGGGAGATGGTTATGCCACAATCCCTTCTCCATTCTCCTCTTGGGTTCTTGGGTACGCACGCACACGCACCCGGTGTGAGTTTAAACCACCAGGTCCAGGACTCCAACCATGGTCGACTACATGGGAGTCCAGCGACATAGCCATTATGCCATCTGCTGGTCCCGGCAAGAATTCTTAATGACAGCAGTATACATGTGCCCATATGTATGTGTTCCCATACATATATACACTTCTTAGTAAGTATTTATGACCTTGTCATTTGGGGAAAAGCTCATGTTTCTATTTCAGAAATTAAATTTAGTACTGTCTTGTGTCTTGATTCCTTACGTACAAAATCAAAAGAAGTAGATTGTGTTCTTTATATATTTCGTCTTTTCTTCCCTAAGAATCCTGCATTCCATTTTCTGATGACAGTTGTGAAGATATGTACTTTTTCTAAGGACATTAAGTAGTCTGACTTAAAAAGAGACCGAAACAAAATAACCAATTTTTAAATCATTAACTAGTTTCATCATTTACATGTAGGGTTCCTAGTTTCTTTGATTTTATACCATGCTTCCCAAAAGGCTTCTCCATTAATATTAACAGCATTATGAATCTCATTACTCTGATTTATGCCTTTTCAATTTATTTAAGATTGTGTCAATATTAAATTATCTGTCCCATGTGAGCAACTTCAATAATATTTAGATGAAAAATAGTTTTAAGCATTACCTAGCAGGCAAAAATCTATGTTATTATTTCTAATGCCACCCTCCTCAACAGAATTAACTAATAATAAGTATTACATTGAAGAATTCAGAGCTACGCTAAATACTGTCAAAAAAGTACCACACACTGTACTGCAACTTTCGCTTTTGCTTAACTTCAAAGGTATTAGGTCATTGGGAAAGTAATGACATATTTTCCTATGTTTTTTCTATGCAAAAATATATCATGACTTTCTCAAAGACCCAATACTTGTTCTTTAAAAAAGAGGCATCTTAGTCGGTCCATGGTCTGGTGATTAAGGTGGATGGATCCCACGTGGCCAACTGCATAACTGGAATCTCAGAGCCAGTGGCTTGAGAAACACAGTGGGTGCATCTGTGTGGGTGCCCAAAATACTGAAAGGAAGGAGATAGAGATGGAATTATGGCCTGACTATCCCCCATGGGGGTGCTTTCTCACTTTCTCCTACTGGAGAATCTTTGGCAAGCACAGGCATCCTCTGGTAAAATTTTTTACAAAGTGTGTGTGTTGGGGGGAGGGAGGGTGTCAAAAGATGAACTGCAATGATTGAAACTACTGCCTAGACATATAGAGGAAACTAAAAGCAAAGTAAGTGAACATTTGTACTAAAATTTTCATTTTAGGAAACTTCTACTTCTAGGAAAATGGAATAGACATGCCTTTTCCCTGCTTCCCCTATTAAATACAACGAAAAGCCTCAGACATTATACAGAAAAGACTCGAGACTAAAAGGTGGGCCGAAGAGTCAGGCACACCTCTGAGGAAACTCAGGATCCAGATAACAACACAGTGGTGAGTTCCCTGGTTTGTCTTTTTGCCTCATATATCCCAGATTTGCTAAAGAACTTAACAACCTGGAAATGTCAATGCAGACTTAGAAAAAGACCCAAGGAAAGTTTAGCTTCCCCAGAAAGTCACAAGATTTTGGCTTCCTCCAGCCAGAGGGCTAGGAGAGGACTGTGTTAGCTATTATTGTGCATACACACCTTCCGGCAATAAATGTGTTTTTATTTTAGAAATAAAAAATAAGGTCCTGGGAACCAGCAGTTAGCGTAATGGCTATGTCGCTGGACTCCCACGTAGTCGACCGCGGTTCGCGTCTCGGACCCGGTGGCTTACAACTCACGCCAGGCGCGTGTGCGTGCGTGCCCAAGATCCCGAGAGGAGAATGGAGGAGAAGGGATTGCGGCATGACCATCCCCCCTGGGGGGTGATTTCTCGCTTTCTGTCTCTATGTCTCTCTCTTTCTGTCTGGCGAGCGCCCGCGCCCTATAGCGAAAAACCTCTCAAAAAAAAAATAAATAAATAAGGTCCAACCTCTTTCTCTCTCCCTCTCTCTCTCTCTCTCTCTCTCTCTCTGGTCAAATTTAAAAATAATAATAATACTAATAAATAAAATTAAATAAATCAGTTTTTTAAAAATCAGATAACACATATTCTATAAAAAACAGAATTACCAGGAAAAGGAAGAAACATATCATAATGATGAAAGGATCAACCTACCAGGAAGACAACAATCCTAAATGTGTATGCACCAAGTAACAGAGCTGAAAATATGTTAAGTAGTAACTAAGAGAACTGAAAGGAGAAATAAACATCTCCACAATTAGAGCTGAAGACTTCAACATCCCTTTCTCAATAATTAATAGAGCGAAAACAGAACATCATCAAGGAAGTAAATTTTTTAGTTTTTTAGTCTGTTATTGAAGAATTCTACCAAACATTTAAAGAAGAATTAACGCCAGACCTAACCAGGTGACTCAGGCAATGGCATACTCAGTTTTTGTGTTGGATGCCACATGGTTGACCCCTGGTTGACCCCTGGTTGGGATCCCAGATAAGCCTAAAACATGGTAGGTGCACACATGCCCAAGATCCTGATTAGCTGGAGGGCTGGGAGAAGGGGATCGCAGCATGATGAGACACTGCCAAGGGTCTCTCTCTGTCATGCATGTGTGCTCTCACATGCATGTATGCGTACTCACATGCTTTCTTGAACATGACTTCTCTCTCTCTCATAAAAGAAATGAAGAAGTAATACTGGTTCTACACAATCCTTTCAGAAAATAGATGAGAGAGTACTTCTAGAATCATTTTATAAAGCCAGTATTACCTTGATATTGAAACTATACAAACGGTACAATATAAATGTGAAATTCCTTAACAAAATATTAGGAAATAGAATTAATCAATATAATTTTGGTGGCAAGAAAGGAACATAAAAGACAAACATCACAAAGGAAGAAATAAAACCATCCCTATTTACAGATAATACAATTGTCTGTGTAGAAAAATCTCAAGAGATCTAAACGAAAACTCCTAGAACTGGTAAATGAGTTCAGTGAGGCCAGCAGGTAGCATGGTGGTTAAAACGCTGGGCTCCCACATGATGGGTCATGGTTTGAGTCCCAGACCTGGCAGCTTGAAAACCACACTCAGTACATGTGGTGCGCGCCCCAAATCCCCACAACAGAATGGAGGAGAAGGAGTTATGATGTGGCCAAACTGCCCTGGAAGGTAATTTCTCACTTTTCCTCTCACTGTCTCTCCCCCTCTCCAGCAAGTACATGCACCCTATGGAAAAAAATTTTAAAAAGGAAAAAAAAAAAAAAAAAGTAAATGAGTTCAGCAAGGTTTTGTGATAGAAGACAAATATACAAAAATCAATGGTATTTCTGTAGAGCAGCAATAAATGCATAGAAAATAGAATTTTCAACTACAGTACTATTTCCACCACTCAAAAAAATTAAATACTTGAATGTAAATCTGACAAAACCTATCAGTACTTATTTGGGGAAGCCTATGAAACACTGCTTTTTTAAAAAAAATCAAATATATAAATAAATAAATGAAGAGGTATATGTATTCATGCTATGGAAGACTCAATATAGTAAAAAGGTCAATTCTCTAAAAATTGATATAGAAGTTTACCACAATTCCCATGAATATTCTTTAAAATTGGGCCAGCCTCTTGGTGCAGCAGTTAGGCACGTGTAGAAAACGCCAGATGCCACATGGCCCACCACGGTCTAAACCTTCACCCATCAGCTTCATGTTAGGCTTATGTACATGTGCCCAGGATCCTGATGGAATAAAAAAATGGATAAATGGAGGGAAAAGGATTATAGCATGACCAGGTCGATATTTTCTCTCTTAACACACACTTGCATGTGATCACTCTCATAAATTAAAAAAAAAAATCTTGAGGCCAACAGATGGCATGGTGGTTAAGGCACTGGACTCCCACATGGGCAACTGAGGTTTCAGTTACAGACCGGTGACTTGTATGCCCAAGATCCCAAGAGGAGAATGGAGGACAAGGGATTATGGTGTGGCCATCTCCTCTGGGGGGTGATTTCTTGTTTTCTGTCTCTCTGTCTCTCCAGCAAGTACACACACACTGCAGCAAAAATCTCTCTCAAAAGAAAACTTAAAAATTTTTGTAGACAGAAATAATTTTTCCAAAATTCATATGGAAAAGCAAGAAAACTAGAATATTCAAAACAATTTTGAAAAATATGAAGTAGAAAGAATCAGTCTACATGACTTTAAGACTTCTCATATAGCTACCAAAATCAAAACTATGCAGAGTTGGAAGGGAAAGAACACATGGATTAATCAAACAGAAGAGGATAAGTTTATGGTACCTAAGAACATCATAAAATTAGAATTCAAGAAAATGCAAATTGAAACCACATTGCGATATCACCATATTCCAAAAAGAAGTTAAAATAAAAAATAGTGGCATCACCAAATGCTACCTGCAAAATTGATATCACTTCTACATTGCTGATGAGAACATAAAATGCTATAGCCACTCTGGAAAATATTTTTACCAGTGTTTTGTTTTGTTTTTGGAGGAGGAGATTTGCCATAGATTGTGTGAGCTTGCTGGAGAGAGACAGAGAGTGAGAAAGAAAGAAATCACTCCCGAGGGGGGGATGACCATGCCACAAACCTTTCTACTCCATTCTCCTCTTAGGATTCTGGGTACATATGCACAAGCACCTGACGTGATTTTCAAGCTGCCAGGTCAGGACTCAAACCATAGTGGTCATGTAGGAATCCAGCTCCTCAAACACCACTGCTGGCTCCTACCAGTTTACCAGGTTTTTGTTTTGTTTTGTTTTGTTTTGTTTTGTTTTGTTTTCAGAGAAAGAAGGAAGTGAGAAATCACCCCCCCACGGGGGGGAGGGGCATACCGCAAACCCTTCTCTTCCATTCTCCTCTCGGGACTTTGGGCATGCACGTACAGGCACCCAGTGTGAGTTTTAAGCTGCAGGGTCCAGGACTCAAAGCATAGTTGACTACATGGGAGTCCAGCAACATAACCATTACTCCATCTTCTGGTTCCCCTACCAGTTTCTTAGAAGACTAAACAAGAAACTATGATATGATTCAGGAATTACACTCTTAAGCATCTATAACAGAAAAATGAAAACAAAAATACTACTGTTTGTAGCAGCTTTATTTATAGTAGCAAAAAATGTTGGACAAAAATACCAGATGCCCTACAATGGGCGAATGGTGGAATAACTGGTACATCACACAATGGAATATTCAGCAGTAAAAGGAAAAGAGGCCCAGCCATGGTGATGCCCTCTGCTGGATGCTGTGCTCCACAGTCTCAGACCATGTGGGAGGTCCAAGTTTGATTCCTGGCCCAACCTGAAGGCCAGGCATGGTAATGTGAGCCTGGAATTCAGCTACATGTAAAGATTGAGGCAGGAGGATTGCAAGTATAAAGTTGACTGCTACTTGCTGAAGCAAGACACTGTCTAGAAAAGAGCAGGATATGGCGACACTCACCTATAATTCCAGCTGGAAGGCCGAGGCAGGATGATTATGATATGGCAAGACCCCCTCTTTAAAAATCACAATAAATAAGGACCAGCAGGTGACATGATGGGTACATCACTGAACTCCCGTATAGTTGAGTATGGTTTTAGTTCATGGCCCGGCAGCTTAAAATTCATGCCAAGTGCGTGTGTGTGCATGCCCAGAATCCCAAAAGGAAAATGGAGAAGAGATTGTGGCATGGCCATCCCTCCCTGGGGGTGATTTCTCGCTTTCTGTCTCTATGTCTCTATCTCTCTGGCAAGTGCATGTACCCTATAGCAAAAATCTCTTTCAAAAAAAAAAAAAATCACAATACAATGTAATGAACTATTGACACACTCAATGACCTGAATGAATCTCCAAAGAATTATGTTGAGTGAATAAAGCTAATCCCCAAAGATTATATACTATATGATTCCCTTTCTATCATATCCTCAAAATCATAAACTTATAGAAATAGAGAGTGGATTAGTGGTTGTCAGGGGTCAAGAAAGGGTGAAAGTGAGAGGGAAATGAGTGTAGTTATGAACAGTCATGGAGATCTTTATAGGGATGGGATGATGGGAAATACTGTGTATCTTGACCATGTTAATATCCTAGTTGTGATCCTGTACTTTTGTCAAACATTACAATCCGGGGCAAAGGGACAGATCATAGGCTCTGTCTATACTATCTCCTACAATGACATGTGATTCTAAAACTAACTCAAAATAAAAATCAAAGTTTAACTTTTAAAAATCATTTTAGGGGCCAGCAGGTGGTACAGTGGCTGAGGTACTAGATGCCCACATGGCCAACCATAGTTCAAGTCCTGGACCTGGCAACTTGCTTTCTCTCTTTCTCTTCCTTTCCTTCCTCACTTCTCTGATGAGTAAATGTGCCCTATAGAAAATTTAAAAAATAATAATAATAAATAAAATTTTTAAATAAATTTAAAAATTTTAGATACAAATAAGTCAGTGCTTGGTTCACACTAAATCCATGGTAGATTTTTAAAAAGAACTGGACGATAATTCAAATGACACTGTATTTTATTTATAGAATTTTACCAAATTTCAATTAAACAAAACAAAAATTTAAATTCCAATAGGGCTAGTGAAAAGCTCTCCCTATTTAGGCTTTTCCCTTTCCCTTCTTCCCTCAATCCTTCCTTCCTTCCTTTATTCCTTCCACTAATTATTGTAAAAAAGAACCACTATACTTTTTGGTTGAGACAAATCCACAATCCCAATTTTACAATGAGAAACATAATATCATTAAAAAATAATGGATAGTATTACTAAAACATAATGGATTTATAATGGATAGTATCACTGAAAAATAATGGCTTTAGAGAAGAATGAAAAAGAAAAATGAGACAATAAATAAGTGAAGAAAGAATAGAGAGAAAAAGGAGAAAAACTTAAACTTAGGGACACTCTAGGCCAAGCACTGTCATGCTGTAATCTCTTCCCTTGTCATAACCTCCCTGTGAGGGAGATATCATATCTGTCAAATGGATTAACACATCGTTGCCCAGAGAATGAGTCAACTGCTCTAAGAAGAAACTTGAAAATATTAAATAAAAGTAAAGTACAAAAAAAATAAAAAACTTGGGACCAGCAGTTAGCGTAATGGCTATGTCGCTGGACTCCCACGTAGTCGACCGCGGTTCGAGTCCCGGACCCGGCGGCTTAAACTCACGCCGGGCGCGTGTGCGTGCGTGCCCAAGATCCCGAGAGGAGAATGGAGGAGAAGGGATTGCGGCGTGGCCATCCCCCCTGGGGGGTGATTTCCTGCTTTCTATCTCTCTGTCTCTCTCTGTCTGTCTGGCGAGCGCACGCGCCCTATAGCGAAAACCTCTCCAAAAAATAAAAAATAAATAAAAAATAAAAAAAATAAAAAACTGTACTGACATTTCATGATATTATGTAAATATTTTAGGTTAAATATTAAAAAGCAGCCATATTAACAAGCTCAAAAGAAAGGAAAGAATAAATAAGAAAATATGTTCTTGCTTGTGATCTTTAAAATGTCCTGGGGAATGGCTCTGCAGGTGGTATGGTGGTTAAAGATGCTGGATTCCCATGTGGCTGACCACAGTTCGAGTTCCAGACCTGGCAACTTTCTCTCTCTCTCTCTCTCTCTCTCTCTCTCTCTCTCTCTCTCTCTTTCTCTCCCTGGTCAAATGAAAAAATAATAATAATAAGTGGAATTAAATAAGTAATTATTTTTTATATGTACCTGGGGAAATTAAAAGATGGAAAATGAGCTGAACAAAAAACTTTCTAAGGAAGACATACGAACAGCCAAAGAGCATATAAAAAAATGTCCAACACCCCTCATCATAAGGAAGATGCAGATTAAAACCAAATGAGATAACCCCTAGCCCCTGTCAGGATGGTGAAAATTAAAAATACAAAATATGATAAGAGTTGTGGTGAAAGGGGGACTCTCCTACACTGTTGGTAGAATGTAAATTGGTCCATCCATTGTGGAAAACAATATGGAGATTCCTCAAAGCCCTACAAATAGAACTACTATATGATCCAGCAATTCTACTCCTGGGTATCTACCCAAAAAACAGGAGACTATTCAGTTGAAAAAGTGCTTCCACATCTATGTTTATTGCATTATTCACGATTGCTAAGACATGGAACCAACCCAAATGTCCATGAACAGAAGAATGGATTGGAAAAGTGTGGCACATACACTCCATGGAATACTATTCAGCCATTAAAAAAAACAACAAGACGCTACCATTTGATATAAAGTGAATGAATATGGAAGATTTATTGCTGAGTGAAGCAAGTCAGGCTATGAAAGAGAGACATTGGATGTCTCCACTTAGCATATACCAACTGTCTGCACTCTATGGTAGATACTGAAAGACTGGAGAGCATAAGAACAGTGAAAATAGTTATGGACACTGGAGAGTGTGGAAGGAGGGTGTAGAAGAGAAGAGTGTAGGGAAGGAAATTAGGGAGAAAAATAGAGAATTAAGACTTTTGTGGGACAAAGACATGGTTTATTACCTGTTAATGATAATATGTATAGTATTCTCAACTGGACAGGTCTGAGGTATATTTCATGTTGGGTAAATTCTCTGTACAAGCTATACGATGTATAGCAATTGAATGTATAAAAAATAATAAAATGTACCTGGGAAATAAATGACTAAACAAGCTGATATGTCATATGTAACCAGCTTTGTTGCTCTGTCTTTAAATTCTTGGCATTATTTGTATTCAATAGTAATCATTTACTGACTACAACTCTCATTTTTAAATGCTATCTTTCTTGGGCATTTTTTTTACCACATAATTCCTTGAACTCTGAATGTGCAAGATAAAGGGAACTGCAGGAATAATCTTCTCTTCCTTCTACACAACCAAATAATTGTGTGGTAAGTATGTGGGGGAAATAAATCTTGATGAGCTCTTGACCTACTGCCTAGTCAGCAAACATTGTTCTGCTCTGCTATTTTATAAAATTTGCCAGAGGGTATGTGTGATTGTCAGAGAGAGAAAGAGAGGAAGAAAGCACCCCCCAATGAGTGTAGTAACACCACAGTCCTGTCTCCATTACTTCATTCTGTCAGGATTTTAGGCACTCGCACACATGTGCCAGCAATGCTTTTCAAGCTGCTGGATCTGTGATTTGAACCATGCTGTTTGGCATTTGGATCCAGCTCCCTTAATCACCAGGCCATGGGATCAGCCCCTTATTTTATGTATTAATAAACACCAGAAGTGCAGTCAGTCAGCAATGCATTTGAGGTGAGAAGAGCCTCTCAAATCTTTGAATCCACATGGCAATAGTAATATAATCTCCATTAATCATTTGTTGTACTCTAAATGAAGTTTGTGTCCAAAGAGACCATTTGGAGCCTTTATTGTGGCTTGTTTTCTATACCTCCCTGATTATTTTCAACACAAACAAAGAGACAAGTAAGGGAAGTTTATTCTACCAGATTTTGAAACAGATGTCAATTATATTGAAGTGTTCTGTAAGGGTGCTAACTTTGTTATTGGCATTATAATGAAGATAGTTAACTACTGCAATTAGCGATCAATACCCGTGATATATAGATTTATAGTCAAATGAATAGAACTTGAATCCCATTCATAGGGTACATAACATCAGTACTAATTTGTACCTACTCAAAGTGCCACATGCTCTACAAATTAAACATGAAATACAGTCACAAAGAGCAACACAAGTAATGAATTACTAAAACTATCTATTAATTTATTTACTTGTTTTTTAAGAGATGTTGTCTTACGGTACATGCGCTTGCCAGAGAGAGAGAGAGACAAAGACAGAGATAGTGAGAGGGAAAGTGAGAAATCACCCTCCAGGGGGTATGGCCACACTGCAATACCCTCTCCATTCTCCTCCCAGGATCCTGGGCATGCGCACACACACACTTTATTTTGAAGCTACCAGATTTGGGACTCCTACAGCGGCCAGCTATATGGGAGTCTAGCAACATAAACACTACGCCATTTGCTGAGCCCTAAAACTGTCTTTTTTTTTGGGGGGGGGGAGGTTTTTGCTATAGGGCGCGTGCGCTCACCAGACAGACAGACAGAGACAGAGAGACAGAAAGCGAGAAATCACCCCCCAGGGGGGATGGCCACGCCGCAATCCCTTCTCCTCCATTCTCCTCTTGGGATCTTGGGCACGCACGCACACGCACACGGTGTGAGTTTTAAGCCACTGAGTCCAGGACTCAAACCACGGTTGACTACATGGTAGTCCAGCAACATAGCCATTACGCTAACTGCTGGTCCCAAAACTGTCATTTTTTAAAAGAGATTTTTGCTACAGGGCACTCACTGGACAGAGCAGAGAGACAAAAGCAAGAAATCATCCCCCAGAGGGGATGATGCTATAAATCTTTCTTCTCCATTCTCCACTAAGGATTTTGGACATGCATACATATACACCTGGTGTGAGTGTCAAGCCTCTGGGTCTGCAACTCGAACCTCAGTCAGCCACGTGGGAGTCCAGTGATGTAACCATTAAACCGTCTACTGGTCCCTAAAACTATCATTTTTAAGTAATAGAGAGTTAAGTTGAATGGTCAAGAGAAAAATAATAAAAATTGTTGCCTATCACTCTAGAATTTTTGGTGATTAAAAAATTTTGTTACTACAGTGAAGCAAATGAACATAGCCATCAGCTCAAAGTTATCAATTTTCACATGAGTTCAGCAGAGATACAGAGAGGGAAAGTGACAAAGCAAGTTTTCAGGTTCACGACTCAAGTCACGGTTGGCCATGTGGAAAGTCCAGTGCCTCAACCACCATGCCCCCTGCTGCCTCCATGAACAGGTTTTTTTTTTAATGAAATTTTTATTGTGTATATTTAAAGTATATAACATGATGTTATAGATATAGACAATAAAAAGGTTACGACAATGAAGTAAATGAGCATAGCCATCAGCTCACAGTTAGTAATTTTCAGTAGTTTCTGTGACAAGCAGTGAAAATCTTCTCGTGAAGCAGGAATCCCAAATAAGTATAATTGTATTACTTGTGGTACTCATGCTGTACAGTAGATCCCTTGACTTGTTGATCCTACATATTTGCTTCCTTACATCCTCTAACTCGTATCTTCCCATCTCTCCCCTGCCCACCACTACCCCTGATAACCAGTTTCATTCTTTATCTCTTTCTCTCTTTTTTTTTATCTTTTGAGATTCCACATATAAGTGAAATCATCCAATATTCTTCTTTCTATGTCTGGCTTATTTCATTTAGTATAATGTCTTCTAGACTCATCCATGTTATAGTAAATGGTAAGGTCTTGTATGTATGTATGTATTTGAGAGAGATTTTTGCTATAGGACATGTGTGCTTGCCAGAGAGACAGAAAGCAAGAAATCACCCCCCAGGAGAGATAGCCATGCCACAAGCCCTTCTCCTCCACTTTCTTCTTGTGATTTTGGTCATGCATACATAGACACATGCCTGGAATGAGTTTCAAGCTGCCAGATCTGGGACTCGAACCACGGTCAACTACGTGGGAATCCAGCAACATAACCATTACATCATCTGCTGGTCCCCAATCGTGTCTTTTTTTAGGGTGGAATAACATCCCATTGCATATAACTAGCACAATTTAAATCTAGTTGCTTTCTTCAGAGCAGTAAGTAGCAAATACAGCTTTATGGGTAAGAGCACTCCCAATATTTCCTCTCAAGATGTGGTCCTCACATTGCACAGCAGATCCCTCAACTACCAATATGCACTCTCGAGATGTCCTACCAGGTGTTCAGTTAGTATTTCCATCTGAGGTAAAGTATGCCTTTTTCTTCACTAATTCCTTCTAATAAGTATCACCTAACAAGCACCAAGGAGCCATAGCATCGAGTATGATACTTCCACTTTATTTACAAACTCAAGTATGTCATATAACTATTTTAGATTCATTTGATTTAATTATTATTGGCACTTTTTTTTTTCTTTTTTAGGGACTTTTTTGCTGTAGGGCATGTACACTTACCAGAGACACAGAGACAGAGAGCCAGAAAGTGAGAAATCACCCCCAAGGGGGGGATGGCCATATCACAATCCCTTCTCTTCCATTATCTTCTTGGGGTCTTGGGTACATATGCACATGTGCCTGGTATGAGTTTGAAGCCACCAGGTCTGGGACTTGAACCATGGTCAACTACATGTGAGTCCAGCAATGTAACCATCTGCTGATCCCTCAATTATTAATTAATAATAATAAACTCTTTTCTGAGTTTTTTTTGTCTCTAGTTTTGTTAACTAGATTACATAGGATAAAAGAAGTAACAGAAGTCCCTTCTTCTCCTTCTTCCTCCTCCTCTTCTTCTCCTTCTCCTTCTCCTTCTCCTTCTCCTTCTCCTTCTCCTTCTCTTTTTAAATTAGAGGCACTATGTAATTATTTAATAAACTTGAACTTAAGACTTTTAGCTTCAGGGGGTCCAGCATGTGGCATGGCACTGGACTCCCACATAGCCGATTGCGGTTTGAGTCCCAGACCTAGTGGTTTGCTTACTCTCTCTCTCTCTCTGTGTCTCTCTCTTTCTCTTGGCTTGCTTTCTCTCACTCTCTCTCTCTCTCTCTCTCTCTCTCTTCCTCTCTCAGTCTGTCCCTCTCTGGTCAAATTAAATTAAAACCAATCAATAGAGTTAAATAAAATAATTCTTAAAAAAAAAAAAAAGTTTAGCTTCAGGGTCAACCCATGGAAGCAAGACCTTAACTACATCCAATCATCAGAATAAAGAGAGAGAGCAAGATGAGAGAAAGACTTCATTTCCTTTGAGAACAAAGTTAGAGGCCCTAACGACCCAGTGGTAACACCACTTGGAATCACCCTCACCCTCATTGTCACCCTCAGTCATGTTTCTTCCTGTAGTTTCTCCAACATGCTACATCTCTTCCCATTGCAACTCAGTGTGCCCCGTCTTTTCTTCCTTGGAAAAAGGCAGCATCTCCCTGCAGTTGATGAAGTCAAAGGCCCAGGATGCCTCTGTGTGTCTTCTCCTTCTCTTGCTCCTTACAGCCACTTAATTCAAGGATGAAGCCTGCCAGCTCCATCTTCAAAACAGATTCTAAATCCATCCACTTTTTCCATCTCCACTATTACTGTGTTTGGTCCAAACCACCATCAGAGGTCCTCCTGACTCTTCCTGTTTGCACTCTTGCCTCCTGATTCTTTTTTCATGAGAGTCAAGTCTTCTCATGACAGATTATGTCTGCACTTGGGTGTACAGAGTGCAATCTGCCTGACTACTGCTGCACCCAAACCACTCACCCTTTCTTTCTCTATCTCACCACCCTACTTATTAATCTTTGTATCACTCACCACAATCAATTATTCCATATATCATCTAACCTCTCTACGCATGTGCACGTGCATGAGCACACACACAGTGAAAACAGAAGCCTCACTTACTGGTTTACCTCTATGTCTCCAATGCCCAGAAAAATACCTGTTCATTATAAATAAAATTGTTATGAACATTTTAAATTTTATGAACATCCTTTCCCTTGCCTGTAACTCTATCCGCTCGCTCTTTCATCTCATTGATTTCTGCATGTCACTCTGTACCACTTCCTTGGGAAAATTTTCCTTTCTACCATGTCTAGTTTCCATTCCTTTGTCACAAACTTATGTAGGCGTGTACCCATTTCCTTCCTGATACTCACTCAGACTGATGACTATATCTTAGTTGTGGGTCTCTCCACTAGAGTAAACAACTTCTGAAAAGCAAGGATTTTCCCTGTTTTTGCCCTCTGGTTTCTCAACAAAATATCTGGCACATGTTCTATCAGTATTTTTCAGTGATAAAAGAAAGAATGAATACTAACATTACTAAAACTTATTCACTTGAGGGACCAGCAGATGACATAATGGTTATGTCATTGGACTCCCACATAGTTGACAGAGGTTCAAGTCCTGGACCTGGTGGCTTCAAACTCACGCCAGGCACATGTGCATGTGTGCCCAAGATCCCAAGAGGAGAATGGAGGAGAAAGGATTGCATGTGGCCATCCCCCCCAGGGGGCGATTTCTCTCTTTCTGTCTCTCTGTCTCTGTCTCTCTGGTGAGCACATGTGACCTATTACAAAAAATCTCTAAAAAAAAAAAAACATAAAAAGAACTTATTCACTTGAACTTCATCACAAATTTGAGGATCCCCCATTCTTAAGCCCACCAGCCTCTCAAGGACTTACATTCATTCACTCATTCAACATAAGTCCATAAGAGTCAGTCATATGAAGGTGTCCTGCTGGGTTCTGTGAGAGACAAAGAAGTAGGTGCTGGCTATTTTTGGGAAAGTAGTTGCCTAAAGGAGGCACTATGCCTTAAAAAGAAAGAGAGAAAAAGAAAGAAAGAGATAGCGACAGAGAGGAAGAAAGAGAGAAAAACCTGTCCATTAATTGTATTTGCGTATTTGAATTTTACAACCTGAATGAAAGACAGAATTAAAGAGATAATATATTAGTTGGCTTACCATAAGTTGAAAATTTTTGATAGCTGTGGTAGAAAAGAGAGAAGTGGGGGGCCAGGAGGTGGCCTAGTGGTTAAGGTGCTGGACGCCCACATGGCCGAGTACAATTCAAGTCCTGAACATGGTGGGTTGAAATTCATGCTGTGCATGTGTGTGTACATGCCCAAAATTCCAAGAGGAGAATGGAGGAGAAAAGATTACAGCTTGGCCATCCCCTGGCGGGGGTGTGGATTTTTCACTTTCTGTCTTCTGTCTCTCCAGTGAGCTTAGGTACCCTATAGCAAAAATTGCTTAAAGAAAAAAATAAAAAAGAAAGGAAGGAAGGAAGGAAGGAAGGAAGGAAGGAAGGAAGGAAGGAAAGAGAGAGAGAGAGAGAAAGAAAGAAAGAAAAGAGAGAGAAGTGAGAAATGCCTCCCAGACTACCAGGAGGAGGAGTAGGGCAGGAGTCTGGGCTCCTCCATTCACAATTCTGCCTTAATACAAGTTTGTCTAATTATTGTTGAAGTGAATGCTCACTGCAGAGAAAGGGCATTCTTGGGGCTGGACAGCAGCACAGCAGTAAAATGCAAAGCTCTGTGAGGCTGACCCATGTAGGAAGATTCCAGGTTCATGCCTAGAGACCTCCCTGAGTGTGCTGAACACTCATGTGCCCATGACCTGGAGCTGGCTGTGGCTGGGGGAGGATCCTGGCGTACAGATCCTGTTGAGTGTTCTCTCTCTCTCATCTCTCATTCATGGATAAATAAATAAATAAACTTATTTTAAAAACTGTTTAGAAAAACCCTAATTGAAGGATATTGTTATTAATCCATTAATTAATTCATATTATTACAATACAATTGCAATGAAAATACATCTTTATCAAGTAAAAGCAATGCTTTGCTGTATGGGGACTCAAAGACAATTCCAGACATAGAAAAGATAAGGATTCTGTACTCTTAGAAACTTTGTGGGCTGCACTGGATATATGGCCTCAATCTTTCCTCATCCCCTAATAGAACACATGGATGTAACAGATTTCTGGGATTGATGGTGGTTCTATATAATAATGAGTGATTTTCAGGATAACCCCTTTGGAGGAGGAGAAACTAGGCCAAACCGTCCTCGGTGAGCAGGGATGCCCTGCCTGCTGTGCCCATTTTAAGGACTCCTTTTCTCCTTCTTCTCTCTGCAATCGAACAGAGAGCGCTGCTTGCACTCAGAGCAAGTGTATTTCTTATTCTGGATTTATTTTACTTTTACTCATACAGAACAATAGGCTTATGCTTGGGTTTTGTTAGATGATGCTTTTTAAAATAAGATACTTAATGTGGTCACACAGATGAGCCCATAATCCAGACCAGCTGAGACAGGGGATGGATTATTACATGAAGACCCTGTTAAGGGGACCTATTTTTCTGACTCTCTCTTTATCTCTCTGTCTCTCTCATGGAAGGAATAAATAAATTCTTTTTTTGAGATATTTTTGCTAAAGAACACGTGCACTTGCCAGAGAGACAGAAAGTGAGAAATCATTCCGCAGGAAGTATGGCTACACCATCATCACTTCTCCTCCATTCTCCTCTTGGGACTTTGGGCATGTACACACACACATGTACCTGGAATGAGTTTCAAATCACTGGGTTTGAAATTCGAACTGCAGTAGGCCATTTGGAGAGGTTTTTTTTGTTTTTTTTGTTTTTTTTTCGCTATAGGGCGCGTGCGCTCGCCAGACAGACAGAGAGAGACATAGAGACAGAAAGCGAGAAATCACCCCCCAGGGGGGATGGTCACGCCGCAATCCCTTCTCCTCCATTCTCTTCTCGGGATCTTGGGCACGCACGCACACGCGCCCGGCGTGAGTTGTAAGCCACCGGGTCCGAGACGCGAACCGCGGTCGACTACGTGGGAGTCCAGCGACATAGCCATTATGCTAACTTCTGGTTCCCCAGTAGGCCATTTGGGAGTCCAGCGCCTTAAACACTATACCACCTGCTGGCCCAGAATAAACTTATAAATCAAAATTTTTAAATGAAATGAGATGCTTAAATCTCAAAACATATATTAGAAAGCTTTTATTAATTATAAAAAAAACATAGAGAAAATAGTCCATACATTTCGGACTGATTTTTAATATTGGAAATTGTTAGGTACTACTTGTGTATTTCCACAATTATTCACACGGCTAGTCAGACTTTATAGAATTAACATATATCATCTCGGTTCCATCATGTATAGCTGTACCACATTGCTATTCTCTGAAAGAAAACACCAATATGAACACTTGCAAATATCTGCAGAAGGAATGGACAGAATACAGACTTTAGCCAAGCCCAAGAGAGAATATGAGACCCTTGATGGGTATAAACCCAAGAACATCACCTCATTAGGACCACGTCTTAACCACCTAAGCCAACTAGCAGAATCCATTTCTTTGGGTTAAGAATGTCACTTTTGGGCCAGGCCCATAGCCTGATGGTTAAGATGCTGGATCCTATATGCCCAACCTCTTGGTTTCAATCTCAGTTCTAGAGGCTCAAAAATCACACTGGGTCCAGCAGTTGGTGTAATGGCTATGTCACTGGACTCCAGTTCGAGACCCGAACCCGGTGGCTTAAACTCACGCCGGGTGCACATGCATGCGTGCCCAAGATCCCGAGAGGAGAATGGAGGAGAAGGGATTGCAGCCATCCCCCCTGGGGAGGTGATTTCTTGCTTTCTGTCTCTCTGTCTCTCTCTGTCTTTCTGGTGAGCACATGCACCCTATAACAAAAACCTCTCAAAAAAAAAAAAAAAATCACTCTGGGCACACGTGTGTATGTGCCCAGAGTCCCAGCCAGGTGCAGAAATGGAGAAAAAAAGATTGCAGCATGACTACACTCAATTGGGAGGTGCTTTCTCCATCTGTGTGTGTGTGTGTGTTTGTGTGTGTGTGCGTGTGTGTGTGTCTGTGTGTGTTTGTGTGTGTGCGTGTGTGTGTGTGTGTGCGCGTGTGTGTGTGTGTCTGTCTCTCTGGAAAGCACACATACACTCTGGCAAATTTTAAAAAAGAGAGAGAGCGCATCACTTTTAGTGCATCTCGACATCCCACGTCATAACCTCGCAATCCTGCAAGCTCTGCTGGTGTTTTACTTGCAGCTCCATCGTTTTCTATTTTAATGTAAGTAAACTTTCACTGCACAGGTATCAACAGAAAAGCTGGCCAGGACCCAGCTTCTTGAATCTCTAAGTTTTTTTTTTTTTTTTTTGGAGAGGTTTTTGCTATAGGGCGCATGCGCTCGCCAGACAGACAGAGACAGACAGAGAGACAGAAAGCGAGAAATCACCCCCCAGGGGGGATGGCCATGCCACAATTCCTTCTCCTCCATTCTCCTCTCGGGATCTTGGGCATGCATGCACATGCACCCGGCGTGAGTTTTAAGCCACCGGGACCAGGAAGCGAACCGCAGTTGACTACGTGGGAGTCCAGCGACATAGCCATTACGCTAACTGCTGGTCCCTTGAATCTCTAAGTTTTTTAAACATAACTAGACAGAAGTTTTCCCTTAAAAGAAAAAAGAAAGGAAGGAAAGAAGGAAGAAAGGAAGGAAGGAAGGAAGGAAGAGAGGCCAGCAGATGGCATGATGGTTAAGGTGCTGGAATCCCACATGGTTGACTGTGGTTCAAGTCCCTGACCTAGCTGCTTACTTTCTCACTTTCCCTCTTTCTGGTAAGCACATGTGCCCTGTAGAAAATTAACACAATAACGATGATAAATAAAATAAAATAAGTAAATCTTAAAGAAAAAAGAAAAGAAAAATATTTCCCTGCTCCAACCCAGTTTGTCTTTTTTGGGTTGGTCCTATTTTTAGAGTCTCTGAATTAAGTTGTTCCTTGCTGCTGCTAAGTCATTCTGATAAGCTTGGAACTCTGAGCACACCTGGTATTTCTTAATGTCACTCTTCTTACTCAACTAGGACAGCAGATCCTACATCTTTCAGCACAATACTGCAGCATTACAAATGTTCCCCAAGTGTGTCATGAGTGCCCTGCAGGGCACTTTGTACAGATTTTTGTGAATGACCCTCTAAAAACAAAGTCGTGTGCAGAAGGATTAAAAATCCCTCAGGGAACTTCCTTCCTTTAACAGATTTTCCAGAAGGATTGTGCAGGGGCCTCTTGATTTGATTTCCTGCCCCAGTTAAAAGCATCATAGAAGAGAACATGTTTCATCCTCATTTTTTACCTTATAAATGATGTTTACTTAAAATGAATGCCTAGATTGGCTCCAGAACAATGTAGCCAGTGATGGTGGAGAAAATGTCCTTTGGTCTGGTCTAAATTGCTGATTTGAGTCACAGAAGTGCTGAGTGAACTGGGTGAAATGTATTATAGTAGAGATAGCAGGAAAGATGCCTTCCTTCCTTTCAAGGAATAGGATGTTGACTGTTATTTTTCTTACCATTGCCCAAAAGTCAGCAAGTAGCCACCAATGGTTTCCATATGGACAGACATGCAAATTTCCAAGATAGCAACTCAACACAGTAAATAGATGCTTATTGTCTGAAGGTTGGTACAAGAGTCTATCCTTTATTATTTTCCTAAACAAAATAATGAGAGCCACCATGGGTTGAATTGTGTCACCAAAAAAAATATATTCAAGTCCTAAGCCTCGACTCTATCTAAATGTGACCTTATTTGGAAATAAAGACTTTGCAGGTGCAGCCCAAATAAAATGAGGTCACGTTAGATTGAGGTGGACCCAAATCAATGACTAGTGACATTACAAGGGACAGAGAGAACACCAAGGCTTGCTGGCAACCACCAAAAACTAGGACAGACACACAGAACAGTTTTTCACTCAAAGCCTTCAGAAGGAGCAAGGCTCAGCTTACCTCTTGACTTCAAAATTCTGGCCTCCAGAGTTGTAAGAAAACTAATTTCTATGATTTTAAGCCAACCCGTTTTGTAGCAACTTGTTGCAGCAGACTTAGGATACTATTGGGTCCTTGGAAAAGTCATGATGTATTTTTCCTGTTTTTCTGTGTAAAACCACATCATGACTTTTCCGAAGACCCAATAGTTTAACAGCCATTAGAAAATAAATTAAAAAGTTCTGGAGAAGAATAGAAGTAATGGTTCCAAGCAATGTGAACATTCTTAAGCCACTAAATTACACATTTAAAAACAGTTAAAAGGGCAACTTTCATGTCATGCATATATTTGTAAGCTTATTCGTAACATGAGATAGAGAAATAGAAAGAGAAGCACTTTTTCGGGACTAGCAGTTAGCGTAATGGCTATGCTGCTGGACTCTCATGTAGTCAACAGCAGTTTGAGTCCCTAACCCGGTGGCTTAAACTCACACCTTGCATGTGTGTACAAGATCCTGAGAGAAGACTGGAGGAAAAGGGGTTGCGGCCTGGCCATCCCTCCTGGGAGGTGATTTCTCGCTTTCTGTCTCTCTGTCTCTCTCTGTCTTTCTGGTGAGCACGTGTACCCTATAGCAAAAAAACAAAAACAAAACAGACAAAAATCTCCAAAAGAAAAAAAAAAAAAAAAACAGAAAGAAAAGTACTTTTTTAAAAGAATTATTTTATTTGGGACCAGCAGTGGGCATTGTGGCTATGTCGTTGGATTCCCACATAGCCGACCATGGTTTGAGTCTCGGACCCAGTGGCTTAAACTCATGCCGGGCGTGTGTGCGTGCATGCCCAAGATCCCTAGAGGAGAATGGAGAAGAAGTGATTGCAGTGTGGCCACCCGCCCTCGGGGGAGAAGGGGGTGATTTCTTGCTTTCTGTCTCTCTGTCTCTCTCTGTCTTTGTGGCAAGCACATGCACCCTATAGCAAAAATCTCTCAAAAAAATATTTTATTGGGACCAGCAGTTAGCATAATGGCTATGTCGCTGGACTCCCACGTAGTCGACCGCGGTTCAAGTCCCAGACCCAGTGACTTAAACTCACGCCAGGTACGTGTGCATGCGTGCCCAAGATCCCAAGAGGAGAATGGAGGAAAAGGGATTGCGGTGTGGTCATCCCCTCTGGGGGGTGATTTCTTGCTTTTATCTGTCTGTCTCTGTCTGTCTGGCGAGTGCACGTGCCCTATAGCAAAAACCTCTCCAAAGAAAAATTTATTTAACTTTATTTATTTATTGTTTTTATTTGATCAGAGAGGGACAGAGTGGGGAGGGGAGTGAGAAAGCAAGCTGCCAGGTCTGAGACTCAAACCACAGTCAGTCACGTGGGATGCCAGCACCCTTAAACACCACGCCATGTACCAGCCCCAAGAGAAACGCTTTTAACAGTGTCATTCTGCAGTCTTCTCCCAGCCCTTCCAGCCAGCCAGGATCAAGGGCATGCACATATATGCCCAGCATACACAAGGTCTACCCAGGAACCAAACCCCAGTCTTCCACTAGCATTAGTGAGCTGCGTACTACCACTGTGCCACCACAGCCTATTTTATGTATCTTTCACAAAAGTAAAAGAAGAAACACAATCAAGTACAATTTATGTAGTAAATACAATTTAAGTAGAAATTGTGAGTAATAACTAGTGTTTTCAGCTATTATAATTTTTTAGATTTTATTTATGTCTTGTTTTTTAATAGATAATATCTTCACAGGATTAAAAAGTAATATAAAAAATGCATTACAGGGACCAGCAGATAGAATAATGGTTACATCGCTGGACTCTCACGTAGTCGACTGTGGTTCAAGTCCCAGACCTGGTGGCTTAAACTCACACCAGGCACATGTGCACGTATACCCAAAATTCTGAGAGAAGAATAAAGGAGAAGGGATTGCAGTGTGGCCATTCCCCCCAGGGGATGATTTCTCACTTTCTGTCTCTCTTTCTCTTTCTGTCTATCCGGCAAGCACACACGCCCTATAGCAAAAACTCTCTCTCTCAAAAAAAAAAAAGTATTATATAAGGACCAGTAGATGGTGTAGTGGTTACATTGCTTGACTCCCACGTAGTCAACTATGGTTAGAGTCCCAGACCTGATGACTTAAAACTCATGCCTAGAACATGTGCGTGTGTGCCCAAGAGGAGAACAGAGAAGGAATTGTGGCATGGCTGTCTCCCCTGAAGGGAGATTTCTCGTTTTCTGTCTCTTTGTCTCTGCCTCTCTTCCGAGTGTATGTGCCCTATAGCAAAAATCTCTCTCTTAAAAAAATGTTTTAAAAAAATGTATTATAAAGTCTAGCTCCCATATCTCCCCTGTCCTCTCCAAACCCTTTATACTCTTTGGGTAACCACTTTTGCTAGTTTCTCGTGTAGCCTTCCAAACCAGGGTGATAGAAATAAGTCAACATCTCCTATCATACAAGCAATGTCTCATCAAAATGTCAGCCCTTGTTCAGGTATGTCATTATGCAGTTAAAACCAAATACAGAGCCAACATATGGTGCAGAAGTTAAGGCAGTAGGATTCTACATGAACAACTCCATGGTTTGAGTCCCAGACCCAGCAGCTTGAAAATTACGTTGAGTGTGTGTGTGTGTGTGTGTGTGTGTGTGTGTGTGCGTGTGTGTGCATGTCCAAAATCCTGAGAGGAAAGTGGAAAAGAGGGGATTGTGGTGTGGCCATCCACTTCAGGGGATGATTTCTCACTTTCCCTCTCTTTCTCTCCCTTCAGAGAACACATGCACCCTATGACAAAACTAAGGGAAAAGAATACAAATTTATTTTCTCACACCAAAGGTAGCATTCTGTACACCCAGTTCTTGAGTAGACTACTGCCTTAAAGAATCACACTTTTCCTTGTTTGAGTCAATTACGAGCATAGAATCGTACCATGCCCAGGACATGGTACTTCATTTCACTGTCACAACAACCCTATGAAGTGAGTGTCATCATTCCCATTTTATAAAAGCACCAGTTAAGGTTGTAAAACCAAAGCACAAGTGAGAAGCAGATCTAAAACTAGTTCTTCAGCCAGATTGACTCGGGAACCTGCCCTCTTCTCAAGCCAGTACAGGACAATTGAGCAAGTGTCTGCAAATATGTAAATACTGGGATAGGTTCCAAGATTGCTTCACACCTGTTTCCAAGGTAATTTATGTGTATATGAAACGGCTTCATTATGCATAGATAAGAGGAGTTTTTAGAACATTTTAAAAATAATTTCCAGAAGACAGGCCCGCTACAGAGACAGAAAGAAAGCATCCCCCAATGGGGTGGTGTCACACCACAACCCCTTCTCCATTTCTCCATCTCATCAGGATTAGGGGCATAGAAATACACACCTGGCATGTTTTTCAAGGCACCAGTGGCTTTTTTACAGTCAGCCATGTGGGAGCCAACTCCATTAATCACTAGGCTATAGGGCTGGCCCCTTTTAAAACTTATTTTAAAGTAATTGTAGATTCCCAGGAAGTTGAAAAAAAATGTAGAGGGAGGTGCCAGGTACCCTCCACCCCATTTCCCCCAATAGGATCATCTTCTATAGCTGGAATACAATACCAAAACCAGTAAACTGACCTTGGATCGGCCCTATAGCACAGCCATTAAGCCTTGTGCATGGAAAGCCAAATCACACGCAGCAGACTACAGTTTGAATCCTGGTCCCAGGGGCTTGAAAAATATTCAGCGAATGTGTGTGTATACACCTCAAATCCTGACTGGGTGGAGAAATGGAGGAGAAGGAATTGCACAGTGACTACGCCCTACTGGGGTCCCCCCACCGCCACCACCATGAGTGCACTCACCCTCCAGCAATAACAAAGAAGTGTGTATCACAATAGAAAACAGTGCTAAGTGTTACAAAGAAATAAAAATCAGGGTAGAGACTGGAGTCGAGAAGTTTACACTTTTAAATTGGGTTTTGAGGCTATGAGACATGATGAAGTGCTGAACTAGATCATGCAAAGAGCTAGAGATAAATAATTCCAGATAGAAAACTAGAAGAGAAAAGGTCTCTGTGATAGGAATGTGCTCCATGTGTGCAGGAACAGGAAATAGGCCCCTCCAGTTTGAGAGGTATAATCTGCGGCAAAGAATAGAAAACAAGGAAACCAGGACCTTGTAGATTTCATAGGCTGAGGCTAAACAACCTGAATTGTTTACATATTTTGACCAAGATAGCCAAAGAAAGACAGCATAATAAAACTCCACTATTGTTCTTGGTTTTATTGGCTTTGTCAACAACTTGCAGCATGACTTTTAAGACATCATTCATTCACTTGATAAAATTTGTTGAGTACCTATCATAGGACAATGGGAGTGAAGGGGCATTCAACGACAATATAAGGCCTAAAATGTCATCATCACATATTTGTGAATACAGTAAGACTGATGTGAAAGAAAAGAAGAAAGTCTTGTGGTATGTGGCAGAGTTAGGGTAGAGGATCAATGAGTGTCTCAAAAAATATTTGAATTGGATCTTAAAGAATGACTACGGAGAAAGTAATAAAGAGGGCTTTCAAGAGGACTAGTAGTGGCAAAGGCATGTATCCTCAGAACTTGATCCCATCTGACTACTTAAAAGACAGCATTATTCATCTTCTATTCATGGAAATGAGATTTTTTCTGACACTAGGATTATCTGTTTGACTGGACATGGTTCAACAGAAAAGAATGCCCTGATAATTAGAAATTCTGACAACATTATCACTGCAAGGTATGTTATCTCTTAAGAGTACGTTATGTACTCAAAATGTTCTAATTCTAGGGCCAGTTCCTGGTGTGGTGGTGAAGGTGGCTGGATCCCACATAGCTGACTGTGAGTTTCAAGTCCCGGATTAATCGGCTTGGAAAACACTCTGGGCACATGGATAGGTGTATCCAAGGTCCCAAGAGGAAAAAGAATTGTGGTGTGGCCATCTTCCCTGGGAATGTTTTCTCACTCTTCTCTCTCTCTCTCTCTCTCTCTCTCTCTCTCTCTCTCTCTCTCTCTCTGGCGAGCATAAGTGTCCTGTAGCAAACTGAAATATAAAAATGTTCTAACCCTAGACATAAGGCCAACCACTCTGCTTCATGCCACCCAAGCTCTTCTTCTGGCTTCTCACCATCCTCTGAGTGACTTCTGCCTTGGAAGTAGAGCTAGAAGAAATATCCTTTCATTGCTGAGACTACCTACCTTCTGTGATCTCAGATTCAGGCTCCTATTAACCCTAAAATTAAGCCATTTTAAAATTACTCTTATTACTATCATTAATATTATTATTTACAATATGCCCAGAAACTTTGAGTAGGAACAAAAACACTTTCTTCCCTGGAAAGACATTGACAACATTTTTGGGAAAAGAAGCCTCAAAATTATGAAATTGAGAAACAGTGATGGCCTCTACGCAGAACTGGCCACAACCACTGGCAGAGGAGTAAAGCTTGTTCAAAAGAGACATACACATGCTGAGGGAGGTGCTAAAAAAGCATTAGATGAGAGATTTACTTCTCGGTTTTTCTGACATTCTCTTTGAAATGCAAATACCCAGAAAAGGTAGGCATTGTGAGGAAAGTCCTGAAGTAAACGCTTCAACTTAGTTCAAGAAAAAGACTTAATTTTCAAATTTCAGATTGTTCTAAAGGAGATGAACCACACCAGGCTCCCATCAGTCTAGAATGTACGGTATGTCAGGATAAACCAAGGTTTCAGAATGAAAGTAGGAACCTGATACAAGACAAGTCTTGCTCATAATTTTTTATTATTTCTCTAAAACTTTTGCAATTGCTTTTAAATGTCAAAAGAATTTACCCTTTAAGCAAGTGACCTAAGTTATTTGTATATGGAATGTATGTGCAGTCTTTATTCATTGGAATTAAAATATTTAATGATAAGGGGGGCCAGCAGATGACATAACAGTTAACGTTGCTGGACTCCCACATGGAGGACCACGGTTCAAATCTCGGACCTGATGGCTTAAAACTCACACTGGGTGCATGTGCATGTGCGCCCAAGATCCCTGAGAGGAGAATGGAGGAGAAGGGACTGAAGCGTGGTCATCCCCCATGGAAGATGATTTCTCACTTTCCCTCTCACTGTTTGTCTGTCTCTCTCTCTCCCCCAGCGAACACATGTACCCTAAGTCAAAAACGTCTAAAAAAATATTTAATGATAAGAAAAATCATTTATGATAACTAAGAGGGAAATGAACTAAAAAAAATCATATGTGCAACAATCACAATCCAAAGAAAGAAAATGAAAGGGTAAAACAAATACACATTATTATCAGTAGTAGTCCAAAAAGTGTGTTTCCCCCTGTTTTTTGTTTTTGTTTTTGTTATTTTTTAATTTCTACAATGAACATACTTTACTCTAGAATTAAGAGAAATAAGGCCAGCTGGTGGCGCAGGTAACACAGTGCCCTGTGATGCTGTATCCACAGGAGAAGGTCCCAAGTCCCCAGCCCGGAGTCTTCCTGTACATGCGTCCATGATAGGGACTAAGTGAGGTTGGGGGTGGATCTTGGGATGAAGATTCTGATGGGAGTCAGTCTCTCTCTCTCTCACTCTGAAGAAATAAGTAAATAATATTTCAAAACAGAGAGAGAAATAACAAATTTTGTTGCTATTTTTGCTATAGGATGCATGTACTCCTCTGGAGGGACAGAGAAACTAGAGATAGGGGGTGAGAAATTACTCCCCAAGGGAGGTGGCCACACCACAATCCTTTATCCTCTATTCTCCTCTTAATTCTGGACACACACACCCAATGTGTTTTTCAAGTCACTGGGTTCAGGACTCCAACCGCGGAGTGGGCCATGTGGGATCCAGCAGCCTTAACCACCATGCCACTGGCTGGCCCTACAAGAAGAATTAAAAGGAAAAAGAAGTAAAAGATTCTCTCTGACATGGATCCTTCTGCCAGCCTCTCGTGGCTTTTAGAAATGATGACTCCCAGTCACCACTGCTGTGCCGAAAGCTCCACCTCGTTTAGGTTGCTTCACCCCAACTTGATGTGTTCCTGCTCCTCACTGCTCTCCCTCTCCCCCCCCCACCCCACCCCCGTGCCCTGGGTACTGGCTCTGAATCAGGACATGTGACTTGTACTCTGTGGTCTTACTATCTAGCCAAGAATACACACTATGTTCAAGATGGGAAGGAGTTTTTGACTCGTGTTTAAACTGAGATGATGAAATATCCTAAGGAAAATGATAAAAGATAAAATACTGAATATTTCTGAGCCCCCTAAAATAGAGTGACCTTTAAAAACTGAGTTTCTTTTTTACTTAAATCTATTATTTATTTTTTCTCAGTATGATACAAATTAGAGAACAGGAGACTCTCTTAAGTATGAGATTTTTTTAAAAAAGACCTGAGATAGATAAGATGAAGCTTACAGTATTACAAGTCTTTAAATATATTTTTAAGTATTTTTAATATCTAGTTAAAGGGAATTATTTTACCTAACTTTTTAAAACTACAGATAAAATAAAGATGAAATGTAAAGTAGTACTCAGGTCTACTTTAAAGGAAGAGCCAAAACTAAGTGGTTTTATTATTGTTAATATCAACCCCTTCATCATGTATCTTGTAACATTTCAGTCAATGATGAACCATGCACATTGGTGGCCCCATACGCAGCATGTGGGCTATACCATACGGCCTAGGCATGTGGGAGACTATACCATCTGGGTTCATGTGAGTACACTCTATGATATTCGCATAATGAACAAAACTGCTCAAATTCTCAGAACGTATTTCTGCTAAGTAATGCATGACTGTACATACTATTTTTGTGTGTATATACAGTATGTATGTGTATGTTCATACAAACACACATATATAGAAAAACATATATACATCACCAATCATATATACATCACCAATTTTCCATCTTTTTTTCTGTTTTTTGGGTTTTTTTTTTAGGTTTTTGCCATTGGGCACATGTGCCTGCCAGAGAGAGAGAGAGGGAAAGTGAGAAATGGCCATGCCACAATCCCTCCTCCTCCATTCTCCTCCTGGAATTTGGGGCACACATACATGCTCCCAGCATGATTTTCAAGCTACAGGTCTAGGACTCAAACTATGGTTGACCATGTGGGAGTCCAGTGCCTTAACCACCACAACACATGCTGGCTCGCTACTTCTTCTCTGCATGACCAAAGAACACCAGCACCTGTCTCGCAGACAACTTCAGAATCCCCTCGCAAACATAAGTGGTCATGAACAGCTCATCGAAAAGCACAGAAGCAGCTTGATCCCAGTGCCTCATCACAACTGGATCGAATCTGACATGGCTGCTACGTGGGCATGGTGTGTTCTGTCTTAAATGCATGATAAAGTCAGAGTCTCCCAAGGGTATGTGTGGTGCTGTGGCAATACCAATAAGGTCCTGTCAGGAACTAGAGACCACAGCAACCTCAGTGAGTAGTTCTATGAAACTTGGATCCTTAACAGATTCTCTGCAGGCCTCTCAACAAGAATTTGCCTTATCTGAGTTTCTAGATAATCAGGGTGGTAGAATCCTGGCTGCAGTGTTCCAATAATCATCAGTGTATACATTTAGTCCCTTCATCAGGCAAGAGGTCAACATAAATTTAGCAAAATCAGGCATGTAAACAGTAACAATGGAAGTAAAGGACATCCACCCCAGCTATTACACAAAGAAATTGACAACTCCACAGAGGAGAGTTGACTGAAAAACAAAAATGCCCCCAGAAAGATCAATGTGTCCGCCTCTAAAGAAACCATGTTACACAATTTCAACTAAATTTAAGGTAACTGAAACTTTATGTCGAATTTACAATAATTGTACAGCATCATAATGCTACTGAGTGGTTTGTTCTTCATTTCAAATCATGCAATATTGCAGCACCTTTATTTTTAAAGGAATGAAAAATAACACTAGTGTGAATCAAAAGTGTTCTCTGAGTTTTCCAATGCATGCATGCTTTTCCACTTGACAGATTTTTCTTCAGAAATCAGAATTTAAAACCACTGAAAAGTAGCACCAGCTGATGGCATAATGGTTACGTTGCTGGACTCCCATATAGTCAACTGTAGTTCAAGTTCTGGACCCAGTGACTTAAAACTCATGGCAGATGTGAGTGTGTGTGTGTGTGTGTGTGTGTGCACGCGTGTAACCAAGATCCCAAAAGGAGAATGGAGGAGAAGGGATTGCTGCGTGGCCATCCCCTCTGGGGGGTGATTTCTCACTTTCTGTCTCTCTCTCTCTCTCTCTCTCTCTGTCTCTGGCAAGCACAGAGAGACAAAGAAAAATTTCTCTAAAAAAAAAAAAGAAAGAAAGAAAAACTGAGAAGCAAGGACTGATGGCTATGTGCCCGCACTCACCCTTACCTCAACGCTAGCGACGGTCCTTCTACATCCACTCATTTCTTAATTGTGTCCACATTAGTCCAATTATTTGTGGTTTGTGACTGCTAGGGATAAGAAAAATTATACAAATTAAAGGGGCATGAAATGAGCTTTGGAAGAATCCTTAAGTGAATCTAATTTCCTAATGGTTAAATAAGAGAGAATACCAACATACATTCAGTCTAAAAAAACGCATTTTTGGTTCTGTTTATTGAGGAGTTTTTTTTCTCTTTAAACTTCAAACTTCTATCTTCAAAATGCAAAATATATTTGCCCTCTGTTCACCTCTTATTGAGTAAGAATCTTCGAGTTATAATTTTCTTTTTCTTTCTTTTTTTTTTTTTTTTTTTTTTTTTGAGAGCAAGAGAGAAAGTGAGAAAGCACCCACCATAAAAAATGAATGGCCACGCTACAATTCCTTCATCATTCTCCTCTTGTGATTTTGGGCACACATGCACATGCACCCATTGGGTCAGGGACTCGAACCATAGTCAGCCAAGTGAGATCCAGCTGCTTTAACCACCACGCCACTGGCTGGACCTCTTTTTTAAACCCAGAAATAAGAAAATTAGCAGTGAGTTGCTTTTATGTTTGTTTGTTTGTTTTAGCTTTTTTTTTTTTTTTTTAACGTTCTAGTATCGGTTGGGAAACAAAGCTACGATAAAAAGGAAAAACAGGAACCCCACACCTGACAACAATAAAAAATCTTGGTTTTGAACATCACACAATTGGCTGACACGTTTTTTCCAGTGGGCCAGCAGCTGCATGACTCACTGCTGTATGTATGTTTGCCTGCCTTAGCACTGAGTGGCTGATGTAAATAGGAAGTGATGAGGAAAATCAATTTGGGGCAAACACATTTTTTCAAGGCTGTAACAGGAAGAGATAGGAAGCCCAGGAAGACACTTGATAGATATTCAACTCTGTAGAAAGGAGGAAGTAGCATGTTGAAGCACTCGGCTAGTTATTTTGAGTTGCTGAACGGAAACGGGATACAACAGAGAAAGGACGCAGATAGGATGCATTTTGTTGCATAGCAACCCCGAGGATGGAAGCTACTGTACACAGTGAAACCATCTGTCTGTATGAAAGACTGAGAAGGGACAGTTTTAAACCAAGGAAAAGAAGAATGAGGTTAATAAGAAAGTTCTCAAAAATACACAAGGTTCCATATTCCTTTTAAAAAGTATATTTTGTGGCAATATCAAAATGTTTTTATTATAAATGTTATTTCAAAGAGCTGATTTTGATAAATAAGAGAATTGATTTTGATACATAAAACATGACACATTAGACTTCCAGGTTCTCTTTGTTCTGCACTTCTTGCTTCAGATCAAACACTTGCTTAGAAACTTGGCTGAAAAGTTTGCAAGAAGTTAGGTTGTCATTGTGAATGGTGTCTTAGGATCTTTGCAAGTTGGATCCAATGGGAAGGTAGTGGATTTGTACATCAGGGCCTTTCTATACAGACCAGGTGACGTACAATGGTCTCGGCTGGCTGAGGCTGGGAGTGGATCATGGCATGGAGACTCTGTTAGGGGAGCTCCTCTTCCCCAGAGAAATAAATGAATAAACTTTTTAAAAATCCTGGTCAGCTAGTGGCATGGTGGCTAAGGCAGCTGGATCCTACATGACCCACTATGCGGCTGAATCCTGGACCTGGCTTGAAAAACACTCTGGACATGTGTGTGAATGCCCAAAATCCTGAAAGAAGAAATGGAAGAAAAGAGACTGCAGTGTCACCATCCCCCACTGGGGGTGGGGGTTGCTTTCTCACTTTCTTTCTTTCTCTCTCTCTTTCTCGCTCCAGCAGGTATATACTCTCTCTAGTAAGAATTTCTTTTAAAAAGAAAGATGCAAATTCTGCTCTAAAAGTCAGTGTTTAATGAAAGTTAGCTGTCAATTCCCCTAAAGACAAATTAATGGGGTGGGATGGTGAGGAGGGAAATGAGAATGTTCGACCCCACCAAAGATAACCCCTGCCCCGCTCTGTCCTGTGAGTTCCCCTCAGGGACTTCCTGGGGAGTAGCTGCTATCGCAGACCTCCTGACCAAGGAGAGTGACAGGGAGCCATGCACCAGAGTAGTTTTTTCTTCGAAAGCCCCCAGTGCAAGTAGGGAAATGTTCAAAATAAATAACTGTCATTTTGGGCCAGGAAGTTCTCTTCAGAAATAATGTCCAAGTTCCTGCTGCCAAAACTGTCATCCCTATGGCCAATTCTGCTTCAGGAAAATATAGTAGCCTGCTTCCTTCCCTCTACCCCTGACAATCCTCACACATAACCCTTTCTCCACTCCACAGAACTATCAAGCAACATTTTCTAGAGACTGTGTCTCTGTCACCTCCTCTTGTGCTGGTAGATGAAAACATGCTCACTTCTCTGTCACAGAGGGGCACAGCTGAGGGGACAGAGGACACATGCATCCACCCACCAGTAGGCCACTACACATGTTGGGGAAAATCATGGCGCCTTCTAAAAAAGAGGATCTGCTTCACAGAAACCTTCACGTTGGCAGTATCCAAAGCAGTACCTCACCCCAGAAATATTCTAGGTGAGGAGGTCTTTATATGATATCTTGTGAGGTAGAACACCTCAAAGAGGGGCCAAATCAGTAGTACAGTGGTGTTGGGAACCAGATCTCAGCTGTGGTGGCTTGAAAAACAGACCAATTGCATGTGCATGTATGCCCAAAATTCTGATGGGATGAAAAAAATGGAGGAAAAAGGATGGTTATATGACCAGACCCCTTGAGAGGTTTTCTTGCTCTCTCTCTCTTTCTCTCTTTCTCTCTCTCTCTCCTCCTCCTCCCTCTCTCTCTCCTCTTCTCTCTTTCTCTCCTTCTCTCTCCCTGGCAAGCACGCACACACTCTTACAATAGCAATAAACTATTTTTTTTTCAACATTTAAAAAATTTTTCTGTTTCCTAAATTTTAAATTATCAGCAACTTTTTAAACTCCAGTCTCAGCCGGCTGTGATTCCTTTTCCATTCTCTTCTTGGAGTTTTGGGCAAGTATGCACACATGACCAACATGTTTTCAAGTCACCACCTGGTCTAGGACTCAAACCACACAGTCGGCCATGCAGGATTCAGCTGCTTTAACCACCACACCACAGGCTGGTCCTTTTAATAGATATTTTTATTCATAAGACAGTCCAAAGGATAATTTGATAAGTTAGACTCTTTTTTATACAGATTTGGCATCTGGTCTTGACAAGCTGTCCCATATATGTGATACTTTTGGTCATATCACCCGCAGATCATTTCTGTCAACATAAGCATGTCCCTTTTGGAGAAATCTGGGAGATTCATATTTGGCATTTGCTAAAAGTTCTCATCTATTTCATGTACTTAATTCCCCACCTCAAGTTATAAAGTAGCCAACAAAAGAGTGATTGACTAAGTGTAAAGCAAAGATTGAATTTACTAATTAATCTGTGTTAAAATTTGTTCATTGGGACCGGCAAGTGGCGTGGTGGTTAAGGTGCTGGACACTCCCACATGGCCAACCATGGTTCGAGTCCTGGACCTGGTGGCTTGCTTTCTCACTTTCCTCTCTCTCTCTCTCTCCCTGTCTGTCTGTCTCTCTGGTCAAATTAAAATAAACAAATGAACAAATAAATGAAATTGAATAAAATGATTTAAAAAAAAAAAAAAAAAAAATTTGTTCATTATGTCTGCTGGGACCAGGAGGTGACATAGCGGCTAAGGCACTGGATTCCTACATGGCCCACCACAGTTCAAGTCCCGGACCGAATGACTTGAAAATCATGCCAGGTACATATGTGCGCATACCTAAAATCTTGAGAGGAGAAAGGAGGTGAAGGAATTGTGATGTGGCCAACCCCCACTTGGGGGTGATTTGTTACTTGTTCTCTGTCTCTCTCTGTCTCTTTCTGGTGAGCACATGTGTCCTATAGCAAAAAAAAAAAAAAAAAAAAAAAAAACTAAAAAAAAAAATTAAAAAGCTGTAGCCTTGTGACTGAACAGAACCACGGAGAAGAATGGCATAGGCACAACAGTAAAACACAATATTCTGAGAGGCTGATCCACATGGGAGAGTTGCAAGTTCAAGTGTGGAGCCCTCTCTATTCAGAGAGCCCTCTCTATTCATGCCTTTGCCATATGCCAAACATTCTCACACCTGTCCATGATCTAGGGCTGGCTGAGGCTGGGGTGAATTTTGTACCAAACCCTGTTGGTGGGGTCAGCAGGTGGCATGTTGGTTAAGATGCTGGATTCCCATATGGCCAACTGTGGTTCAAGTCCTAGACTTGTCAGTTTGCTTTCTCTCTCTCTGTCTCTCTCTCTGATGAACACATGTGCCCAAATAAAAAGCAAAATGAAACCCTGTTGGCAGAGGTGTCTCTGTCTCTCTACCATTCATTAAATAAATACATTTTGAAAAAGGGGAAAAAAGCAAGCTATACTGCTATTGCTCTGAATAACATCCTCAATAAAAAGCATATCAAACCTAGCTGTTGTCATGTGAAGTTTTGTTACTACTGAAAGTTTTTTTCCTATAACAGGATTTTTATTTCATGAATAACCCAATATTTCAGATATTCAACATAACCCTGAAAGAAGTAGGACTAATGTACTCAACTAGTCTCATTTTTGAAGTACAGATCCAAAAATCTGTGCTCTAAGATATTTTATCTTTAAAGTTTATAACCCATAGCACCCTAAATATCTGTTTTGAAGTATGATTCCTATACATTAATAGGAAAAACCTAATTCCAGTTGGCTAACAATGATAACATTGTGCTTAATTATAGAAGGGGATCCTTGGGCCGGCAGGTAGCATGGTGGTTCAGGGCGTTGAACTCCTCACATGGCCGACCACAGTTTGAGTCTTGGACCTGGCAGCTTGCTTTCTCACTTTCTCTCTCTCTCTGTCATTCTCTGGTAAAAAAAAAATAAAACAAATAAATAAATAAAGTTAAATAAAATAATTCTTTAAAAAAAGAAAAGGGGGTCCGCAAAAAAATGTAATGGAAAATGCATATTATGAAAAAAACATGCATGGATTTCTACATTGTTTTTGCACTGAAATAAACTCATACTTTAATTCTATCTTTCTACTAACTCTTCAAAGTGTCCTCATAATTACTGGCTGAGCATATCTGTAACAGTGTGTGTGTAGAGCAGAAAGAGAAATGGAGTGAAGAGGGGAAGAAAGTGGGAGAAAAAGGATAGGCAAAGGGTGCAGATGGTACGGGCATTGGGAAGAGTGCGGGCTTCGGAGCCAGACAAGCGTGGATTTGAGTCCTGGCTCTGGCTCCTACAAACTATGGGACCTGTGTTACTGTATACTGTACCCAAGTATTCTCTTTTGTAATAGGGGCACTAGTTTCCACTTAGTAAGGCTGTGACAGGGACACCTGTCTCAGTTCCTGGTAAAAGATGATCAATGAACAAATGGCAGCTACCAGGGGCCTTTTATACTGCCGTCCCATATGTATTTGCATAGCATATATATCTCATGCATTCATTGGATTCTTCTTTTTTATTTTTTTAATTTTTGCCATAGGTCACACGTGCTTACCATAAAGAGACAGAGAGAGAAAGTGAGAGATAACCCCCCATGGGGTATGGTCACGCTGCAATCCCTTTTTCTCCATTCTGTTCTTGGGATTTGGGGACACGCATGCACACACCCCAGCACGATTGTCAAGCTGCTGGGTCTGGGACTGGAACAGTGCGGGCGGCCATGCAGGACCCTGCTGCCTTAACCTCCACACTACCTGCTGGCCCCCGATTATTCGTTTCTTGAATACACAGTCTTCTGGTTCCATTCTCCACCCCCAAAAAGCTTAGGACAGTCTTCTGTGCACAGCTGACCATGACAAAAAGATTTTGTGCCTCACCAACAAATATTTTTCAATATTTATATAACAAGCATTCATATTTGTTTAGAACTTTATAATCCTGTGCACTATGTGAGCTAAGCCCCTTCCTGCTGGGACTGAGACCCAACACCCCCCTGTGAAGAGGCGAACAAGGATTACTATTCCCATCTTGCACTGAGAAAACTGACAGCCCTGGGCCCAAGAATCTGTCTTTCTTGGAGCCAGCAAGTGCAGCGGCCTTCTGCCCTTGGGTTCTTGCTCCTCCCAGTCCAGCTTGAACTCCTCCTGGGAGCCTGAGTTATACAGAAGCCAGTGCTGCCTAGCACCGATTTAATCTCCTTCATTTCTGGAGCTGGTGTGCATGTGAGTACCAATTATTACCATGTACTATGTAACAGAGCATTTTACAGAGAAGATACCGTCTCGCTCTAATGACCACCTTTCTGCCTGTGGCCAGATTAAAATCCTCAGGGAAAGAAAGAAAATTTCAGATGGAGCACAGACAGCTTGTCTGGTTTTCAGTATTTGATTCTGTTTTATGTCCTTTCCCTAAGACTGTATGAAATGTGCATACAGCTAAGCAGTCATTTTCTGAGGCACCCAGTATGTAATTGCTGAGAAAATAACTGTTAAATCTGTCTTAGCTAACGTATTGTCACGTACTATGCTGAGTGGACTTGCTATAACAGTGACACTGCTGAGCATGGTATGATACTGGGCTCACCAACCCCACGGCACTTTCACTTCTGGTGTGTATGTAGGAGTTTTACATGAAGTGTGTTTTAATGAATGATTTTGTGATTTTTTTTTTTGAAAGAAGTATTTTATTTAACTTTATTTATTTATTTATTTATTTTTAATTTGACTAGAGAGGGACAGAGTGAGAGAGAGTGGGAAAGTGAGAAAGCAAGCTGCCAGGTCCAGGACTTGAACTGCAGTTGGCCATGTGGGAGTCCAGCACCCCCAACCACCATGCCACCAGCCAGTTCCATGATTTTTTTTTTTTTTAAAAAGGTAATGAAAGCTGGTAGGTGATGTGGTGGTTAAGGCACTGCCCTCCCACATGGCCGACAGTGGTTTGAATCTTGGACCTGACAACTTGTTTTCTTATTTTCTCTTTCTCTCTCTCTCTAGTCAAATTTAAAAAATAATAATAATGATAAATAAAATTAATAAATAACTATTTTTAAAAAAGGAGATGAAGGAGATAAAAACTAATGCTCTATATGATTATAGGTCTAACAAAAGGAAAACAGGAAGCAAGAGACTCTAGAAATAGGACTAGGCCTACAGCCTAGTGGGTAAGGGAGCCAGATCCCACATGGTCAACCATGTGGTTCGATTCCCAGCCCCCATGTCTTGAAGAACACTCCAGGCTGGTACATGTGCCTGTCCAGATCCAACAAGACAGAGAAATAGAAGAGAAGGGATTACAGTGTGACCACACCCCATCAGGGGTGCTTTCTCTTTCTCCCCCTCTCTCTCTCTATCACTGCCTCTCTCTGCATGCACCCTCTGACAACTAAAAAGTAAAATAAAAGAGAGACCCTAGAGATATAAGAGAATGGGACATTGGCTGATCACAAGAACAAAATTTTGCATTTCTAAGTTATTTACTTTCTAGAGTGGCTCATTAACACTGCTTATACTAACCTAGTTTTCACAGTTTATTTTGGATAATATATGTTTTATTTCCTTTTAAATTTTACCTTATTTTTTAAATTAGAAGCAGGGTCTGTCCATGTTACTCAGGCTGGCCTCAAACTCGAGATCTTCCTGTCTCAGCCTTCTGAGGAGGACGGACTACATACATGCCACCATACCTAGCCACTAAAGTTTGTTTTCTGTAGTAGAGTTGAGGGAATGAAGGGACAGTAAATTGCAATGGTGCTGCAGGAGTGTTTTGCAACAGCTATGTGGTTCCTGCCCTGCAGGAGATAGCTCTCAGGAAGCAGAGAGGAAAGGCAGAGGCAGCTAGCTGGTGGCAGAGGTGACCCGAAGCAGGCAGGGGCCTGTAACCCTCGACAGAGGTTTGACCAGTGAGTGCAGAGGAAGGAGCATAAACAGACCCATCACTCACTGTGCAGCTTCTAGGGAGAGGAAGAGAGGAGGAAAGAGAAAGCTGATGAACACCCACCCAGACATCCACGTCACTGGGTCAGGCAGTGTCTGCAGCCATTTCCTGGTGCACTGACTACGACGTCTTCCTGTGCTTCCCCGTCTTGCCTTTCATGTCAATCATTTTGCATTTTTACTATTAACATAGCCTAGCAGAAAAGCTATATTATGTACAAATGAAATCTACTTGTTCACTCATTTAACAAATAAGAGATGACTTCAAAAAGGTACACGAAAAAGTAGAATTGAAGTATGAGCTTATTTTGGTACAAAAAAGGAGTTAAATCCATGCATGTTTTTTCATTGTATGTGTTTTTAATGAACTTCTTGAAGACCCTGCGTACTTCCTGAGTACCCTCACATACCAGCAGCGTGGGATACAGCAATAAGCAAAGCAGAGGCAGTCCCTGCCTGTGTGGAGGACAGATGTTTATGGTGACAGATAACAGGCTGAAAAAAGTTAGCTTTCATTCGTTCATTCATTCATTCATTCATTCATTTATGGTAGAGGTTTTTTGCCTTAGGGTTCATACACTCATCCATGGGGGGTGGGGAGGAGGTGTCAGAAACAATGAGAGGGAAAGTGAGAAATCACCCCTCCAGTGGAGATGGACATGCCACAATCCCTTCTCCATTCTCCTCCTGTGATTTTGGGCATACACACACACTTGAGTTTCAAGTCACTGGATCTGGGACTCCAACTGCAGTTGGCCATGTGGGAGTCCAGTGATGTAACCTTATGCCATCTGCTGGCCCAAGCCTTGCTTTAGTTTTTAAGTGGCATTTTTCTTAAAAAAATAAAATCGGAAGGCCGGCAGTGGTGGCGTGGTGGCGTGGTGATTAAGGGTGCTGGACTCCCACATCATCAACCACAGTTCAAGTCCTGGACCTGGCAGCTTGCTTTCTCACTTTCTCTCTCTGTCTCTCTTTCCTTTATTCTGTCCCTCTCTAGTCAAATTAAAATAAATAAATAAAGTTAAATAAAATAGTTCTTTAAGAAAAAGAAAATAAAATCAGGGGCTGGCAGGTGGCATGGTGGTTAGTGGCACTGGACTCCCATATGGCCAACCATGGTTAAAGTCCTAGACCTGGCAGCTTGCTTTTTCACTTTCTGTCTCTCTCACTCTGTCACTCTCTGGTCAAATTAAAATTAATTAATTTATTCATTTAATTAAATAATTATTTAAGAAAAAAATCAAATGGATACTTATCTATATTAATGAAAGTATAATGTTTAAGTTATTAACAAAAGAGTTTAAATTTTTACTATGGTACTATGCATGTTACTGTTTTTACTGTTCTCAAAGGAATTCAAAGGAAACAGCTGGAAGTTCCTAAATGCCTTATAGTGTCACAGATAGAAGAAATCTACCTAAGCTGGAGGCCATAAGACAGTCTTAAAGCCTCTATCGCCCACCTTAAGCATTTGACACTGTAAGACAGGGGTGTTCAGAGTGTGGTCCCTGGGCCTGCATCGCTAGCACTACATTAGAAGCTTGTTAGAAATGCACACTATTCCCTGCTAGACCTACCAGGTCAGAACCCCTATGAACAGAGCCCAGCAACCAGTTTTAATAATCCCTCCAGGTGACACTGATCCACCCTAAAATATGAGAGCCATTAACAATTAGCGAATAGCATTCTATAAGGTAATGTCATTCAAAGCCACCCCTAATAGCAAGGCTCTGTGTCTCAACAGGCTGCTATTCCCTACTCCTGGAGTGTTTAACCATCATTTAAAAGCTAATTTTTAGTACCTGGTCCTTAGGGGGAAACTATGGAAACAAAATGAACTTTGCTAGGGTTACCCTCTGAACTCCCGAGTTCTGCTTTGAGCAAGCTGGCTCTTTATCTCTTGTCTAAGCCTTGCTTTGTCACTCAGTATATATAACCCTTCATATAAGTTTTTGTGAGCTTCTGCCATTGGTCCCATCTAATATCTTGACCTCCTCATTTCCTAAATACTCTAGGTGGCCAGCTTCCTGGCCCTGGAAACCAGGTTCAAGTTCTACCATTCCATACCTGGCTTCAAACTTCAGTGTGACTCCCCCTGTTACAGGATCATTCGCCTCCTGCCTGCTATGCAACCTCTGATCAGAGTTCCATCACCTGTTAAACATTCCACCTGCTGACATCAGCCACTGCTCCCCTGCCCACATGGGCTTCTGTCTGTGACCTGCAGTATCACAGGTACTCATCAACCAGTTGAAAAATCCACCTGGCCCTTAACAAGACACCTAACATATATTCCAGTTTCAGACCTTAGGGGTTGGTAGACAAACGCCTTCCTATAATTTTAACAAATAAAGTTGTATTTTAGGTATGAATGAGAGATATTTGCATTACATAGAAAATCCTGTATCAAATATGTAACATTTTCTAATAAATGGAAATCTTATGTGTAAAACATATGGTAGCAATCCAGTAATCTACATATTATTTATGGAACAAAATTAACCTTCAGTGTACCCCCTTAATTCAATTACCTAGACAGAAGTCCCCCCCCCGTCACTGGTACGGTTCATTCTCTACTGTCTCTTGGTGCATAGCACAATACATGACAGCAGAGGAGGTACCCCAAAATAAGTGTGGAAAAAATGAGGATTTTGTCTACTCTCCCTTTTTTATAAACACTTTTTTCAATTTAATTAATTAATTTTTAAAAGACAAACAGTAGTTTATTTATTTGTTGTGATTTTTGAGCCACTGGGTCTAGGACTTAAACTGTGGTTGGTCATGTGGGAGTCCAGTGCCTCAATCCCCACACCACCTGCCAGCCCTCTATTATTATTATTTTTTAACTTGCTATAGGTCATGCTCACTCACCAGAGAGAGACAGAGAGAAAGAGAGGGAGAAAGTGAAAGAGCAAGCCACCAGATCAGAGACCTTAAACACAGTCGATCATGTGGGAGTCCAGAACCTTAACCACCATCCCACCTGCTGGCCCACTGTCTGCTCCCCTTCTATTGCTTTCCAGGTAATTTGTAAACTAGCTTAGTCATCATGATCACACACGTGTTAAATAGGGTGAGAAAGTTAAGAGCTGAGAATAACTACTATCTAGTCAAAGGAAAGAGAGTGGGTTCAATGAAAACATGTGCACACTGTTCTGGGAGTCAGAAAACCTGGAATCATCTTCCAGGTGAACCACTGATTAACTGTTACCTGAGCACCTACACAATAACCCTTGGGAGTCTTAACTTCCTCATCTGAAAGAAAGATGAAGTCGGAGTCTCCATCTGGCTCTATTGTTTTAGTATCTTACAGTGAACCAATGTGCCCTGATTTTCATCATAGTGCATATATAAAGGTAGTTATTACTAACCAGACTGCCAATGTTATGTTCAGCTAAGAAAAATCATCAATGAAGTTTCTTTTTTTTACAAGTTTATTTATTTCTTCCCCAAGCAAGCAAGACAGGCAGAGAGAAAGACAGCACCAGCCCAGGGTCTCAAAAATGTAGTTCACTCCCAGCCTCAGTCAGGCGAGACCACACGCATGTATGCAGGTGTAGTCAGGGAAGAATCTGGACCTGAACTCAGAACCTCCCCATGTAGGTAAACCTGGCAGAACATCATTTTATCATTGTGCCACCTTGTAGCCCCAGTGATGGCTTTCTTTAATAGTGGGCATTCCAATATATATAGTGAAGAGGAGGAAAAAAAATTTTTTTTTTTGCTACTATCAAGTATTTACACATTCTTTGTGCTCTAAAGTGATAAACTGCCTAATGTACATATCTGTACCTAATGCAAGTAAAGATACAGGGAGTATAGACAAAGAGGAAAACATACATTAAGAATTATTATTTGGGATGTTTTAAAAAATTTATGGTTCATATTTATTCAATATATATCTTTGTAGCTTAGAGTATAAATTTTTTAAAGCATGCATACAGTGTATGATAGTCAAATCAAAAATATACATATATTCAGGCCAGCCAGTCATGTGCTGGTTAAGATAGCCAGAGGGCTGACTGCATGGTTCAAGTCCAGGACTCGCCAGCTTGAAAGACATTCTAGGCACATGTGTGTGTGTGTGTGCCCCAAATCCCAAAAACGGCATAAGGAAAGAAGCGCAATGTGGTCATCCCTTTTGGGGGATGATTTCTCACTTTTTCGCCCTCTCTCTCTCTCTACCTCTGTCTTACTCCAGTGAGTGCACATGCCCTGTAGCAAATTACCCACATATGCGTGTGCACGCGTGCACACACACACACACACACACATATACAGACATATATTCATTTTCTTCAACATTAAACATTACATTATGTTACACACAGTTGATAATAGCCCTACTATTTTTCTTTTTGGAATATGTATTAAATTTTTATTAAATCTTTTACTCTGCTGTGATACACCATCCCATAATGTTGTTTTTGATTGCCTATTTTAAAATAGGACAACCTATCATGCAGTCAAACCCTCTTAATATGACCTACCAGACTCCATATAATTCAGCCCCTCCTACTTACTCAGACTTATCTCCTACTCAGTTCTCTCACACATTCTAGACACACTGACCTGCTACTCCTTAGAGACACCAAACTTGGGGGTCCCACTCAGGCAACTGCATATGCCTCCCCTCTGCCTGAATGCCCTTGTCCCTACTCTTGGCATGGCTCACCTCTTCATATCATTCAGGTCTCTGTTCATTGTCACCTCCTGTATGTTGGAAATACTGCCTACCTATGCCCAGTTCAGAAGCACCCTATGCCCCTTCCCCAATTTATTTTTATCTATATCACTTACCTAAAATTATAGTAAGTTTTTTAACTTTTATTTTTTGTCTCTCAAAACTCTATGTATATTTATTAGTAAGAGGTTATATTTTTATTGCCATTTCTACAATGCATCAAACAGCATCTGACACGGAGAAGGTGCTCCATGAAAATTTCTAAAATGAATGAGTAAATGAACACACAGTTTTTCTTTTCTTTTTTTTTAATTTATTTAATTTTATTTATTAATTTATTTTATTTTATTTTATCAGAGAGAGGTAGAGAGAGAGAGGGAGAGAAAGTGAAATAGCAAGTCACCAGGTCCGGGACTCGAACTATGGCCAGCCATGTGGGAGTGTCCAGCACCTTAACCACTGCACCACCTGCTGGTCCCCCAGTTTTTCATTAGATAATGGGGGGGGTGGGGTGTGAAAAGGCTTTAAACAAAAGTGAAAATAATTTAGCTAAACTACAGAAGTGTCCATTAGAATAGAGCAGGAATCTGGAAGTTGTTTACAAGGAAAAATGGAGACAAATTCAATATGTACAGGAGCATGCCTTCTGTAGAAATTCTTGTTACAGGATCTTTTTGAAACAAGATGGAAATAAACCAGAAACCTCATTAATTAGGGATGAAGAACAATTGGAACTTGTGAAATATCTCAATTATAAATAATCTTGATGTTCAGTTTTAATTCTTTCAAGTACAAACAACATAAATTAATCTACAGGGAAAAAAATCACCTGGTGGAGATCTTCAGAGAGTTGGTTTAGTGAGATTTTAAATTGCAATTAGCACGTAAATTATCCACATATAAATTGTGCTTCTAAAGTGCTTAGTGGAATTTTTTAAGTGCCTCAAAACATTTTATTCTGTTGAACAACTTAAAAATCTCTTCCTGCCCTCTGGTCTTGTTTACATATTTAATGTGTGTTATCTATAAATTAAATGTTTGCTTAGTAAAATAAACCTCAGTAAATGCTCCTAACTCAACCATCACCGACTGAAAATTACTCAAGTTCCAATTCCATTTGGTTTTACTCAGAGTAGATCACATAAAGCAGTGAATGGAAAGAAAAAGGGATTCTTTTTTTTATTATTTTTATTTTTTAAATTTGCCAGGCAGCATGTGCACTTACTGGAGAGAGAGAGAAAGACAAAAAGTGAGAAATTACACACACCACCACCCACCCCCAATGGGGTAATCCTTTCTCCTCCATTTCTCCAACCTTTCCAGAATCTGGGTACAAATACACACGGTTTTCAAACCACCAGGTCCAGGACTAAAGCACTCAGTCAGCATTTGAGATCAGACCACCTTCACAACTGTACCACCAGCTGGCCCAGAAAAGGGGATTCTAAATTAAACTCTCAGAATTAAAGTACCTTGGGTGTTTTGATTCTTGATCTACGTGCTCTCTTCTCCCTGACCCCCAAATCCCCAACACCATCTTTAAAAAGTTTATTTTTTCTATGAGTGAAGAAGACAGAGTGAGAGACAGCACCCCCACAGGGTCTTGACACCACCACCCATCAGTAGTCTCTTGCCAGCCCTGGAATATGGGCACATGTGTCCCCAGCATACTCAGGGAGCTCTCCAGACTCTCCAGTCCTACTAAGAGACCCCCCAAGTAGGATTGCCTTACAAGCATCTCATTTTACCACTATGCCACATCTATCCCCCAAGGGCTCTCTTCTGTACAGCTGGCTCTGCTGGCCAGTTCTCATGCACTCTGGAAAACAAAAGGCCCATCTCTAGTACAACTCACTAAACCTTCTTGCTTTATCTGAAACTGATCTAATAGTTTCATAGTTACATTCATACTTTTCTCATCTCATCATAACCAAAATAATCCTAGGTCATTAGGAGCCAAAGCCCCCAAATTAACAAGCTCTAAAGGAATTATTGTTTGGTTTAAGATTGAGGAGAAACTGGGTACAACCTCTCTACATAGAGTCCCCTGCTAAATTGCAATCACTCCCTTCACACTTATGGCTCATACTTCAGCTTTTCTGAAGAAAGTGCACCTTGAACTACAGAATCCTTGATTGTTCAGGTTACCAGGGGAAGAAGAGGAGAGAGCAGGGAAGAAAATGACCTGAAGGGGGCAGAGACATAAGAATGAGACAGTGGGTGGTATGGTGACCTAGGCTCTGGATTCCCACATGGCCGACTGCGGTTCAAGTCCCAGACCTGGTGGCTTCCTTTCTCACTTTCTCTCTTACGCTCGCTCGCTCTCTGTCTCTCTCTCTCTTTCACTGTGTTCCTCTCTGGTCAAATTAAATAAATAAATAAAGTTAAATAAAATAATAATTAAAAAAAATAATAATAAAATAAACAGTCAAGGGTCTCTAAAAAACAGAACCTGACTGAGATTTCAAGAGTTGGCCAGAGGCACAGTGGTAAGATGTGATTCTCTGAGAGGCTAACCCACATGAGAGAGTTCTGGGTTTGCATCCCACAGTCTGGGGCTGGCTGTGCCTCAGGGTGGTTCATGGTATCGGGACCCTGTTAGAGATGCTGTTTTTCTATTTGTCTCTCTCTCACACACATGAAAGAAATAAACTTAAAGGAAAAAAAAATAAATGGTTTAAAGAGGATACAATCCCAGGACAGGAGGAGTGAAGGAGAAGGGAGGGTGGGGTGAAGGATGACAGATATACCAACTGGCCTGCCATCAGTAAAAGTGTCCACCACAGAACCCAATGGGACAGATCACACAGACATATAATGCCTTAGACCAGTCCACAGGAATAAGAGTAAATTCAATTACCCTACCTGGGTTTCATACCCTTGACCCTCTCAGCAGCCCCTGAGTGACAGATGAAAAGCTCTGCTGTATTCTAGCAAGAACCAGAGACCCTGGCAGGGCACAGACTGCAGAACCAGAACCTGGTCTATAAGACAAGAACCCAGGCTGTAGAACCAGAACCCTGTAGACCACAAGTGCTGCTCTAAGTGGCTGAGAGCCAGCTATGGCCAAGAGAACCCAAGATGACACACAGGAGGTGTGCAATGCAACTAACACGTGTACCAAAAGCAATTAATTTTAAATCACAGAATTGAAAATTAAAAGAAAAATTAGATATCAGTTTTTACTTTCTGTATTTTAGTTTTCATGACTGGGGGGTCTTCAAAAAGCTTGTGGAAAATACATATGAGATTTCTACCACTGAAGACCCTCTACCCAGACTTCACCCACCTGCTTCCCAGTCTAGCCAGGAGTAAGGTTAGAGCACCCTACTTATTCTGTCTCTTTCTAGCTCTATTTTTAATATTTTTTTAATTTTTAAACTTCGCTCTCTGTTGCTCTTTTGTATTTCTAATTCTTGCCTCCTCCCCTGCCCCCACAGGATAAGCCAATCAGCAGCCATTTATATTTGAGTTCTGAGTGGCCTCAGCGCAGCACGCTAGTGCACCACAGTTTTCATTTTAGACAAAAAATTTTTCTTCTCTTTTTCTTATTGTTTTTTCTCTTATTTGTTTTGTTCTATTCCTTTTCTTTTTCTTTTTAGCTTTCTCACTTTTCTGCTCATCCTCCATACACTGATTGTTTTAGACAGGTCTAGGTGCTCAGTTGCCAAGTATCTGAATACTTTTAGGGTCATATTAATCCTCAATTTTCATTGAATCAGTTGTGCAAAGGGAGAAAAATGGTACCGTTTATAGAATGCAGGTCACCGCCTTCTGCATTTCTCTGATTGCTCAGATCTAACTCCAAAAAATAGGAAAAAACATATAATCCATCAGATGACCAGAAACCACTGCAGAGGCAGAAGAAACATGAGAAATGGAAGAAAGTATCTCTCCCCTAATGAAAAAGAATAACTCCTCTTCCTCCATAAAGAATACAAGGGAACCCATGGAAATATCAGATGAAGAATTTAAAATATTCATAGTGACAAAGTTAACAGAGATGCAAGAGAGACAAGGAACTCTAGAAGATGCAGGAGAAAAGAGACACTGAGTTCCAGGAGGTGAGGAAGTTCTTGCACGATGTGAAAGAGGAGATACACATCATAAAAGAAGAATCAAACAGGGACCAACAGTTAGCGTAATGGCTGTGTCGCTGAACTCCCACGTAGTCAACCACGGTTCGAGTCCCAGACCCGGCGGCTTAAACTCACGCCGGGCACGTGTGTGTGCATGCCCAAGATCCCGAGAGGAGAATGGAGGAGAAGGGATTGCGGCATGGCCATCCCCCCTGGGGGGGGGGGGGGGGTATTTCTCGCTTTCTATCTCTCTGTCTCTCTCTGTCTGTCTGGCGAGCGCACGCGCCCTATAGCAAAAACCTCTCCAAAAAAAAAAAAAAAAAAGAATCAAACAGAATTGTTAGAGATAAAGGCTGTAATACAGGAAATCAAAACTTCCGTTAAAAATATCAAAAGCAGATTAGATCATGCAGAAGATCAAATCTCAGATGTAGATGACAGAACCTTTGACCTATAAAAATTCACCAAAAAGACTGAGAAAACAACCCCAAAAAATGAGAATAACATACGAGTAATACTAGATACCATTAAATGGCCAAATATTTGGATCATCGGTATCCCAGAAGATGAAGAAACTAATAAGGGCATTGATAATCTATTCCATGAGATCCTGGAAGAAAACTTTCCAAACCTAGAGAGGCATTGAAATATCCAGACCCAAGAAATACAAAGAACCCCACATAGAATCAACCCAAGAAGATCTTCTCTACGACACATCATAGCCAGATTGACCAAAACCATGAGCAGAGTCAAGATACTAAAATTGGCAAGAGAGAAATGTCAAGTTACTTTCAAAGGATATTCCATAAGGCTAACGTGGATCTCTCATCAGAAACAATGGAAGCAAGGAAAAAGTGAGAAAATATATTCAAAGTGTTAAGTAAAAAAAACAATTTCAACCAAGAATACTATACCCAGCAAGATTATCTTTCATATGGGAATAAAAAGACAAAAACATTCCAGATAAACAAAACCTGAAAGAATTTACCAGCACCAGATCAGATCTCCAAGAAGTGCTGAAGGGAGTGCTATACCAGGAAAACTAAAGTCGGACACACAGAAATAAGAGTACAAGAACAACCAAAAGAATGGCCAGCCTAATGGTAGAGACAATTCCAGAGTTAAATGTTAACTTCCAGAGTTTAAAATGGAAAGATTGAACCATAGTAACACTGCAAATTCAATAGAAGAGAGATTAATTACATGAGACAGAACTAGTGAAACAGATTTCTTTTTACTTTAGACTAAAACATTACTGATTTTCTTCGATGCTTTGATTTCCTTATTTAAGGATTCTTATCTTCTAAGTACCGGGAAAGTGTAGCATAACCTGCAATCCCTCTCATCAAGGTCCAGTTTAAGGTTAAAGGTCATGAATTTAAAGTAAGACTAGTCAATGGAGTTGTGCTAATGTCAGAACATTTTTTTAAAAAATTAGGCAGTCTTGGGACCAGCAGTTAGCGTAATAGCTATGTCACTGGACTCCCATGTAGTCGGTCGCGGTTCGAGTCCCGGACCCGGCGGCTTAAAATTCACGCCGGGCGCGTGTGCGTGCGTGCCCAAGATCCCAAGAGGAGAATGGAGGAGAAGGGATTGCGGCGTGGCCATCCCCCCTGGGGGGTGATTTCCTGCTTTCTATCTCTCTGTCTCTCTCTGTCTGTCTGGCGAGCGCACGCGCCCTATAGCGAAAACCTCTCCAAAAAAAAAAAAAAAATTAGGCAGTCTAGGGATCAGCATGGGGCATGGTGGTTAAGGCGCTGGACACTCCCACATGGCTGACCAGGGTTCGAGTCCTGAAATCTGGTGGCTTGCTTTTTCACTTCCTCTCTCTCTCACTCTCACCCTCTGTCTCTCTCTGGTCAAATAAAAAAAAAAATGAATGAATAAATAAAATAAATAATTATTTAAAAAAAAAACTTAGGCAGTCTAGGTGGTTTGTGTCAAAAATGAGTATCTCTTTAGTAAACAAGGATGCAATCTGAGAAGGAGGAACAGGCTTGCAGTTAAGATGGAAGATACTGAATGCAGACCATAATATCCAACTTTTAAAATTGTACCATGAAAATTTTAATGCAAAATTGTGATAATAATTAAGTTTACTGATCTCATTTTGGATTTACTTTGATATCCCTAAAACTCATTCTTTGATGTTTACATTTGCCTTTGGCCTCAGTCCACCAAATATTGATCTTAATAGTCTACTTTCCTGCATTTGGCCAAAATGTGTGTGGTCCTCTCTATATTAGGAGCCATGCGTTCATTGTACAGATGCAACAGAAGAAAATCGGCCAAAATGCTAACCGTTGCTTCCTCTAGGTGCTAGTGAATTTATTTTCTTCTTTGTACATGTTTGTTTCCCAACATCTTTAAAAGATAGAGAGATAAAGTAGATGAGTAGATAGATATGTATTAGTAAATACTTAAGATTAAAACACAGACAGAGGGCCAGCAGGTGTTGTGGTAGTTAAGGTGCTAGAGTCCCACATGACCTATCATAGTTTGAGTCCTGGACACAGCAGCTTGGAAATGACACTGGGCTCATGTGTGTGTGTGCCCAAAACCCTAGGAGGAAAAGGGATTGTGGAGTGGCCATCCCTAGGGAGGAGGGGGTGATTCATACTTTCCCTCTCATTTGTCTCTCTCTGTAAAATACACATGCCCCATGGCAAATATCTTTTTTAAAAAAAAAAAAGAAGGAAAAACAAAAACATAAACAAAAAACATGTAAACCACAATCAGGTCAGCTGGTAGCATGGTGGTTTAGGCAACCAGATCCAACATGGCTGACTATGTCATTCAAATCCCAAAACTGATGACTTGAAAAATATGTGTGCCTTTATGCCCAAAACCCCAAGAGGAGAAATGAGAAGGGATTGTGGCATAGCTATACTCCCCTGGGGGTGTTTTCTCATTTTCTCTCTTTCTCACTCACTATCTCACTATCTCTCTCTCTCTCTCTCTATCTCTCTCTGGTGAGCACATGCACCCTCTAGCAAATTATAAAAAAGAAAAAACACAAATACATTCTTTTCGCAAAAATAGCAGTTACGTGACAAATATGTTTAAATACTTGTAAATTCTGTTTTTATATTTTCTTATAAACGTATCTGTCAAATTGTTTCTTTTTTAAAAAGAATTATTTTGGGACCAGCAGTTAGCATAATGGCTATGTCACTGGACTCCCAGGTAGTCGACCACGGTTCACGTCCCGGACCCGGTGGCTTAAATCTCATGCCGGGCGCATGTGCGTGCGTGCCCAAGATCCCGAGAGGAGAACGGAGGAGAAGGGATTGCGGCATGGCCATCTCCCCTGGGGGGTGATTTCTCGCTTTCTGTCTCTTTGTCTCTCTCTGTCTGTCTGGCGAGCGCATGCACCCTATAGCGAAAACCTCTCAAAAAAAAAAAAAAAAGAAATTAAAAAAGAATTATTTTATTTAACTTTATTTATTTATTTTAATTTGACCAGAGAGAGACAGAGTGAGAGAGAGGGAGAGAAAGAGAGAGAAAGTGAGAAAGCAAGCTGCCAGGTCCAAGACTCCAACTGCAGTCAGCCATGTGGGAGTCCAGTGCCCCTAACCACCATGCCACCTACTGGCACCTTGAATTGTTTCTGACACTGTAATAGAGCTGCACACATTCCAGCTCTCAGGGCTCACACTGGAATTCTACAACGACTTTCAGGTCATTAGCCTTGCTTTTACATTATTATGTTTGCAGTGGGGATCTGTGAACTGAGATCAAGTATTTAGATAACTAACAACCTAACTATTGCAAACAGGGGATATAAAAATTTATATCTATCTTATTGTAAAAGACAGATTTAGGACATTTGGCTCTTATACCCTAAGACAAAAGAATGAAAATAAAATGCTGAGTGTAAAATTGAGACCAATTAAGACATCCCTCAACCTAAATTTCTCCATGTAACTTCTAACCAGAAAATTATCTGTAAAAAAAAATGGTTTTCTTTTTAAAATACACAATTTTAAAACTCGGGAAAAATTGTAATGTGACTTGCATGGCCGGACAAACAAAAAATACAATCTAAATTAAATAAGAGGCTTCTGCCTCTTACTCTTCATTTTCATTCACCTTACCTGTGTGTGTGTGTGTGTGTGTGTGTGTGTGTGTGTGTGTGTGTGTGGTGTGTGTATGAATGTGTCTATATGTAATAAAAATATTATTTTGGTCTGGCCCTGTGGCCTGGTGGTTAAGGGGGCTGGATCCTACACTGCTGACTGAGGTTCAAATCCCAGCCCCAGTGGCTTAAAAAACACACTGGGTGGGACCAGCAGTTGGTGTAATAGCTATGTCGCTGGACTCCCATGTAGTTGACCGTGGTTCAAGTCCCAGACCTGGTGGCTTAAACTCACACCGGGCACGTGTGCGTGCGTGCCCAAGATCCTGATAGGAAAATAGGGGAGAAGGGATTGCAGCATGGCCACCGCCCCCCCCCAGGGGGGGTGATCTCTCACTTTCTATCTCTCTGTTTCTCTCTGTCTTTCTGGCAAGTGCATGTACCCTATAGCAGAAACCTCTCAAAAACAAACAAACAAACAAACCAAAAAACCACTGGGCAGATGTGCCTACATTCCAAAATTCCAACAGGATGGAGAAAGGGAGGAGGGATTTCACTGTGACCAGACTCCCTAGGGTGGCATTACTTTCTCTCTCTCTTTCTCTTTCTTTCTTTCTCTCTTTCTCTCTTTCTTCCTTCCTTCCTTCCTTCCTTCCTTCCTTCCTTCCTTCCTTCCTTTCTGTGTCTTTCTGGAAAGTGCACACATCCTATGGCAAAAAAAAAAAAAAATTATGTACATAAATTCCACAGAGACTTCTAGCCCTTAATGTATGGTAGACATATCCATATTACACTTTCTTTTAGTTAATCTCAACTACAATTTTTCTCTATGTGAGAAACATAATTATGTACCCTATTAACCACATTTAATTGTTTCCAACACAAATTTCACTGACATTTTCATTCTCTATAGAACTACCTTGTAAGTCAAAGTTCTGTGGACATTTGTGCTTAAGAAAATGAAAGAATACTAAAAATAGAAAGAATTGCTATTTTAGGAAGTGTCCCGTTCATCTATTGTATATTTTTTGTTTAGTACCCTCAGTCTTTCTTGTCTTCTTTGACTTCATTTTGTGACAATAGCTACCACTCATTCTTTCTTTTGGATGCATCCCATAATTCTTCCTTCCTCCTGGTCTGAATTTGACATCACCAAGCCTGGCTTATACCTCTTACTCTTCATTTTCATTCATCTCGCCTTCCTGTGTGTCTTCCCATCCTCTTAATCCTGTATCTTCTACAAAATCCTCGAGGTCAACACCGAGATTCAAGTGGCAAGAGATAATGAGTTTTAAATGTCAAATGTTCTGAGAAAAAGGGAACTTGAAAGATGTATTTTGTCTCAAATATTTTTTTTCTTGATATGTTTCTACGGCCATAAGAAGTTAGAATTTCAAAGAGTTAGAAATCTATTTTCATCCACAAAAGATGTCTAATCCTGCTCAAAGGTCACCATATTGTAGAAAACGTTGGGAAATAAAAGCATATGCATTTGAGAGTATAGTAAGTACCTCCAATTGAAAATAGGTTTTTCTACACATTTCCATATATTTAATTGCTTATGATTACTACTTAGTATTTATTGATATTTTCTAAGTCTTTTTTTTTTTTTTTAACTTGCTAAAAGATGCATGTACTCACCAGAAAGAGACAGAAAGACATGGAGAGAAGAGGGGGAAAATACCTCCCTGAGAGGAATGGTCATTCCACGATCCCTTCTCCTCCATCTCTCCCTTCTTTGGGAATTTTGGGCATGCATACACACGCACCCAGCATGTTTTTCGAGTCACCAGGTCTGGGACTCAAACTACACCATTGGCCATGTAGGATCTGGTTCCCTTAATCAGTAGGTCACAGACTGGTCCCTTATTGATATTTACTGATATTTTAACTGAAATTTTACTAAGTTTCAAATAGCTTCTTTTCCTATTGTACAAGCACGCACTTATCAACTACCTGCTATTTACTTGACAATGCTCGAAGCACCGAAAACCATAAAAACAAAAAATACTAGATTATCAGAAAAGTCATGATGCCCTTTTGCGTAGAAAAATATGTCATGGCTTTTCTGACAACCTAATACATAATCTCAGGCCTTAGTCTAGTAAGAAAGATAAACCTGTCAGCAGAGAAGCAACAAAGATGGTGATAATCCAATATCTACCCAGCAGTGGAGCCATGGCAGGAGATCAGTAGATGCAGAGATAGATTAGACATGGGCACTGCCCCTAAGGAATTTACAGTCTAGGAAAGAAGAAAAGATAGGTAGGTGACAGACAGAGCAGATTTTTTAAATGACATTTTTGTTAACATTTTGGAGAAAAAAGAGATATGAAATTTTGAAAGATACTAATTTTATTTACATCTAGGAAAAATCAGAGAAGAGTTCATTGAGGTCATGACATGAGAGCAAGACCTTGAAAAATATAGAAACAGGAACCCTATTCTTTCTACTCAGTTTTACTGTGATCATAAGAACACTCTACAAATAAAATTTAAAGAAACATGGCAGGACCAACAGATGGTGTAATGGTTATTTCGCTGGACTCCCACATACTAGCCTGCAGTTCAAGCCCTGAACCAGAGACTTAAAACTCAGGCTGGGCGCTTATGCATGTGTGCCCAAGATCCCAAGAGGAAAATGGAAGAGAAGAAATTGCAGCATGGTTATCCCCTCAGGGGGTGACTTCTCACTTTCTATCCCTCTATCTCTTTCAGTCTTTTCAGTAAGCTCACATGCCCTATAACAAAAATCTCTCTTAAAAAAGAAACGAAAAACAAAAAAACATGGTATTAAGAATGAACACTGGGGCCAGCTGGTGGTATGGTGGTTAAGGCAGTGGATACCACATGGCCTCTAGCATGATTCAAGTCCCAAAGCTGATGATTTGAGAAACACACCAGGCACATGTGCATGTGTGACCGAAATCCCAAAAAAAGACAGAAATGGAGAAGAAAAGATTGTAATTTGACGATTCCCCTTGTAGGTGATTTCTCCTCTCCCTCTTTCTCTGTTTCTCTGTCTCTAGCAAGTGCACATGCCCCCTAGCACAAAAAAAAAAAAAAAAAAAAAAAAAATTATAGTCATGAAAGTGAGTTTAAGGCTTCCATTAAAAATTACAGGTTCTGCTGAGAATCTACCCTGGCAAACAAAAGGCAGGCCATAAGAAGAAGTTCGCCAGGAGAGCTGAGACTCAGTGATTTCAGAGATAAGAGCAATGAAGAAGTTCTGCTAAGAATCTACCCTGGTAGAGCCCCTGTCTCCTCCTCTCTCTCTCTCTCTCTGTCTCTCTCTCTCTCTGCCTTTCTGTCTCTGTCTTTTCATTTTTTCTAATTTTTCTTTTTTTTTAATTTTTTAAGGGAAAATTTTTTCTAGGCTCTGAAATCCTCTTTTATCTTGGCAGTAATCCCCTCCCCTCTCCCCCTCCCATCTAGGCAAAAAAAGGCAGGCCAGAAGAAGACTGAATTCGCCATGAGAGCTGAGATCTAGTGATTTCATTTTTTTGCTTTTTATAATTAACAAATAGATAATTTTTTGTTTGCTTTATCCATTTTTCTCTTTTTTTTTCTTTCTCTGTTTTCTTATCCTTTTTCTTTTACCTCATCACTTTGCTGCTCAGCTTCCACCTACTGATTATCTAGGCAAGTCTAAATGAAAAGTCACCAAATCTGAATACTATTTGGGTCCTCATATTCCTCAACTCCCACTGAATCTGTGTCACAAAGGGAGAAAAGTGCAATACCAAAGAGTTCACAGACCACATCCTATTGTGCACCTCTTATCGCTCAGATTGATCTTCCAGAATTTAGGAAGAAACGGATAATCCATCAGATAACTAGAAATCACCGCAAGGTCACAAGAAATATGTGAAACCAAGAAAATACCTCACCCCCTAGGGAAAAGAATAACTCCTCTTCATGTGAAGACAGTACAATGGAAATCATGGAAATGTCTGATAAAGAATTTAGAGTATTCGTAATGACAAAACTAAAAGGGATGGAAGAAAAGAGGGACAATGAACACCAGAAGAAAAATGCTGATGAGTCCCAAGAGGTGAGGAATTTCTTGCAAGAACTGAAAGAGGAAATACACACCATAAAAAAAGAGTCAAATGGAACTGTTAGAGATACAGGAAGTCAAAACTTCCTTTGAAAGTATTAAAAGCAGACTAGATCATACAGAAAATCTAATCTCAGATGTAGAAGACAGGATCACTGGGCTAGTAAAATCCACTATGAAGACTGAGAAAATAGCCCCCCAAAATGAGAATATTATATGAGAAATACTAGATACCATTAAACATCCAAATAGCTGGATAACTGGTATCCTAGAAAGTGAAGAGACTAATAAGGCTATTGACTATATTTCATGAAATCCTGGAAAAAAACTTCCCTAAGCTAGAGAGGCATTCAAAGATCCAGACCCAAGAAATACAAAGGACCCCAAATAAGATCAATCTAAGAAGATCTTCTCCAAGTCATGTTATAGCCAGATTGACCAAAACCACAGACAAAGACAAGATACTCAGACTGTCGAGAGAGAAACGTCATGTTATCTACAAAGGATATCCCATCAGGCTAACAGCAGATCTCTTATTAGAAACAATGTGAGCAAGAAAAGAATGGGAAAATAAATTCAAAGTGTTGAGTGAAAAACAATGTCAACCAAGAATACTATATCCGGCAAGATTATCCTTCATATGGGAAGAGAAGACAAGAACATTCTCAGATAAACAAAACCTGAAAGAATTTACCAACACCAGAGCAGCTCTCCAAGAAATTCTGAAGGGAGTGCTATCCCAGGAAAACTAAAGTCAGACACACAGAAATAAGAGTTCTAAAACAACTAAGAAAATGGCCAGCTTAATGATAGAGACAGGTAAGAGTTGAATGTTATCCTCCAAATTTAAACGGAGAGATCAGACCACAGCAGAAGATAAAGTGTATAAGCTTGAACTGGTGAAATAGAATTTTATGACTTTTGACTAAAACATTGCTGACCTTCTATGCTTTATTTTCCAGTGTTAAGGAGTTTTGTCTTCTCTTACGTTGTGGACAGGTCTATGTACCTACTATTCAAACGGAATCCTAACCTGTTTCCTGGCTTTAAGTATTAAGCAAAGTTCTCTTAACATATTTTTATTCTGGTTTATTAAAGCTAAAACTGCCTTTCTTGAAATTAAAAAGTGTATTTTAAAAAATACCTATTTGGTAACCACAGCAAGCTATATAGCCTCAGCTATGTGCTATTTTATAGTATAATCATTCTATCCACAGAGTTTCATGTCTAAAGTCAATTTTTGTTCACAGATATGTATATATCAGCTGAACTTACTATTGAACTTACTTAATTAAGATATTTTGTGAGTCAATACAATGTGGGAAAGAACAAAGGAATGAAAAGCAACTGCAGAAACCAGAGACAGGGTGAGAAGAAGATGGGAAATGGAAAATTATTTGTTGACAGTAACATGTATGTTTAAGCCACTTTATAGTGTATTCTGGCTGGAAAATCAATTTTTTATGCTGTGGTGATGTCCAGTGAAAGTATGTAAAATAAATTAAAATAAAGAAAGAAAGAAAAAAGAAAATAATGAATAAACAAAAATGTATAAAATATTTTATTTATTGGTTTTATATTTAATATTTCTCCTAATGCTTTGTAATTTCTTTTTTCTGATAATCATGTAATATACAAATAATATATTAATATTTTCCTCCAAGCTTCATAAACACCATCATGTCTTCTTCAGTTCATCCCAGCATGTAGTACAAATATAACTTCTTTGTGAGTACCATAACATGAGAAAGGTTGAAAGGTACTGATGTACACCAATACAAATTGAATGGAAGATTTGCAGAAAATACAAAAGTATGGATCATTTGATAGAATACGGATGTTTTAATCAGTGTCCCTTAGAAAGAATAACCTTTTCTTGGAGCTATTCAAAATTGACAAAAGGTCTTGGGGTTTATAGAGTTCGTGAGTCTTTAAATCTTTATTTTCCTAGTGCATAATAAGTAATGCATTCTCACCTAATTCATTTTTATTTTTTAGGTAATGCCAGGAGGCTAAATTAATATATAATTAGTTTATTTAATATACAATATTCAACTATGTATCCTATGTATCCTGGCAAGAATGAGAAAAAGTGGTACTACAGATACTTTGTATATTGAACCAACCACAAGAGAGAAGGAATGACTGTCATGGGGCTGAGGGGTTCAGAATGGTCTCCAACGGAAAAGAACAGGAAAGTCTGTCTTGGAAGCAGAGCTACACAAAGGATGAGGGCAAGCCAGGCCCAGAGCAAGGCAGCAACTTAAAATGCAGCTCAAGGCAAATGAAACTAACATCTCAGATGAAACTCAAAGGACTACAGCCCAGGCCCGCGCCAACACAAAGAGAGAAGCCTCAGATCTTGGCCTATATAATTTTTTGTGACTCCAAGATCAAGTAAATAAATAATAGGCAATAACCGACTTCGTTTGGAGCCACTTAAAATGATCGCCTTCTTCGGCAGGCATGGAGAAGGCCTGGCGCGCAGATAGGACCTGACAAGCAAGCGTCAGGAGATGACACTGAGCTGGGCATCTGGGACAGAGAAAAGCAAATGCACAGAAGCACTTGCCTGAAATCCCCAAAGCTTTCTCCATTAATGCCTGTTTTAAAATGCCCAGAGCAGTTCTGTGAACTATTAAGGGTAGGCAGAGTTACCTAATGAGGCTCTTAAATTCATTAGTGTGGGCTTGATCCAGCTCCGTTTCACAGTGCATTTGAACAAGGCTAGGATGTGAAGTCTGTCAGAGGTCATAATCAGTAACAATGTGGTCACTGGTCCTGAGCCATAGTGAAAGGCTGAAGGCTCCTCCTAAACCCTTTCTTTGAAAATGCAACGGATTAATTACTGTCATTTGCATCTGGAGCTATGCAAACTATGGTAATGATGTGTCATAATGATACCTATGCCTCCGGCTATCAGCTGATGACCTGAGGGGCTGAGGGAAGATTCTCCCCACCTGTGTACAGGGACTTCCAAGTGTGTAAAGCGTGTTAGAAAACTGGAGGAATTGATAACTTAGAGCAAGTTCCTAACTAGACCTGCTATACTGGATCTCACATCCGTAACTCCCAGGAACTTTTATATGCTGGAGTTAGTTCATCTACATGTTGCCAAATGCCTATAGCATTATTGGGGTCAAATACTGCTTAATCACTATGGTGTACTAATTTATAAGGCTCTATAAAAATTTGTGCATCAAGGACACTGTGATACAAATCTTTTTTTTTTTTTTTTCATTAGAAACAAAGATCTTGGGGCCAGCAGGTGGTGTGGTGGTTAAGGCACTGGACTCCCACATGGCCGACCGCTGTCCCAGACCTGGTGGCTTTCTTTCTCACTTTCCCTCTCTCTCTGTTTCTCTCTGGTGAATTTAAAAAAAATAATAAATAGGGGTCAGCAGGTAGCCTGGCGGAAGGACCCTGAATTCATGAATAACTCAGGGCTGATAGCTGCCTAAATTTTCTGCCTTCTGGAAAACTTACTGCCCCTCCCCAGAGCTACAGGGTAGCCTGTAAACCTTGAATAGATTAGTACCTTGAATAGATTAATACCTTGAATGGATTAGACTTCCTGCTTTTCTGCCTCCTCCCTTTGACTCGTGTAGGACGGGTTCTGATTCCCTTCCCCATTCCTAACATCACAAGACCTCCCCTTCTGCAATTCCCCCATAAAAGGCAGTGTCCAACCCCCAGACAGGGTGGAGATTCAGCGTGTTAATTCTTTCGTGCCCAACCACATAATAAACAGTTTCCCTCTGCAACAGTTAAGGGCACTGGACTTCTACATGGCCGACCGTGGTTCAAGTCCCAGACCTGGTGGCTTGCTTTCTCTTTCCCTTTCTCTATCTCTCTCTGGTCAAATTAAAAAAAAAAAAAAAAAAAAAAAAAAAAAAAAAAAAAAAAAAAAAAGATAGTGATGAATAAAATTAAATAAAATAATTCTTTAAGAAATAATAAATAAAATTAAATAATTCCTTTAAAAATTATTTAATTTTATTTATCTCTATTACTATTATTTTAATTTGCTACAGGGTACACATGCTCAGAAAGGGGCAGGAGGGCAAGTGAGAAAGCAAGCCGCCAGGTCCAGGACTCAAATTGCAATCAGTCATGTGGGAGTCTAACACCTCAACCACCATGTCACCTGCTGACCCCAATAATTAATTCCTAAAAAGAAAGAAAGAAAATTAACATTGTCCTCTGAATTTTTTTAATAATTATTTTATTGGGATCAGCAGTTAGCATAATGGCTGTGTCGCTGAACTCCCATGTAGTTGACCACGGTTCGGGTCCCAGACTCAGTGGCTTAAACTCACGCAGGGCGCGTGTGTGTGCATGCCCAAGATCCCGAGAGAAGAATGGAGGAGAAGGGATTGCGGCATGGCCATCCCCCCGGGTGGTGATTTCTCACTTCCTGTCTCTCTGTCTCTCTCTCTGTCTTTCTGGCGAACACACATGCCCTACAGCAAAAATCCCTCCAAAAAGGAACCAGCAGTTAGCATAATGGCTATGTCACTGGACTCCCACGTAGTCGACCGCGGTTCGCGTCCCGGACCCGGTGGCTTAAAGCTCACGCCGGGCACGTGTGTATGCGTGCCCAAGATCCCAAGAGGAGAATGGAGGAGAAGGGATTGCGGCGTGACCATCCCCCCTGGGGAGTGATTTCTCGCTTTCTGTCTCTATGTCTCTCTCTGTCGTCTGGCAAGCGCACGCGCCTTATAGCAAAAACCTCTCCAAAAAAAGAAAAAAATCTCTCCAAAAAACAATTATTTTATTTAACTTTATTTATTTATTTATTTACTTACTTATTTTAATTTGATCAGAGAGGGATTGAGTGAGAGAAAGAGGAAAAGTGAGAAAGCAAGCCGCCAGGACTGGGACTCAAACCACCATCGGTCATGTGGGAGTCCAGCTTCTTAACCACCACTCCACTTGCCGGCCCCAAGACAATGATATTCATGATGTTCTGTAAATAGGGTTGTTACATTTTTCTCAAATCTTGAGATCTCAAGTTGTATATTTACTAATTACATCTTAGGAGCAAAGCTTTCCCTGTGGTCATACCTTCTTTAATATTAATTACATGTAATACAAAACAACCAAAGGCTGGTTGTTTTAAGCCTCTCGTGAAAGGCTTAAAGATAGTAGACCACCACAGCTTGGTGGCACAGGCGACAGGCTCCGCTGCATCGTAAGTGGTCACAGTGTGGGTCCTCAGTTGACTCAAGCACATTGGGTACCTGTGTGCTCCCATGATCCTGACTGCCCGGACACTGGGGGAGAGATCAGTGTGGCAGGACTCTGTCAAGGGTACCTTTTTCTCTCTTTCTCTTTCAATAAATAAAATAGACTTAAAAATAGTAGACTGTATCTATGTTAAAAAATTTAAAAGTGGAAAAAATCTATCAATTGTTTAGAAAGTTAGCCAAAGCCATGTTACTTGTATTAATACTGCAAAATAGTAATTTTTCACTTCTCATCTGGAAATGAGGGAGTGGCATAGCCTTTTCTTAGTTGTCTTGACTATTCCATTAGGCAAATTCTAATCATCATTTCTCTAATTGCAATTCTACTTATTGCATTAGTCACAACAAGGCTAGGGAAGAATTTGAAGGTGAAACAACACACTGAGGGTTTTGTTATTACTGAGAGTGGAGGATATGGTTGTTCATTTTCATTTCATTTTAATCCTCGAAAGGACTAAGAAACACTCCTAAATTTCATTCTCTCTTCCCTCCTCTCATTTCCTGCTTCTTTTTTTTTTTTTAATTGCCAGTGGACATATGCATTCTCCAGAGGAAGCGAGATACAGAGGATCCTCCACCAAGAAACATGGTCATGCGACAATCTCCCACCAAGAAACATGGTCATGCGACAATCCTTTTTCCTCCATTTCTGGATACTGTCAGGATTTGGGGCATGCACACACATGTGCCCAGCATGTTCTTCAAGCTCAGGGGCTAGAATTCAAACGACGGTCAGCCATGGAGGATCCCATTTCCTTAACTATTGCACTACAAGCCAACCCTCTGCTTCCTTTCCTTCACCTTTTTTGATTCCTCATCTTTGCTGCTCTCTTATATCCTTCCCAAAAATCATAGCAAAGATGCCCCAAAGTGATCGCCTAATAAGATCCAGGCACTTCATGCAAAAAAGCCATTTTTCCAAAGTGTTAATATAAACGATAGCAACTAAAAGTTAAGTCAAGCCATCAAGGCATTCGTGGTTTGGACCCAGGTCACTTTTTTTTTAATTAAAGTTGCCATAGGCTATGTGCACCCACTGGAGACAGAATGAGGTGGGGGAGAGAAAGAAGGATGAAAGAAAGCACAGTCTACCCCCAGGGAATGGCCACACCGCAATCCCCTCTCCTTTATTCTCCTCTCTGGATTTTTTGGGCACGCACACACATATACCCAGAATGTCTCTCAAGCCACCAGATCCAGGACTCAAACCACTTAGTCAGCTATCTGGGATCCACACACTCAACCACCACGCCACTAGCTGGCCCCGACCCAGGTCAGGCTTACTGTAATGTTTAGGCCTTCTCAGCTGCTACTCTTTTCTCCTTCATTGCTCCCAACTCAGATATAAAACAACTTATTTCATGTGTGCACTCTTATAAAAAATTTCCTTAATCATAATTGGCAGTTGGTAAGTTTGAAACACCAATGAAGAAAAGAGAAAAAAAATGACCTCACCTCCCTCCCTACAAGCCTTTATAGTCACTTCCTGTTACATTCTTGCATCTGCTTTGTTCCTATGGACATGTAAGAACAAAATGTGTGCACCCATATTTTCAGTTCATAAAGAACTTTGGCATGTATCATCTGACACAGGTCACCCCAGCTGGTGCAAAAGAGAAACATTAGTCTAAAACCTATTTAAGTTGAAATTTGTAATATGTTTAGTAATGTTTTCTTCTACTCTGGTAGAGTTGCTTTATATTTTTTTTTATTTTTTTCTTTTATTTTTTTTTTCATTTCATTTTCTTCCATACATTCAATCACATTATTATTTGTCTTACAAAATGGATATTTCAACAGGTGAACATTTCTCCCTAGTACTGTGGATAAAACTACGAAATATCTTCAACAGATAATACCACACCTCTTTGTGCCATTAATGCTTTTCCTCCCTGTCCCTCCCCGAAATTTTATTTTTTATTTTATTTAATTTTTTTTTTTTGGAGAGATTTTAGCTACAGGGCACGTGCGCTCGCCAAACAGAGAGAGAGAAACATAGAGACAGAAAGCGAGAAATCACCCCCCAGGGAGGATGGTCACGCCGCAATCCCTTCTCCTCCATTCTCCTCTCGGGATCTTGGGCACGCACGCACGCACACGCACCTGGCGTGAGTTTTAAGCCACTGGGTCCGGGACGCGAACCGCGGTCGACTATGTGGGAGTCCAACGACATAGCCATTACGCTAACTGCTGGTTCCCTATTTAATTTTTTAAGAGAGAGTTTTACTATAGGGCAAGTATGTTTGCCAGAGAGACAGAGAGAGATAGAAAAATAGAAAGTGAGTAATCACCCCCAGATGGCCACACAGCAATCATTTCTTCTCCATTTTCCTCTCAGGATTTTGGGGACTCATGCACTTGCCCCCACATGAGTTTGAAGCTGCCAAGTATAGGACTTGAACCACAGTCAGCCATGTGGGAGTCCGGCAACGTAACCATTACGCCATCTGTTGGTCCCCTAGGGTTGCTTTATTTAGCAATATAAACACAGAACACCTACTTAAATTTTGATTTCCGATAAATAATAAAGCATATGTTTGTTATAAATATGTTCATGCAATACTGTGACATATGTATACTAAAAAAAAGTGTCCTTAATCTGAAATTAAAACTTAATTGGACAGTCTATATTTTACCTGTCAATCCTATTAGTAAAGAGTAACTCCAAATTTCTCTTCTACCCAGGCTTTCTAGTAAGGAAATATATCAGGGGACAGTTCCATTGCACAGCAGTGATATACTGCTCAAGAAAAGCTGGATTCCACATGATGACCCTGGTTCAAATCCCTGACTCAGTCAGTCTGAAACACACTAGGCACACTCATGAAGGTTCAAGATCTAATGGGATAGGGGGACCAGCAGTTAGCGTAATGGCTATGTCGCTGGACTCCCACGTAGTCGACCGCGGTTCGAGTCCCGGACCCGGTGGCTTGAACTCACGCCGGGCGCGTGTGCGTGCGTGCCCAAGATCCCGAGAGGAGAATGGAGGAGAAGGGATTGCGGCGTGGCCATCCCCCCTGGGGGGTGATTTCCTGCTTTCTATCTCTCTGTCTCTCTCTGTCTGTCTGGCGAGCGCACGCGCCCTATAGCAAAAACCTCTCCAAAAAAAGAAAAAAAAAAAAAAAAAAAAAAAAAAAAAAAAAAGATCTAATGGGATAGAGAGTTGGAGAAAGGGAATTATAGCACAACCAGACCCTGTGAAGATTGCTTCTCTTTCTCTCTCTTTCACAATGACATGCATATATGTGTGTTCTATTATGAATAAATAATTTCTTATTTATTTATTTATGTGTTAGGTTATTGGGAAAGTCATGATGCATTTTTGCATAAAAATGTGCATGACTTTTCTAATAACTAATATTTATAGTTTGCTACAGGGCATGTGTAATCACTGGAGAGAGAGAGACAGAGAGGGAAAGTGATAAATCACCCCACCTGAGGGTGGTGGGAAATGGCCATCCTACCATCTTGTCTCCTCTACTCTCCTCTTAGGATTTTGGGCACACACACACACACACACCCCAAGCATGTGTTTTCAAGCCATCAGGTCCAGGACTCAAACCATGCTGTGGGATCCAGCTGCCTTAACCATCACGCCACCTGGCTGGCCCCCTCCAAAAAATGTTTTTAAAAGAATTAGTAGAGCTAGAAGGGCTATCTTTTTAAGGAAAATCTGGCTAAATAATTTAATAAAGCAAAGGTTCCCTCTATATAGCAATCAAGAGTGCCTTAAAGTGTCATTTTTTTGATGTTTACATTTTCATATGCTTCTCAAAGTATTCTAAAAGTATACATTTAAAATAAGAAGCAAAAAGTCATTCTAAATTGAGTTTGTTTCAGACTCAAATAATACAGAAAATGCATGCTTAAAAGATTTAGGCAACAAAAAAAAGTGATGAACTTCAGTTATAAGAAGGAAGAAAAAGCCATTAAAGCAAATGAGGAAGAAAAACTGCCTTTCTCAGGCATCATTTTAATCAACCAGAATATGATTGACTGCATTATACTCTGTCCTGTAAATATGATCTACTAGGGTCTAACTTTGTGCTTGGTAGAAGGTACAATATTTACGTGAGCTAAGGTTAAGATTGTTGAAGCCAAAGGATTCAGAAACTGCCACTGCTGCATATCAAGGGAAGACTAGGCAGAGGAGACCAAGAAATTTATGCAGAGCTGTGTGGAGCTCAAAATATTCAACACCGAGAGCTGAGGGACTGCACCAGGCCGTTCCACTCACCCACCACTCAAGGTATCTCTGACATCTAGGCCATCAATCCCCTCCCAATTGCTGTATCAGAGAAACAGCCTTCTGGGACGTAAGGCTGAATAAGCCCAATTCGAAGCACTATTGTTTGTCAGGGTTTTATATTCAGATTAAAAATCGTTTTCACTTAACTATCATCCCCAAATCCTATAAGCATAACTGAATTTGAGAAGGAAAAACTAAGGTCACATTCATCTCAAACCTACAATGTTTAGAAAAGGATATGAGTGATGATCTCCTCCCAACCCATCTTTGGGAAGATGCAACCACCTCCAGCCTGTAAACACGGGCCCTCCCTCCCTGTGACTTATGGAATGAGTGTTCCCATAAATAATACATGCAGGAGACTCAGCTGTATTGTTTTGAAGCTGAAGGTCATCAGTATTCTTTCCAAATTATCACAGTGATGATTTTATTTCCCCAGAATTTGCTTATTTAGAGAGCTTATTCTACAATTGTTTGCATCTGTTAGGACATTAGACTAATGATTGACCAACATGAACACCAAAGGGCAGGCCATTTATTAGAGATAAAACCAGACTAGGGGGAAAACTCACAATAGTTAGGATTGAGAAATCGCCATATAACATGCAACACAAGGGGTTCTTGCACCACTGAAGCCCTTGGGAATCTAAAATCTGTGGCTACTTCTGATTGTTTTAACTATTTGAATAACTAAGTGCAAAAATTTTAATTTCATCTCTTCCTCTTTTAATTGGCATTCATTTTTAATTCTTTAAAGCTCCAAAATGACTGCTAGGATTCACTAGGAATACTCAATGGTCATCAAAACAATAAAAAAGGCCATAGCATTTATCAGGAAGGTGGACGCATGCTGGACTCTGTGAGGATTCAAAGATGAACGAGGCTTCGTCCTGTCCTGGTGGAGCTTACACTCTAGGGCGTGGGATTTCAGAACAGAAATAGCTTTACTATAAGTAGGGACATGATAAGTGCCAATGAGAGAAACAAAGTGTTATGAAAACACACAGATAGAAAAGTTTAATTTAGGTTTTTCAAAAGGAGTAGCTTCTGGGTCTTAAAAATTAGATAGGGGACCAGCAGATGGTATAATGGTCATGTCACTGGACTACCACATAGTTAACCATGTTTCCAGTCCCTGACCTGTTGGCTTAAAATTCACGCTGCGTGGGTATGCATGTGTGCCCAAAATCCTGAGTGGAGAACGGAGGAGAAGGAATTGCAACATGGCTATGCTCCCTCTCTGTCTCTCTCTGTATCTCTGGCGAGCACATGCATCCTATAGAAAAAAAATCTCTCTAATCAAAAAAAGAAAAGAAAAGTGAGTAGGATTTCACTTGACAGATTTGGGTGAAAATAAAAACTCCAAACATGCATTGGCTCAAGAGCACAGAGCTAATAAAGGCAGACCATGGTCACGAAGCCATTAGACGTAGGATGGGCAACAAAAAACATGACAGGTATGTTTGAGGATAGATTGTAGACAGTGAAGAGAAGGCCCATCATGGTGGATTTGGGGTTTGTTTTAGTTTTGTTTAGTTGTTGTTGTTTGTTTCTTGCTTGCTCAGTATCTATATCCAGTATTCATTGTTCTTATTCTTGAGAACACCTGATTTTTCCTTTAGAAAAACTCTCCTTACTGACAGGCAGTCCCTGTTCTAGTAAGGCTAAAGAAAGAGGAAGAAAAGATGTCTAAAAGAGAGCCTTGAAATCATCCAACACATAATAACCATTTGGAAGACGAACCCACAAAGGAGACAGGGAAGAGATACCAAAGGAGGTGGGAACAAGATCAGGAGAGTTGGTACCAATGGAGACCAAAGCCAGCTGTTTCGACAAGGAGTGGGTGGTTAACAGTGTCACAGATGTTGAGAAACCAAATAAAATGGTGACTGAAAAATTTTCATTTGATTTATTGACACCAAAGTCATTGGTGACCTGAAAGGAAAAAGAAAAGAGAGCTGCTTCTTACAGATACTGGGTCTGAGAGCTACAGTGAAGTGGACTGGCAAGAAAGTAGAAAGTGAGGATATGGAGCTGCCAGGATAGATCATTCTTTCACCTCTTTAAACTAATTTATCTGTGGAATAAAGAAGACTGATAGGGCAGCCCATAACCTAGTGGTTAAGGAAGCCACATTCCACCCAGCCAACCACGGTTCTCGTCCTGGCCTTGGCAGCGTGAAAAACACATGGAGCACATTTGTGTGCTCAAAATCCTAACAAGATGGGGAAATGAAGGAGAAGGGATTGCAGTGTAACCACACCCCATGGGGGATGTTTTGTCCCTCTCCCTCTGTCTCTCCCTGGTGACCACAGACACCTTCTGGGCAAAATAAAAAATAAAAATAAAAAGATGACTGACAAAGCAGAGATTGATAATAGGAAAATGAAGAACCTAATGAAGGTTTGTTTTTAATTGGGTATTACTTAGGCATGATTTAAAAACTGATGGGAGGGACCAGCAGGTGTCATAATGGTTATATCACTGGACTCTCCTGTAGTCGACTATGGTTTAAGTCCTGGACCCGCCGACTTAAAACTTACACTGGGCATGTGTGCATGCATGCCCAAGATCCCAAGAGGAGAATGGAGGAAAAGGGACTGCAACATGGCCACTCTCCCTGAGGGGGTGATTTCTCACTTTTTGTTTCTCTGTCTCTCCGGCAAGCGCATGTACCTTATAGCAAAAAAATCTCTCAAAAAAAAAAAAAAAAAGGGAAGAATTTAATTGAGAAAAAAGTGAACATTCTTGAGAAAATAGGAACAGTCCACAGTATGAGGTTCCTACCCTCCTCCTATGGGAGGTAGGAGATGATGTGATTCAGAGGACAGGCTGGCATGTCTTTCACCAGGAAGGGGAATGACAAACAGGTACAGAGGAGTTTAGTATGTTCAATATAAAGAAAAAAATGCGCATTCTCAGACAATGGCCTCTCTTTGCCCTATGCAATGCGGAAGTGTGAGCTTGATGTGGGGGTAGGCGCTAAGATGGACAAGAGGTAAAAGGGGAAAATAAAGCTGAAGTGGGGATAAGATGCCAAATATGAGGGGACTTCAAAAAGTGTGCAGGAAAATGGAATTAAACTACTAGTTTATTTTGGTACAAAATTTTTTCAAATCCGTGCACAGTTTTTTCATAATACATATATTCTATGAACATTTTTTAAATAACTATCTATAGAATTTTATTTATTATTATTACTACTGTTACTTTAATTTTCTATAGGGCATATGCATTCACCAGAGAGAGAGAAAGAAAGTAAGAAGGCAAATCGCCAGGTCTGGGACTTGAACCATGGTCAGCCATGTGGGAGTCCATTGCCTTAACAAACATGCCACCCGTTGGCCCCCTCTCCAAACTTTTTAAATACCTCTCTTATATCCCCACAGGTTGTTTTGTTTTGTTTTGTTTTTTAAGAGAGATTTTTACTATAGGGCATGTGCACTTGCCAAAGAGACAAAGAGACAGAAAGCAAGAAATCACCCCTCAGGGGATGGCCACACCACAATCCCTTCTCCTCCATTCTCCTGAGAAAATTTTGGGCACACATGCACATGCACCTAGCCTGAGTGTCAAGCCACCAGGTCTGGGACTTGAACCATAGTCAACAATGTGGGAGTCTGGTGACATAACCATTATACCATCTGGTAGTCCCAATTTATTTTTTAAGGATTTTGCAATAGGGCACCTACACCAGAGAGAAACAGAGAGACAGTGAAAGGGAAAGTGAGAAATCACCCCCAGGAGAGAGAGCCACTCAACAATCCCTTCTCCCTCCCTTCTCTTTCCCTTCTTCTCTGTTCTCCACTTGGGGTTTGGGGCATGCACACACATGCACCTGGAATGATTTTCAAGCTGTCAGATCTGGAACTTGAACCAACGTCAATCATGTGCCACCTGCTGGCTCCACCCACAGGTTAATTTGTTTAAATATAAATATTTATTTGACTTGGGATATCTATCAAAGCAACTATAATGGAAGAAACACATTCAAAGATACCTAAAAATGGTTTTCTCTTTCTCAAAACTAGGCTAAATTAGAACTGGCAGGTGGTATGGTGGTTAAAGAACTGGACTCCCACATGGCCAACCCTGGTTCAAGTCCTGGACCTGGCAGCTTGCTTTCTCACTTTCTCTCTCTCTGGTCAAATTAAAAATAATAACATTAATTATTTAATTCTTTACAAAGAAAATAAATCTAGGCTAAGTAGGGCCAAACAGTGGTGCAGCAGTGAAATCCAAAGCTGCAGGAGAGGGATGGGTTGGTTCTGGCTCATGTCCAGAGACTTCCCTGAGTACTTACACACTTGCCTGTGATCTGGGACCGGAAGGCTGGGGGTGGATCATGGCATTGAGACCCTGTTAGGGGTGTTGCCCTTCTCCCTTTCTGTCTCTTGGTCATGAAAGAAATAAACAAACTTTTAAAAATAGATTAAATTGCAAATGAAATAACATTCTTAACTCTCCAGCTTCTGACAATTTTCAGGCCTTGGCAAATGTAACTTTTATTAAATGACAAAATCGAAAATGAGTTTTGTAACTGAAAATAAGTTATGAAACCAACAACTAAAATCTGTATTGCTCATTGGTTAATAGTCTCATCACTTGAGAAGTATTCATTTATATAAACTATATAAACTGCAGCTACTGGCAACCACTCAAAACATTCTAATTTAATCAGTATAAGGATGAATGGATTGTTTAAATAAATAAATAAATAAAATAATGGCTTTGTCTTTGGAGCTTGGCTATAAAAGCCTTATTCCATCACAAATATTTTAAAGGTATCATAAACAACAATCCTCTAACATAAATCAGAGTGTATACCTTGCAAAGCAATATCACTGATGTCTATTATCTGGCTGTGATTGATTATCTGCTAACCCCAAACTCATCTAAATGCCGATCCAGACTTTACACTGAAAGCACGTTGGTTCAAAAACTAGGGAGGAAATTTCTAAAAGCCAATGCAATAGTGGTTTAGAATGTTTAATTATTTTCTTAAACATATTCAAGATCTGGAATAAATGCAATCATAAGGTAGTAAGTACTGTAATGGCCAAAGTAATGTGGGAGTTCAGCAAGATATCTACATGATTCTTTGCGTGGTTTAGTTTGGTTTGGTTTGGTTTGGTTGGTTTTAAGTTTATGCCATAGGGTGCATGTCCTTGCTGGTGAGAGATAGAGAGAGGAAATGAAAATAAACCACCCTCTCGGGGGGGATAGCCATACTGCAATCCCTTCTCCATTCTCTTCTTGGAATTTTGGGCATGCACGCACATGTGCCCAGCATGATTTTCAAACCACCAAGTCGGGGACTTGAACTGTGGTTGGCCATGTGGGAATCAAGCAACTTAACCACCATGCCACCTAATGGCCACTACATAATTTCTGAAAAGAAAGTTCCTAATGGACAACTTTAAAAGCAGCTTTCCTAAAGTAAGATTCAGTAAAGACCAAAGAACTGATGGATTGAGAATTCTAAACTCATAACTGCTAACTAACTAGGTGACTTACAAACTAGTTATCTAATTAACTAACTTTCTAATTACTAACTTTCTAGCTAGTGAACCAACTAACTAGCTGGATAGCCAACTAACCAATTAGCTAACAAACTAACTAAAAAATAAAAAATAAAAAAAAGGAAAAACTGGGCATACATGTAAGTGCCCAAAATCTCAACAGGATGGAGAAATGGAGAAGAAATGGCACCATGACTATATTCCATTGAGAGGTGCTTTCTCCATCTCCCTCTCTCTGTCTCTGGCAAGACCATATGCCCTCCAGCAATTATTAAAAAGAACAAACAAACTTGGTGGGGCCAGTAGGTGTCATGGTGATTAAGTTACTGGCCTCCTACATGGCTGACCATAGTTCGAGTCCCAGACCTCCTGGCAGCTTGGAAATCACACTAGGCACATGTACATGCATGTCCAGAACCCCAGGAGGAGAGGAGATTGCAGTGTGGCCATCCCCTCAAGGGGATGATTTCTCACTTTTCCTCTCACTGTCTCTTTCTCTTTCTCTCTCTCCCTCTCTCTCTCTCTCTCTTTCTCTCGTGCATTTGCCCTATAGCAAAAATCTAAAACTAAAAATAAATTAACAAAACAAGAGCCAGCAGGTGACACCAAGGTTAAGGCAGCTGGGTCCGACATGGTTGACTAAACGGTTCAAGTTCTAAACTCAGCGGCTTAAAAAACACACAGAGTATGTGTGCATACATGACCAATATCCTAAGGGGAGAATGGAAAAAGGATTGTGTCAAGGTTTTCCCTCCTGGGGGTTATTTCTCACTTTCCCTCTCTCTTTCTGTCACCCTTCAGAAGAGCACATGCTACTAAAACAAAACAAAACAAAACGGGCCAGCTGGTGGTGTGCTGGTTGAGGTAGCTAGATCCCACATGGTCAGTTGAGCAGTTCTAGTCCAGGACTTGGTGGCTTCAAAAATGCCAGGAATGTGTGCATGCATGCTTGTCTAGAATCCTGAAAGGAAAAATGGAAAAGAAGGAATTACCCATGGGGGATGGAGGGGTTCTCTCTCACATTCTCTCTTTCTGTTTCTATGGTGGGAGTACATGCTCTCGGGTGAATTTAAAAAAAAAAAAGAAAAAGAAAAAGAGAAAAACCTACTTGGGGTCAAAGGCATCATTTCCTGACCCCATACATGCACTATTCAATCTTGAGGCTACTAAAAATGGTTAAGGCTCTTTTCTTCCCTGGCTGCTTGAGGATTTATCCGAACCAGGAAATTCATGACCACTACTTCAGAAGAAACAAATGGTCATTGATGTCCTTCACCCTGGGAAGGCAACAGTACCTAAGACAGAAATTCGGGGAGAACTAGCAAAGATGTACAAGACCACACCAGGTGTCATCTTCATGTTTGGGTTCAGAACCCATTTTGGTGGTGGTAAGACAATTGGCTTTGGCATGATTTACGATTCTTTGGATTATGTGAAGAAAAATGAACCCAAACAGAAACTTGCAAGACATGGCCTCTATGAGAAGACAAAGACGTCAAGAACAGAATGAAGAAAGTCAGGAGGACTGCAAAGGCCAACGTTGGTGCTGGCAAAAGTCGCAGGAGAAAAGATTCTGCAGTAACTATCTACGGTGATTGTGCGGATTTTTCATGAGAAGATTAATAAACTAAAAATATTTTCATGTATTTTTTTTCATTAAAAATAAATAAAAATGGGGGACCAGCAGTTAGTGTAATGGCTATGTCGCTGGACTCCCATGTAGTCTAGTGCGGTTCGAGTCCCAGACCCGGCGGCTTAAACTCACGCCGGGCGCGTGTGCGTGCGTGCCCAAGATCCCGAGAGGAGAATGGAGGAGAAGGGATTGCGGCGTGGCCATCCCCCCTGGGGGGTGATTTCTCGCTTTCTATCTCTCTGTCTCTCTTTGTCTGGTGAGCGCACGCGCCCTATAGCAAAAACCTCTCCAAAAAAATAAATAAATAAAATAAAATAAAATAAAATAAAATAAAATAAAATAAAAATGGTTAAGGGCCAAACCTACACTGCACAGTGGTTAAGCTGTACATGAAGAAGCAGATTCTACATGGCCAACCACAGTTCAAATACCAGCGCTGGTGGCTTGAAAAACAAGTTGGGTGCATATACACATATGACCCAAATCCTGACAGGGTGGAGAAATGGAGGGGAAAATATTGCAATGTGACTATGCCCCATAGGGAGGTGGGGGTCTCTCTCTCTCTTTCTCTCTCTCTCTCTTTCTGTCACTATCTCTTTCTTTCTCTCTGATAGCACACATACCTTCTAGGAAAGAAAGAAACAAAACTATAAAACTTCCACTTCCCTCCCCCGCCCCCAGCAGGCAGGCACTGACTCAGTTTACTAATTTACTTTTTCCACTCTCTCTTCATTTCTGGAAATACCATTTATTTTCCGAGTGCACCTCAGCTTTAACATGATTGTCGGTGTTATACACAACGTTTGTACATGCCGTGGTGGGTGAGTTTTCAAGTTTTCTGGTCTGCCACATTGCCAGAAGTAAAAGTGTCTTCCTTTATCTCTTTCCATAAACCGTCTGTGTGTAGCTCTTAATCCCAGCTTCATCTGCTACCTAAGATTAACTCTCTCACTCTATCTCATATAGACATCTCATTTCAGTTCCAGAAATACACATCCAACTGACAAGCAGACATGCCACCTGAGTAGCAGATACATTTCAAACTTTATGTGTTCACATTTAAACTACAAAATCTGATTTTTTTAAGAGAGATTTTTTGCTATAGGGCGTGTGCACTCAACCGGGAGACAGAGAGAGAGACAGAAAGCGAGAAATCATCCCCCAGGGATGACCACGTCACACTCCTTTCTCCTCTTGGGTTCTTGGGCACACACACGTACCCAGCATGTTTTAAAGTGCTGGGTCCAGAGCTTGAACCATGGTTAACTACGTGGGAGTCTAGCAATGTAACCAGTATGCCATCAGCTAGTCCTAAAATTTGATTTTTTTAATCCAACTAATGGCAACCCCATCCTATCAGTTTCCAATGCCCTAAGCCTGGTGGTTTTCCCTAACTTTTCCTTTCCCTTGTCTCTATCACTAATACAGTGTAACTTGTTAAAGAATTATTTTATTTAACTTTATTGATTGATTGATTGATTGATTTTAATTTGACCAGAGAGGGACAGAGAGAGAGAGAAAGTGAGAAAGCAAGCCACTAGGTCTGAGACTCGAACCACAGTTGGCCACGTGGGAGTCCAGCGTTCTTAACCACCATGCCACCTGCCAGCACCCGCAATGTGATTATTTTGTTTGTTTTTTTTAAAGACAGATGACTTTTTTTTAAAGAATCATTTTATTTAACTTTACTTATTAATTAATTTATTTATTTTAATTTGACCAGAAAAGGACAGAACAAGAAGGAGGGAGTGGGGAAAGTGAGAAAGCAAGCTGCCAAGTCTGGGACTTGAACCGCAGTTGGCCATGTGGGAGTCCAGCGCCCTTAATCACCATGCCACCTGCCAGTTGCCACAATGTGATTTGTTTGTTTGTTTGTTTTTATAAAGACAGATGACTTTTTTTTAAGAATTACTTTATTTAACATTATTTATTTATTTTAATTTGATCAAAAAGGACAGAGCAAGAGAGAGAAAGGGAAAGTGAGAAAGCAAGCTGCCAGGTCTGGGACTTGAACCTTAGTTGGCCACATGGGAGTCCAGCACTCTTAACCACCATGCCACCTGCAGGCCCCCATAATGTGATTTGTTCGTTTGTTTTTTTAAAGACAGGTGACTTAATTTTAATTATTTTACTTTTTATTTATTTATTTGTTTTTATTTGACCAGAAAGGGACAGCATGTGAGAGAGAGAGAGAGAGAGAGAGAAAGTGAGAAAGCGAGCCGCAGTCGGCCCTGTGGGAGTTCAACTTCCTTAACAACCGCGCCACCTACCGGCCCCTACAGTGTGATTTTCTAACATACTTTTAAGTATCTCTACTCCTCTCCATTCCCACTGCCTTTATTGGTAGTATCCATAATCCCAGTCTCTACAGTTAATGATCCTGTTTCTTACTTTCACCAGAAAATGACAAAGCTGAATGTCTCTTCTCTTTAAAATCCGAAACAGGAACCAGGACAAAGGCACAGCTGTTATAAAGCAACACACAGGCTGGCCTATGGCCTAGCAGTTAATGGAGCCACATCCCCCATTGCCAACTGCAGTTCAAATCCTAGCCTTTGTGGCTTAAAAAACATGCCAGGCATGTGTACATGCAAGCCCCAAATCCTGAAGACTGGAAAAATAGAGAAGAAGGAATTGAAATATGACAAGCCCCACTAGGGAATGCTTCCTCCTCTTTCTTTGTCTCTATCTCTCTCTGGTGAGTGCACATGCCCTCTAGCAATTAAAAAAAAATTAAGGCAATCCCAGGTACGAAGGTTGCCAGTTCAAGTTCAGGGACTTCCCTGAGTACACTAGGCAGGCACATGCCCAAAATCCGGGTCTGGCTGAAGCAAGGGGTAGATTATGGCATCAAGAACCTATTGGGGGGTTGGGGCAGCAGATGGCAAGTTGGTTAGGGATGCTGGACTCCCACATGGCCAACCGCAGTTCAAGTCCCAGATCTGATGGCTGGCTTTCTCATTTTCCCTCTCTCTCTCTTTCCAGTTCTGTCCTTTTCTGGTAAATTAAAATAAATAAAGTTAAATAAATTTAAAAAAAAAAAGAAGAACCTATTGGGGGTATTTACTCTCTCTTGGAAAAAATAAATATGCTTTCTTTTTTTCTTAGAGAGATTTTTTCCCATAGGGTGCATTGCTCGCCGGAGAGACAGAGAGACAGAAAGCAAGAAACCACCCCCTAGGGGAATGGCCATGCCACAATCCCTTCTCCTCCATTCCCTTCTCAGGATTTTGGGCATGCACGCACATACGCGAAGCATGAGTTTCAAGTTGCTGTGCCCAGGAGTCAAACCACAGCCAGCCATGTGGAGATCCAGTGCTTTAACCACCATGCCACCTGCTGACCCCATTAAGCATTTTTTTTTAATTCAGGATAGTTCTCCCACTACATATATGAAATCTAAACTCCCTACTGTAATGTTACATCCTCTTTTTTTTTAGTGCTAGAGGGCACACATGAGAAAGAGAAAAAAGGAACCCTTCAATGAAATTTAGTTACACTGCAATCCCCTTTTTCTCCATTTTTCTATCTTATCAGGATCCTGGACATGCACACATGTGCCCAATGTGTTTTTTAATTCACCAAGGCCTGGACTCAAACCACAGCCAGACATGTAGGATCTGTTTCCCTCTGCACAGTGCTTAACCACTGCACCACAGGGTTAGCCGCCATCATTTCATTATATAGTTTCCTCCTACCTTTTCCAATCTCAACTCATTAGCTGTCTCACAAACTCTAGCCTTACCGGATTTACTTCCAGAATTGCAGTGTGTTCTTTGATGTCACCAAACCTTTGAACCTGAGAGTTTAACAGTCTAGAATACCACCCACACTGTGCACCCCATTGACCTGAAGATTTCCTGGCATCCTTCAAGTGTCAGTTCAAGAGGCAATTTCCTCTCTGACAGCTTTTCCAACCTTCCAGAACCCTGTCCCAGGCAGCATCAAGTGTCCCTCGGAACTCCCAGTAGACTTATGCCAAAGCTAGTTATCATATTATTTTGATAAACTATTTAGATTTCTGTCTCCTCCATTAGACTGTGAACTCCTTGAGGGAAGGAGACCCCATGAATTATTCACCTTTACATTCCTAATGTCTTGCAAAGTCCCTGGCCAATAGTAAATATTCTGCTGACATATTAATGAAAATTGTCATTCTTGCCATTCACCAAGGACTGCAAGACCTTTTAGGTTTCTTCTAGATCCAAGATCTAGATGATCTTGCATATTTGATCAAAGGTCATAACAATTTTACCTAGAACTATATATGCAAAGTACTTTCTCTTTCCCTATTTGTAGGTTTTATATTATAGACACCCGTAATGTAGATGTCACTACATGCTATGCCATCCCTCTGCTACCTCCTGCCTGTTTTTTAGAAAGCATAGAAATAAATGTACATTATCCTCTCTTAGAGCAAATGGCACTTCAGCTTGACCAAGTTTAATGTCTATATAAAAATCAGAAATCCACAAATTGCGGCATGTAGGAACCTCTGTCCTCTCTCCTTCAGGCTCTGTCTGCCATCTGCATCCTACAACCCCACCGCCAACCTGCATCTGACCACTTTCAATCTAGAAACCTCATTCTCTGTGGAATACTTGAATCAGAACTAATTATGGCAATAACTAAAATGGTCTGTGAATGCATGCGCTGCACAACAAGGATACTTTTACTGGATTACTCAGCCGTGGAATGCTAGGCTGGTTAATGTGCCCTGCCTGGCTTCACCGCAGACACACTTCAGAAAAATGTAGGCCTGCAGTTAAAGTAACAGAGGGCCAGAGGAACCTGGAGAAGTAAGAAAGAATCAAATTCATCTCCTTGGGAATATGTCTTAAAACAATCCTCTAATGGGAATAAGGGATTGAAAAGGTTCATTTAAGAACAGACGGTGAAGCAGACGCTGAGTCAGTTTCATAGTTTCTGTCCACTAGCTGTCTTTCTGCTCCATCCGTTTTACTTCCATGTGGAAAAGGAACCTGGGCACACACTATGCTGGGGCTTTTGATGCTCGAGCTTCTGTAACACAACGACTTACTGAGAAGGAGGAAATGGACCTGGCTGTGCCCCCGTTCTTTCTCACTCAGTTCTAAACACATGGCTCCTTCTCACTGAAGAAAAAGTTAAATAAAAATAATTAATTTGAGTATGGTATTGCCAAACCATTAAAGTAATAAGCTTGGTCTTTAGCTAATTCCATCAAAATACGAGGATATAGAGGAATAAATAGGCAACTACAGGACGCTATCAGAAGACAGAAGATACAGCTGGGTGATTAGTACCTTGGACCATGAATCAAAAGGAAGTTGATGGGGCCAGCAGATGGTGTGATAGTTAAGGTGCTAGACTCCCACATGGCTGACCGCAGTTCAAGTCCTGGACCTGATAGCTTGCTTTCTTACTTTCTCTCTCTCTCTGGTCAAATTTAAAAATATTGATAATAAGCAAAGTTAAGTAATTATTTTTTAAAAAAAGAAACTTGGTTTAAACTATCCTCTTCAATTTAAAGGTGTGTGACCTTACCCTCTGGGAACCATGGGGTCTTTGCCTTTTTTTAGCTTTTGCTATAGGGCACATATACTCACTAGAGAGAGAAAAGAGAGAAAGAGAAAGTGAGAAATCGCCCCCCAGAAGGGATGACCACTCCACGATCTTTCTCCTCCAGTCTCCTTTCAGGATATTGGGCATCCACACACACAAGCCCGGCATGACTTTCGAGCCACCAAGGCTGGGACTCAAACCATGCAGTCAGCTATGTGGGATCAAGCACTTTAAACTCTATGCCATCTGCTGGCCCAGAGTCTTTGCCTCTTAAGAAGAAATGGTAAGAAGCATGGCATGAGGTAAAATAGGTAATAGGTTTGGCACAGGAAAGTGAGCATTCATCAAAATGTTTTATTAAGCTATGAAACCAAAACTAAGTTGTAAGTCCGTTCATTTCCATTAAAAAGACTACTTTTTTTTCAACTTTTTATTTAATTTTTTAATTTTAATTTTTATATACATTCAATCATATTATTTAGCTTACAAAGTTAACATTTCAATATGTGAACATTTCTCCCCAGTCCAGTTGATCAAAATATCTTCCACCAATAACACCATACCTCCCCATCCCGTCAATGCTCTGTCTCCGTATCCCTCCTCCAAATGTCCTTCCTTAGGTCTCTCTTCTCCACACACTCCACTTCTGGCACTAACCCCCATCTCTTGTGTTTGCACAACCTTATATCAATCAGTTTCAGTCATAGAGGGCAGACACTCAGTATATATTAAGTGGGGACATACAATGTCTCTCCTTCATAGCCTGGCTTGCTTCACTCAGCAATAAATCTTCCATATTCTTCCACTTTCTGTCAAAAGCCAGGTTTTTGTTTTGTGTGTGTGTGTGTGTTTTATGGCTGAATAGTATTCCAGAGTATATGTGCCACAGTTTTTCAATTCATTCATCTGTATGGGGGCATTTGGGTTGGTTCCATGTCTTAGCAATCGTGAATAATGCTGCAATAAACATCGATGTGCAAGCACTTTTTCAATGAAGAATTCTTAAACACTTCATTACACAATTGGAAAGTATTTCTCCAGGAGACAATCAATTTCTACACTGAGGTGTTCCAACACAAGATGAAGGACCACTTCATTCATGCAGTCAGCATGAATACAAAGCTCTGGCAGTGTTTTTAGAATGTGTTAGGCACAAAGACTGGGTGGTTATGATTCCTGGCCTAGCCCAATTCACAGTCTACTTGAGAAAATAAGTGCCATTAGAAAGCTAACAACAAGCTGATGGAAAAAGACAGAGGGCATTTCCACTGCTTGGGACAGTCAATGACATTAACAGAGAATGCTAAATTTGAGCTAAACCTTGACAGAAGAATTGAAATAGGGAAAAGCCTGGGCATATCCACAAACTGTGGAAAGCTTTGCTGAAGGAAGGGTAAGAGTGCCTGAAGAAGTCAGGAGAGGAAACCAGCCCTGGTGTGCCAAGACAAGTCAGTTGGTTTGTTCCACAGGCACTGAGGAGCCTGGAGACTAGTCTAAGTAGAAAGGTGCTACAACCGCCTCCACATTCCTCTGATTCTAAGTCTTTCACCAATCTGCGCAACAGTTTTCCTGGGCAATGAAGATAACAATATTCATTTCTGCTTGCTTTGTTTTTTATCTTTTGTAAGAGTTTATTTATTTCTTCCATGACAGAAAGATAAACATGAAGAGACTGGTACCCTCAACAGAGTCTTCCTGCCATGATCTACCCCATCTCAGCTGACCGGCTTACGTGTACCTGGCACGCTCAGGCAGGTACCTGGCACGCTCAGGCAGGTACCAGGATATGAATCTAGAACCCCATCCATGTGGGTCCATCTGTTACTACTGTGACAAACCTGGACCCTTTGCCTGCTTCTTAAACCTTGGTTTAGTTCATGTTGATGACCTTGATCCTCAATTCTAACCTCTGACTGGTCTTTAGTCTTAGATTCACTGACTGGACCTTTGAACTTTCCTAAAATTTAAACTAATCCCTCTGGCTCTACCCAGGTCTGGTACATCATCTTCTCCACCACCTCTGTTCAACTGGACAGCAAACACAACATGAAAACAAAGCAAAACAAAATAACAAAACCCAAAAGATATTTCAAACTGACAAAACTGACTAAGATTAATATTCAGAGTATATAAATAACTCCTATACAGCAATAAAAAAAAAAAAGACACTCAGCCCAATAGACACAGGTTCAGAAAGAGTAAATCAAAATGTGTGACACAGATGAAAAGACTAGTTACCAGGGAAATCCAAGCTGAAATTAGATAATAACATTTGTAATCTATTATGCTGCCAAAATTTAAATCTCTAACAATAACAAAGAGTGGCAAATATATGGATCAAGAACTAATCTCACAGTCAACTAATAAAATTACTTTACAGAACAATTAGCAAAATGTAATAAAATCAGAAGATACCCATACACTACCTACAATGCTTCTAAGTTTATATCCTAGAGAAAAGACAAAAATATATACAAGGAGACGTGTACACGAATGCTTGTCTTCACATGGTTTGCAATCATGAAAAGTGAAAAAATCTAAATGACCATGAAACAAAGTATTTACTGATCAATAAAGAGAAATACAATAGTCAAAAATTAATGACACTATGCTGTTATAGAGCAATCTTAAAAACATGAACTGTGGGGGCCGGCAGGTGGCATTGCGGTTGGCGCACTAGACTCTCAAACGGCCAACCAAGGTTTGAGACCTGGTGGCTTGCTTTCTCACTTTCCCTTTCTCTTACTATGTCTCTCTGGTCAAATTAAAAATAATAAGAATAGGTACCAACAGATGGCATAATGGTTACATTGCTGGACTCCCACATAGTTGAACATGGTTCAAGTCCCAGACAGACCCAGCGACTTAAAATTCACACTGGGTGTGTATGCGTACATGCCCAAAAATACCAAAAGGAGAATGGAGATATAGCATGGCCATCCCCCTGGGGGGTGATTTCTCACTTTCTGTCCCTTTATCTCTCTCTGTCTCTACAATGAGTGCACATACCCTATAGCAAAAATCTCTCTAAAAAAATAACAAATAAAATTAAATAAATAAAATAATTCTAAACAAAAATCCATGAAATGTGGGCTGACCCTATAGTGTAGTGGTTAAAGGAGCCAAACCCCATGTGGTTGACTATGGTTCAAATCTTGGTCCCAGGACTAGCCAGGGGTGTGGTGGTGGTTAAGGCAGATGGACCCCACATAGCTGACAACCCAGTTCAAGTCCTAGATTCAGCAGCTTGAAAAAAACACTGGGCAGGTATGTGTACATGCCCAAAATCCCACAAGGAGAATGGAGAAAGATTTGTGGCATGGAAATCTCCCCCCAAGGGAGGTGATTTTTTTACTTTCCCTCTCTCTCTTTCTCCCTCTCTGTCTTTCTCTGATAAGTACTTGCACTTTAAGCAAACTGAAAGAAAAAAAAAAAAAAAACCTGATGCTAGCAGCCTGGAAAACACACCAGGCACATGTGCATACATGCCCAAAATCCTGACAGAATAGAAAGATGGAGAATAAATTGTGGCCTGACCACATCCCACTTGGGGGTGTTTTCTCTCTCTTTGACAAGCACACACCCCCTCTAGCAATAAAAAAAAAATGAAGATAATATATTTGGAAGGGTATTTCTAAATATTGACATTATTTCTAGAATTTCCAAATAAAAAATTCTATTATAGTCATTCCCCATTATCAACAAGGGATGCATTCTGAGAACCCCCAGTGGATGCCTGAAACCACAGACAATACCAAACTCTAAATACACTGTTTTTCCCCTATACTTATATACATACTATAAAATGTAATTTATAAATTAGGAACATTAAGAGATTAATAATAATAACAACTACTAAATTGAACAACTATAACAATATAATCTAATGAAAGTTATGTTACAGTTTCTCTTTCTCTGTCTCTCTCTCTCTCTCTCTTTCTCTCAAAATATCTTATTACAACTGTCTGGGGCCAGAGAATGGCACAGCAGTAACACATCTGAACCTATGTGGAAAGGTTCTGAATTCATGTCCTGGGGACCAATTTATTTTATAAAGCCTGTGAAGGCCAATTTGCATAGATAATAACTAGCTCTAAGAATACCACAGGTACCTGCATTTGACTGCTCTAAAGACAGTAAGTTTCACAGCTAACAGATGGCATAGAAGGTTACATTGCTAGACTCCCACATGGCCAAACATGGTTCAAGTCCCAGACCCAGTGACTTGAAAATCATGTTGGGCACTTGTGTGTATGGGCTCCAGATCCTCAGAGGACACTGGACGAGAAGGGATTAAAGTGTGGCCATCTCCTGAGGGGATGATTTCTCAATTTCCCTCTCTCTGTCTCTGTCTCTCTCTGGCTAGCACATGTGCCCTATGTCAAAAACCTAACAACAACAACAAAAAAAAACTTGAAAAATAAGATTCGAAGAACTTCAGAGTGTAGGATGGTGTACTCCAACTCCTGCGCTCAGAGTCCTTGTGGGGCTTGTTCTACAGGAAGAGACTTCAAAAGTTCATAGAAAAATGGAATTAAAGCATGAGTTTATTTTGGTACAAAAATTTTTGAAATCTGGGACCAGCAATTAGCGTAATGGATATGTCGCTGGACTCCCACGTAGTCGACCGCGGTTCGAGTCCCGGACCCGGTGGTTTAAACTCACGCCGGGCATATGTGCGTGCGTGGCCCAAGATCCCGGGAGGAGAATGGAGGAGAAGGGATTGCGGCGTAGCCATCCCCCCTGGAGGGTAATTTCTCACTTTCTATCTCTCTGTCTCTCTCTGTCTGTCTGGCGAGCACATGTGCCCTATAGCAAAAACCTCTTCAAAAAAAAAAAATTTTTTTTTGAAATCTATGCAGTTTTTTTTTCATAACACTCATTTTCAATGAAATTTTAGAAGACCTCTTGTATACCTCTGTGTCTGCCTGTTCATCTATATCCTTTATAATACCCTTATAATAAACTGGTAAACAAAAGTGCTTCCGAGTTCCGTGAGTCATTCTAGTGAATTGCCAGGAGAGGGTGAGGAAATCCCAGCTTATTTAGAACTTATCAATCAGAAGCACAGGAGGCCCAGACTTGGATTGACAGCTTTAATAATAATAACTACTGAAGGTGGGGGGGAGGGTGGTAATGAGCCTTTTAACCCGTGGGATCTGATCCTAACTCTAGGTATGTAGTGCCAAAGTTGAATTGCTGGATACCCAGCTGGTGTTGGGAGACTTGCTCAGTGTGCATAAAACCCTGCACACCAGGCCAGTCAAACAGCATGATGGGTACGGTGGCCAGATCCCACATGGCTAACCACATGATTCAGATCCTGAGCCCATGCACGTGTGTGTGCCGAAAATCCTAAAAGGAGGAAAAGAAGGAGAAAGGTTTGCACCGTGACTATCCGGGGGGTGGGGGGGTGGGAGAGGAGCTTTTTCCTTTCTCCTTTCTCTGTTTCTCACAGGCAAGATCATGTACCCTCTGGCAACTTAAAAAAAAAAAGAAAAGAAAAAAAAGAAAGAAAGAAAAGAAAATGTCCATTATAAAATAACTTGAATTTCAAGCATTTTTTTTAAGTTTATTTTTTTCTTTCTTTCACTAGAAAGAGGAGAATCAAACATCCCAGCTAGCCAGGGTAATGGATACACATGCCCAGCTTGAACAGGCCAACCCAGGAATAAAACCCCAATGTCTAGCATTACGGAGTTTTGCAACATCACTCCTCCACCCCCAAATGCAGCTCAAGCAATTTTGTTGCTGATGTTTCTACAGCTATTTGCTCCCAGAATTTTTAGCAACAAACACTGATGTTAATCATAACACTTCACCTTTAAATGATTTTTTGGCATCCTACCTATATACTGACTGAGAATTTACCTATTGTGCAGGGTTTGCCAAAAGAGTGAAATAAGAATGAAATAAAATAGCTCCTGACACTATAGGTGGCGTCACTCCCACCAGCTCAGGTTGCTTGCCTTTATATCATTTCTCCAATCAAACCCTCCCAAGGGAATGTTTTGGCAGCTTGAAGACATAGCTAATCCCCTTATAAATAGTTGTTCTTCTAAATTGTCAACAAATTGAATGGATTATAACACAATAGAGCTATAAAAGTTAGTGCTTGCATAATAAATGTCAAGTACACTTCTCTGGTGATTATTCAGTCTCCTTCAGTCAGTCATGTAAATTACATTGATATCTAAGCTAAACTACAGATGAAATAGGAAGTAGATTTAAGAGATTCTTCTACAAATTAGAAACATCCAAGCTCTACTTACAGAATGGTGGATATTTAGGGAACTTTGAAATCACTGGATCCTATGACAGTCGTCCAAGCTCATTCATGACCATTGTCACACTTGATCCTCACAGAAGTCAGCAGTGGGAGGAGCCTAAGCAGTGGGCAGAGAAGAACGGCCCAAAGCAGGAAGCGTGAGTTTGAGTTCAGATCCTCCAACTCACTTGCTGTCTTATAAACAATCATTTCATCTCTCTGAACTTCAATTTCCCTCCCTATGAAATGTGGGTGATGACAGCTGAGACAGAAAGCAACTGGGGTGATGGACATCCCGATGCCCACAATAAAACCATGAAATCTGATAAATGGGTCTGAACCAGTCAGAACCAAGATGACACCTGGAACAACAACTTCACCTTTAAATGATTTTTTTTCATCATGCCTTCTTTGTATTGCGTTACATGTTAAATGGCACACCCACATGTGCCATGACAGCTAATAGTAACTATGACAATGACTAGAACACACCTAATAATTCCAGAACACAGAAAGTACAACAGCTGCTGAAAAGTTCATGTTCCCAGAAAAATCATGAATAAACTGTGTTTTTCTGAGCCTGCCATTAAGCCAAGCCACATAAGTCAGACGACCACCACAGTTCAGGGCTGCGCTGCCTACAGGGTAGCCCTTCTATCTTTCCTTTTAGGTACCAGTTTGCCCCTTCCTCTCAAGACTTGCAGCTTGAGAAGTAGTGGGCACTGGCAACTAGTCCCAGGCTTATTCCCTGACACTGCCCACCAGAGGAAGGAAAAGTATCCACACCTCTGTCATGGGGCTGCTCCACCTATAGAATAATTGCTCTGTACACTTTCCATAATAAACCCACTTTCACACTCCCTCAAGGCCTAGCTCTTGAATTCTTTTAATTTTGCTATAAAATTAAAAAACAAAAAATGAAATTTGGTAATACATATTACATATCCATGTATGTGTTTACAACAAATATTTACTGAACTTCTTCTGCATGCCAATTACCCATAGTCAACCTCAGTCTAAAAATATTAAGTGGAACATTCCAGAAATAAACAATTCATAATTTTCAAAATATTATTTATTATTGTTATTAGTATTTTTAAATAAGTATTTAATTTTATTCATTCATTCATTTATTTTAATTTGACCAGAGAAAGACACAGAGAGAGCAAGAGAGGAAAAGTGAGCAAGCAAGCTGCCAGATCCTGGACTCACACTGTGGTCAGCCCTGTGGGAGTGTCCAACGCCTTAACCACCACGCCACCTGCTGGTCTCTATTACTAGTAGTTTTATTTTGACCAGAGAGAGAGAGGAAAAGTGAAAAAGCAAGTCACCAGGTCCAAGACTCAAACCAAGGTCGGTCATGTGGGAGTCCTGTGTCCCAACTACCAAACCATCTGCTGGTCCCAACAATTCATAAATTTTAAGCTGTGCCTATACTGAGTAACTTGATGAAATCTCACACTGTCTTGCTCCATTTTACCTAGGATATGAATCATTCCCTTGTCCAGAGGATCTATACCATATACACTACCTGTCATTATTCATTTAGTAGCAGTCTCAGTTATCAGACCAAAAAGGAATAGTACATTTAGGGGGCTTGCAGTGTCCCCTGTGGATGAGAGCACTGCTATATCCTGGAGATAAAACAGAAATTTGAATCAGGCACAGCAGTATTCTCATGGCACTTAAAATCTAGTGAAAGAGCAGGAATATAGCAAGTAAATAAATGTTAGAGAGCATTCCAGTAAAAGGAAAACTACATGTGCAAAAACCCTCTAGTGGGATGGAATTTGGTATATTTGAGGAACTGAAATAAGACTCAAATTGCAAAAGCACAGAAAACAAATAATTGACGAGGAAAGCAGGAATCAGAAGTCGTAAGCCCTTTTAAGCCATGAGAAAGACTTTACATCTTTATCCTAAGAATAAAGTCATTTGAAGAATCTTACTTAGATGGGTGACATGATTAAATCTATATTTTTTTAAAAAATCCTCTGACTAGAATAACCGACTCCAGCATCTGCAGTTAGTAAAAATGCCAATGAGAGCACTAGGAATTCAATCAAGAGTGGTGCTAGTAAAAATGCTGGTAAGTGAATGAATTCAAGAGATACTTTAATAACAGAAAACACACTGGACTTTGATGTTAGGTAGGATTAAGGGAGTGAAGGAAAAGAAATTATCTATTGTGCCAGAAGGTGATGATGGCTTTCACTGAAACGGGGAAACCAGGTGGGAGAGAGATGGATTATGAGTTTTATCTTAAACATATTAAGTCTGGATTGTCTAAAACTTTCTATAGAGAAGTGAAGTACACATTTCAATCTACAGTGGAGATCGGAACTACAGAAATAAATGTGGGCCTCATCAGCCTGTAACAGATAACTGAAGCTGCCTACATGACTACTTGAAACTATGGACAGAACAGAGAAGAGATAGGGTCAGTGGCCCTAAAACTGCAAGGGTGGCCGAAGGAGGATAAAGACTTAAGGAACAATGTGAACTGGGTGCAAGAAAAAAACTAGGAGAGGGCCAGCCCTGGTGGTGGGTAAAGCAACTGGATCCTGCAGTTTGAGAAATACACTGGGCATGTGTGTATATGCCCAAAATCCTGAAAGGAGAGAGAGAAATGGAGGAGGGATTGCCCCGTGACCATTCCCTATGTGGGATACTTTTTTACCTCTCTCTCTCTCTCTCTCTAGTGAATGTATACACCCTCTGGCAAAATTTTTAAAAGGAAAACAAAAATCTAGGAGAGACTAAAGGCCATAAGCCAACAGGCGAGAATTCTAGGAGGCAGCAGATAATTCCATATTGAGGTTCAGTAAAATGAAGACAATGGCAAGGTGGTATCCTGAGTAGGATGACTAAAAGGAGGCCCAGCTGCAGAGGCACAATGGAAGGGCACCACTATGCAGTGTCTCAGGCCACATGGAAGGCCCAGATTTGATTCCTGGGTCAAACAAATGGGCCAGGTGTGGCAGTGCATGCCTGTGGTCCTAGCTGATGAGGAGGCTGGGGCAGAAGGATGGAAACAGAGAGACCCATCAAAAATACCTACTTCTCTCTCCCTCACTTTCTCTTCTTTTCTCACTTTTTCTCTCTCTCATAAGGAAATAAATTACTAAGGTTATTGAAAGATAAGAAAACAAGGCTGTAAGTATAGATGATTCTAAAATGTTGGCCATGGGGACCATCTTGTGACATGATTGTTAAGGCAGCTGGATCCCACATGGCTGACAGTGTGGTTCAAGTCCCAGACCTGAAGGCTTGAAAAATATACCCAGACTATGTGCAAACACGCCCAAAATCTCCAGAGGAGAAATGGAGATGAAAAGATTGCAGCGTGACCATCCCCTAATGAAGGTGCTCTTTTACTTTCTTTCTCTCTCTGGCAAGGACACACACCTTCTAGCAAAAAATTTTTTAAAGAATTATTTTATCTAATTTTATTTATTTTAATTTGACCAGAAAGGGAGAGAGAGAAAGTGAGAAAGCAAGCCGCCAGGTCTGGGATTGGGACCATGGTCACCCATGGGAGTTCAGTATCTATAACCACCACACCACCTCTCAGCCCCAATTTTTTTTAAAGAATTATTTTATTTAACTTTATTTATTTATTTTGAATTTGACCAGAGAGAGAGAGAGAGAGAAAGCAAGCTGCCAGATCCAGGACGCAAACTACGGTCAGCACATGGGAGTCCAGGGTCCTTAACCACCATAACACCTGCCAGTCCCCTTGCAAAAATTTTTTTAAATTTTTTGGCTGTAAGAAGTAAGAGAGAGATTATCAAGTGATGTGAATAACTTTCCCTTATTAGTCTGATGTCTGTTTTCTTCCCTTTTGAGTTTACTATGTTTTATTTTTATTAACAAAATTTAAAAGGATGTTAAAGTGTCAAATTCAATGCTCCAAAGTTTTTGTCAATAACCATAAAATACATAACAGTTTAAAATAAATGGGAGAGGGGCCGGCAGGTGGCACGGCAGTTAAGGGTGCTAGACTCCCACATGGCCAACCACGGTTTGAGTCCCAGACCTGGCAGCTTGCTTTCTCACTTTCCCTCCCTCTCTTTCTCTCTCACTCTGTCCCTCTATGACCAAATTTTAATAATAAATAAAGTTAAATAAAATAATTCTTTTAAAAATTAAATAAATAAAAATAAATGGGAGAGGGGACCAACAGGTGGCATGGTGGTTAAGGCACTGGACACTCCCGCATAGCCGACTGTGGTTTGAGTCCCAGACCTGTTGGCTTGCTTTCTCACTTTCTCTCTTTCTCTGTCTCTATCTGATCAAATTAAAATAAATGAATGAATGAAAATAAGTATATAATTCTTTAAAAAATAAAAAAAATAAATGGGAGATATGTAAACTATACAGTACATGTTAGGCTTCATTAGGGTTTGAAATAAAATTAAAAATGAAAAGTAAGTTTAATTTAGATATCAAAAGGAGATGCATGTGAAGTTCTTAGTTCAGTGCCTGACACAAATGTCCATTTCCTTCTCGTTTTGCTTTTATATGAATACTACTAAAGTCTACACAATTGAAAGATTAAGTCCCATTGATAGTGGATATTCTATTTTATCAATATAATTTTTTTATTTGCCAAAGGATGCATGCACTTACTAGAAAGAAAAGGAGAGAAAGGAGAAAGCGCTCCCAATGGGGCATAGTCATGTCACAATCCCTTCTCCTTCATTTTTCTTCTGTCGAAATTTTGGGCACGCATATGCACGGGTACATAATGTGTTTTTCAAGCCACTGGTCTGAGACTTGAACCATACAGCTGGCCACACGCACTCAGCTCCCTTAACTCCTAGGCCATGGCGCCAATCCTCAATATCAACACTTTTAAAGAATTATTTATTTAATTTATTATTATTACTATTATTATTAATATTTTAATTCACCAGAGGAAGAGAGAGAGAGAGGGAGAGTGCAATCGGCCATGTGGGAGCAGCACCTCAACCACCATGCCACTTGATAGTCCCTAAATATCAATTTTAATTAGATAAATTCTACATCCACTTGCAGCTGGCAGGTGGCATGGTGGTTAAGGGCACTGGACTCCTACATCTCCTACATGGTTGATCATGGTTCGAGTCCCGGACCTGGTGGTTTGCTTTCTCTCTTCTCTCTCTCTCTCTCTCTCTCTCTCTCTCTCTCTCTCACTCTGTCCCTCTCTGGTCAAATTAATAAATGGATAAATAAAGTTAAATAAAATAATTCTTTAAAAGAAATTCTACTTCCATTTAGTTCATCTATTCCAGATTCTTTCAGTACTTATATACCTCTATTATAATATTATTAATGTAGATTTAATAGTCAACCAAACATTTTACAAAATATTATTCAATAGTTTTGGTTGTGGTATTTTTTAAAAGACGGCATGGTGGTTAAGGGCACTGGACTCCTTCAAGTCCCAAACCTCTGACTTGCTTTCTCACTTTCTCTCTCTCTCTTTCTCCCTTGCTGGTCAAATTTAAATAAATACATAAATAAATTTAAATGAAATAATTCTTTCTAAAAAAGACAGGGCACACTTTATGCATATACACATATTATAGTTGACTTGTTTAAGGTCAAGGATATAATCCAAAGGAATAACAAATAAAGTACTTTCTTCCTGAAAATTTGCCATAGTCCGAAATGCAAAAGGAATCAATGTCACCTGACATTATGAATGGGTGTCACTGGGTGCCGCAGGCACATGAAACTAGGGTGTTGCGTGGCCCAGCAGTGGTGGCACAGGACTCTGCAATGATGGAAGCCATGTGGAAAATCAGGGGTCAACTTGTGCACACTGGGCATGGCTGGCTGGAAAGGCTGGGTAGAGGGGATTGCAGCATAAGACCCTGTTGAGGGGATTCATCTTTCTTCCTCTCTCTCTCAATAAATAAATAAAATTTAAAAAAATTTTAATGGGATGTCCCTGCTTTATTCATATATTGTGCATAAACCAATGCCTCCACAGCAAATCCTTCCACAGAAGGAGATCTGTCTAATCCCTTCCAAAATGTGCTAAATACAAATATAAAATAAGCAGAATTAAAGCTGTACTATGCTAGGGCACATTTATATTTCTGACAACTACAGGTTATTCAGTAAGACCTCTTGGGTGCACCAGTACACAGAGAGCATGGAGAGTTAATAAAAGTAAGGAAGTCTTTGTAGTATATGAACTCACTGTTAAATCTCCTCTGAGAAATGGAAAGAGCCAGTCAAATTGGGAGAACAGCTGAACTTGTAGACTGGTGAGGTGAAAGTAAGCATTACCATATGGTATTGGTGGCTGAGAGAGATAATTGGTGTTAATGTGCAGAAATGGAATGTTTTATCTTCCGTTCAACTTTATCAAGATATAATAATGGCATAAAGCTGGAATTGTCATATTTATACTTGTCAGCAAATCTACAGATAAACTCATAGCTTTATAGTAATCCAAAGCTTGGGTGAATCATGCTACTATCAATACTCAAGAGCTAACAGAAAGACTAAGCTAAAAAGTTAAAGCCATGTGATACAAACTTGAATTTTTTTAAATTTATTTATTATTATCATAATCTTGTTTATATTACATTGAATCACATATAACTTTACACTGTATTACATTTCTTTTTCCAGAAGGAATACCATGCATGTCAGTCAATACAGAGACATTAAAATCCCCACTTTATCATCCAATATCTTTTCATTGTTTTTCCTGATCATTATTATTATTATTCCAATTATTTCTTTAACCAGTCAATCACTAGTTCTCATTCTGCTTGTAAAAAGACTTCACCCAACATGAAATACTTCTCAGACCAATCCAGTTGAGAATACTATACATGTCATCATCAACAGGTAATAAACCATATCTGTGTCCTACTAATGTCATACCTCTCTATTTGTTCTTTTGCTATCTTTCTCTATACTCTTCTCTTCCCCCCCCCCACACATTCTACACTGTCTTATTCTCATTAAGTATTTTCACTGCTTTTATGTCCTCCAATATTTTGCTCTCTACCACAGAGTGCAGATAGTCGGTGTATATTAAGTGGATACATAAAGTATCTTTCTTTCATAGCCTGGCTTGCTTCACTCAGCAATAGATCCTGATATCCGACTAGTTTCTATCAAATGCCAGGGTCTTATTGTTTTTTTTATGGCTGAGTAGTACAAACTTTACATTTTTCATACAAAGACTGGACATCAGGCCAGCCCTGTAGTGCAGAAGTTAAGCACTGTGCACAGGGAGCCAGAGTCCCCAGGGCCAATTGCTGTTTGAATCCCATCCCGAGAATCTTGAAAAACATGCCAGTGCATGTGTATGTGTGCCCCAAATCCTGACAGGATAGAAAAATAGAGGAAAGGGGTTGTAGTATGACCATGCCCCACTGGGGATATTTTTCTCTCTCTCTCCCCTCTGGCCAAAACCAAAAAAGACTAGTCGTCATGTACTGATTGTCATTTGCCATGACTGTTGAAGCAGATGAAAGCCCACCAAAGCGTCATAGTTATCAAGAATCCCAGAAAAGTCATGATGACATTGACATTTATGGGAAGTTCTACTCAAGTTGCATCCATCACCGCTAAGCAGGAAACACCAAGTACAATACTTTGAAATCATAACCACGGGGCATAGTTTTCTTCTTTTGTTCTCTATAGGGTACATCGGCTTGTGGGAAAGAGAAAGAAAGAGGGAAAGTGAAAAATCACCACCACCACCCCCAGGAGGGATGGCCATGCCACAATCCCTTCTTCATCATTCTTTTCTTCAGACTTTTGGGTACCTCATGAACATGCACCCAGCATGATTTTCAAGCCACTGGGTCTGAGACTCCATCCGTGCAGTCAGTCATGTGGGATCCAGCACCTTAACCTGCTGGACTACCATGAGGCACATTTACCACCTCCAGAATAAAAGGCCACGTGAGGGAGAAGTTATTGGACTTTGCGATAGCAAAGGAAGTGCAGAAAGATCACCGGAACTTGTGACTTCAGAAGCGGATGCAGCCGGCCTGAAGACATCCTTCAAGGAGATAAGGAAGGATGCCCCAGCTCTCTGCCTGCTACTCTCCAGCAAGTGCTTCCCATTTACCTTACCCAACCAAAAACTAAGGAGCATGGGGTTCCTGGAAAATGGTGTCATAGGGCATTGAACGGGCTGGGTGGAAGAGGCAGGACAAAGTGGATCTGAGGGGCCACTCAGGTGCCATGAGGTTGACACTGGACTCCCACATGGCCAACTGCATTTCAAGTCCCACACCTGGCATCTTAAAAATCACACCAGGTACATAGGCACATGTACCCAAAATCCCAACAGCAGAATGGAGGAGAAGGGATTGCGGCGTGGCCATCCCCTCTGGGGGATATCTCACTTTCCCTCTCTCTGGAGAGTACACAAGCCCTATGGCAAAAATCTTTAAAAAAAAAAAAAAAAAAAAAAAAGGATCTGAAGGAGCAAAAGAAATATATCCAACCTAAGTGGAAAGATGTGGTCATTGTTTTAAATAACCTCTAGTTTTGTCTATGTCTTTATCTTATTGACGATTCCCTAGATGACATTATTTTCTTCATTTCCTCGCCTACAGGAACAGAGACAATAAGTGGGTGAAGGACATTAACCCCCACCCCAGAGTCAATTTCCTTAAACTCTTCCAATTAACATAATGTCCTGCTTCTCCACAAAAAATAAATAAATAAATAAATAAAATAAAGAATTCTCACTTAAATCCCCAGGAGGTATTTATTTTCATCTTACAAAGAATGCTTGTTGTTGAGCAGTGATGTTTTTAAAGAGAGTAATTAAAGCTCTCAGATTTTTCCTTTTTACAAATCAGGTGGGCAATGTACTTACTCTGAATGATGACAGCTTTTGGCTGCTGAGAACCCTGGAAATATTGATCAGTTAAAAATATTCGGATGCCTGCATCCCGTGAATTTGCTTACAGCAGCCCTTCTTCCTGGTCAGCCAGGAGAGCACTAGCACTTTTGTTACCATGATAAATTACCACCCTGGTAGGTCACTCTTTTTTACCTAAAGTCACAGTTTGCTCTTCCTTTAGGTCATAACCTGATTTTTCAGGGTGACAGATTTATTGCTTGCTTAGTGCTCCAAAAAACAAATCACCAACATTGCTCAAAATATGGCCCTGTCACAATGGCTTTGGGTATTTCCCAATGAGAATGAGACCCAGCATTTATATTCCTGTTTGAATATGGTAGAGAGAGGGCATTTCCACATTTCTCTGGATCAGAGCCGGGACGACGATAGTTAGATTTAAGTCACACTGCCATTTGAAACAAGTGATAAGTTAGTATTTGTTGGCATAGTACTTGGGGGGGGGGGGCATTTCCTCTTTCTGAAAGCTAAAGAAAATAATAATAATAAAAACCAAACAGGAGCCAGGCAATAAATAGTATAGACCCACATGGGGAAGATCCCTGGTTCATGTCCCAGGGCCTTCTTAGACACTCCAAGTGTGTTTGCTTGCCAATGATCCAAACTGACTTAGGTTAGGAGTGGATACAGTATGGAGAAACCCTGTTGGGATGCCTATCTCTCCGTTTCTCTCATAAATAAATAAATAAATAAATGCAGAGCCAACAGCTCCTTCTGAGCTCCAAAGCAGGACTTTCTCACTGCTGGTACACCTTCCTTGGTCATTACAGAAGAACCTGTCTGAAAAATAATTAGGCATGGCAGCACATACCTGTAGGCAGAGTTACTCAAAAGGCTAAGACAGGAGGATCACAACAGCAAGACCCTATCTGAAACGCCATGTGTACGCACAGACACACACACAAACACACACACAAACTTATGTTATTTCAGTGGAAAATATACTCTCTTAATTTCTTCAAGGATCTTTCTATATAAGCCCTGAATGATAAATGAAAGTTGGTTTTAATTATTTTTATTCTTAACTATCTTATAGCCCTCATACGTCTTTTGTAGAGTCTAAAGTATTTGCTTCCAATAAATCTAATCATCCTTAGTTCAATATCAATTATAAGAGGATAAGAACAATTTCAAAAGTTTTCGCTAGACAGAAATATCAGACTTTGTTCATTCAAACCTATCTGAAAATGCTTGTAATAATTATTAGAAATTAAGAAGTCCATTGACAAAGGGGCCAGCAGGTGGCACTGAGGTCAAGGTATCTGGCCTACTGCACGGTTCTAGTCCTGACCCAGTGCTTGAAAAACACTCCAGGCATATGTGTGTAGTACCCAAAATCCTGAGAGAAGAATAGAGGAGAAGAAACTGCAGCATGGCTATCCACCCTGGGTGATATTTCCTCACTTTCCCTCTCTTTCCAGCGAGAGAACATACTCTACAGCAAAATTTTTTTTTTTTTGGAGAGATTTTTGCTATAGGGCGCTTGCACTCGCCAGACAGACAGAGAGAGACATAGAGACAGAAAGCGAGAAATCACCCCCCAGGGGGGATGGCCAGGCTGCAATCCCCTCTCCTCCATTCTCCTCCTGGGATCCTGGGCACGCACTCACACACACCCGGCATGAGTTTAAGCTGCCGGGTCTGGGACTTGAACAGCGGTTGACTACATGGGAGTCCAGCAACATAGCCATTACGCTAACTGCTGGTCCCTCTATAGCAAAATTTTAAAAAAAGAAAAATTGGCAGAAACAAGTACTTAAAATTCTCATTTATTGCTTTAATTCAACTGATATATTATTAATAAGAGTTGGGGCCGGCAGATGGCACGGTGGTTAGGGGGGCTGGATTTCCACATGGTGAACCATGGCTCAAGTCCTGGACCTGGTGGCTTGCTTTCTCACTTTCTCTCTCTCTCTTTCGCTCTCTGTCCCTCTCTGGTCAAATTTTAAAATAAGTAAATAAATAAATTTAATTAATTAAATTTAATTTAATTAAATAATTCTTTAAAAAAAAGTTAATATTAAATGAGTGTTGGGCCAGCAGGTGGCATGGTGGTTAAGGAGATAGATTCCCACACAGCTGACCACATCAAGTCCCAGACCCAGTGGCTTACAAATCAAAAATAGATTAATTAATTAGTTTAAAATGTATATGTTCTAGACCCTGAACAAAGCACTTAATAGAGATTATTTTATATTATCTTAACCGTAACCCCTTGTGTTAGATATCATTATTAACATTCTCATTTTTCAGAGTCTATCTGATTTAGGGCTTATCCACTCAAGTCAATAAACATCTCTTATGTAGCAATGATGTGCAAGATACTGCCTTAGACATTTTAGAGGCTGTAAACACAAGGGGGCTGAAGGAGGAATAGCAGTGAACTGCACTGCTCTGCATGGCTAACCCCCATAGAAAGGTTCCAGGTTCACAAACAGGGTTAGGATTAGGGTTAGGGTAAGTCCCTGAGCACACACTTGCCCATGATCAAAGGTTGACTGATGCTAGGAATGGGTCACAGGGTCAGACCTGTGAGGTACTGTTTCTCTGTTTCTTGCACTCTCTCTCTCACTTATAGAAGAAAAAATAAACTTGGAACCAGCAGATTGCATGATGGTTCATCGCTGGACTCCCAAGTAGCCGACTGCAGTTCGAGACCCAGGCCCAGTGACTTGAAACTCACATTGGGCGCACGTGCATGCATGCCCAAAATCGATTGTGGCATGGCCATCCCCCTTCGGGTGACTTCTTGCTTTCTGTCTCTCCACAAGCACACGCATCTTATAACAAAAATTTCTCTACAAAAGGAAAGAAAGAAACTTAAAGATTGCAATGAAAGACAAGCACAAGGTAGTAGAGAATTATGAGGTATCAGAGAACATATATAATTGCTTTGGCAGTTCAAAGGGGACATTATCCACATCTTTAAACAGATACTGAAAGGCTCTATTTATCCTTTATAACGTGTTAGTACACATATTATGGCTTTAAAACCAATGAAGCCTCTCCCCTCTCTCTTCCCTTCATGCAAACCACCAGAGGCTCTGCCAAGACCCTTTAACAGAGGCACCACTGCAGTAGATCACTGCCTCACCTGGATTCATAGCACAGGCTTTCTAATTTCTACAGCCCACTCATTCGCTCTTTCTGCGAGTGAGTGATATTTCACTTGATAATTCAAGTCTGCTTGTTGATGGTGTCACTTGTCTATGACTTGGTCCCTGACCATAGTCCATTCCAACCTCAGCCTGACCCACCTCCCCTGGAAAGATCTGTTAGCACTCAACAGATCACATCCACGCAGCTCTTTAAGTCCTTCAAAGGTTCATCCTTCATAACGAAATATACAGACTTAAATGTGTAGCCTCATCTCCCTGAATCCAGTTAACAAAAAATATAGTTAAAAATACTGGGTTGTATTTGGCAGTGGTTATGAACATGCAAGGCCTTTGGGGGAGATATTTTGCACACAAAATAATACCCTTTAACCCTGTATTTTTTCAATTTATATTCTGTACATGGTCTGTTATAACACGTCATCAAAAAACAAATACTTCCACAGATCAGTAGAATTTTCCAAGGCCCCATCCAAACCACTCTATTCACATGTACGATCCAAGTAACAAAATCCCTTTCCTCTGTCAATCACTGATTTCTTTTTTCTTTTACTTTTTTTTTTTTTTTTTTTTGAGAGGCTTTCGCTATAGGGTGATGCGCTCGCCAGACAGAGAGACAGAGAGAGACATAGAGACAGAAAGCGAGAAATCACCCCCGAGGGGGGATGGTCACACCGCAATCCCTTCTCCTCCATTCTCCTCTCGGGATCTTGGGCACATACGCACACGCGTCTGGCGTGAGTTCCGGGTCCAGGACGCGAACCACAGTCGACTACGTGGGAGTCCAGCAACATAGCCATTACGCTAACTGCTGGTTCCCCACTGATTTCTTTTTGTGGCCATCAGAAACTACCAATGAGATAACCCAGAAAATAACATGCTCAGAGAGCTAATTGGAATGGATTTTTGCTACTCAGGCTGATTTGGAGAAGCCCACCTTGAGCAAGAAACTAAGAGGACTGGCCTGACTCAAAAAGCAACATGTCAGAATTCTAACTCCATACACAGCTTGTACCCGAGGCATGACCAACCCACAGGGACATAAAACTAATGCCATTCCTGTAATGGTGCACTTGGAGAGGTCCGCCAGGAAACGCTCTTTTTCAGCATCACTGGGGAGACCTGATGGTCTAACAGAGAGCTCCGGGAACTTAAAGCAGAAAGATCTGCGATCTAGTCTACCATTAAGTAATAATTCTTCCTCTGTAAAATGAGTGGGAAGTAAACTAAGTGATCCCTGAAATTTCCTTACAGTTTTAACATTTTCTGATGAGGGGCCAGCAGGTGACATGGTGGTTAAGGGGCTGGACTCCCAAATGCCAGCCCTGGTTTGGAGTCCCTGAGGTGTGGCTTGAAAATCACACCAGGCTTGCGTGTGTGTGTGCCCAAAATCCCAAGTGGGAAATGGAAAAGGGACTGCAATGTGGCCATGCCCCCTCTTTTATCTCTCTCTCCTTGTTTCTTTCTCTCTCTGGCAAGCACACTTGCTGTGCCCTGTGGCCAAAATACTAAACATAATTTTAAATGTTTATCTAATTCCATTTGTTATTATTATTTTTAATTTTACCAGAGAGAGAGACAGAAAAAGAGAAAAGAAAGCAAGAAACTAAGCTGCCAGGTCTGTGACTCCAACTGCAGTGGACCATATGGGAATCCAGTACCTTCAACCACCACGCCACCTGCTGACACCAAAAATAATATTTTAAAGAATCATTTATTTTATTTTTTCATTCATTTATTTTAATTTGACGAGAGAGAGAGAGAGAGAGAGAGAAAGCAAGCCGCCAGGACTCGAACCTTGGTTGGCCATGTGGGAGCGCCTTAACCATCACGCCACCTGCTGGTCCCTCCAAAAAATAATTTTTTAAATTCTGACTAGAGTATTACTTTCCAGTCTGGATCCGCTGTTCTCTTCCACCACCCCTGCGGTTGGTTCCCTCTGTCGGAGGTGTCTCAGTCCATTACTGCGTGGCTAACAGAAATACATCAGCGGGTGCTTTACATTAAACAACAACAACAATAGAGGTTTGCGGACTCACAATTTGGGCAGCTAGAAAATCGTTAGCTTTGGGCCGACTGTGAGGCCCGGTGGTTCAGGCGGTGACTCCCACACTGCCCGGCACGCTGAGTGCAGAGTCCGGCTGGGCGTTTGGAGAAACACACCTGAACTCCGAAAGCAGGAAGAGAAGGGACAGGATCGTGGCCATGCCCCACAGGGGTGCTTTCTTCCGCTCCTGGCAACATTTTGGATTTGTTTGTTGTTGTTTTTGTTTTGTTTTTTAGAATACAGAAAGTCGGAAGGCGCGAGCTTTGCACCAAGCGGGCCAGCAGCACCGCAGAGAAAGCCGAACTCTCCTCAGAATGGCAGTGGACGTCTGACAGCTCTTTAGTAACATCTAACTCTCGCGAGAATTCCGTCCTCTCACGAGACCTAGAACTCACTGGATCCGGCAGGCATCATTAATCTACTCATGAGAGCATTACCTCTGTGATGCAACACCATGATCCAGCCACTGACCACCAGGCTTCATTACCTCCCGACACCAAATTCCAGACAGCATAACCAAGACAGACCATTATTCCAACTAAGGAGTCTTCAAACAATTCATGGAAAATGGGTATTATAAAAAATTATACATGCATCTCAAAAAATGTTTTGCACTGAAAGAAACTTATACTTATATTCCATTGTTCCATGAATTCTTTGAAGACTTCTATAGGAAAAGGAATTGTTAGAAGAGTCTGAAGGTAGATTTCAAGTAAAAATCCTTATTAAAGATTAGATTTATGGGCCAGCTTGTGACATGGTGGTTAAGGCGGCTGAAGCCCAAACTGCACAGTCTCCAAATAAACACGCTGGGTTCATATGTGTTAGTGCCCAAATCCCAAAACCAAGGAGAGATACAGAGGGATTATGATATGACCATTCCCATGGGGGGTGCTTTCAGACTTTCTGTCTCTCCTTCTCTCTCTCTTTCTCTAGCAAACGCATGCACTCTCTGGTGAAAGAAAAAAAAAATTAAAGAATTATTTATTCTTAATTTTTTATTTACTTATTTATTCATTCTTTACATTTTGACCATAAGGAACACAGAGAGAGAGAGAGAATGTGAGAAAGGAAGCCACCAAGTCCAAGACTCGATCCTTGGTTGGCCATGTGGGAGTGTCCTGCACCTTAATCACCACACCACCTGCTAGTCCTGTCTCTGGCAAAATTTAAAAGTAAATAAAAAGTTGGGGCCAGCAGTTGGTGTGGTGGATAAGGGTGCTGGATTCCCACATGGCCAACCATGGTTCAAGTCCTGGACCTGGTGGCTTGCTTTCTCCCTTTCTCTTTCTTTCTCTCTCTCTCTCTCTCTCTCTCTCTCTCTCTCTCTCTCTCTCTCTCTCATCAAATAAAGAAAAAAATAACAATAACAAATGGAAATAAATAAATAAATAATTCTTTTAAAAAAGTAAATAAAAAGTTAAAGTTTTTCTCTCTGTGAACAAAGATAAGGTAAGATTATCACCTCTCTATCTGATAGAAACAAGTTGACTTTCTCCATGATAAACTTAATTCATCTCATAAAATTTATTATATCACAAAGCTTTGGGGGCCAACTCTGTTACTATATCATTAAGTCACAAATACTTGAAAGCAAAATCTGTGTTCAAGGTATCAAATAAAGATGCTTACTGAAAACTGCCCACACCTCTTTTCTATTTACTCTAAAATGAGCCTTCTCTAGCCACCCTAACTCAGCCTATCTCCAAAGAGCATCGGGAGAGAGAGAAAGGGAGAAAGCATTACCAGCAAACCTAAGTACAAGAAAGGCACACTTATACCCTTCCAAAAAGAACTACATAAATGACCACTACACGTTGGCAATTACGACAGTCTGAATGTCTCTGACATGTCAGGGGATACAGCTTCAAGATGATACTGCTTTCTAGCAGGAGCACTTCACCACCATGCCAACTTTTGGCCTGTGCTCGGTATTCCTGAATGTGAAGTAGACATGACTCTGCTTTCATGAGGCACGTTATGGTCTCCTGCTCTGACTAGGCAGAACTAGAAATCTAAGCATTCCCAAGGACTAGTCTTTGAGTGAGAAATAAATAAGTTGTTAATTTTTTTTTTTTTTTCTATTTTGTTGGTTGGTCTTTTTGAAAAGCATTCAATAGAAAACATGAACCAGCTCCTAAATTTGACTGCTTTCCTGAACATCAGCATGCGAGAAAAGCAGATGGAAGGTAATTCCCACAAAACTTTCTGCTCTAGGGAGCTCCCTGGGAGAAATTGTCAGAACAAGAATGGCATTTCTAGTTAAAAGGAAAAAAGAGCTGAAGCCAGCAAGTGGTGTAGTGATTAAGGTGCTGGACTCCGTGGTTTGAGTCCCAGATCTGGCAGCTTGAAAATTACTCCAGGCACATGTGCATCGTTAAAAGAAAAATAAACGAGCTAATTTAATAGAGTTTTAATAGAGCAAATCTTAACATGATTTAAATCTGGCAGTTGTCCCAAGACTTGCGGACAGTTCCGACCAGCCTCATGGTCAACTCGGCCTTTTAAGTCGGCAGAACAAGAAAGTGAAGTGTGTAGTAAAAGGAAAGTGTCCTACACAAAAAGTACGTGAGAGAGTGAGGTAGAGAAATCTTTGGTTACATTCTGAAGTTTGTCTGCATTAACAGGGTTTAAAAGGCGGGATGCCTGTGATTGACTGTAACTTAGCAACCAGCTCGGAAAAATAGCCTAACGTACGATTATCGGGTCGTCCATAGGAATCAAAGTGTGGGAATACAACAGCTGTTTTAGGCCAAAATAGTTTAACAGCATGTATGCCCGAAATCCCAGGAGGAGAATGGAGAAGAGATTGCAGAATGGTCACTTCTCACTTTCCTCTCACTGTCTCTCTGTCTCTCTCTCCTCTCCAGTGAGCACATGTGCTCTATGGCAAAAACTTAAAAAAAAAAAAAAAGTGGCAACTACTGGAATCAGTAAATGATTGCCTTGATCTTTTCTGTGGCCACCTGTGTGGAAAGAGGCTGGCTGTGCAGCCAGTATTGGCACAGCTATTGGCACACTCTGAGATGTCACAGGTACTCCTTAAAAGCTCCCTGTCCTGGCATGGTGGTTAAGATGCTGGACTCCCACCTGGCCAACTGTGGTTGGAGTCCCAGACCTGATGGCTTACTTTCTTACTTTCCCTTTCTCTCTGTCTCTTCCTGGTCAAATAAAAATAGTAATAAGGGGGACCAGAAGTTGGAGTAATGGCTATGCCGCTTGGACTCCCATGTAGTTGACCGCGGGTCGAGTCCCAGACCCAGTGGCTTAAACCCACGCTGGGCATGTGTGCGTGTGTGCCTAAGACCTGAGAGGAGAATGGAGGAGAAGGGATTGCAGAGTGGTCATCCCCCCAAGGGGTGATTTCTCTTTTTCTGTCTCTGTCTCTCTCTCTGTCTTTCTGGCAAGCGCACATGCCCTATAGCAAAAACCTCTCCAGAAAAAAAAAAAAAAAATAGTAATAAGGGACTGGGAGGTGGCGTAATGGTTGAGGTGTTGGACTCCCACATGGCCGACGACGGTTTGAGTTCTGGACCTGGCGGCTTGCTTTCTCACTCTCCCTTTCTGTCTGTCTCTCTCTGGTCACAATTGAAGCATAATGATAATACATAAAATTAAAAATAAATAAATCTTTAAAAAATAATAACAACAAATAAAATTAAATAAATAAATTTTTAAAGTCCTTTGGGGCCAGTGAAAATGGACAAGGACTATGGTGAAAAACATCTAGAAGATCTCCTCCCAGTGATTGTGCATGATACCTGCCTAGATTAACAAATGAGTTCAGAAACAGGAACCGCAGTAGATGACACTGCCAGCCCTGTCGGACCCCAGGCTCTTGGTCTCACTTTCCCAGATATTGACAACACTGGCTCTCTCACCAGAGATCCTTCTGCTCAGACATCTCCCCTCCAAAGTCCTTCCGGGGCTGCTCCTTTCAAAGAGGCATCTGCCCCCAGCTTCTCTGCCTTTCAGGTGCTGTCATCACCCTTCCGATGTAGCACTTGAAAATTATCTTAATTGGTCCTTTTTGTTCTCTATGTGTGAGGGCAACCGCTTAGTCTGTCTGGTTCTGTTTCGGGGCCAGAGCCCTGGCAGTGCCTGGCATGAGCCAGATGCCCGTGTTTACCATCACATGAGCAGACACAGGCAGTGGTCCACAGTGCGGACAATCTAACTCATTCCTCAACTGCTCTATTTCAGTGGGTCAACTCCCTCATAAGCAAGTCAAAAGCAAGCATGCAGCAATTAACCAGAGAATTCAGATGCAAAACACACACTTTGACCTCAGATACTCCTTTCCAGAGCCCGGTAATCATTAGTTTCTTCAGCTCTCAATATACTTTTGTATGTGTAAATCTAGATATAAACAGCCTTTCCACTGACCATGGGGAAGACATTTTTCTCCTTTCTCAACAGTTAAGGAACTTCAAATTAGTAAAGCGCTGGTGAAGTATGAATATGTGTGCATAAGAGTTCTCTTACTCTTCACAAGAACCGGAACGAGAAGCCCTGGATTCTACATTCTCGTCCCAACCAGACTTAGTACTAGCGGGACCCAGTCCTTGTTATTGTTGTTATTATTATTATTATTATTATATAATAGTGCTGGGTAAGTACTTGAACCATGCTGTAGGCTGTGTGAGATCCATCCGCTTTAACTTCCATGACATCTGCTGGCTCAGTTGAAATATTTTTTATAAAAAAAACTTTGAATGTGCCAGCCAGTGGTGTAGTAGGTTGAGGCTGCTGGAGTTCTGGACTGGTGGTTTGAAAAACACACCAGGTTGGGACCAGCAGGTGGCATAGTGGTTAAGGTGGTGTACACTCCCACACGGCCAACCACGATTCGAGTCCCAGACCTGGTGGCTTGCTTTCTCACTTTCTCTCTTTCTCTGTGTCTCGCTCTGGTCAAATTAAAATAAAATAAGATGAACAAATGAATGAATACATAAAATTAAATAATTCTTTAAATAAAAAAAAAAAAGAAAAGAAAAACACACCAGGTGCATGTACCCAAAATCCCAAGAGGAGAGTGTAGGAAAAAGGATTGTGGCATGGCCATCTTCCTCCTGGATGATAATTTCTCACTTTTCTCTCTCTCTCTCTCTCTCTCTCTCTCTCTCTCTCTCTCTCTCTCTCTCTCTCCAGTGAGTGTACACACCCTATAGCAAACAAACAAAACAAAAATACCCAGACAAAAATCAAACAAGACAAAAAAAACTTTCATTAAAAATAATTTAGGGGGACCGGTAAATGGCATGGTGGTTAAGGGCGCTCAACTCCCACATGGCTGACCATGGTTTGAGCCCCAGACCTGGCAGCTTGCTTTCTCACTTTTGCTCTCATTCTCTCTCTCTCTCTCTCTGTCTCTCTCTCTCTCTCTCTCTGTGTCCCTCTCTGATCAAATTAAAATAAATAAATACACAAATAAAATTAATACATTTCAATAAAATAAATCTTCAAAAAAATTTAGGACTGGGGTCTGTCAATGGCATGGTGATTAAGGAGCTGGACTTCCACATAGCTGACTGTGGCTCAAACCCTGGACCTGGAAGCTTGTTTTCTCACTTTCCCTTTCTCCTTCTCTGCTCTCTCTGGTCAAAAAATAATAACAAATAAAATAAAGTAAATAATAAATAATAATAATAATAATTTAGGACTAGTCCCCAGAGCCAGATTCCACATTGCCGACTGCAGTTCAAATTTCACTTGTGTGTGCCTGCCCAAGTCATGACAGGATGAAGAAATGGAGGAAAAGGTATTACAGTGTGACCACGTGGCATTGGGAGATTCTCTCTCATTCTCATAAGCGCATGTGCCTGCTGGCAATTAAAAACAAAAGAAAAAGAAAACCCTTAATAAAAATATTTTTAATTTGGGACCAGTGGGTGCCATGTTGGTTAGGGTGGTAGATTCCCACATGGTCAACCATGGCTTGAGTCCCGGATTCAGCAGCTTGAGAATCATACCAGATGTGAGTGCGTGTGTGCCCAAATTCCTTAGAGGAGACTGGAGAAGAAGGGATTGTGACGTAGCCATCCCCCTGGGATGTGATTTCTCACTTTTTCACCTTTTATTTCTCTAGTGAGCACATGCACCCTAAAGTAAAAAAAATCTCTCTTAAAAATAAAATAAATTAAATAATTTTGACACTTGGAGATAGAAATAATCATTTCTCCTTGAATTTCTAGTATTACTTCATGCTCTTTTTTTTTAGTGTTTTATTCAAAATGGAAAATCTCCATGACATGACTTTCAGCAAGTGCATGCTGTGTTTTTTTCTAGAGTCAGCAACTTAATGTTCAGGGTTCGAAGGTGGGCAAAATGGTTGCAGTTGACTCTTAAAATACTCTACTTTTCCAGATGGAAGACATTTGAGAAAATTCAACAGAATGTCAAAGTGTTTATAAGAGAAATGAGATGGGAGAATTGTCTGATACAGAACAGAGAGACAAAATAAACTAATTTAGTTCATTGCCACCTCAGGTCTCCTTACAACCCCTTAGCTCCCTGACCTGCAGGCCTGAATTTCCTCAACCAGAGGGACAGGGAAGGTGAGCCAAAAGCAAACATATAAAAAAATAAGGACAGCTTCATCCTGCATGACTAGAACCTGCCCCCTCCCTGCGCCTCTACCCACACAGCAGTGACAGCTTCCAGGCACTGGCTTCTGCATCCACGAGCCGAGTATGGTCTTGAACCAGGCGGGGCTACGGGCACAAACTTGCTTTGTAGAGCAAAATGTGACATGTGTTGGGACCAGCAGTGGCATAATGGTTACGTTGCTGGACTCCCACACAGTTGACACAGTTTGAGTCCTGGACTCGGCAGTTTAAAACTCACGCTGGACGTGTGTTCATGTGTGCCCAAGAGAATGGAGAAGCAGCAGCATGGCCAGCCCCCCTGGGGGGGGTGATTTTTCACTTTCTGTCTCTCTTTTTCTCTCTATAGCACACAAACTCTATTGTAAAAAATCTCTCTTAAAAAAAATAAAAAGTTGACATGTGTGCCTGGTTGACAGGTAGGATTTGGTGATGAGGGGATCTATCATGACTGAGGTCATACACTTTAAGGCATTTAGTTATTTATTTTTATTTGACCAGAGAGGGATAGAATGAGAAAGAGAGGGAAAGTGAGAAAGCAAGTCACCAGGTCCAGGACTCGAACTACAATCGACCATGTTGGAGTTCAGTGCCCTTAGCCACCCCACTACATGCCAGCTCCTTCTTTTCTTTTTAATTTTTTTTTTTTTTTTTTATGAGAGTGGGAGATAGAAAGAGAAAATCAATTACCCTCAAACATTGTTTTGCACTGCAATCTCCCTCACCCTTCGGAGCTAGCCAGGATCACAGCATGCACAGGTGGATCTGGGACCCAAACCTACAACCTTCCATGTGGACTCAGCATCACTTGAGCAGCACATTATGTTGTACTATACAACCAGTACTCAATCTAATTTTTTAAAGTTTATTTATCATTATTATTATGTTTACATTTGCTGTAGGGCACATTCTCTCACCAGTGAGAAAGAGAGAGAGAAAAAAAGTGATAAACAAGCTGCCAGGTCCAGGACATGAACCGAGGTCAACCATGTGGAAGTCCAGCGCCTTAACTACCACACCACCTGCTGGCCTGATATATTCTTTTTTTTAGGGTTTTTACCAGAAGGCATGTGCACTCACCAGAGAGAGACAGAGAGAGGAAAAGTAAAAAATTACCCCCAGGGGAGATGGCCACACTACAATCTCTTCTCCTTTGTACTGTTGGAATTTGGGGCACCATGCACACATGTTGGTGTGATTTTTTTTTAGAGAGAGCAATTTTTGCTATAGGGTGCGTACATTCGCCAGAGAGACAGAAAGCAAAAAATCACCATCCGGAGGGGATGGCCATACCACAGTTCCTTCTCCTCCTTTCACTTGGGATCCTTCACACGTACACACGCGTGCCCAGCATGAATTTCGAAGCCAGGTCCAGGACTCAAACCATAGTCAACTACGTGGGAGTTCAGCGACATAACTATTACATCATCTCCTGGTCCCTCAGTGTGATTTTTAAGCCTCCAGATCCAGGAATCAAAGTGCCGTTGGCCACGGGGGAGTCCAATACCTTATCCACTACACTACTTGCTGGCCACTGAATTTAAATTTTTTAAATGTAGATCTAGTACTCCCTTATTCTTATTCTTATTCTATTTACTTTTATCATTCTTTCATAGGCTATAAGAGAGATTTTAGCTATAGGGTGTGTGTGCTTGCCAGAGAGATAGAGGCAGAATCACCCACCACGGAGATGGCCACACTGCAATCCTTTCTCCTCCATTCTCCTCCTGGAATGTTGGGCACACACACACATGTGCCTGGCATGAGTTTTAAACAACTGGGTCCAGGACTCAAACCACATTCGACTACGTGGGATTCCAATGACGTAACCATTCTGCCATCTGCTGGTCCCTCATCAGCTATTTTTAGAGCAATTTTAGGTTCACAGCAAAACTGAGCCGAAGGTAGAGAGAGTTCCCATATAGCCCCTGCCCCCACACGCACAGCTGCCCTCTTGATCAGTGTCTCCCATCAGACTGGCATGAACTTACACTGACATATTGTTCGCTCGTGGCCTTGTCATCTCTGAGTTTGGACCCATGTACCCCCACTGTGGTATTGTAGAGTGGTCTCCTGACCTAGAAATACACCTAGCTTCACCTTTCCTGCATTCTTAACAAATCAAATGAGAGCTAGCCACAGTGGCACACTGCCACACAATGGCGAGGCCACAGGGGAGACCAGGGCTCAGTTCCCAGTCTGACCTGAGCAGCTCACGCGTGGTGTAACACACCTGTGGTCCTAGCTGGGACAGAAAAGACTGCAAGGAGACTTTGTCAATAATTTGTCAAAAACTTGTCAAACTTTGTCAAAAATACTTATAACTCTTTCTCTCACTTTCTCATGGGAAAAAATCTTGGGGCTGGGCAGTGGCACAGCGGTAATACAAATGGACCCAGGCAGGAGGATCTTGGATTGGTGTTCCAGGGCCTCTCTGTGCATTCCGGCACACATATACCCATGACCGGGGCCTACAGAGGCTGAGATGGTTCATATCCTGTTAGTGGTGCCATTCTCCTCTCTCTCTACATGTATATATTCCCATATATATATATGTATAAATAAATACACTTTTTCAAAAATCCAAATGAACCTCTCGCTATTAACCTGCTTCAGAAAAATATAAGAGCAAAATTCCAATTTATCTTGCTTTCTCACATTTTTTTTTTCTCTCTCTCATGCTCTCCCTCTCTGATCAAATTAAAATAAATAAAGTAAAATAAAATAATTCTCAAAAAAGAAAATTCCAATGTCTCTTCAATGATACCTCCTTTCCAATTCAAAGAGTTGTTAAATTAACAGTAATAAGAAAAAAAAAAAAAAAAAAAAAAACTCAGTTTGTCTCAGTTATTCAGGGAAAAAAGGCCTGACATGGAAGGCTGTTCATGATCTGACCCAAAAACTCCCTGAATCCACGTCCGCTCCAGCCCGTCTTAGGGAGTGACTGCTTCTTCAGCACATTTTACTCCTTCCCGTCCCTTTACCTTTCTTCAGGCTGCTTCTCCCTGCAGTGTCTTCCATTCTTCCCTCTCCAGCCTGACACTCAGGGCCCCGCTGTGTCTACTGCCACCCACGGGAAGCATGGCTGACTTCTCCGACCCATGCCAGTGCCCCCATGGCGCTTTCTGAACTCTCCCACAGTGACCGTCCCGTCTGTCAGCATCTGCAGTGTGACTCCCCCTAGGCCCTCTGGAAAGGACTTTGGGAAAATAGGAAAAAGCAGTCAGATTTCTGTCCACAGTCCCCCCTGTTGGCCAAAAATCATTCCTTCAAATGCGTGTGTAGGCAACAAAATTAACAGGTCCCGCGGTGCTAAAAAGACCCATTCCTAGGAGTCAGGTCTCACCATGCTAGGAAGGCTCATTCCTAGGAGTCAAGTCTGTTATAGGCAGTGGAGTCCTGGGGGAACGACATGTCTCACTGACTCAATAGCCAGTTGTCTCTGAGTGAATGAAAGAGTCAGGCCTCAAAGTTCAGGGGGGAGGGGAGCAATTTTTAGAAGCGGGAATGGCAAAAATGAAAAATACCTATAATAACTTGATAGCAGTTCATTACAACAGAGGTAAATGACAAAACAATTTTTCTATTGTACACAGCAATTTAAGATAAACTTGAGAGTCATTTCAAGAGCATTAAATTCATAAATTCATAATTTGAATATACTAGTACCAATAACATGTATGTAAAAAAAAATGGAAGAAAAGTACAGTTGACAATGATCCTTACATAAACTGATATACTAGGTTAGCTTTTACAAAAACAAGATGCATCTTTGAGATTTTCCAGAGGCCCAACTGGAAAAACCCAAAAATAAAAGTTTAAATCTAAAAAATGTTTCATTTACAATTTGATCTTTAAGAAACATGTCAAGAACATATCAGAAAACTCAATACAATATTGAGATTCACAGGATCATAAGTCACTGAGTATATTTAACTAAGTTGATAATCATAAAAAGTTACACAATTAAAAAGTCTATAACCCTTTAAAGCTCTATTTGTCAAGTAATCAGATTTCACTAAATACAAACATAAAGCATAAAAATCTGTTTCTTAAGCAAGTTACTAAGCTATAAAGAAATCTCCTGTAGTATGTTTGCCGTTTACTGAGAGCAGATCAATACTTAAAAAAAAAACAAACAAAAAAAAATCCTGAGTTCGTGGTGTTTCTACCGTAAGAAAAGGAGGTCAACCTGGAAGACCAGTAAGACCTCTCTATGCTTCAGCTGAGCTGGGACAACCATAAACCTGAAATCGCATCATTTCACTATGTCTTATCCAGACTTCTAGAAAGAAAGCTTCCCAACCAAAATCTAAACACAACCGCCTTCACTAGATGATTAAATGACCTACTGCTAACCAGACCTACCTTCCCCCAAATCTACATCCAACTGCTTCACCAAGTCTACATACAGATTACTGGAATTATATACAGTGGACACATGATTAGCACTAGAATCTATTTAACCTGAAACCCATCTGTTCTGATGGCCTTTAATGAAAGCCAACTCCTGGTCCTTCTGGAAAATACTTTCTAAAATGAATTATTTATTTTATTTATCATTACTGTTATTGTCTCATTTGCTACAGGGCACATGTGATCACCAGAGAGAGAGGGAAAATGAGAGAGCAAGTCTCCAGGTCTGGGACGCGGATTGCGGTCAGTCATGTGGAAGTCCAGTGCCTTTACCACCATGCCACCTGCCGGCCCCAGAAAATACTTTTAAACTACTTTTGTACAAATCGATTTTTGGTATAATCTTGCATGGAATTGTACGGATGTGGAAACAATTGTAACATAAAAGGACTGAATGAGAAAGGTGTGTTTGTGTAATGAGGATAACCTGTCTTGGTTGACATATGACCATTTTCTGCCTAAAAGCTGTTTTAGTGCTTGTGTAAGAAACCCCTCTTCTTTTTCAAGCCCATCCCTTAGAAGAAAAGAAAATATGGTTGGTGATCATTAGCCAGCTTTATTTTATTTACCAAGATAAGATTTATAGCTTCCAAGTGAGGCTAAACTCTGTGCATTACCGAGAATTACCTTTCTATAAAGAACATGGTTGCCAAGTTTCTTTGTAAATGTTGGACTCTTCCATGAAAATTCCTGAACACCACTTACTCCAATAACCTTAAAGAAATAGTCAGATCACAGTTTACTACAGAATAAAAGTATTGTATAATGGAAATGCATGGAAAATAAGTTATCACAAAACAATGGAATAGGGAAGATTCTTTTTAAATGGCATTGGGATAACAAGATACCTCTGTGGACAGGAGAAGGAAGGCATGACAATGATCTTTTAAAATTTGTATTATTTGTATAATAAATAAATCCAATATTAGAGGAAAACAAGTATAAATGTCAAATAAGGAATGTTATCGATACCTCCTCTTTTTTAATAATTATTTTATTTCTTTATTTATTTTTATTTGACCAGAGAGGGCCAGAGTGTGTGTGTGTGAGAGAGAGGGAAAAGAAAAAGCAAGCCGCCAGATCCGGGACTCTGATGGCAGGTGGCCATGTGGGAGTCCAGCACTCTTAACCACCACGCTACCTGCCGGCCTCAGTTGTTGGGTTTAAGAATAACAAACTCCCAAACAACAAAGGCCAGAAAAAAAAGGTAACAGCTAAATCATAGACACACACACACACACAATTATAAAACAGTCCATGAAAAAATATTTAACCTGTTAATAGTTTATGAAATGAAAATAAATATTAATAACAACAGTAATATGAACAAACATTTAGTATGTGCTAGACACTGGGCTAAACGCAGAGTGTGAACCATGATTCGCGTTCTGGAAGTTTGGTCCCCAGTGTATTGCAGTGTTTTAACTATGACCTGTCGCATGAGGTCAGGTGTAGAATTTTCTACTTATGGCATCATGTCAGCACTCAAAAGTTTTAGATTTTTGGAGCATTTTGGGTTTTCTCATAAGGGATGCTTAATTTGTAATTGTTTAATTAAGACTAAAGTAGGAAAAAGATAGAGGTAAAAATGGCAACTGTTTTGTTTATGCATATACCAAAGGAGAGTTTGTGCATCTGAAAAATAACCATTTTAAGAAAACAATTGCAGGGGCCGGCAGGTGGCATGGTGGTTAAAGGCACTGGATTCCCACATGGCCGACCATGGTTCGAGTCCTGGACCCAGCAGTTTGCTTTCTCGCTTTCCCTTTCTCTCTCTCTGCCTCTGTCTGGTCAAATTAAAAAATAATAAGAAGAAATGGAATTAAATAAATAATTCTTTTTTTAAAAAAGTAAGCAATTGCATATGATCTTTTTCTAATTAAAACTGACATGAGTAAAGTGAGAATATTTTCCACATGGGTTAGTATTCTATATTGACTACAAGCTTGTAGATATTCTTTTTCCTTTTAAAAAAAATGCTAAGACTTTTTTTACAGGGATAAGGAGTAATCAGTGAGCCCATAAAGAAATGAGGGTTTCCAGGTAGTATTCTTGGCACTTCTTTACTGTCTCTCTGTGATGCAAAAATTTACAATTCTGGGCCAGTAGGTGACATGGTGGTTAAGGTGCTGGACTCCTACATGGTCAATCATGGTTCGAGTCCTGGACCTGGCAGCTTGCGTTCTCACTTTCTCTGTGTCTCTCTGACTTTCTCTCTTTCTCTGCAGTGAGTACACATGCCCTGTAGCAAATTAAAAATAATAATGATAATAATAAATAAAATTAAATAATTCTTTGAAAAATAAAAACTTAGAATTCTGTCTTAGAAAGAATGACTTGCAGGAATCTTTAATATCCATTTTTAATAACAGCAACAGCTACCACTAGCAATAGCTCTGTTAGGTATCACTGGGCTGGGACCAGCAAGTGGCTGCTGGTTAAGGCAGTGGACTCCCATGGCTAACCATGGTTTGAGCCCTGGACCTGATGGTTTGCTTTCTTACTTTCCTTCTCTGTCTCTCTCTGGTAAATGCCCTATAGCAATTTCATTATTTTCAGAATTATTTATTTAATTTTATTTATTTATTATGCATTATTATTATTATTAATTTGACCACAGAGAGAAAAAGAGAAAGTGAGAAAGCAAGTCATTAGAGTGGCCAGCTGTGCAGTTCAACTCCTGGACCCAGTGCCATGAAAGACACTCTCGGCACGTGTGCATGTGCGCACAGAATCCCAAGAGAATGGAATAGTGCCTTTCTCACTCACCTCCACCCCATCTCCCTCCAGCAAGTATACATATCCTCTAGCAAATTTAAAAGGAAAAGAAAATAAAGACAGAGACAAATTGGTCCAGTTGCCATGATACAGCAGTAAGATGGTGGGGCACCACCACATGATGCTGGAGCTACATGGGAGGCCCAGGATTGAATCCCAGATGGACCTGAACACACTAGGCGTGCTTATGGACCAACTTGAAGGCTTGGGTGTGATTGTGGCACGATGAGACCCTATCAAGGATCCCTGATCCTCTCCCCTTCTCAAAAAAGAAAGAAATACACTTACAAAAAAATAAATCAAATTAAAAAGTAAAACATAAATGGAACTCTTTGAGCTCATGGATATTATCTCATGTATCGTTACTCCACATGCTGTTCTTTTTTTTTTTTTTTTTCTTTTTTTGGAGAGGTTTTTGCTATAGGGCGCGTGCGCTCGCCAGACAGACAGAGAGAGACAGAGAGATAGAAAGCAGGAAATCACCCCCCAGGGGGGATGGACACGCCGCAATCCCTTCTCCTCCATTCTCCTCTCGGGATCTTGGGCACGCACGCACACGCGCCCGGCGTGAGTTTAAGCCGCCGGGTCCGGGACTCGAACCGCGGTCGACTACGTGGAGTCCAGCGACATAGCCATTACGCTAACAGCTGGTCCCCCTCCACATGCTGTTTTTTACCCCCCACAAGGCATACGAATTTGCTGGAGAGAGTCAGAGAAAGAGGAAAAGTGAGAAAGCACTCCCCTATAATGGATGACCATGTTGCAATCCCTTCTCTATTTCTCCATCCTGTGGGGATTCTGAGCACTCATGCAAATGCGCCCAGTGTTTTGTTTGTTTTTTTTTAGGTATTTGCCATAAGGCATGTGTACTCCAGAGAGAAACAGTGAGAATGTGAGAAATCACCCCTTAAGAGGGATGTCAGCTCTTTTTCCTCCATTGTCCTAGGCTTTGGGGCATGCATACACCCCATCGTGGGCCCAGTGTGATTTTCAAGGCTCCAGGTCAGAGACTCAAACTGTGATCAGCAATGAGAAAGTCCTGTGTCTTAACCACCACACCACTGCTGGCCCCACCCAGTATGTTTTTAAAGCCCCTGGAGCTGGGATTTGAATAACACAGTGAGCCATTCAGAATCCAGTTCCCTTGACCACCAAGCCAGGCCCAAGACTTTTAATTTCTTAAGGATGGGGTTCATCTCTCACAGCACATTACCCACCCACACACAGAATGCTTATGGGATCAATTGGTACATTTTTAAAAAAGAACTATTTATTTTATTTTATTTATTATTTTTATTTTAAAATTTGCTAGAGGGCACATGCATTCACCAAAGAGTGACACACAGAGAGAGAGAGAGAGAGAGAGAGAGAGAGAGAAAGAGAGAGAGAGAGAGAACTTGAGAAAGCAAGCCATTAGATCTGGGACTCAGACCATGGTTGGCCATGTGGGAATCCAGCACCTTAACCACCATGCCACCTGCTGGCCTCTCAATTTGTACTTTTAAAACCCTCAGGGATAGTGGCACTTCTCTAAGCAGGCAATATAACTTTAGAGCCAGACATTCCAGGGAATGAATCTGCTTCTTAGTAACTAAGTAAACTTTTGGGGAATTCATTTACTTCCTTTGAGACTTAGTGTCTTCATATAAGAATGATGTAGACACATGCCTCTGTCATACGGCATAGTTATCATAGTGCCTACTATTAACAGATGCTCACAAATAGAGTTAATAGTTCACATAGACTGTTTTATTTAAGAATTATTTTATTTATTCACTAATTTATTTTAATTTGACCAGAGAGACACCACACACACACACACACACACACACACACACAGAGAGAGAAAACAAGCCATCAGGTCCGGGACTCGAACTGCGGTTGGCCATATGGGAGTGTCCAGTGCCTTAACCACCACACCACCTGCCGGTCCCATAAAGACTGTTTTTGTTTTTTTTTTTTAAAGAATTACTTATTTTTAATTTATTAATATTTTCAACTCACCAGAAAGGCAGAGAAAGAGAGGGAAAGTGAGAAATCAAGCCACCAGGTTGGGGACTCGAACCTCAATCGGTCATGTGGCAGTCCAGCACCTTAACCACCACTCCACCAGCTGGCTCCCACATAGACTCCTAAAGGCCGTAATTAATAGTCAGGATAGGTTAGGTTATACTACAGTACAAACAAGGTCGTAACTTTGATGTGTAAACCCAAAGATGTTTAATTTCTCACTTACTCAAAGTCTGAGTCTGGATAATTCTCTAGGGCCAACAGTCTTCAATGCAGCTACTCAGCCATCGTGCTAAAGTAGTTTCCCCCTCTTGCACCATCAGCAATACATGGGCGCTGCAGCTAACGTGGACAAAGAAAAGAGCTCTAGAGAGCCTCTAAGTGACAACTGAGTGTTTTGTCCTGAAGTATCACCTAATTGTCACTTCTGCTACATTTCATTGGCAAAAGAAATTCACATCCACGACTACAAGGGGGAGGGAAATCTATGTGTGTAGAAAAAAACAATAAACAATGACCAGACAGAATTAGGCAGGAAGTAAATTGATGGAGAAAGAAGTAACTAGGGTTAGCAGGTGGTGTGGTGGAGAAGGTGCTGGACTCCCACATGCGAGGGCATGTGTATGAGCCCAAACCCTGAGAGCAGAATGGACGAGAAGGGACTGTGGTGTGGCTGTCCTCCAAGAGGGATGATGTCTCTCTCTCTCTCTCTCTCTCTCTCTCTCTCTCTCTCTCTCTCTGTCTCTTTCCCTCTCTGGAGAGTGCAGGAGCCCTATGGCAAAACTCTACCAAAAGAAAAAAAGAAAGAAAGAAAAGAAAAAAAGTAAAATGAAACTCGCAGTCAAAACAGAACTAGAGCAAACACACTTAACGTGACATTCTTTACTGCCTTCGTGGGGAGAGAAAAGAGACAGCACTGCAGTGGGAGGCAGGAAGTTTGGCTTTAGACCGGTTCAGACCCTGGCCGTGCATTTGCTTTCAACTATTCTGTCATTCTGTGCTTTTTTGTCTCGTGCATTTAAGAAAAGGTGGAGGGTGTACAGGTAAACTCATCTCCGGTGTTTTGTTCAGATCAAATTGTTATGTTTTGGGGCTGGTCCCATGGTCTAGTGGTTAAAGGAGCCAGATCTTTAACCATGGTTTAGATGGTTAAAGATGATTTGGACCCAGCCCTGGTAGCCTGAAAAGCACACTAGGTGTGTGCACATGTGTGCCCCAAATCCTAACAGGTTAGAGAAATGGAGAAAAGATTGTGGTATGACCACTACCCATTGTGGGGGGGGATGCTTTCTCCCTCTCCCTTCCTCTCTCTCTCTCGCAAATGCACACACTGTGTAGCTTTAAAAAAAAAAAAAAAAAAAAAGGCAATGACGGGACCAGCAGATGGTGTAATGGTTACATTGCTGGACTCCCACATAGTTGACCGTGGTTCGAGTCCCAGACCCAGTGGCACACACCAGGTGCGTGTGCATGTTTCCAAAATCCTAAGAGAATAGAGAAGGGCTTGTGGCGTGGCAATCCCCAGCCCCAGGAGGGGCTTTCTCGCTTTCTGTCTCTCTGTCTCTCTCCATCTCTCTGGTAAGGGCACACGACCTATAGCAAAAATCTCTCTTAAAATAAAAAAGCAGCAACAGACTGGTACATTACTTGCTGGGTGACAGCACATACAATAAATTCGTCAAAACATTCATGAAGTGGATTAAATTATTTAATGAAAGCAGCTCAGGGTTTGACTCTGAAAGTAATTACTGGAGAACTGCGTCCTCTGTCTGAGAGTAAAGTCAGGAGTGGAACCAGGAGGCTCTGGCTTTCGCGGACTCTCAGAGAGTGTAGAACCTAGCACTTAGTCTCACTGTGTTTCTATTTCTTGATCTGAAGATTGGGGCCAGTAGGTTAAACCAGCCTACAGATAGGTTCTGAAAAATAGTTAATCTACCAGACGATAGAAAAAGCCTTTTTTAATGTGAAAAAAAAAAAAAAAATTGGCATGAGTTCAAGTGATTCAAAGCGACATGGGGAAATTAAACTCCCTGCAAACACAAAAGGCAGACACTATGGGAGCCTCCAAAATGGACTCCAGTGATACTGACGGTATTCATGAACAAGCTATAGTCAGTTTTACTACTTCGATGGACAGTCTTTTCATATTGCCTGACATATTTTTTTAAGAATGATTTATTTAATTTTATTTATCTATTATTATTATGCAATTTGATCAGAGAGAGAGAGAGAGAGAGAGACATGGAGAGTGAGAAAGCAAGCCGCCAGGTCTAGAACTCAGACCATGGTTGACCATGTCGGAGTCCAGCACCTTAATCACCACGCCACCTGCCATCCCTGCCTAAAGTATTTTTAAAACTAATTAAGTACCCAGGCATTACTTAGATTGTATAGCTCCCTGGAAAGCTACCTTTTTAAATTTTCTGATGGTTGCACAATTAATACTAAGAGAGAAAATTCACTGAAATAGGTATGAATCCAAGATGCAACGTTTCAGTTACTCTACAGTCCCTTAGATCACTTGAGAAAATAATGTAATCTTTGTAGCTTGTAACTACCTTTTAGTCCACCTGTACATAATACCACATCCAATGATGCCCTGGGGGACACTAAGCATTGGGATAGATTGGGTGGTTTTACTCAACAAATGCAAGATCTTGACATAATTTAGCTTTTTTCTCAGCCAAGCCAACTTCAGAAAGAATTATGTCTTTCAGGGACACTGGGATTTCAGCTAACAGTGTTATCTCACATGGTCAGGTCAAGGCAAATTATCTGCTTGGTCTAGGGACATCCTAACCAACAACTCTGAGTTCCTTAATAATCTAGTTTAACCTGAATCCTTTTCTTGTTTCCTCTAAGCAACCAGGGGAAGCCTATATAATTATCTTATAAAGGAATTCATTGAGAGGTGGTTTGAAAGTTAATGGTTAAGCCCATTGTTTGTGCTTCCATGAATATAGGTCACAATAGTAACAAGCCTTTAGACAGAAGGTACATAAAGAGGGAGCGAATGGTTCAGGACCTTATTACAACATGTCTATCAAACCTGGAGGGACAAACAATGTGTCTGATTGATTTAAAAAAAAAAAAAGTCTGGCAGACAGTTTTCATTGTCCTAGACTCCAAACCTCACCCAGATTAAATCTGGAAGATGAAGCAAAAGCTTTCCTGAGTCACTTCTCTAAAATCAGCTTCCTTAAGGACAAAATTCTGTTACTGTCAGGATTCTCATGCTGTATAGTTGATTTATTTATGTTTTTAGAAGCAGTATCTCACCATGTCCCAACCTCCTGCTTCAACCTTCCAAGCAATGAGGGTCAGAGGCATGTACCCCCATGCCTAGCCTTAGGGTTGGAGTGGGAATCAAATCAAATGGTTCCAGACAGCAAAGCAGTGGGCACCACTACAGATGGAACCAAGATTCTCATCTTTTCTCCCACAAGTTCAGCTCCTGGTGACCAGAAATGCCTACATGTGAACAGTTGTCTCAAAGATGGCTAGACTACAAAACGCAGAACAAGACCTGCCCTATTCTAGGACCAGCAGATGGTGTAATGGTTATGTTGCTGGACTCCCATGTAGTTGACCTCGGTTCGAGTTCTGGACCCAGTGGTTTCAAACTCACACCAAGCATGGGTGCATGCGTGCCCTAAATCCCAAGAGGAGAATGGAGGAGAAGGAATTGCAGCATGGCCTCGCTTTCTATCTCTCTCCAGCGAGCAAAAATTCTCTCTCTAAAATATAAATAAATAAAAAAATAAAAAAGACCTGCCAACCCAGACCTGCCAACCCTGCCCCCAACCACACACAGCATTAATGTTGCCTTTGACTTTCAAACTTCAGTTCCAGACCATCTCTTATCTTGCTATGGGAAAGGACAAATAATAACATAACTTAGGAACCATGTGCGTGACTCTGGGAATAGTTATCATTTCTGATGCTGTAGCCTTTCTTTCCCAAACTAATGTCACATGCTCCATGGAGGATGCTTTCTCCCTCTCCTCTGGCTCTGTCTCTCCATCTAGGGAGTGCACAAGGCTCTGGCTTAAAAAAAAAAAAAAAAAAAAAAAAAAAAAAAAAAAAAAAGAATCAGAGAACTAAGAGGAAGTAAATGGTATAGTTGGGTATATTTAAATTTTATTTTTTACACTAATTCCTGGCAAAATGAAAAAGGAAAATGACAAAATAACAAACCAAAAACAAGCAAACAATTCAACAAAATACAAAAAGAAAAAAAAAAAAGTCTTTCTTCAAATGCAGTAAGTTCTTTGATGGTAAGGATGACATGTTTAGGCTTCTATTGTCTTTTCTATAGCAACTACCAAAATCCCATAATGCTTACTAAATACTTGGGGTTGGCAGATGGCATGGTGGTTGAGGTGCTGGACTCCCACATAGCTGACTGCGGTTCGAGTACCAGACCTGGCAGCTTACTTTCTCATGTTCTCTCTCCCTCTCTCCCTAATTCTCTCTGGTCAAATAATAAATAAATAAATAATACATAAATAACATAACATAACATAATATAACATAACATATGAATGCTTACTAAATAGTTTGGTAATATTGGATTGTCAGAAAAGTTATGATGTATTTTTGCATAAAAAAAAAAAAGAAAAATACAGCAAGTCTTTCCAACAACCTAACATAGATTGAGTGGTTAGTCCACTACATCTAAAATATAATCATGGGACTCAAACCGTGGTCAGCCATGTGGGAGTCCAGCCTCCTTGACCACCACGCCACCTGCCAGCCCCATCTAACTTATTTTGACACTAAAATACCCCAAGTTTGGGGGCTGACCTGGCAGCCTGGTAGTTAAGGGAGCTGGATCCCACCTCACTGGCTGCAGCTCAAATCCTGGCCTCAATGACTTGAAAACACTCCAGGCACACATACATGCATGCCCCAAATCCTGATGGGATGGAGAAATGGAGAAACGATTACAGTGTGACTATACTCCTTTTCCGGGAGGGGAGTTCTCTCTCTCTCTCTCTGACAAGTGCATGCATCCTCTGACAACTAAAAAAATGTTTAAGTAAACTTTTAAAAAATGAGAATGTAGAGAGATGGAAGAAATGAATGATTTTTTTTTTTTTTTTTTTTTTTTTTTTTGGTCCTGAATTATTCCTTCAAGCCTTTCTTTTTTTAATTTTTACTATAGGGCAACTGCACTTGCCAGAAAGAGACAAGGGGGGGAGGGGATAGGAGATAAACCCCAGGGAGATGGCCACACTGCAATCCCTGCTACTCCATTCTCCTCTCAGGGTTTTGGGCATGCATGCACACACACTGAGAGTGATTTTCAAGGCATCAGGTCTGGTACTCAAATTATACAGCCAGCCATGTTGGATTGAGCTGCCTTAGCCTCCACACTACCTGCTGGCTCCAAGCCCCAATTTAAAATGAATCAGAAATGAAGGGCCATCAGGTGATATGGTGGTTAAGCTGCTGGCTTCCCAAGTGGCTGACCATGGTTCAAGTTCCAAAGCTGATGGCTTGCTTTCTCATCCTATCTGGGGGGTGATTTCTCACTTTCTCTCCCTCTGTCTCTGGTGAGCACATGAGCCCTATGGCAAACATTTTTTAAAATAAGAAATGATAATTTTATAAGGAAATTTAATTACTCTTAATACATTTGTTTCTAAAGGTAAAGAAGACTTTCATCTTAAAAGATTATGTATGTGTACATAAACACACATTACTACACTATTTGCGTAAAATGCTAGGATTTTTCTTTTTATGTGCAAAGAGTACCTACTCCTAATAGCTTAAACATTCTGCATATTGGGGGCCAGTAGGTGGCATGGTGGTTAAGGTGCTGGACTCCCACATGGCTGATCATGGTTCAAGTTCCAAAGCTGATGGCTTGCTTTCTCACTCCCCCCACCTCTCTCTATATATATCTAGTGAGTGCAAATTTAAAACAACAACAATAAGAAGAAATGAAAATTAAATAAATAATTCTTTAATTTAAAAAAAATCTGTAGGAGGCTAATAGGGTGTACTGGACTCCCATAGATGAGCTACAGTTTGAGTCCCAGACCTGGTGGCTTGCCTTCTCACTTTCTCTCTCTGTCTCTCTGGTGACCATGCATGCCCTGTAACAAACTAAAATAATAATAATGATGATGATGATAAATAGGGGCCAGCAGATGGCATAGCGACATAGAATGTCACTGAGCTCCCACATGGCCAACCACTGTTCGAGTCCTGGACCTGGTGGCTTCAAACTCACACCAGGCACATGTATGTGCATGCCTAAGATCCCAGGAGGAGAACAGAGGAGAAGGGATTGCAGCATGGCCATCCCCCTGGGGGTGATTTCTCGCTTTCTGTCTCTCTGTCTTTCTCTGTGTCTCTGGCAAGTACACACACCCTATAGCAAAAATCTCTCATAAACAAAATAAAACATGGTATTTCCTCTAGGAAAGAAGTTGAGTTGTCTAAACATGTTAACGTAGAGATTTTTTTTTTGAGAGGTTTTTGTTATAGGGCGCGTGCACTCACCAGACAGACAGAGAGAGACAGAGAGGCAGAAAGCGAGAAATCACCCCCCAGGGGGGATGGCCATGCCACAATCCCTTCTCCTCCATTCTCCTAATGCAGAGAGATTTTATTTTATTTTTTTACAGTTTATTTAGTCCATGAGTGACAGAGAGATACAGAAAAAGACAATAATACAACACCCCTCACAGGGTCTTGATGATGCAAACTACCCCCAGCTTCCGACAACCCCAGATCATGGGCACACCATACTCAGGGAGGTCTTGGGTCATGAGCTAGCAACCTTCCCACATGGGTGACCTCTGAGAGACAGCTGTGCTATCTTCTGGCCTGAGATTTGGCTTTAATGTGGCAGTTCTAACATAATGGATTTGATGGGAGTTGTTTGTTCTTTGAAAGACATATATAAATCAAACCAACATCTAGAGCGATATTACGTGAGATTTTCATCCAAAATTAAAAGCAGAGGATCAGCTAATGACATGGTGGTTGGGGCAGCTGGATCTTACTTGGCTGACTATGGGGTTCAGTTCCCTGACCCAGCAGCTTGAAAAACACACCAGGTAGGTGTATGTGCAAGCCCAAAAATCTCAAAAGAAAGGAGAAATGGAGAAGTTGCAGTATGACTATCTCCCTAGGAAGGGGTGTACTTTCTCACTTTTCCTTTTTCTCTTTCTAGTGAGCACTTGTGCCTTCTGGCAAAAATTAAAAATAGGGGGGAAAAAAGCAACAATAAAAATTAAACACTGGGGTCAGTAGATGGCATAGCAGTTACCTCACTGGACTCCCACATGGCCAACTACAGTAAGAGTCCTGGATCTGATGGCTTGAAACTCATGCTAGGAGCGTGTGTGTGTGTGTGTGTGTGTGTGTGTGTGTGTGCGTGTGTGCCCAAGATCCTGGGAGAAGAATGGAAGAGAAGGGATTGTGGCATAGCCATCCCTTGGGGGGGGGGGGGGGATGTGATTTCTCACTTTCCCTTCTTATTGTCTCTGTGTCTGTTTCTCCAGGGAGCACACCACCCTAAGGCAAAATCCTCTTTAAAAACTAATTTAAAAAAATAAACATGGGACCAGCAGATGGAATAATGGTTACGTCACTGGACTCCCACATAGTCGATGGTGTAGCAAGTTCTAGACCCGGCAGCTTGAAACTCACACTGGGTACGTGTGTGTGTGTGTGTGTGTGTGTGTGTGTCTAAATACCCCAGAAAAGAACTGAGGAGAAGGGTTTGTGGCACGACCACCCCCGCTGGGGGGAATGATTTCTTGCTTTCTATCTCTTTGTGTCTCTCTCTGTCTCTTTGGCAAGCACATGTGCCCTATAGCAAAAAATCTCTCTTAAAAGTAAATAAAAAGGTGGCATAGTGGTTACGGTGCTGGACTCCCACATGGCTGACTATAGTTTGAGTCCCAGACTGGGCAGATTTCTTTCTCATTTTCTCTTTCTGTCTTTCTCTCTCTGGTCAAATTAAAAATGGATAAATAAATAATATAAATAAAACTAAATAAATAATTCTCAAAAAAATAACCTTAAAAATAAGTAAATAGGGGCTGGCAAGCGGCATGGTGGTTAAAGCACTGGGCTCCTGCATTGCCGACCACAGTCCTGGACCTGGGGGCTTACTTTCTCACTTTCTCTTTCATCAAATTAAAAAAAATAACAATAATAACAAATAAAATTAAGCAAATAATTCTTAAAAATAAATAAAAATTGGCTAATTTGCAAAGTAATAGAACTTAAAAGTTCTGAGATAGCCTTTTTTCTTAAATTTTTTGCTATAAGGTGTGTGTGCTCACCAGAGAAAGAGAAATACAGAGGTGAGAAATCACTTTTGCCCCTCTCTCTGGGTGGATGGTCATGCCACAATTCCTTCTCCTCCATTCTCCTTTGGGAATTTTTACTACGTATGCACACACATGTGTCCAGCATGATTTCCATGTTGTTAGGTCCAGGACTTGAACTGCAGAGTCAGCCATGTGGGGTCCAGTGCTTTAATATCCATGCCCACCAAAATAGTATTTTAAGAGGTTTTTTTTAATTTTTTTTAGAATTATTTATTTTATTTTATTTATCATTATTATTATTAAATTTGCTATAGTGAATGTATCCTCACCAGAGAAAGACAGAAAAAGAGAGAAAGAAAGTGACAAAGCAAGCCACCAGGTCCAGGACTTGAACCATGGTCAGCCATGTGGGAGTCCAGTGTCTGCCACCACACTGCCGGCTGACCCCAGGATTTTAAGTTTTAACACACACGCATACATCCGAATTAGCTATAGAGGTCTATCTTAAGCTATGCCGAGAAGAGTAAAATATTTCACAAACATTACAAAAGCTGTAAAGAAAAATTTTCTGAAGTTATTAAGTATAACTTCTATGTTGTATGTAGAAAGGTAATTAAATATTTTATGAAGGGCTTGGGAACCATTTTTGTCTATCATCTCTTTCAGAGATCTAATTAGACAGATACATAATTGAGATCAGTTTTTATATTATGTCAAGACATATTTTTCTGTATTCTATGCAAAAATGAGTCATGACTTTCCCGATGATCTAATAATTACCATCACTTACAGATGAGGCAACTAAAGTTGAATAAAGGAAAAAATAGCATCACTTAAAGAATTCAAGTTTAAGCTCTTGAAATTCTATGGTTTAGTCTCTGGACATAACAAATAAAATTTGTTTTCTAATTTATAAATTCAAGTAAAGTCTTAGGGTTTTAGAACATGGTTCAGAAATAACCTTGACAACCACTTCTTTAAGAAGCTTCATTTGAAGCAGATTTGGTATTATCTGATAAAATATTTAGAAAGTGTTAACATAAGAGCAGTTCCCGTAAAACTTCAAAAGTTGTCGACCCAATAGGTCTTTTGTACCTCCTGGTGACTCTAGGACTAAGGCAGATGATTGTAGCAATTCAAAATTATACAACCACCTTCTAGAACAATGGCAGCCATCCGGGAAGTCTTAGGATAAAGTACAAAGCGTTGTGGATCCTGAAATTAGGCCAGCTTTTGGCAATGTTTTGACTGATGTCGAATAAAATGAAACCAGGAATACCTCATTTGTTATCACATTGCTTTGAAACCCATTCTTCAAGAAAAAATTTTCATTCCCTAAGTCATTTCACACACGCAAGCATCTCCCAAAGATGTTTTGCCTTTTGGCCGCCACTTCTAAACTCAGGTGTATCTCACACACTAGCTCCTTCAGGAGTCAAATAATTAATGGAAGGGTTTGTTTATTTATTTATTTATTTGTGGCTAGATGGTGTGTGAGCTCTCCAGAGAGAGAGAAAGAGAGGAGAAAGCACCTTCTGTAGAGAACAATCATGCCACAACCCCTTCCTTCTCCTCCATCTCTCCCTCCTTTTGGGATTTTGGGCACACACGCACACATGTGTGTCTCTTGAACTGCCTGGACAGCCATGGGGGATCTGGTCACCTTATCTACCAGGGCATTGGACCGGCCGGGGGAAGTACTTTCTATAGAAAATAAAACAGCAACATTGTACATAAGAAATAGATGTACAGTTCCCTCCCTCCACTTCCTACCTACCCACAATTTCACTTTCTGTGGCTTCAGTTATCTATGGTCATCCATGGTCCAAAATAGGTGAGTATAATACGATAAGATACTTTGAGAAAGAGAGAAACTGCATTCACATAACTTCTATGATAGTATATTGTTATAACTGCTGTTTTTCATTTTATTTCTTGATTTCCAGAGGGCACATGTATGTGAGAGAGAGAGCTCTCCACAGTCCCCTTTCCTCCATTGCTCCATCCCCAACAGAACCCTGGGCACACTTGCACACATATCTGGTGTGATTTTTTAAAAATTATTTTATTTAGCTTTATTTATTTATTTATTGTAATTTGATCAGAGATGGGGAGAGAGAGAGAGGAAGTGAGAATGCAAGCCGCCAGGTCTGGGACTCAAACCGCATTCGGCCATGTGGGAGTCCAGTACCCTTAACCACCATGCCATCTGCCAGCCCCCTTGGTTTGATTTTTAAGCTGCCAGAGCCAAGATTTGAATTTTGTTGGCCACGGAGGAACGATTCTCTACGCATAGTGCTTAGCCACTACGCTACAGGGCTGGCCCTTATTATTATTGTTAATCTCTTACTGTACCTAATTTATAAACTGAACTTTATCATAGGTGTGTGTGTATAGGAGAAATATATGACACATAAGATACAGGCCAACCACAGTTTCAGATACCCACTGGGGGTCTTGGGAAGGATCCCCAGCAAATAGGGCAACCTCTGCATAGCCCAACTACACACAGATGTCGTCCGTGCTTGGCCGACCTTACCTAGTTCTCCCAAGTTGAGGCCAGGTCAGTAAAATCAGAGACACCGACCCCTGCCCCCCCAAACCTTGGAATGCATTGCCCCCATTCCCCAGACCATTCTTCCTATTTCATTTCATGCAGAATCAACTTGGTATCAAAAGAAGGATAGCAAAGCAATCTTTGCCAAGTGGTAGAGGTTGCTATTCTTGCCAGCCAAATATTAGGAAGTTGTTTGCCTACTAACTAATGATGCAGGTTTAAAATAAATAAATGGGTCCAGCCTGGTGCTGAAGTTGGTAGCCAGTGGAACTGCGGTGCTGGAAGCCACATGGCTAACTGTGGGCTTGAAAGCATGCTGAGCGCATGCCCAGGGGCCCGAGATCCTGATGAACTCAGGGCTGGGGAAAGGGATCAGGAACGATAAGAACCTATCAAGGATGCTTCTCTCCTTCTCTCTCTCTCCCTCTCTCTCTCTCCCTCTCTCTCTCATTCATGCTATCATGAATAAAATAAATTTTAAAAACTTGAAAAATCAGTAAATTATTAGCAGTAATCAATTCAACCAATATTTAATAGTTTTCTAAGTTTAATCAAAAACATTATCTTTGGAAAAAAATAAAAAAGAGAAGCAATGTGTGCAAACAATAAAGCAAAGTAATAGTCTATTGTTACCCCGTACCAGGCTTTCAGTGTAAATAATTCATTTATTCCTCCCCAAGCCCCTAGAACATGGGTAAAAGATCACTATCCTTTATTTTACAGATGAAGAAATTGAGACACAGAAGAGTTAAGTCACCTGCCCACGGTCACTCAGCAGAGCTGTGCTTAAGTCAGCTGGAGCCTGCACGCCAGATCCCAGCTCTCTGTGCCTTTAACCGCCCCCCACCACACACACACTCACAGGATGTGATTTCTAGCTCTATATTTATCAGAGATGTTAACCAAAGTGTTATCTGAACTTCAAATAACTTATTTATTGTTAACACTCATAAAAAAATAAAACTAGTTAGAAAACTAATGGTCAAAGGATTGTGTGTGTTTTTATATACTTTTATTTTATTACCTTACCTACAAATCATGCATGAATGCCTTGAAATAGTTTTCTTAGAATAAAACCCATTTTGATCCACCCGCCTCACGGCTCCTATACACTGAAGATGGCTGTGGCTGAGGGAAGGATGCTCCGGGTCTCCACCCGACATGTGAGCACAATTCCTTGGGGCATTTCTGCCTCTGCAGCCCTTAGGCCTGCTGCTTCTGGAAGAACGTGCCTGACAAACCTATCGTGGTCTGGTTCTGGACAAGCAAAGTTTGCCTTTAGCACCAGTTCCTCCTACCAGGCTCCTGCTGTCACCAAGCATGCACCCTATTTTAAGGGTACAGCCGTTGTCAAAGGAGACTTCAAAGACCTAAGCCTTGATGACTTTAAGGGGAAATATTTGGGGTTTTTCTTCTATCCTGTGGGTTTCAAGTTTGTGTGTCCTACAGAAATGATTGCCTTTAGTGACAAAGCGGATGCATCTCATGACGTGAACTGTGAAGTTGTTGCAGTTGAAGTTGTTGTGGCCTCCCACTGTAGCCAGCTTGCCTGAACAAATCCACCAAGGAAGAATGGCGGTTGGGGCCACATGAACATCGCACTCTTGTCAGATTTAACTAAACAAATTTCTCAAGACTACGGTGTGCTGTTAGAAAGTCCTGGTCGTGGGACCAGCAGGTGCCGCGGTGGTTAAGGCACTGGACAGTCCCACATGGCGCCTACCACGGTTCAAGTCCTGGACCTGGTGGTTTGCTTTCTTGCTTTCTCTCTCTATCTCTCTATCTCTCTCTCTCTCTCTCTCTCTCTGTGTGTGTGTGTGTGTGTGTGTGTGTGTGTGTATGCCTCTCTCTGGTCAAATTAAAATAAATGAATAAGTAAAATTAAATAAAAAATAATTTAAAAAAAAAAGAAAGTCCTGGTCTTGCACTCAGAAGTCTCTTCATAATTGACCCCAGTGGAGTCATCAAGCACCTGAGTGTCAAGGATCTTCCAGTGGGCCGAAGCATGGGAGAGACCCTCCGCTTGGCGAAGGCATTCCAGTTTGTGGAAAGCCATGGAGAAGTCCGCCCAGTAAACTGGACACCAGATTCTCCCACAATTAAGCTAAGTCTGACCGCTTCCAAAGAGTACTTTGAGAAGGTAAATCAATAGATAATCCTGTGTGCCTGCAGCTCCTCCCACCAGGAACAAACCACAGTTAGAACCCACTTTTAGCATTTCAAAAACAATGGCTCATAGAAGGCAAAACACCAAGTTATGGTTGTATTAGTTACTACTGTTGTATTAGTTATTACTGTTACTCTAAATGTCTTACTTTTTGTTACTCTGGCTAAGGCTTTTAAAATGTCAGCACTGTCATAAGGAGTCCTGTGTTGGTAACATCCTGATGGCCAGCTAGTTTTCACAGACTGCCTAAGTTCATGCATATCAATTAAACCAAGGGAGAAGCAATGTCTTCAAGAGAAAAATGACCTGAGACCAGCAGGTGGCATGGTGGTTAAGGTGCTGGACACTTCCATATGACCAACCGGGGTTTGAGTCCTGGACCTGGTGGCTTGCTTTCTCACTTCTTCTCTCTCTCTCACTCTCACCCTCTGTCTCTCTCTGGTCAAATTAAAAAAAAAAAATCAATGAGTGAATAAATAAAGAATAAAATAAAGTTATTAAAAAAAGAGAGAAAAATGACCCAAAGATATGCTTAGAGAGCGATAGAGAGAAAAGACAGAGAGAACGTGAGCTGCCCAATGATGGATTCAGTATAATTTTCAAGCCTCCAGGTCTAGGACTCGGACTGCGATCAGTCATGTGGGAGTCCAGTTCTTAACCATCATGCCACCCACTGGTCCCAAAGCTAATTTTTAATATTCCTCAACATATTTCATATTAAAAATATTTGGTGATTTGGTGCTATGTTGAATACAAAGCTGTGACCTTCATTTAAACATAATGTAGTCCAGGGACTGGCAGGCAGCGTAGTGGTGAAGGCCGTGGACGCCCACGTGGCTGACCATGGTTCAAGTCCAGGACTGGTGATTTTCTTTCTCAAATTCCCTCTCTCTCTATCTCTCTGGTGAGCACAGGTGCCCTATAACAAATTTAAAAATAGTAACAATAAATAAAATTAAATTAAAAATGCAGGTTTTAGTTTTGCCATTTACCTTGTTAATGCCCCCCATGTATCTAAACAGCATTGTGCTATCCTTCTACCATTTCTTGTAGGAAAATACCACCTCTTGTGTCTACTCAATTTTCTGTTCACTGATGACTCAGAAGCTATGGGAGGACAGATGTGACTCTCTAGACAATCTAGCCTGATGACTGTGGACGAAAAGGGCATGACCACTGCGTACTTTGAGCTTGGAACACGGAAACCAGGCTCGTTCTGCTGTCTCCCAAAGGACATTCTGACCCTCTTGACTTGGTTTCCTCCTGTAGTACTAGGTCTCTTTACAGATCACCAGATAGCGTTGTAACAATGTCAATAACGGTCAGTCAGACTATCACAGGAGAAAATACCGAGAGTCAGGCTGGCTATGCAATTCACCACGATGACTGACAGGATACACTTGACCTTATTTGACAAACACAGAAGCCAGTCCTGGTCCAAACTCTGTAAGGATGAAGAGAAACAATGATGAGTGCTCAGTCTTGAGAATGGACAGTCCCTGAATCATCTCCCTCCCGTTCTGACCAGTGGACATTGGGCAAATCACTTAACCTTACAAATGTCCAGTTCTCCCACCTTGAAAATAGCTCTGGGGAGATTGTTTCCCCATGGGAGAATTAACATTATTTACCTAATGCAGGGTGCTTGTAATGATTAAATGAGGCGCTCTATATCAGAACTTAGTGTGGTGCCTACCAAAGAGTAGAGACTCAAAGGTCAGCTATTGATTATAGAGAAGGCCAACCCTGTACCCTACAGATCAGGGTTGGAATCTACTCATTGTTTTTCCCCCAAGTGATAAGCCCCAGTTCACCCAACGGAGATGCTCACGTTTCACTGCCCACATTATCTTCTCATTGCCTTCCTTAGTTTCATCGTCTCTATTTCTCTAACAAGTAAATTCTATTCTCCACGACTGTTTTTCTTTTGTCTTTTTCTCCTCTGACTTTTATGTAATTGCACACAGTGGTCATAGGCTTTATTTTCTTTTTGGCTTGGTTCTCTGCTCACATAGTGCCTTACTTTGCTCGAATGACTTTTCTCTTAGGTCTTCCTCCTCACTATTATCCCTTTGCCAAACATTTACTGGGTGTCCACAACATGTGGAACATTGTGCTCAGTGCTGGGGAGAGACAAATAAAGGAGTCATGTCTCAGTGAAGACGGAACAGAGAAATAAGCCTTCACAATACAGAGATATGTCCTTTAATAGTGCTACATGCTGGGTGCTATTCACGCACAGAAGAGCATTTGAGAGACTGGAGACCTGCAGGGACCCAGAGAGAACTGGAGACCTACAGGGATGGCGGCCTGCTGTGTGGTAGGCACACGTCAAGCACCTGAAATACTGTACGTTGTTAATATTCATGGCAGTGATGGAGGTAGACTTCATTCTCTTCTATTTAGAAGAGAAAAAACATTCCCAGATGTCGTCCGTGCTTGGCCGACCTTACCTAGTTCTCCCAAGTTGAGGCCAGGTCAGTAAAGTCAGAGACACCGACCCCGGCCACCCCCAAACCTTGGAATGCATTGCCCCCATTCCCCAGACCATTCTTCCTATTTCATTTCATGCAGAATCAACTTGGTATCAAAAGAAGGATAGCAAAGCAATCTTTGCCAAGTGGTAGAGGTTGCTATTCTTGCCAGCCAAATATTAGGAAGAAAAGAAAATTCTGTAGGCTAGCAGGCAGTGTGGAGGATAAGGCAATGGATCCCACATGGATGACTCTGCAATTTGAGTCCTGAACCCGTGGCTTAAAAATCAAGCTAGGTTTATATGTGTGCGTGCCCAAAATCCCAAGAGGAGACTGGAGGGGAAGGGATTTTGCTGTGGCTATACCCCCAAGAGGTGTTTTCTCACTTTCCCTTTCTCTCTCTCTCTCTTTCTCTAGTGAGTGCATATGTCCTATAACAAAATAAAAAAAGAACACCCTAAGATTGAGCAATTATTGACTGCTTATTATACTCTAGGCTCAATTATAAACAAGTATTGATCATTGATTGCAACAAGGCCACATCTTATTGGGGAGTGCTTTCTATCTCTCTCTCTCTCCCTCTGTCATCCTCCAGCAATTGAAGAAGAAGAAGAAGGAGAAGAAAGAGGAGGAGGAGGAGGAGGAGGAGGAGGAGAAGGGAAAAGATAAAAGAAAGAAGAAAGAAGGAAAAAGAAATGCCCCGATGATATTTTCTTAAGCACAGATTAGGCTCAGTGCTAAATGTGTTTAGGTTGCTAAACATTATATTTTAAGTCATTTACTCCTTATAGCTACCCTGTATTATTACTGTCTTCATTTTACAGATGAGAAATCTGAGGAACAAAAAGATAAAATAAGTGGACAATAGAGCCAGCAGGTGGTATGGTGGTTAAGGTGCTAGACTCCCACATGGCTGACCACAGTTCAAGTCCTGGACCCAGTGGCTTGCTTTCTCTCTCTCTCTCTCTCTCTCACATCTCTCTCTGGTCAAAATTTTTTTTTTATTTTTTGGAGAGATTCTGGTCAAATTAAAAATAATAATAAAGGGGCCAGCAGATGGTGTAGTGGTTACTTCACTAGACTTCCAGATGGCCAACTGCGGTTCGAGTCCTGGACCCTGGGGCTTGAAATACACCAGGCATGTGTGTGTGCATGCCCAGAGTCCTGAGAGGAAAATGGAGGCGAAGGGGTGGCAGTATGGCCATCCCTGCTGGGGGGTGATTTCTTGCTTTATGTCTCTCTCTCTCTCATGACTGTACATGCCCTATAGCAAAAATCTCTCTGAAAAATAAATTTAAAAATAATAAATAAATAAAATAAAATAAATAATGCTTTTTTAAAAAAAAGTGATCCATGGTCACAGAGCTAGTAAGTGACAAGGCTGAGATTATTTCAGTCAATAAATACATATACCTAATACATACATATCCAAATGTCCAACAGGAGAATAGTGAGATATGAGACAGCCACTTGGAGGAATAGTGACTAGAAAGTAAAATGTCATTCTTTGGATAAAATGTAATGAAGTGGGAAAATATTGATCATACAATAGTCATTTTTTAAATAATTATTTTATTTCACTTTATTCATTTATTTTTAATTTGACCAGAGAGGGAAAGAGTGAGAGTGAGAGTGAGAGAGAGAGAGAGAGAGAGAGAAAGTAAGCTGCTAGGTCCAGGATTCAAAACCACAGTTGTCCATGTGGGAGTCCAGTGCCCTTAACCACCATACCACCTGCTGGCCCTGGTAAATCTTTTTTTTTTTTTTTTTTTTCTTTTTTTGGAGAGGTTTTTTGCTATAGGGCGCGTGCGCTCGCCAGACAGACAGAGAGAGACAGAGAGGCAGGAAATCACCCCCCAGGGGGGATGGTCACGCCGCAATCCCTTCTCCTCCATTCTCCTCTCGGGATCTTGGGCACGCACGCACACGCGCCCGGCATGAGTTTAAGCCGCCGGGTCCGGGACTCGAACCGCGGTCGACTACGTGGGAGTCCAGCGACATAGCCATTACGCTAACTGCTGGTTCCGCCCTGGTAAATCTTTTAAAAGACAACTATAGGGCCCAGCAGACGGCATGGTGGCTAAGGCACTGGACACTTCCACGATGTGGAAGTGTTTGAGTCCCGAACCTGTTGGCTTGCTTTCTCACTTTCTCTCTCTCTCTCTCTCCCTCTCTCCCTCTCTCTCCCTCTCTCTGATCAAATTAAAATAAATGAATGAATAAATAAAATTAAATAAATAATTAAAAACCAACTATAAGGGGATGGCAGGTGGCATGGTGGTTGGGGGCGCTGGACTCCCACTTGGCCAACCACAGTTTGAGTCCTGGACCTGGCAGCCTGCTTTCTCACTTTCCCTCTCTCTCTCACTCTGTCCCTCTCTGGTCAAATTTAAAGAAATAAAGTTAAGTAAAATAATTCTTAAAAAAATAAAAACTTTAGAATATAAAGACAACTAAAAAAATAATACATACAATATGATACCAATTTTGTCTATACGTGTTTAAACATTTCAATAGATAGAAAAATACTTGAAGAAAATACTTCAAAACCTTAAAATCACAGAATGTCAAGACTACAAGTCATTCATCTCCCCTATGTAATTGCCTGATAAATTGTTTTCACTTCTAATTTTTAGGTTTGCTATTGGATGTGTGTGCTCACTAGAGAGAGTGAAGGAAAAGTAAGAGATCACCCTTCCCCCAGGGGGATGGCCATATCTCCATCGCTTCTCTTATATATTCTCCTTTTGGGATTGTGGGCACACACACACATGCTCCCAGAGTGTTTTTCCAAGCTGTCAGGTCTGAGAAGTGAACCACACAGTTGACTACAGGGGATCCAGTCACCTTAACCACCATGCCACCAGCCTGTCCTTTAATCTCTTTTATGTGGAATACATATTTACATGTACACAGACTTTTATGTAAATGCATACAAATGGTCATACACATTTTTTGAATTTTTAAAAATTTAACTTTATTATTATTATTTTCCAGTTTGATCAGAGAGAGGAAGAGAGAAAGAGAAAGTAAGCCACCAGGTCTAGGACTTGAACAGCAGTCAGCCATGTGAGAGTCCAGCACCTTTAACCACCACGCCATCTGCTGGCCCCTAGTCATATGCTTTTCTTTTCTTTTTTTTTTAAGCTTGGTTCTCCTGTTCATATAAGTGTCTTACGTTGCTCCTGCAATAATCAATAGTTCGCATGGATACATTTAAGCCACCCACTCTTTTCAATGTCTGCATTATAGCCAAAGAAATTGAAAGGAATGGAAGAAAAAGAATTGCAGCAAGGCCACACACCCTACTGGGGAGTGCTTCCCCTCCACACCCAGTCCTTGAGCAATTTAAAAAACAAGGGAAGAAAGAAAGAAATGCTCTGATGACATATTCTTTTTTCTTAAGGTTGCTTTTTGTTTTTATGCCATAAGGTGCATGCACTCACTGGAGAGAGAGAGAGAGAGAGAGAGAGAGAGAGAGAGAGAGAGAGAGAAACAGAGAGAGGGAAAGTAAGAAATCATCCCCCAGGGGTGGAGGTTAAGGGGACTGGAACCTCCACGGCTGGCTGTACAGTGTGAGTCCTGGACCTGGTGACTTGAAAATTACACAGGATGTGCGTGAGTGTGTGCCCAAAATCGCAGAAGAAAAAATAGAGGAAGAGGGATTGTGGCGTGGTCATCCCCCCTGGAGGGTGATTTCTCACTTTTCTCTCTCTCTCTGTTTCTGGCAAGTGCACACACCCTATAGCAAATAAATAAAACCAGTTCAGATCATCTAGTTACTTGCTTACATATTTAAAGGCCTTAAACAGAAACAAAATAGTACTGGGTTTGCCTGTTCATTTACTCTAAATAAAGATAGGAACTGTAAGCATGGGACACAGATCACAGGGTGCGATAAACGTGGGGAACTCAGCACAGGTCTACTGGAGAGTCAACTCTTCAACAGTTCAATTGCCAAAACATTGACTAAGCTCCGTTTAATTATTAGTGCTGTAAAAAGTGAGTCATATTTACCTGGCTAGAATAGGGCTACGTAAAAGTCACTTATCTTTCCTGCCAGGTGCCACATTTCTCAGTTATTAAAAAGAATGAGAAGAAATCTTGACTTAGTCATTTCTGTCCAAAATCTAACATTCTACCTTATTACATAATTTGGCAGGGGAGAGGACTGTTAAGGCAGATGACCAAACAAGAGTGCCAACCCTAGCTCAGTGACAAATGCCTTTGTTAGTGAAGGATATGAATAAAAATGCACTCTCTAGGGGCCAGCAGGTGGCATGGTGGTTAAGGGCGCTGGACTCCCACATAGCCAACCACAGTTTGAGTCCTGGATCTGGTGGCTTGCTTTCTCACTTTCACCCTCTCTCTCTGTCCCTCTCTGGTCAAATTAAAATAAATAAATAAAGTTAAATAAAATAATTCCTTAAAAAATGCACTCTCTTTTTTAAAATAATTATTTATTTAATCTTATTTATTATCTTTTTTTTTTTAATTTGCTATAGGTGGGACCAGCAGTTAGCGTAATGGCTATGTCACTGAACTCCCATGTAATCAGCCACAGTTCGAGCCCCGGACCTAGTGGTTAAACACGCTGGGCACGTGTGTGTGCGTGCCCAAGATCCCGAGAGGAGAATGGACAAGAAGGGATTGCGGCGTGGCCATCCCCCCTGGGGGGTGATTTCTTGCTTTCTGTCTCTGTCTCTCTCTGTCTTTCTGGCAAGTCCACGCATCCTATAGCAAAAACCACTCAAAAAAAATTTTTTTTCTAGAGGGTACATGTGCTCACGAGAGAGAGAGAGAGAGAGAGAGAGAGAGAGAGAGAGAGAAAGTGAGAAAGCAAACCATCAGGTCCAGGACTCAAATAGTGGTCAGTCATGTGGGAATGCAGCACCTTAACTACCACACCACCTACTGGCCCTAAAAATGCACTCTTAAGCAATGGTTTGTCAGAAAGTATCTGGTTCAGCATTTATAAACCTTCTTTAAAAACTTCGTATTAATGGGGACCAGCAGTTAGCATAATGGCTATGTCGCTGAACTCCCATGTAGTCGACCATGATTCGAGCCCCGGACCTGGTGGCTTAAATTCATGCGGGGGGGCGTGTGCGTGCATGCCCAAGATCCCATAAGGAGAAAGGGGGAGAAGGGATTGCGGCGTGGCCATTCCCACTTGGCAATGATTTCTCGCTTTCTGTCTCTCTCTGTCTTTCTGGGGAGCGTACGCGCCCTATAGCAAATAAATAAATAAATAAATAAAACTCCCTATTATCTTGTGTGATCAGCCAAATAATGAGTGACTTAGGGTGCTCTTTTTTTAATTACTTATTTTATTTTATTTATTATTATTATTATTTTAAATTTGCTGCAGGGCACATGCGCTCACCAGAGAGAGACACAGGGTGAGAGAGAGAATAGAGAGAGAAAGTGAGAAAACAAGCCACCAGGTCCAGGACTTGAACCATGGTTGGCCATGTGGGAGTCCAGCACTTTAACCACCAAGCCACCTGCTGGCCTCAGGGTGCTTGTTTTTAATAAGCCAAATTATGAACATGTGTAAAGGGCCTTTCTGGCATGTCTGTGCAAGGTCTTTACCATGAATCCAATTTTGCAAGAATATCAGTTTCTGAAGGATATGTCATAATGTCTTGGATGAGTGTGTTCAGGAAGTTTACAGTGACTGTAACTCATTAACTGAACTTTAACATCATCATGCAATACTGGTTCAGATGACATTATTGGATACCTTTTGGATTTTGGCAAAAATGCCTTAGAGTCATTAGTTATCTGTCAATCATTTACAGCTCCTTTTTGAAATCAGTTAGCAAATAATGTTTTATCATTACAAACATGTATTCTTGTAAATGTGAGTCATTCTAAGTATTCTTTGTGGTGGTGTCTGAGTGCAGTGGATAGTAAAGGTGTTTCAAACAGCGTGTTGTGATATCTGAGTTTTCAGCAGCCCTTTCAGGGATTAGGACCACTGAAGACCTTCTGCCCAGACTTCATCCTCCTGCCCCCCAGATCTAGCCAGGAGCCAGGTTAGAATACCCTATTTATTCTCTCTGTCTCTCTCTCTCTATTTTTTTATTTTATTTTTTTAATTTTTAAACTTCTTAGCTATCTGCCACTTTTTGGTCTTGCTAATTATTACCTTTCCCTCTGCACCCACAGGATGAGCCAATCAGCAGTTATCTATATCTGAGATCTGAGTGGCCCCATTCGTGCCATGCTGTTTTCATTTTTTGCTCAAAAATTTTTTTCCTTTTTAAAATTTTTTCTGTCCTGTTTTTTTCCCCCTTTTTCCCCCCTTTTCCTTTTCTTTTTACCTTTCTCACTTTTCTGCTCAGCCTTGGCACACTCATTTTCTAGACAGGTCTAGGTTCTCAGTAGCCAACTATCTGACTACTTTCAGAGTCAGATTAATCCTCAACTTCCATTGAATCAGCTGCACAAAGGGAGAAAAGGGTTTAGAGACTGCAGGTCCCTCCTGCATTCCTCTGAATGCTCAGATTTGACTCCAAAAACAAGGAAAAAACGTATAATCCCTCAGATGACTAGAAACCACAGCAGAGGCATAAGAAATATGAGAAACTAAGAAAATATCTCTCCCCCAAGGGAAAAGATTAACTCCTCATTCTCCACAGACAATACAAGAGAACTCATGAAAATGTCAGATAAAGAATTTAGGATATTCATAGGGACAAAGCTAACAGCTATGCAAGAGAAGAAAGACGACGAACTCTGGAAAATGCAGGAGAAAAGAGACAAGTTCCAGGAAGTGAGGAAGTTCTTGCAGGATTTGAAAGAGGAGATATACATCATAAAAAAATAATCAATGGGACCAGCAGGTGGCGTGGTAGTTAAAGACGCTGGACTGCCACATGGCCAACCTTGGTTCAAGTTCTGGACCTGGCGGCTTGCTTTCTCGCTTTCCCTCTCCATCTCTCTCTGATCAAACTGGAAAATAATAATAATAAATAAAGTTAAATAAAATAAATCTTTTTTTAAAAAAAAAGAATCACATGGAATTGTGAGAGCTGAAAGCTGTAATACAGGAAATCAAAACTTCTGCTGAAAATATCAAAAGCAGATTAGATCATGCAGAAGATAGAATCTCAGACATAGATGACAGAACCTCTGACCTAGAAAAATTCACCAAAATGACTGAGAAAATAACCCCAAAAATGAGAATAACATATGAGTAATACCAGTACCATTAAAGTCCCAAACATCCAGAACATCTGTATCCCAGAAAGTGAAGAAACTAATAAGGGTATTGATAATCTATTCCATGAAATCTTGGAAGAAAACTTCCCAAACCTGGAGAGGCACTCAAATATCTAGACCCAAGAAATACAAGGACCCCATATAGAATCAACCCAAGAAGACTGTCACCACAGCACATCATAGCCAGATTGACCAAAACCATAGACAGAGACAAGATACTAAATTTGGCAAGAGAAATGTCAAATTACTTTCAAAGGATATCTCATCAGACTAACGTCGGACCTCTCATCAGAAACAATGAGACCAAGGAAAGAATGAGAAAATATATTCAAAGTGTTAAGTGAAAAACAATTTCAACCAAGAATACTATACCCAGCAAGATTATCTTCCATATGGGAAAAAAAAGACAAAAACATTCTGAGATAAACAAAACCTGAAAGAATTTACCAACACTATACCAGCTCTCCAAGAAGTGCTGAAGGGAGTGCTATACCAGGAAAACTAAAGTCAGACACACAGAAATAAGAGTATAGCAAATAACCAAGAGAATGGCCGGTCTAATGGTAGAGACAAGTCCAGAGTTGAATATTAACTTCCAGAGTTTAAAATGGAAAGATCAGACCACAGTAACACTGCAAATTCAACAGAAGAGAAATTAATTACATGAGACTGAACTAGTGAAATAGAATTTTTTGACTTTAGTCTAAAACATTACCAATTTTCTTCGATGCTTTGATTTCCATAATTTAGGATTCTTGTCTTGAACTGTTAATAGGTTCATCTACCTACTATTTGAACTGAATCCTAACCTTTTTCCTGGCTTTAAGTTTTAAGCAAATTTCTCTTAACATGTTTTGATTTTCATGTATTAAACTAAAACTGTTTTTCTTGAAATGAAAAATGCATTAAAAATACCTATTAATACCTATTTAATGACTGCAGTAAGCTCTACAGCCCCAGCGAGGTGCTACTTTATAGTATGTTCACTTTATTCACTGAGGTTTATGCCTAAAGTCAGACACATGTTCATAGATCTGTATATATTAGCTCTGCTTGCTATCGAAAGTTTTTTAATTAATTAAGATCTTTAGTGAATCAATAAAATGTGAAAACAGGCATGGAACACAAACAAACAAACAAAAAACAGCATGTTGTAATGGAAAATGTCTGTATTTGCCGAAAGGAAATGCTTAGATTGAACCTTAATTGAGGTCATTAATTACTTAAAACTAAGGACATGATTGGTTTTGCATGCCTCTTCCCTGACATAGCTGGAACCTACACCGTGTGTTCTCTGTCGCTGAGACTGAGTCCAAGCACCTGTTATTTGTACCACATGTGAGCGTCGTTCCAGTCTCTCTTTCAGAAAAATCTGTTCGTTTCTCACAAAGTACTGAGTACCTATTTCTACTAAATTAGCCTGATAGATAAGCTTCAAAAGGCCAAAGTAACTCATTAATATAATGTTTCCCCACATGCCAGGAACTTTTATAGGAAAGCTAAGACAGTGACAAATGGCAAGTAGTATTTTTTAAAGGCTCTAGTAGGGGTTATTAGGCAACCTCGTACTACTACATTCCTCAACTTTTTGTACATTTTGAAAAATAATTTTGTCTGAGCAGAGGCAGATGGTATAGCATGAAATTCATTTTTTGCTGTTAGAGTGCTGGTTTTTTAAAAGAATTATTTTATTGAACTTTATTTATTTATTTGTTTGTTTGTTTTAACTTGACCAGACAGGAACAGAGTGAGAGAGAGAGAGGAAAGCAAGAAAGTAAGCCACCAGGTCTAGGACTTGAACCATAGTCAGCCACGTGGGAGTCCAGCACCCTTACCCACCATGCCACCTGCCGGCCCCTGCTGTTACATTGTTAACCACACACAAGGAACCACAAAAAGTTTATAGAAAACTGGAATTTATGACTTATTTTGTGGCAAAGAAATTTTGAAATCCATGCATAGTTTTTTGACATTACACATTTTCAATGGTCTTTTGGAAGACCCCCATTGTACAAAAAGGAGGAGAAGCAAAGCAAATGACTTTATGATGCTATAAAATTCTGTGAATCCTATGAGGTCTTCTATAGGGAGTCTACTAACAGCTGTGATTAAGGTAGAACCAGTATCAAAAAGAAAATGGAGCCACGAAAATTTGAGAGTTCAAGACATTAGTGTCTTTTTTTTCTAGAATTATTTAATTTTATTTCTATTTATTTATTTATTTATTTATTTATTTATTTATTTATTTATTTATTTTTAGAGAGATTTTTGCTATAGGGAGCATGCGCTCACAGTTGACTATGTGGAAGTCCAGCAACATAATCATTATGCCATCTTCTGGTCCCTATTTATTATTCTTTTAAAATTTATTATTGGGAACATGTATTCACCAGCAAGAGACAGAGAGAGAGAGACAGAGAGGGAAATTGAGAAAGCAAGCTGCCAGGTCTGGAACTAGAACCACAGTTGACCATGTGAGAGTCTAGTGCCCCAACCACCATGCCACCTACTGAACTGACATTAGCATCTTTTTATGTATTTTTTTTAGAATTATTTTATTTAACTTTATTTGTTTGTTTGTTTGTTTGTTTGTTTATTTATTTTAGTTTGACCAGAGAAGGACAGAGAGAGAGAAAGTGAGAAAGCAAGCCACCGGGTCCAGGACTTGAACCACAGTTGGCCATGTGAGAGTCCAATATCCTTAACCACCATGCCACCTGCCAGCCCCCTGACATTAGCATCTTCTATCCAGAGCCTCTGCATAATGTGAGCTGAGTGAGCCCACGTAATCCAGCATGACAAACTGGCTGGCTGCAACTCTGTTATTTGCATGATGGTGAGGAAAGCCAGCCCCGATGAAACACTGAGAACACATGTGGCACAAATATTGTGTTTTTTTTGTTTGAATATAATTGGTGAAAGTGTTAGCTTTTAAAAAGCAGCATTGGGGATGGGAGGTAGCAGATGGCATAGTGGTTATATTGTTGGACTCCCACATGGCCAACCGTGGTTCAAGTCCCAGATTTGATGGTTTGAAATACACCGGGTTTGTGTGCATGCATGCCCGAAATCCTGAGAGGAGAATGGAGGAGAGGGATTGTGGAGTGGCCATCCTCCATCTGGAATGGTTTCTTCTTGCTTTCTGTCTGTTTCTCTCTGTGTCTCTGGCAAGCAGAGCAAAAGTCTCGAAAATGCAAAACCAGTAAGTTGCATATGTCTTCGAAAATCCCATTAAGGAAGATGTGTCTCTCACCTAAGATCCCAGGTCACATAGCCCATGTTTGTTTTGATGACATCTAAACATGTGTTGAGCACTTTCTCTTTCTGACATGACACCACTTTATGTATATATCTCACGTATGTATATATTCTCACCACAAAAGTTGTTGAATTCCATCATTTTTGTCATTTTTACATAGGAATAATCCAAAGCTTAAGGTAAGCATTACTGGGACCAGTAAGTGGTGGTGTGGTGGTTAAGGCACTGGACTCCCCCCCCCCCCCCCCATGGCTCACTATGGCTCAAATCCCAGACCCGGAAGCTTGATTTCTCACTTTCTCTCTCTCTGGTGAGCACATGTGCCCTATAGCAAATTATAAATTAATAATAAGATAAAATAAATAATTCCTTAAAAAGAAAGCTTTACTTTTCCCCAAGTACAGGGCGAAGCAGGAGTGGGTGTCATGAACTTGGTGATCCCAAGTCCCAGGTTCTTAACCCACCCCGTGCTCAGACAGGTTGCACTCACCAATTAGAACTGTGTGATTTCTCAGGAAAACAATCAGAGCTATGGCCAGTGTGTTCAGAGGATTTGGTGGGCCTCGTTATTTCATGGACTGAATAATAATATGAAGACAAATGTGTCTCCAGTTCTTCTGCAGATCCACAGAAGACCCGTATATTCCAAAGTAGTTACAGATGTAAAATATGCCTGTGGAAATACGTGTCCCCTCTGGATTTCCATTTAAAATTAGAGGACGCATCATTGGTTTTTAAATAAAAATCTGCTTTTTTCTGTTAACTTGCCAGAAAGTACGTGTGCTCACTGGAAAGAGACAGAGAGACAGTTAGAGAAAGAGATCACTCCCTATGGAATCGGTCACGCTGTAGTCCTCTTTCTGCCATCTCTTCCTCCCCTCAGGATGTTGGGCATGCACACACACATGCTTGATGTGTTTCCCAAACTGTTCTGTCTGGGACTCAAAACATGTAGCCAGACACGTGCATCCAGCCATCCTAACCACCATGCCACTTGCTGACCCCCAAAATTCTACTTTACGATCCATCATATATTTGAAAGAAAGAAATTAATGTAAGTAAAGAAAACTTACTATCACATGAATGCACAATAGGTTGGGTTGATTACGCATACACAAGAACTTAAAGCTCAAGGGCTTCCCAGCTGGCTCTGCTGGCAGCCAAGATGATCAGTTGTCTCCCTTGGTATAAATCAGTGCCACTTCTAAACGACCTACCTTCCATGAGCGGGACTCCTCAGTAACATCTCACCTGATGAGGCCATGCAGATATCTAACTGGGGACTTTCCAACACTCCTGACCACAAGTCATGAGCATGCCCACTACTGACCCTCACTTGCAGGGGTGACCCAGAGCCCCAGCCACCCAGAGCTGTGAGCAGTGAGCCTGGTGGGGCAGTATTCAGAGCCAGCAGCCCAGCGAGATGGTGAGACAGAGGTTAAAGGCCTTTCTTCATTCTCACTTCCTTTCCACCTGGACTCTCTCCATAGAGCACTTTTACCACTCAGAGCCTGGATTCCAATGTGACCACTGAAAGGAAGTGGGCAAGAAGGGCAATGAGAACAGCAGTAATCAGGGGGAAATATACAAACAAGGGACCATCCATGCTGGAATGGGAGTCTTCGGACAATCCTGACCAACTATTACATGATGTGTGAAATTTTGTAACAACAAATCTCAATATTGAGTTAATGAGTTAAAAATTAAAGTATAATTTTGTGAGTCCTGGTCAGGGCTTATAGATGTCTCCATGACCTTGCAAGTAGTTTTCCCCACCCCCCTTGGTAAAACTTCTTCCTCCATATAAATTAAAATTTGGACTTCAGCCTGAATAACATAATATTCTGATTTAAACTGAGCTGACTGGACTGTAATGTACTCATATATATATACATGTATATATATATATGGATAACCTTCTACTCATCTGCCTTTTTCTTCTTAGGTCCTAGGTTATAGGTACATTTGTTTTAAAATTGCCCCTAACAGGAGAACCAGCAGTTAGCGTAATGGCTATGTCACTGGACTCCCACATAGTCAACCGCGGTTCGCGTCCGGACCTGATGGCTTAAAACTCACGCTGGGCGCATGTGCGTGCGTGCCCAAGATCCCAAGAGGAGAATGGAGGAGAAGGGATTGCGGCGTGACCATCCCCCCTGGGGAGTGATTTCTCGCTGTCTCTATGTCTCTCTCTGTCTGTCTGGCCAGCGCACGCGCCCTATAGCGAAAACCTCTCCAAAAAAAAAAATTGCCCCTAACAAGCCCCAAGTCCTTCTACCTAAAGAGTTGTAAAGAGTCAAGGATAATTCTAACTTTCCCATCCTAAAAAAAAAAGAATAAAACTATTTTTCCAGAAATTAGTCTTTTAACCAATGGACAATGTATACCAGAGGTGTAGGTGTAGGGAGGTACTTTTAAAAATAATCTTGATGGGACCAGCAGATGGCATAATGGTTATGTCACTAGACTCCCATATAGTCAACCATAGTTGGTGTCCCAGACCTGGTGGCTTAAAACTCATGCTGGGGAGACCAGCAGTTGGCGTAATGGCTATGTTGCTGGACTCCCATGTGATTGACCGTGGTTCGAGTCCCGCACCTGGTGGCTTAAACTCATGCTGGGTGAGTGTGCATGCGTGCCCAAGATCCCAAGAGGAGAATGGAAGAGAAGGGATTTGTGGCATGGCCATCCCTCCTGGGGGGTGATTTCTCGCTTTCTGTCTCTCTGTGTCTCTCCAGAGAGCACACATGCCCTATAGTAAAAATCTCTCAAAAATAATAATAAAAATATTGACAGAGACCAGCAGGTGTGTAGTTAAGGCACTAGATTCCCACATGGCCAACAGTGGTTCGAGTCCCAGACCCGGCAACTTGCTTTCTCACTTTCTCTTTCTCTCTCTTTCTCTCTCTGGTGAGCACACGTGCCCTATAACAAATTTAAAAATATAATAAGTAAAATAAAATAAATAATTATTTAAACAAGAAAAAAAGAAACTTGACATTTGTTGTGAAGAGGTGAAAAACTATACAGCAGTCCAACCCATAGCGAGCATGCTGCTGCCACATGTTCGAAAAATCCCTTTGGGACATGTTTGGAGCAGGCAGCCCAGGTCAGGATGCTGACCCTAGAGCGATCGGAAACGTTTCTATTCACAGAGGAAATTTCAACATGCCTCCTTTACAACATCCTAGAAGGAAAAATGACTCATGATATTTAACAAAGAAGATATCTATTTTAGCCAGTTTCAATATCTTCTCTAGTCATACTTCCAATTTCACAGAAATACAAATATGAAAGTTCATTTTCTTTTTTTAAAGAGATTTTTCCTATAGGGTGTGTGTTCATTAGAGAGACAGAGAGACAGAAAGCAAGAAATCACTCTCTGGGGGGGATGGTCACAACACAAACCCTTCTCCTCCATTTTCCACTTGGGATCTTGGGCACACACATACATGTGCCCTTCATGAGTTTAAGCCAACAGGTCCGGGACTCAAACTCTGGTTGACTATGTGGGAAACCAGTGATGTAACCATTATGCCATCTGCTGGTCTCTGAAAGTTCATTTTTAAAACATATGAAATTAATAGACCTGTGTTTTACTAAAAAAAAGAAAGAAAGAAAGAAAAAAAAGAAAATCTGAACACTGTTCACAGACTAGAATGTCAACCAGTATATTGACTATACCATACACTACATGACATAAGAACACTGCCACTTCATACAACAAAACATATTTTTGTTCAAGAGGAGTGTAGAATTAAATTTCCCCTCTTAATTTTTTAAAGAATTATTTCATTTAATTTTATTAATTATTGTTATTATTACGTTTTACTTTGACCAGAGAAAGAAACAGAGAGAGGGAAAGTGAGAAAGCAAGCTGCCAGGTTCAAGATTCAAATCATCATTAGCCTTGTGGGAGTCCAACGCTCTAACCACCACACCATTTGCCAGCCCCATCCCTCTTCATTTTATTACCAATACTTCTTCAAAGTTCTTCAGGCATCATTTAATCATCCTTAACCAAATATGATAGCTGGGGTCAGATGGTGGCACAACAATAAATGTGACACTCTGCATGTTTGACCCACACAAGAAGGTTCAGAGTTCAAGCCCAGAGACCTTTCTGAGAACGAGCACATGCCCGTGATTTGGGGCTGGCTGGTACTGGCAGTGGATCACAGCATCAAGACCGTGTTGAGGATGCTGTCTCTCTGGTGCTATCTCTGTGTGTTTCTCTGCTCACTCATGGGAAAAATGAATAATTGTTTCAAAAACTCAAATACAATTGTTGTCTGTAGGGAAAACATTGATGCAATTCTTTGAGCTGTGAACTGAGCTAGCGGCTAGTTTCTTGGACCATTACTTTTACATTTTAAGAATGACTGACACAGGACCAGAGGTGGTGTGGTCATTAAAAAACTGGACTTCCACAGAGCTGAACACAGTTTGAATCCCAGACTTGGCAACTTGCTTTCTCACTTTCCCTTTCTCTCTCTGGTCAAATTAAAAAATAAAAATAATGAATAAAATGAAATAAATAGTTTGAAAAATAATAATAATAAATGTCAAATCACTGGACTCCCCACATGGTCGACTGCAGTTTGAGTTCCAGAGCCTGCAGCTTAAAACTCAAGCCAGGCATATGTGTGTGAGTGTGTGCCTAAAATCCTGAGAGGAGAATGGAGGAGAAGGGATTGCAGCATGACCAACCCCCCAGGGGGTGATTTCTTGCTCTCTGTCTCTGTCTCCTTGGTAAGCACATGCACCCTATACCAAAAAAAAAAAAAACTCTCTCTCAAAAAAGAGAATGGCTGACAAACTTGACAAACTATGGCTATTCAAACATGGGCATTTTGGGGACCGTTTCTCAAAGAAATTTCTTACTTCAAAGGAAATAACTGATGGCACTTGTTTCCAATGATACATTCAAGTTTTCAAAATAAAAGAAGATTTAAATTTTGAAAACATGCATCTGTTACTTTGTGTTTAAGAGCTTTCAATATTTAAAACCTTTGGATGAAATCAGTGGAAATACTGGTCAACAGTTGATTTTATATAATAAAATTTATTAACATTTTGAAAATCTGTAAAACTCAATGAACCTATTTTCCAAATTTCTAATTTATGGTGTTACAAAATCATGCATATGTAAAAGATAGATTTGAAGCATAAAATGGGCCTTTTTTTTTTCAGTTTTTACTGTAGGGACTATGTGCTTGCTGGAGAGATAGAAACAGAGAGAAAGTGAGAATCTCCCCCCAGGGGGGCTGGCCACACCACATCCCTTCTCTTTACGGGATTCAGGCATGCACACAGTTGCACCTGACATGTTCCTCAAGCTGCCAGGTACAGGACTCAAAAGGTACAGTTGGCCACGTGGGATCCAGTCACCTTAACCACTACGCTGGCTAGGCCAGACCAACGAATTTTATGTAACAGAGTACAAAACTTTACTGAATTGGGATCAACCTATGGCTGGTGGTTCGAGAAGCTGTATCATACATGGCCATCTATGTGGTTCTAGAACCAGACGTGGTGGCTTGAAAGACACACTAGGCGTGTGTGTGTGCATGCTCAAAATACTGAAAAGAAGGAGCAGCAGAATAGAAAGGATTGTGTGACCATTCCCTGTGGAGACGCTCTCTCCCTCTTCCTCTCTTTCTCTGGCAAGTGTGTACACCTTCTGGTAAATTAAAAGAATTTCACTGAATTCATTTTAGAGTCCATATTTCAATTAATTTTAGGGAGATATCACTTGTAGAGTTTTGGTATAGTGTCAAAGAAAAATATCCATGGGGCTGGCAGGTGGCATGGTGGTTAAGGCACTGAACTCCCACATGGCTGACCATGCTTCAAGTCCCGGACCTGGTGGCTTGCCTTCTCACTTTCCCCCCTCTCTGCTCAAATTAAAAATAATAATGATTATTATTATTAAAAATTATTATTATTAAAAAATCATTATTATCTGCAAAGCTATCTTAATATTCCTCCCTTTCTTTCTTTCTTTTTTTAAGATTTTTTTTTTTTTTTTTTTTTTTTTTGCTATAGAGTGCATGCACTCACCAGAGAGAGAGATAGAATGCAAAAATGCACCTGCTAGAGGGAGGCCTCATTGCAATCCCTTCTCCTCCATTCTCCTCTTGGGATTTGGGGAACTTATGCACATGTGCCTGGAGTGAGTTTTAAGCTGCTGGATTGAGGACTTGAACCACTGTTGACTACATGGGAGTACAGTGGCATAACCATTATGCCATCTACTGGTCCCAGTATTTCTCCCTTTCTAACTTTATACGTGTGAGGTCATATTTTCTTACACAATTTTTTTTCTTTTTTTTTAGGTTTTTGCAATTGGGGGCATGTGCCCTCCAGAGAGAGACAGAGGGAGGGAAAGTGAGAAATCATCCCCTCCCACACACACACACACCTCCCAAGGATAGCCACACTGCAATCTATTCTCCTCTCAGGATTTTAAGCACATATGCAAACACGTCAAGCTATTGGGCCTGGGACTCGAACTGGAGTCTAACATGTGAGAGTCTAGTATCCTACCACCACGCTGCCTATTGGCCCGATTCTTATACAATTCAACCAAGACAGTGTCTCACAACAGACTGAATGCAGAAGCACATGTGAAAATCCAGCTGTCTTCTATGAAACCAGATGTCTAAAAAATTTGTGAGACCAACTTCATGGTGCAGTGGTAGGTAATGTACCACTTAAAGAGAAGCCAGATTCCAGAAGGCCACCATGGTTTGAATCCCCAACCTGGTCAGCCTGAAGCACACTGAACATGCATATAAGTGTCCAAGATGTGATGAGCTGGAGGACTGGAGGAAGGAGATGAAGGAGTGACCAGACTCTGCAGAGGGTGCTTCTCTTTTTCTCTCTCACACTCATATAAATAAAGAAAAAAATTTGTGAAAATTCTAGTTGATTTTTAATATAATTTTTTCATGCACTCTATCATAAAGAAAAAGACTCTATTGTAAGTAAAGCAAAAAATTGTGAAAATTCTGAGAGTTTCTTTTTAAAAAATAAATTTAAAAATAATTTGCCAGAGGATGTGTGCATTCATGAGAGAGAGACAAAACCCCCCAAGGATCAATGGTCACATGGCAATTCCTTTGCCATCTCTCCTTTGGGATTTAGAGCACACATGCACAGGTGTCCTGTGGGTCTCCCACGCCGCAGGATCCTGGACTTGAACCATGCTGTCAGCTACGTGGAATCCAGTCTGCCTTAACCACCACACCACAGGTTGACCTGAAAATGCCAGTATTTACTAAAAATTTTATTTTGGGGACCAGCATATGGCTTAATGGTTGCATCACTGGACTCCCACAGAGTCACATGTGTGTGCTGCCCAAGATCTGGAGAGGAGAATGGAGGAGAAAGGATTGCAGCGTGGCCATCTCCCCTAGGGAGTGATTTTTCACTTTCTGTCTCTCTGTCTTTCTTTGTCACTCTGGCAAGTACACACACCCTATAGCAAAAATCTCTCTCTAAAATAATAATAATAATATTTTTATTTTTTTAAAAGTTATTTTTAACTTAAAGTGTGCTATGTATACTAATGTTATGGTTTATTTTTAATAACAAATTAGTTAATATATTTATAAATAATAAATATTTTAAAGTTTTACATTTTAATTTCTTTTAAAAATAATTATTTAAGGGGACCAGCAAGTTGCATGGTGGTTGAGGTTCTGGACACTCCCACATGGCCGACCCCGGTTCGAGTCCCAGACCTGGAAGCTTGCTTTCTCACTTTCCCACTCCCTCTTTCTCTCTCTCTCTCTCTCTGTCTTTCTCTGGTCAAATAAAAATAAATGAATGAATGAATAAAATTAAATAATCCTTAAAATTCTTAAAAAGAAAAAATAATTATTATTTAATTAATTTTATTTATTATTATTTTTTTAATTTTATATAGACACTCACCAGGGAGACAGAGAGCGAGAGATGGGAAGTAAGAAAGCAAGTTGCCTGGTCTAAGACTTGAACTGCAGTCAGCCATGTGGGAGTCCAACATACTCCAACCGCCATGCTGCATGCTGGCCCCTTATTTTAATTAATTAATTAATTAAAATTTTTAATTTATTTATTACTATTATTCAATTTGGCCAGAGAGAGAGAGAGAGAGAGAAGAGTGAGAAGGCAAGCTGCCAGGTCCTCGCACAGTCAGCCATGTTGGAGTCCAGCAACCCTATCACCATGCCACCTGCCGGCCCTGGCCCCTTATCTTAATTTCTATTATAGCAAATACTAATAGATATCATTGATATAAGCAAAAAACTTTTTGGAGTCCTAAATAATTTGGAAGAGAACAACTGCCTTACAACATTATATGTCATTGAACATACATGGATATATGTCTACATTATTGCTTGATTATTTGAAGAAATAATTGTGAGGAGGTGGCAAGGATCATTGTAATCCCCCAGTCCTTTTTAGTTTGAGCACCTATTTAGCTGCCCCGGTAAAATATTTCACTTCCCACCCTCCCTGTGGCAAAGGGTGATATGTGCCTAAGTTCTGCCTAGTAAGATTATAAGTCAAGTATGCTTTTTCTTCTCTTTCTCCATTATGCTTCCAACAGTGATGGCTGGAATTCAAACAGTCATTTTGGAACATGAGGACAAGAGATGGAGGATAATAAGACCAATCCTGGAACACTGTGTGGAACGTTATGCCATCCCTAGATTGCCTACCTCTCTCTAAATTTCTTTAACAAAAGAGAAAGAAACATCTTGTTTACACCACAGTTGTTCTGATTTTTCCATTATGTCTAGTCAAATCTAATCCTAAAATATACAATTTGAAGAGACCAATGCTGTACATAAATAGTTTGGGTTTTTCTTAATATAGAATCTCTGACCAAAAAAAAAAGTTGTTTCATTAGTAAAACCAAAACAAACAGTACAAACAACAAACTTTCCCCAACGTGAGGAATGATATGCAGTGACCCAGATTTTCTCTGTAGATTCAAACAAAGTATAAAACTTCAAAATTATGGAAAACATATTATACATTCATCATTGTGCCAGCATTTATCTCAGCATCGTGAGGTTCTTTGATTTACTCTGTTGAAGCAAAGACCTCGGTTGCCCTTTTGACCAAGTGACCAATGTACCCACAAACTAAGGCTAACTCATCTAATGAATAGGTATGGTTTTTTAAAAAGTGGTTGGGGGCAACCAGGTGGTACAATGGTTAAGGCATCGGATTCCCACCTGGTTGACCACGGTTCAAGTCCCAGACCCAGTGGCTTGAAAATTACATCTGGCACATGCATCTGTGTGCCCAAAATATTGTGGCATGGCAATCCCTCCGGGGAAATGGGGTGATTTGTCACTTCCTGTCTCTCTGGTGAGTGCATATGCCCTATAGCAAAAGTTGGGTCCTCTGCACTGCAGCCCCTCCATAGCCGCGAGCCCGCCGCCGCTGTCTCCGAGCAGAAGATGGCTGTGCCTCTCACGTACGTCGATTTGGGCAAGCCTGCCAGGGATGTCTTCACCAAGGGCTATGGATTTCGCCTAATAAAGCTTGATTTGAAAACAAAGTCTGAGAATGGATTGGAATTTACCAGCTCGGGCTCAGCCAACACTGAGACCACCAAGTGACGGGTAGTCTGGAAACTAAGTACAGATGGCCGGAAAACCACCTGATGTTTCCGGAGAAGTGGAACGCTGACCACAGGCTAGGCACCGAGAGCACCCTGGAAGACCAGCTTGCTTGTGGACTGAAGGTGACCTTCGACTCTTCCTTCTCATCTAACACGGGGTGGGGTGGGGGGGTGGGGAGGCTGTGCTAAAATCAAGACAGCCTACAAGCAGGAGCACATCAACCTGGGCTGTGACGTGTATTTCGTTTTTCTTTTTTTCTTTTTCTTTTTTTTTTTGAGAGGTTTTTGCTATAGGGTGCGTGCGCTGGCCAGACAGACAGAGAGAGACAGAAAGCGAGAAATCACCTCCCAGGGGGAATGGCCACACTGCAATCCCTTCACCTCCATTCTCCTCTCTAGATCTTGGGCACGGATGCAAACGTGCCCGGCGTGAGTTTTAAGCCACAGGGTCTGGGATGCGAACCGCAGTCGACTACATGGGAGTCCAGCGACATAGCCATTACGCTAACTGCTGGTCCCTGCAACGTGGATTTCGACATTGCTGGGCCTTCCATCCAGGGAGCTCTGGTGCTGGGCTACGAGGGCTGGCTGGCTACCAGATGAATTTTGAGACTGAGAAGTCCCAAGTGACCCCGAGCAACTTCGCAGTGGGCTACATGACTGATGAATTCCAGCTTCACACTGACGTGAATGATGGGACAGAGTTTGGTGGCTCCATTTACCAGAAGGCGAACAAAAAGTTGGAGACTGCCGTCAGTCTCCCCTGGACAGCAGGAAACAGTAACTCATGCTTTGGAATAGCAGCCAAGTATCAGACCGACCCGACGCCTGTTTCTCGGCTAAAGTGAACAACTCTAGTCTAATAGGCCTAGGATACACTCAGATCCTAAAGCCAGGAATCAAATTGACGCTGTCAGCTCTGCTGGATGGCAAGAACGTCAACGCTGGTGGCCACAAACTTGGTTTAGGACTGGAATTTCAAGCATAAAAAATACTGTACAATCGTTTAATTTAAAAACTGTTTTGCAGCATAGCTACCTTCAGAATTTAGTGTACCTTTTAATGTTGTATGTCTGGGATGCAAGTATTGCTAAATATCATGTTAGTCCTCCAGGTTAAAGACGATTGAGCTTTAAGATGTTACCCTTTAGAGGTACAGAAGGGACCCAATTCCAAAAAAAGGTTATTTCAGCTATAGGCATGGGCTGGGGGTTTGCAGGGTGGGATCGTGGTGGCCCTTCTAGAGATGCAGGTGTTTTTTTTGGTTTGTTTGTTTGTTTTTTTTTTTTTTAATCTAGAAATAGCTGCAGGTGGAAGTTGATACTATGTAGGTACTTTGTAAGTTCCTATTGAGTAAAGGAATGATATTGTGACTTCTTGAAACTTGAACCTTAGTTTCCTAACCTTAATTGGTGAGAGGCTCATTTGCTTGATGGTGTGTACAAACTCCTCTGAACAGGACTTTTATAGACAGATTTTTATGACCTATTTCCACCCCACTCCATCATCACTTCCTTTACACCAAAGTAGTCTGCTGGGTGTGGTAGCTGTTTCTTTTGTGCCATTTTGGGGTAGAAGGAGTGTATGTGATGAAGCCAATAATTCAGTACTGAATTCCTTCTTCCTTCTTTTTTTTGCCCTTACACCAGAGTATGAGATAGCTTTCAGGAGCTCCAGCTGCAAGCTGGGAAGAGTCTGTGTGGTTGTAATCACATGGTGACAGCACTTGGAATCCAAATTGGACTTCTGTTATATTCTCACCACACAATTTATTTTTTAGCAGTTCAATGGATACATTTTAGAGTCTTCCATTTAGTGTGGAATTAGATCCTCCCCTTCAAATGCTGTAATTAACATCACTTGAAATGAAACTTGAATAAAATATTGAAACCTCAAAACAAAACAAAAAAGTTGGTTGATCAAAACACAACTAAAGTTTGGAAATGCTACCTGTGGTACATCAAAGTGTCAATCATATATGCAGTCGTCACTTAAAGAATTAGTGTGTGCCAATGTTATCGTTTAAAATGTATTTACAGAGGTTAGAAGAGCAATGTCTGTCCTCCCTTATGCAAAGAGTGATGGCATCCGGGAGCATGTCACAAGCCTAAGTTTAGTTAGTGGCTTTGAGCTGGTTTGGAGTTTTATCCACTAAGTATGATCTTCTGACCCCTCAGTTTTACAACTTTCCACTCTCTGTGCAGCATGGCACCTCTCCACTTCTGAGTTAATCATTTCTTCACCATTATCTGCCAAGAGTTCTTATCTCTTCTGCTGTCACTTTATAACAGGGTCCTCTTATCAACCTGCATGGAGTCATGTGATCAGTCAAAGCCTATCACAAGTTCCCATTCTTCTGATTAGAAACCATCAAGAAACTGGATACATGGTTTACAGCGGGTCACAAATGCTGGAAAAAGTACAGAGTCCAGGGAAAGACTTGCTCGTAACTTTCTGAATTCTGGATTTTTTTTTTCCTTTTTTCTTAACTTTCACTGAGGATCAGTGTGTCTGATGTGTCCTTCCCCAGGCCACAACATTTGACAAACTGTTTTTCCTGATGCTCCATGATTTCTGCCTTAAGCCAAAGGACAGCCTATCATTTCACCAAGAATGTCTTCGAATTCGGATACTGGGGATTTACAAGCGACTCTAAAGCATGAACATACACCTATTGGTAAGTAGGAGTTGCTCTAATTATCTAAGTATGCTACTACATTAATCGTGTAATTTAATCTTGCTGACAGATATTAGATTTTAAGTCATTACTTTTCTCGTGTTTATTAAAGCACACAATAAGCCCATGTTTAATTGCACATGTATGGTTTTTGCAATTCAAAGAAAGCAAACTGCTATTCGAACTGATGAATATTATTCATTATATCCAATGTTTCGGATGGCATTCCATTAGCCAAAATCAGCTAGGAAATACAATTCAAAATATAAGTCATCTATTTTCATCCTTAATCTTTTCTGATAATTTCTAATCAGAAATGAGAAGTTAACATGTGAAACAAGTTAATCATATTGAGCGATCATTGATTAAAGTTTAACAGCTTCAAGTGTTTCTGACGTTTCAAGCCACACAGCAATACGGAGTTCACCCACAACAGATGCTGTGGAAACATTTTATTTTTCTGGGAAATAAAAATAAGGCCCAAACAAAACAAAACAAAAGTCATCAAATTAGTTAAGAATTAGAACAGTCACTATTTTCCAAAATAATGAACACGTCCTGGTTTTATGAACAGACATATGTAAATGAAGCAAATTTTCATTTGGAAAAAGAACCCAAAAAATGGAGTCACCAATTTGTTCATTTTACAGCAAGACTACCTTCGGTTATTCCTAAAACTAAAGGACTACGGGAAGCGATTGCGGTGGGTTATGGACGTTAGTCTGTTGGGAAGTCCATTCTCCTCACTTGCCCCCAGTTTTGAGGATCTGCGTCTCCCCTCCAGCTCTTTCCTAGACTTTCGGACCGTAACGTCCCTCCGAGCGTGCAGGGGCCGGTCCTGAGTCCGGCCCCAGCTTCGTATTAACCAGAAGGAAAATCAAGGGCTAGCCTCTCCTTTCTTTCCTCTTTGGTAGCCAGCTGACTCCAGAGAAGGCAGTGATTGCTGTTTTATGGGCCAGCTACACCCTAAAGTATATCACTTGAGGAAATGTTTACCAAAAAATGTTCTGTACTTAGGAAAAGGAAAACAGAGAAGGCAAGCAGAGGGCCGCAGAGAATCAATGGCTCTGCAGATAACGACCAAAATATGGGCGCAATAAAGGCGCTGGAAGAAAAGCACGGAACGATTGCACTCAGTCGGGCATAACCGCCACGGTGCGCTGGGGGAGACCCCTCCAGACAGCCTCGGGACTCCGCCTGGGCGGGCTCTGCTCCGGGCTCCCCGCGAGAGCGCGCTCGAGCCGGAGACGCGTACAGCGCGCGCGCACGGGGGGGAAGCACGCTCGGGGGCGCGCGCCCGCTAGGGGCTATCCCAGGCTCCTGCCGCGCTCAGTGCCCGCCGGCCGCTGTGAGTAAAAAAGCCGAGCGGCTGGGAAGACCACACGCGCGGATCCCGCACAGCGCGGCCTAGACCCCAGGGGGGGAGTTAAAGAGGGCATGGGGGGGTGGGGGGGGACGCGTTGGCTTCTCTCAGCCACCGCGGAGGAGCTGCCTTGTCAACGCTCGCACGCGCACTCGCACCGCCAGGGCTAGCCTGGGACCCAGGCGGGCTGTCCTAATCCAGAATAGACAACACCTGCAGGTCTAGGATCCGTCCCATCGCAGAAGGTCGGACCTGGAGGACTGTCGGTCCCGCGCCAGGTGGACTGCTGGGGAACTGAGCCTCAAAAAAAGTTCCAAAGGTGACGCTCCCCCGCCCCCTCCCCCCTCCCGCCCCTTCGCAGCGAGCTCACCCGAACACCCTCCACCTGTCCAAACACTTCCGGGCGCCAGATACCGGGATGACAAAATTCCAGCTCGTTTTCCAGCAAAAATTACCTCATTCTGGATCTAGTTCGCAGTCACCGCTCCCCTCGGCAGCCCCCGCCCCCCTGCGCCGCTTCCCCGCTGAGATGCACTCTTCCCTCTTTTGGCCTCGCAGCCCACAGGTGGCTGTGAGACGTCCCATCTGCAGCATACTAGTGACCTCATAGCCTCCAGGAAATGGTGTAGGTCACCCCTGGGGGTCTCAGTTGGACAGCCATCCAAAGGGATGAGGAGGAGAAAGAGGGGACAGAGTGGACTCCATTTCTGAAATAGAGCTGCCCTTGAATGGGTCTCTCTGCCCAGGGCAGGCCCACTGAGAACTGCGCAGCTGGACCGTGCCTACCGCCCAGGGCGGCTTTGAGATGGCCAGCTGAGGTGGCCAAGGGAGGCTTAGGGTAGCTCTCAAATCTGAGCCCAGTCTCTGTAGATAGGTGTCAGTCCAGGTTTCCAATTCTGCACTGAACTCAGCTACGGTTAGCTGCGTTGGGCTAGGGAACGTGCCTCCTATTTAAATGCCCATCTTTTCACTGGAGCTTAACTGGGCTTACCTTCTCTGCAAATGGCGTTCCATGAGACTTGTGGGCAGGTGTCTGTGCTCTGTGGAAAGGGAGAGGTAAGATATAGTTGTTCCCCCACCTGACTGCGAGATAGTCACCTAATGGTAAGAGCACCAGGTTGTTCCCTGAAAGTTAACGAGCTCTGGGGCACTGGCGCCTTTTGGTTTCTGGCCTAGGTTTTGTTCTTAGTCTCAAATGGGGTAATGCGCTGAATGATATGCAATGCTAACTGGGCAGACTTTTTGTACTTATCTACATCAACAAAAGAGCCAAATCTGTCTGGTAGAAAACAAGAATTTATTGGCCCCCTCCCACAATGCGCCCAACAAGATGCTTTCATTTGTATTAAATTTTCATCTTCTGTTTACAGAATACCTGATGCACATTTGATATAATGTTGCGTATTATCCACAGGGAGTTCCAGGATACGCAATACACAATGCTAACACTGCTGTCTGGTCCCTGAATGCTCAGGGAGTCTGATTTTATTTCAGTGACGGCCTCTAGCAAATTCTGTGCCCATAGGAGCTCGGAAAGTAGATATCATTCTGTTGAAAGTGTGATAGCTCGTTTTGTCACCCTGTCTTCTAGCTAGCATTTATTTATTTATTTATTTATTTTTTGGAGATTATTTATTTATTTTGGAGAGTTTTTTTTTTTTCTTTTAGGGCATATTGCTTGGCAGAAAGACAGAGAGAGACAGAGAGACAGAAAGAGAGAAATCATCCCCCAGGGGGGATGGCCACATCGCAATCCCTTCTGCTCTATTCTCCTCTCAGGATCTTGGGCACGCACGCACACGCGCCTGGTGTGAGTTTAAGCCACTGGGTCCGGGACTCAAACCGCGGTGGTCCACATAGTCCAGCGACATAGCCATTACGCCAACTGCTGGTTCTGCCAGCTTTATTTGTAAAGCAGTTTAGAATGCCAGTCATTCAAGCCCGAATTCTGATTTTTGTATTTGGCCCATAGGCTACCAATATCTTCTAGGAAGCCAAACTCTGGAGCCACCTCTTCTCCTCTGTCCCAGTCTCCAAAACAATGCTTCCCAAATTCCTCTTACTGGCCTGGATCCACAAGTTGTGTCCAGAATTAAAGGATTTCTGTAACACATCTTTTTTCTTTTTTGAGAGAGATTTTTGTTTGTTTGTTATAGAGTGTGCGTGCTCACTGGAGAGATAGAAAGACAGTAAACAAGAAATCATCTCTCAAAGGGGATGGCCATGCTGCAATCCCTTCTTCTCCATTCTCTTACTATTTTAGGTACACGCGCCCAGCCTGAGTTTCAAGCCACTGGGTCAGGACTCAAACTGTAGTTAGTCACATGAGAGTCCAGCATATTAACCACTATGCCACCTGCTGGCCTCTGTAACAGCTCTTTTAATAAGCCAAGAAAGAGGATCAGCAGATGGTCTAATGGTTACATCGCTGGACAACAATGCAGTCAACCATGGTTCAAGACCTGGGCCAGGTGGTTTAAAACTCATGCCAGGTGCATGTGCGTGCATGTCTAAAATCCCAAGAGGAGACTGGAGAAGAAGAATTACAATGTGTCCATCTCCCCAGTGGGGTGATTTCTCGCTTTCTGTCCTCTGTCTCTGTCTTTCCAGAGAGCACATGAGCCCTATAGCAAAAAAATCTAAACAAACAAACAAAAACAGAAAAACAAGAAAGACTTGGAGCATGAAGAGAGAACAGAGGCTTGGTAATGCAAAATCCTTTATTTTTACTCAACCCCTCCACCAGATGCATGGCTAGGGTTATCTTGAATTTAGCCTTAAACTTGAGCTATGCTAGGGAATGGTTCCAGAAAAGACTTGTATGCAGAAGCTCAGCCTCTCTGCAGCAACATCCCATAATGCTCCAGGCAAGACCAAAGTCAGACACCTTCACTTCCCAGGTCCGGAACTGACCCTAGGATAGCGCTACTTCTTTGAGTTGCATTTCCTCAGCCTTAACCTTCCTGGAACAAAAATTTCTCTAAGAACTCCATCTGACTTCAAGGATTTCAGGAGTTTAGGGGGCATCGTGCTCTGAATAGGCCATGGGGAAGAGTTGAAATGATTGGTTGAGTTTGAGAGATTAAGCCTGGGAAAACCAAGTAGACTGAAATTGCCCAGAGAAATCGATACAGGCTGCCTGTTTTAGTCTTTTGGAAAGCCCCATTGTGTGTTTGTTATGTGATTAATAAGTAAGAAATGATATATTTAATTTTTAAACTTCAAATAACCTGAACACAGGGGCTAGCCAGTGGCGTGGTGGTTAGGGTGGCTGGATTCCACATGGCCGACTGTGTAGTGCCAGTCCTGGACCTGGCAGCTTGAGAAACTTGGGGAACAAAGGTGCATTTATGCTCAAAATCCAAGGGGAGAATGGAGGAGGAGGGATTGAGGCATGGCCATCCTCTTTGGGGGGGGGGGGGGGTGATTTCCTACTTTCCTACTTCCTTTGTCTCTCCTGCATGTGCATGCATCCTGCAGCAAAAACTATAAAACAAACAAACAAAAACAAACTTGAATACAGATAACCCCAGAGTCATTTTATGAATTTCATCTGAGCATAATATTAATTGTCCCTGAATCCTGCAATCAAGTGAGTACTTCCCACTGGAAGAATCTGATCCTAGGATGATTAGTGATTCCACTTCTTGGTTATTTTCCTTATGGAAAGATGAGTTAGGGTGAAGTTAGGGGAAAAGAGAAAGGAAAGGAGAGTTGATATTTATTAACCGCATGGCGTGCCATTTTGCTGCCACTGTCTCATTTCACTATGAAGTTTATTTTGTTAAACTGATCTTACTGATTAACACATAGAAGCAGGTGGGAAGAGCAGGTGGTGCGGAGGTTGAGGTGTTGGATCCCACATGTCTGACTTTGTGCTTTTAAGTCCTTGACCCAGCAGCTTAAAAATCACATCAGGCGTTTGCACCCAAAATCTCAAAAGGAGAATGGAAGAGAAGGGATCGTAGTGTGGTCATCCTCCTGGGTGTGTGTGTGTTCTCTGTCTCTCTCTCTCTCTCTCTTTGTAGCAAACACATGTGTCCTTTAGGGGTGGGAAAGAGAATCAGAAAGGTCAGGTGACCTTACCCAGGACCACTCAGCTTGAGAGTGAGCTTTAAATACAATAGAACCCCAAAAATATGATTCTGAAAATCCAAGCTCATTCCCTGAGGTAGTAACTACTTGTTCTAGGTTATTTAAAGGAATTTGATTTTAAATAATGTTGGTCTACTCAGACTTTCTTCCGAAAGACAGTTGAGGCTTAAACAAGACAACTGTAAGTGGCTCTTTATCTTCCTTTTCGTTCCACAGTGGAAATCAGAGTTGGAACCCTGTAAAATTCAGGAGTGAGATGGGGGTGGCTCACCGGGGCACAGTGGAGGTGGGGTGTGGGAGAGTTGAGGTCTGGCAGGAGTGGGAAGGTACTTTTGATCTCCCTTGGATTTTCTAGACAGGATCTGTGGAGTTTGGATGGAGTTTAGCCTGTGGATGTGTGGTGAACTGTGACAACTCCCAAGGCCACCAACACACGGTGGGAAGGAACTGAGAGGAAGTTGGAGCAGCTATTGGGTACAGAGTCAGTGAGTATGAAGGCAGGGGAATCACTCAAACTGAGCGGCGGCGTTTGGATAGAGGAAATAAACAGACTGTCGTCTTATGGAAAGAGTAAATAGGAACAAAAGACAGTTTAGTCACCTTTGTTTTTAAGCACTTGTGCCCCTTGCAATGTGACTCCCACGCTGGCGCTCACATTCTTTAGTTATTAAGCGCTGGATTCCTCGATGAGGGTCTGGTCACCTGCAGCCTCTGCCCCGCCCCCCGCAAGCTCCACCCCCTCCGCGGTCTCTCTAGGGTTGGAAAGAAAATTGGAATCTACCGCCTGGACCTTTAATCGACTTCCCAGTTTCCAAGCAAAAAACGCTGGGGAAAAGCAAATTAACCCCGGCTTTGGCGCAGCTGGCCACCATCGCTGAGTCACAAAAGTTGCCCCGAGGTTGGAGAAGACGATGCGCTACCTCTGAAGCAGCTCCGACTCTTAACACTTCCTCTAGTTCTACCCTACGCCTGGGGGTGACAATTGCGTGGTAGACCACGCCTCTTTCCAGCCGTCCCCTCTCCCTCATTTTCTGTGTTGAACTAGAGAGACCCACAACTGCTCGCTGCTGGCCCGCTGCTCTTGGATCATAAGAATCAGGAGCCCCTAAAGCAGGGGATTTTCTGGAGGAAGCTCCTCTGCTTGGGTTCATCTACCCAGCAAGAGCAGAGGAATTCCAAAGCACAGCGTGAAGGTACCCCTCCCTCACGAAACTGCGGTGTGGCCGGAAGCAGTTCATCAGAAGCCTAGAATAATCTTCTGCAAAGGATGTAGTTTCTCGTCCAGGTGGCGGCGGAGGTGGGCATGGGTGTGAGGTATGGGGAATGGAATTGCAGCTAGTTTCCCTAAGCGCTTGGTGGCCTGCAGGCACCAGGATCTTCCTTCTGGCTGGTCACGAGGATGGACATGGGTGGCTCAAGGGGCCGGAGTCTCTCAGCGAGTTTGGAGCTCACATCTCCATTTCAATTACAGAGGAAGAGATAGATTAGATGGGACCACCTACCTGAGATTATTTCTCCAGTCCCCCTCCCTTCTCAAGACCGGATCTCTCCCTGTTCACTTCTGAAGGGCAACCCTGTACCAAGGCAGGCCAGTCAGGACCCCTGGGTTGGGTCTATAAAGCCACAAAGAAAATGAAGTTGAAAAGTTCTTTATTGAAGAAAAGAACATCAGATTCCGATAATCCAGGCTGAACCCTCCAAAACCCCTCCTTGCCTTCAGGGCAAGGATGGAAAATTGTCTGGGGAAGGGGGCTGGGAAACCAGATTACCCAGATAATTGCTTCGGCTTTCATTTTCCTCCCCAGTAAAGAAAAGGTCTTGATACGTTCAGATACTCCCTCGGGGTTTGTGAATCGATCTCGCCATGTGTGGGCTACTTCTAACAGGGGTAATGTCAAAACTGGCTGCAAATTTTCTTCCAGCTCTAGGGGGCTGTTGATGTCATAAGTAGTTACTTAGACCTGCAGGAGAAAGGGATTGTTTTTTTTTTTTTTAAATGACTTCTCACCTACTCAACGTTTGCTTTTCCAAAGCTTCAACCAATATGATACCCCTTGATAATTCCTGTAACTGCACAGAAATTTAACCCATCTCCTTAATACAAAGAGTAAGAGTCTCAGGGTGGGGTGGGGGGGTGGGGAAGGGTGGATAAACCAGCCCCCTCTGCCAAGTGACACCCTCAGGTCCCTGCTAAAATTAATTTTCGGAGAAAGGCAAAAGCAGCTTCCGGTGGGCTTTTCAGTTGGGAGGGGTGGAAATAATTAGGCAAAACCCCAGCTGACACACTTCTCTTGCACCCGAGGCTATCTTGCCTTTTGGTAGACCGTCTTACGAAAGAAAAATCTATAGGTTACTTCTGGGGGTGGAAAAGTAGATGCTGGGAGGAAGAAAGTGTTTTGGTTTCTTAAAAACACCAAAAAGTAAGACTGAAGAAGGAGAAGTTAGGAATTGCTATCAATAACAAAGGTTTGCTAGTTCCCTGGAAAGTTGGGTGGGTCCCACAAGGCTTCATCCCAGGCTCCCTGGAAAGGTCTATCTGCCACTCTGTGTTTACTGAGTTCCGGAAACTTGAACTCCTGGACATCTTGACATTGTATCTTTCTGCAGCCCTCACTGGTTAAGTGCGCGGGACAGACAGACACTTCTCAGGTCAGGTCAAGGGCAGGCTGTTCCCGGAGAGCATTCAGAATTGCGGCTGCGAACCGCAGGGAAGTGGAGGCGAACAGGAGCGCAAGCAGTTGCATCCTCGCGGGCGGGGAGTGCGAGACCTCCTCAGCTCCAGCCAGCTGGGTGAATGGGGCGCGCACAGCCCCGCAACGCCAAGCCTGGATAAAATATGCCAGGATTGCGCTTCTCGGGTTCATCAAGGCTGCGGGAGCCTCCCCGAGCCATCATCCTTTGTAATTGCAACCGTCAATCAACACTTTAAGACAAAGTCAAAACTGGGAAGGGCGAACCCTGGAGACTAGTCTCGTCTGGAAGGAGAAGGCGAGGGGGAGGTGGGCGGAAAGGAGAGAAGTTTGCCAGAAGTTGGTAGAGGGAGTGCAGAAAGAAAGTGAGACCGCTCCTGGTAGCTTCAACTGGAGCTGTCCTCCTGGCCCCCTGGGTTCCGGCCTCTGTTCTTTGCCACCAGTTAAACTTCCCGAAGCAGGAAGGCTTGGGTGGATTCCGAAGTGTGTTTCCATTAAGAGGAGGAGTGGCAGTTGTTAAGCTGTCTTGGCGGAGGGTAGGACATGAATGCCCGACCGCGGTTGGTCTATCTGTGAATCAGTCCAGACCACCGCCCGCCCCAGCTGCTTAGACCACACAGCTCTGGTCCACCTCATTCGACGTCGAATGCTTTCCTTCTTGTGGCCACTCTCCAGCCTCACGCTGCGGCCTTGGGACCTAGAGCATCCCTAAGTGACCGGTCTTAGACACCGCGGCTGTGGCTCCTCCTCTCTCAGCTCTCCTTTGGAGAGGACCTCTGGGGCCCATCCCGGATCACAGAACAGACTCGTGCCGGACATCAGTGGGAGCCTCTGCTCAGCTGAATCAAAGGGTCGAGGAACAGCAAGAATCCGGAACAGGACAGAGAAAAGGTGCACTTGGAGGGCGGTAAAGAGCGGTCACTCCCTCCGCATCTGCTCCAGGGTCTGAGGACCCGGCTGCTCCCCTAAACCACCCACGGAGCAGTGCTGGGAAATGGGTGAACCTTCGGGTTTCTGACAGGAGCCAATTTTAGAGAAGTCCTCGGTGGACTTGCGAAGGTTCTAGTCCCTAGAGGGGACCTGGAATTAGGGAAGGTTTTCTTCTCTGGAGACCTGGAGTGTGGAGGTTCTCAGAAAAGGCAGTTTTCTCTCCTTTGAGATCTCCTGCTCTGTCGGTCTGTCGGTGCCCTTCCAGTCACTGCCGACTATGACCTTCAAAATAGGGCTAGAAGCCCTGCACTCTTCCTCTGTATGCAATTGTGGATTTTTAAAAGGAGAAACTTAAAAAAATCTCATCCCAGTCCCACCTTCTCACCCCTCCCCATGCTGGGAAGATTTCTCTTTCTTGGAAAGTCTCCCGCAGGGAGATAGCTGAGTGCCAGCTGGCCTTTTGCCACCAGTCTTGGTCTTCTTTGGGGGACATGGTTGGGAGAGCAGACTAGCCCTGATAAAGAAGTCATTACTGTGGCCTGTGCCTCTGGCCCTGAAGCTGGTGTTACGAACGTGGTCACAAAGCTGGCGTCACTAGGTCAGCCTCCAGTCAAGGCAGGCTTTCTTGGCACACTGCAATTCCATAGTCCCGTCTGACCCTCTATTAACTTCTTTCAGGCCTCCCACCCTCCTCCTGCTCCACAAAACCGAGTCCCTTCCCTCCCACTGAGGGCTCGAAGCTCCCTCTTAGAACCAAGGCTGGAGTCCTGCACCCTCGCCAGATGGATGTTCAGGAAGGCACTGTGTACCTGCCCCCATAAGCTCTTTAAGTTGCAATGGGAGGTTGTTCTTAAGGCTTTGACATAAACTGATTTTCAAAGTTCACCTGAACTCAAGCAGAGCAGGGCACGCACTGAAACAGACTCCCTTTCTGAACTTTGTAAGAATATAGATTCTTAATTCGCAATGATACTTAAAACACCTAGTAATGTTGAACATGTTTTGACAGTGTTACTTGATACTATCTGAGAAAAGCCAAGCTTCTTCAGGGTCACTAATTTTGGCAACTGGAGCCCACTTCCCCAGACAAACTGGCGAACAGGCCTCCCTAAGTTGAGATGTTTCCAGTGGTGCCTAAGGATGCTACAAAAGCTGAAATGTAAATAGATTTGAATATATATTGAAGAGCAAAATGGCAATCATGTTTAGAGAATCAGTCACGTCTGTATTGCCAGGTGTTGAATGGGTGATACACAACCATTTCATATAAAAGTGTGAATTCTACACCGTAATGATGAGAATAATTTCCAGTTCATCAAATACTGGACTGGGCAGTTAGAATGTGTGAGCTCTCTGCCATTCAAATAGAATAAATTCAGATCTTTTGAGATTCAAATATACCCCCTTGTGGGTGGACTCTGATAATTACTTGGTTTGCACAGCAGACCCTGAGTCTGAGGCATTTTGCATGCAACCAGGAGGCTGGAAAGAATGTTATTCATCTTGTTGGGAAGAGATCTGGAAACTTTGAAGATGTCGCCGGGCTGGTGGCAGAACTTGCATAACAGATGGTTCTTTAAAACTTTCTTAATGCTGGGCCTCATGGGGATCTGCCCCACCCGAAGACACACCAGAATGAAAAAGGAAAGCCCAGACTGACCTCTGCCTTGTACGCTGAGAACTCGGTTCACTAAAACCAGGAAGGCTGTCCCCTGGCTTCAGCCGGCCGTCACTGATAAGTGAACTGGGTAGCAGTACAAGAGGCTGCCCCTTCCTATAATTCCTGGCATACGAACGAACTCTGGGCTACATAGCCACCTCTTAGTGAGCCGGGTCCCCGGCCCCTCCAAGGCGCGGGGGATCCCACGCGTGGCCTCTCCACGAACTGGGTCCTGGGGGAATAAAGCTGGGAGACCCGTGGCCAGTGACGACTCTGCATTTGAGATCCGCCAGCTGGGTTAACGTCTTTGTCCTCCTTTAGGTTGCTCAGATGGACGTTTAACTCGCCTCCATCTCCCCACCCGGTATACAAGCGAGGGCACCCCCCTCCCCCCACACACACCCCAACCCTCTCCCCGCTTCCCCTCGGCTCTAGGAAATCGCCGCCCAGGCTTCTCAGGCTCCGCCGCAGCGCTCAGACAGAGGTCGCTTCTCACTAGCAGTAAGACGCGGCCGCGTTCACATCCCCCGCCCCAGGCCGGAGCGGGGTGGGAGGGGGTTAAGGCGGGTGAAGAGGTTGGGGCCGGCGAGGAGACCGCAGCTCGCGTCTCATCCTCATTGGCTGGCAGCTAGTGTCCGACCCGAGTCCGGAGCCCGCGTCCGCATTCACCGTCTTCACCCCTCATCCCAGCCTTCCCCCCACCCCCGGCCCTACTTACCTCCCTTCTCCTCCTCGTCTTCCCCCCCGTCCTTCCCAGCACCGTCACCCTCGGGGCTGGAAAGGGCCAGTCTCGGACACGCGAGAGGCGCGTACAAGGCAGGAGAGGGAGGCTGGAACTTCACAACTCCACACTTGTGATAGTGAGCGAGAGGGCGCCTGGAAGAGATAGGAGGAAGGGGCGGAGAGGCGAGGAGCGGCGAGGAGAGGAGGGAGAGAGAAGTGAGCGGGCGCGCGCGAGAGACCCCTGCCGATCCTGAGCCAGAGGCGGGTGGAGGGAGGGAGCGGCGGCGCCCGAGCCGTCCCGGAGCAGCGGCAGCCGCCCCGCCGTGGCGGCAGCAGCAGCCCCGCGGCCGCCAACGCTGCCCGCCCGGAGCTCGGCGGCACACGGATCCGCGCCCCCGCAGCTGCGCCCTCGCCGCCGCCGCCCCTGCGGAGTCAGCCCGGGCGCCCGGACGCCGTCGTCTTCGCCTCGGTTCGTAGCGCCGACCTCCTCCTAGCAGTTCGGGGGCTGCTCTGGAGCTGCGAGACAGGACGAGGCTCAGAGGTCCTGACCGGCAGCCCCGGAGGAGGCGGAGGCACGCTCCGGCCAGCGGGTGGGTGAGCGGGCACCCCAGTCGCCCCTTCCTTTTTTCCGCCGGAGTTGAATCTGTGCTGCCGTGTCCAGGTGCTGGGCTTCCGGACCGACACGGACCCCCCGTTCCCGCCCGCGGCCGCCCTGTCATGCTGCCCAAAGTGGAGACGGAAGCCCTGGGACTGGCCCGATCGCATGGGGAACAGGGGCAGATGCCGGAGAACATGCAAGGTAAGGAGGCGCCGCGCGGCGCTCGGGCTCTCGCAGCTTCCCAGCCCCGGCTCGCCCGGCGGCTTCGGCCTCCCGCCCGCCGCCGGCACCGGCGTGGTCCGGCCCGAGAGCTCGCCACCGCCCGCTACGGGGCAGCTCGCCCGCGCCAGGTCCCCTCCCCAGGTGTAGGTATAAAAGTTTATGGCCCTTGCACAATGCGGGGCACAGATTGTCCAAGCTATGTCTAATTGGCCGCTTCTAATGAAGAAAACAGCGTTTCCGAGCTCTATGGTAACCCACGCGGGGCAGCTTCGGGCTAAAGGTACTTCAGAATAAAAATATCGTCCTATGACACGAATGGCTCTCGGGACACCGAGCAGATTCTCTGTCATTGGAACTGGTGTGCATGTTCACCGGTGTTCTGTGTGGAGGAGGGAGACCCTGTTAGGAGTGCCAACCACGGAAAGGGAAGGTGACCCCCGGAAGACTTGGCTTAGCGGTAGAGAATGCACGAGGACACTCCCCAGAAGTCCAGGCGGACATCGGGAGCCAGCTGGGACTTGGACAACTTCACAACTGCTGGCAGCACTGAAGGGAAGCAAAGTGCCCCCAGTCCCGGTTCCTGAGCGGACAGTGCCCAGTGACTTGGGGGAGAGGGGTTAGTACGTTGCCCTTTCTTTGATCCGAGAGTTTGGAATATGGAAGTCTCATTTGTTTTCCCAGCTCTTGATTGCACACGCACGCACGCGCGCGCACACACACACACACACACACACACACGTCGCGCTGTGTTTTCTCCGCATTCCAAAATAGCAGCTCTAGATCAGGTTTGCAGTAAGCCATCCGAAGTTTATCGCGTTTCTCTGGGCAGGGAACAATGCTAGGAAAAGTCAGCGGCGCTCTTCCATCCTCACCCCTTCCAGTGCGCAGGACGTGCGGGCAGGCGGGCCTGTGATCCCAGAACGCTTCCTGCCATCCCGTCGCGCGAACTTGAAAGGGCTGGCGAGGTGTTGAGAGCAGAGTTCAGGGCTGGTGCCTCGGCCGTGCGGGGTGGGCGGCACGCCCGGGGCGCCCCGGCCCGAGGACCTCCAGTCGCCCGACTGCGGAGAGAGAGCCGGGTGGGGGGTGGGTAGGAGGGGGTGCATGGCGGCCTGGGGCTGGTCACCCCCTGGGTGATCCTGGGTCTCTCCAGCCTCCGAGTAGAGCTGAGGAGGTCCCCTGCGGGTGAGGGCCGTGGATCTAACTTGTGCGTCTGGATGCTGAGGAAACCCGTTTGGCCCCAACGGGCGTTTCCTCCTGGCCCCTGGGAGTCCCGCGAAGTTAGGGCCTGGAGGAAGCAGCGCAGCCCGCCGGGGGGCCCAACGCTTCCAGGTCTGGGGGGAGTCTGAGTACTCTCTTCCACCAGATTTTTTGGGTCCGAAAGGAGTTTCTGCTTCTGGCTCGAAGGAAGGGACTTCCTTCTGAGGGGACCGGGGAAAGGAGCTTGGGGAAACGCGGGGGCAGAAAGTAGGGAAGGCAAAAACAAGGGCTTATTCGGGAGGAGGGAGAGAAATGCCATCGTTATGGGTTTTTTGTTGTTGTTGTTTTTTGTAAATCTCCAGAGGGGCCTTGCTGGCACCACCGACTGCCCACAAAATCAGAGCATTCGCTTTCCTCGGCCCAGGGCTGAGAAGAAGCTGCCGGGGGCAGTGCAGCCCCGGACTCGGAAGCAGTATGGGAAGCGCCTGGGCACCGCTTCTGGGATTCGAAGCCTGTCGGACCGGAGGCGCCCTAGGGGACAGGGATCCCATTGCCGTGCATGCTCTGGTTCCAGCCTGGGACGCCTCTGTAGTCCCACCCGTGGGGGAGCCCGGAGAGAGTTTCCCTACTGGGTTCCCGGGGAGCGCAGCGTGTCCAACTTGAGAGGAACTTCTCCGCGCGCCTCTCAGGCCCGGCTGGCCAGGGCCGGTCACGTCCTCTCTTTTCTCCAGATGGCGACAAGCGAGTGCGCGGGGACTTCTTGCCGCTAGCTATGAATTCCGTTTTCCAAACTCTTACATTGCCTGCTCCTGGGCATCCGGGGAACTGTATGAGCCGCCTGGCCTCACACCGCGGGGGTCTGTCTTCCCACCCAGCTCCTGTCTTTGGGTTTCCCGAGAGGGGCCCCACCCCACGGCTCGGTCTTTCCAGCTTTGGATCCCCGAAGTGGGCAGAGTCCTCTATAAGCCGCTGCCTTTTCGTGCCCATTAAGTGTGAGGCTTGCTGACTCTTCTGGGCGGAAAGGAAGGCGCATAGTTGGTGACGTACACTTTTTCTCCTGTCCCTAAACATGCCCCAGGACTTCAGTCACGAGTGCTGGGACAGCTGTGAAGGTTTAGGGGCTGTAAACGAACCTTTGACCTCTCAGCTTCTCCCAAACCTCCAGATTCCCACAAGCCTGGCGCTGGGATCTTCTGGAACTGGGATGGGGCTGGCTCTGCTGGGAGCAGTGCGTTCAGTGTTCCTTTATTTCGACTTCACCCAGCCCAGACCCCTGCCTCTGCCGGGGCCTCCTTTGCGAGGATTCTCCCGAACTCAGGCTGACTCACTCAGGTTTAGCCGCAGAGGAGAGCTCTGTGTCTGCAAAAGACCATCGCCTCCCCGGGTCCACGCTCGGCCGCAAAGTGCTGCAAGGGGGCCCCGCACCGACTCTTTCCAAGGCCCCCAGAAGCCCAAGGGGAAAAAAGAACTTTATCTTAAACAGAACAAAGCGTTAGCAAGGAGGCCACCTTGGTGACCGAGTGGTCCAGTATTTTGGCGATGGGGTGGGGGCTATTTCTCGCTGCTTTCGGGTAAACAAATCAGAAGAAACTTCTGCGCCGCGGTGGGTTCCCCATCCCCCCCGCCCCGCCCCCTGCAAATGCCACTGATTAACTTAAAACAAACTCGGCTGGGTGTTTGTTCGCTGTTGGGTAGCAGAAGGTTGAGCCAGGGGCTAGAGCCCGGTGTCCAGGGGTTCTGCCGCAGGGTGCGGGGGAGTGAGGCGGTGGCCCGCTGCGCAGACGTCCCTCCCGCCCTCGGTGCCCACCCACCCGCGCAAGTTACTCGGGGACCTGACCCGCGTGGATGCCGAGTCCCGGGGAGGGACCGCATCAGGTACTTGGTGGGGTCTCCTGCCCACCGCCCTCCCTGTGCGTTTATCTATCGTTTAGACGTGGTCCCACGGTTTGGTCCCAGCAAAGCCACGAAGGCGGGTTACCCGATCCCGGGATCCGGCAGCGAGCCACGCGTCGCCCGGGCCTGATTTCTGTTTAACTTTAACAGGGCGCTCTGGAGGTGTTTATATTTTGCCACGATGATCGGAAACATGTGAAGTTCATTGCAGGGTTTCAGTCTTTGCAACGAAACCAAACCCTCGTGTGTATCTTTTATTTCCCGTCCGGTGTTCTTCCTTTCTTTTCATGGGAGATTTTCAAACGTCTGGAGATAAAAGTATCCGAAAGTACTGTCAATACGGAACGGAACTTTTCAATGAATCTTAACAGATCGGAACATGGGGAGCCGCAGGCTGTTTACCTTAAAGTGGGTTGCTGCTGAGAAGCAGGATCCCAGGGCTTCAATGTCTCGGTGGAGCAGTGCTTGCAACTTGGTGTTGCTGTCCTTTTAAGCGAGGTGCACTTGGAACTACTTCTGGAGTGGGAGGATAATGTGTGGGTTTGTCTCGCTCTCTTAGGCAGTGACATTTTAGACTTGACGTTACAGAAATTAAAAAAAATCTCTAGGTGGTTTGGAACTTTAGGTAATTCATATTTCTATTCTAATCAGTTGCTTTGCAGAGTTCTGAGATTGGCATTCAAGCTTGGTCAGTTTGTTTAACATATTAACAAAAGAAGTTGAACTATTTTAAAATTAAAAAAAAAAACACGAAGTGCACGTTCATTGATACCGAAAGATGTTTTACTTTCACTGTGTAATAATAGTTCTCTGCAGTATGACTTGGGTGAAAATGATTTTTGTTTTATATTTTACCTGGTGATGTTTGCTCACCCATCATCAAGAAGCTTTTCGTTGGCAGGATTAAAACCTACGTAGGAAATTAATTGGATATATGTGTACATTTCTCTCGTTTCAGTGTCTCAATTTAAAATGGTGAATTACTCCTACGATGAAGATCTCGAAGAGCTTTGTCCGGTGTGTGGAGATAAAGTGTCTGGGTACCATTATGGGCTCCTCACCTGTGAAAGCTGCAAGGTTTGCTTGCTTGTTGCTCCCTGAAAAAGATAATGCTCAAAACCAAAATAAACTACTGATTTACTTTTTAAAAGCTAAATGTAGGCTATCTTTTTCATTTAAAAATGAGAGAGAGTCTTAGGGAGATGATCCTTAGAAATATGTGTCTGATTTAGTTCAAAAGGCAAAGAAATTTATGCTGTTTAGAAAACTTTGCCAGTCTCATGACTTTAACATATTTTATTGTAGTAAAGTGGTATAGCTGTAGAAGGACTTCCATTTCTAACAGTCCTAAATATTGATTTTGCTTGACTTATATATATTTAAAGCATCGTTGTTCTTGCTAGAGAACATGACAAAGTATTTCCCAAATACATTTTAACTTCAAAGTATTCTGTGCTACAAGTCTCAACATTTTTTATCCACAGACATAAAAGTCTAAATTCCCAACTGGATGATTTCATCCTGATTTATTCCAAAAATAATTCTGAAATTTTTTTTGAAATTTATATCATAAAACCAAGAAATCAGATTTTAGTTTCTAAGAGAGTACTTTTCATAAATATATCAGATGACCTATAAGTGCAAGGGATTTTAATACATAAAGTGTACTATATGTATTGTTACTGATAATATCAGTTGTAGTTAAAGAATTTATCTCAGATATTTAAAAATATTCCCAGTAAATTTAATATTCGCTATTTTTTTTCAATAATTTTTAAAGTAGAAAACACTGTACATTGACTTCAATCACTGCCAGGAAAATCCTTTCATTCTTATAAGAAAAGTAAGAATGTTTCTCTGTAAGGCTAATTGGGTAAATAGGAACACCATCCTGGTAGAGCTTTATTATATTATAGAGCTGCCAATTTTATTTTTAAGTAATTCTTTGGAGTGAAATATAAGGAAAGCATGTACTCTGTGTGCTACAGTTCTGCTCTCTGCAATACATGCTTTTTCTCTCCATTAGTTTCACCTTTTTTTTCTTTTTATGAAGTTCTCATACTTGAATATATTCCAGCAGAATTATGAGCATTCCCCATTTTACTCTTTAAATCCTTTAGCATTTAACTGTCCAGTGTTGACATTTGTCAAAGATCTGAGGTATTTTGCTATTCCGTTTTTCCACTGGCATTTTACAATGGTTTGTTACTGAAATGATATCAGACTACTTAAAAACAATGCAGATCTCTATGAATACCTCTATTTGGAACATGACAGTTAAAAGGAAAACAGATTTTTTTAAAGACCACTAGGTCTTTATAGAGAGAGGCCCATGTAAAGAGGGTTTTTGTTTGTTTCTTTTCTTTTCTTTTTGAATATTGTGATGAGATGGCCAGTAGCCAAATCTTCTCAAGATTTGATATAATTCTTCAAGAATATAACTAAATGCCAGAAGGATTTCCACAGTGGCCTGGCACCATTTTGGAGAGTTGGTCGTGCTGAAATGTAAAATAAACCACAGAGCCGCATAAGGACTCAGATGACTTAATGAAAAGATTGACTTTGATTTCTTTAGAATGAAACAATGGAAGGGACGAGTGTTATATTTATAATATGCCTCACTATTTTTTTCTTTTTTGTCTTATAGGGATTCTTTAAAAGAACAGTCCAAAATAATAAAAGGTACACGTGTATAGAAAACCAGAACTGCCAAATTGACAAAACACAGAGAAAGCGTTGTCCTTACTGTCGATTTCAAAAATGTCTAAGTGTTGGAATGAAGCTGGAAGGTAAGATTCTTCTAAAGACTACTGCCCAGTAAAACTCCCCAAGGACATGGACTTTAAAACACCATTGTACTTATAACATGGTAACATTATTTTCCCCGTCTTTTAACACTACTGACAATAATGTAAGATCTTTTTCTATGTTTTGTCTGCAGAAAAGTCTGAGTTTCATTTAAATATGGTGAGATCTACTTGGGAAAAATTTACATATCAGAGTTCCCTCCTCCTTTTTAGTTTGGAGAACAGATACATTTGACACTAAAAAGGTCAGGGTAGATAGAAACAAGACTAAAGCAATTCAACTAAAAACATATGACATTCATTTGTAAAAAAAAAAAAAAGAAAAAGAAAAAGAAAAAAAAGAAAAACTTAAATTTTCTGATCAGCATGCCCCAATAAAAGTTGGGTGTTCATTTTTTAAAGTGTGTTTATCATTATTGTTATTAAGTTCATGACTGAGTAAAACTTAAAGGCTTTCATTATGAAAGGAGTGTTGTATGTAGAATATCATTTTTGGCAGTATAGAAATGTACTTTTTTAAAAAGATAAGGACTGCAACATTTCAAAATTGAGAAGCAGGAAACATGAAAAATCATGAACTGTTTGATCAGTAGCAATGGTTTGACGGAACGAAAGTGTCCTTCAAAGCTACACTAAACTTGGTGGAAGGGGCAGAACCTGTCCTGCGGTGTACAGACTGACAGGCGGTAAAGTTAATATGTGACTGCTGTAAATCATTTGTAGTTCAGGGACTATTATGGTATGTTGCTGTTTACTAGCCTCTGACCTCCTGGGTTCCCACAAATTAGATATACTGCAAATAGAGTAATAACAAGGGGTACCTGTCCCTGATGGTGCTAGATACAAGAGTGCGTTTTATTTGATCACTGAGGTGTAGGCTACTTTTATTTGAAGTGTTTCCACTAAATGAGATTCATACTTGATCAAGATATTTTTGGTAAATCTGTGGAATCGCTAACAGATTCTTTCCAAGTAGAAATAGCCTCTTTGGTGATCATGAAGACTGTTAATGTCAGTATTGCATTTAAGAAGAGACTGAAAGAAGAATTAGTGCTTATTCATTTCCTTTGCACTGATGATTATTTTCCAAGTAGTGAAAGACTGTTGTAGCTGCTTGCTAGAGTTATGAGATTCAAAAGACAAAATGTAAAGTAGGTGTGATTTCATTGGATTTTTTTTTTAAAGAACAAAAGGAAAAGGATTACATTTCTTTAGCTTACAACTATGCCTTCTTAATTGTATATAAGTCACTTGCAGGCACAAACGGTGATATGAAACAGGGATAAGAAGCGATTGAATATTCAGTAAATTATTACCCAGATGAAAAACTCTGTATGATCTTGTGCAATATTCAGGATACCTAGAATTCACAATAAATTTTTAATATGATTCTAATCCTGTCATAAAAAAGCTGAAATACTTAACCTCCAGCAATTTCAATATGTCACAAGCTGTCAGAGGTCGCTGGTTTTTGTCTAATTGCCCTTGGTCACTGTGAACTTGGAAAGAACTTCTGGCTCACCTATTAGGCATGGCCCCTGACTCCTCACTCTGTTGTGGCAGAAGACTCTTGACAATTCCTGAAATAAATTTGCTTTAATTATGTCTGATTATTAAAGACAGTAACTTACGGTTGGTTATCTGGTGGGTCATCACGTCTCGGTGAAAATGATTTTCCAAGAGCTTATTCTCAACCCTTTTGCAACAAATCAACCAAAGTGGCTTTGAAGGAATAAGGTGTCTTCAGGGAAATAATTGCAATTCTAGTCTAGAAATGGGTCATGTGATTTTTTTCCCCCTCCAAGAAATGAAAACACCCAAAGCAGTTTGGATTTTCACAAAGGCTCACGACATAAGTGGTATTAATAGAAACGGATACTTTTAGGAAAACTGACACTGTAGCTCGGCAATACGAAATACCCTCTATGCATAGCAAAAATCACAAAATCTCTTTGGTCCACCAAAAGGTTAAAGCGTTCCTACATATCCAAAATATTTTTTGGATGACAAAACATACTTGGAAAGAAGGAATTCATCCATAAAGAGGATTTGGGTTGGGGGGACTCTCTTTGTGGTCTGTTGTAATGAAAACAATCACACCACTTCTGGTTAATTTTCAATATTTCTAAATATCTGGGTGTCTGGAGAAAAACATGAATTGACATTTTATTATACTCTGCTTTCCTTTTCACCCCCCCACAGCGGTAAGGGCAGACCGAATGCGTGGAGGAAGGAATAAGTTTGGGCCAATGTACAAGAGAGACAGGGCCCTGAAGCAACAGAAAAAAGCCCTCATCCGAGCCAATGGACTTAAGCTAGAAGCCATGTCTCAGGTGATCCAGGCGATGCCCTCTGACCTTACCATCTCCTCTGCAATCCAGAACATCCATTCTGCCTCCAAAGGCCTACCTCTGAACCATGCTGCCTTGCCCCCTTCAGACTATGACAGAAGTCCCTTTGTAACGTCTCCCATAAGCATGACAATGCCACCTCATGGCAGCCTGCAAGGTTACCAAACATATGGCCACTTTCCTAGCCGGGCCATCAAGTCCGAGTACCCAGACCCCTACACCAGTTCGCCAGAGTCCATAATGGGCTATTCCTATATGGACAGTTACCAGACAAGCTCTCCGACAAGCATCCCACATCTGATACTGGAACTCTTGAAGTGTGAGCCAGATGAGCCTCAAGTCCAGGCCAAAATCATGGCCTACTTGCAGCAAGAGCAGGCTAACCGCAGCAAGCACGAAAAGCTGAGCACGTTTGGTCTTATGTGCAAAATGGCAGATCAAACCCTCTTCTCCATTGTCGAGTGGGCCAGGAGTAGTGTCTTCTTCAGAGAACTTAAGGTATGCCAGCAGCTGTTATAGCTTCTAATATCCCTTTAGAGACTGACTGCGTTATATTCTGGGTGCTGAAAAGTTGCTTTCCTTTACCTCTTGCTATGCCTTAGAGTAGAACTGTCTTACAACCTGGACTGCAGGACTGTTGTAGCTTACCTTTATGGGGCTGTTATTCTGTGTAACTCTTAATTTGGGGGAGATGGCATTTAATATGAATATTAGGTCATGGGGAAAGGCATGATATAGTTTTCTGATTTTTCTACGCAAAAATGCATCATTCCTTTTCCAGCGAGCCAGTAGAAGGAACTTAATTTTTTTTCCCTGAATGGTAGAATGTCTTTATTCTCTTTAACTCAAGATGGTGTGTGGCTTAAAAAAAAAAAAAAAAAAAAAAAAAAATTGGAGTCAGTGTGAAACAGCATCTAGTAAACTTTTTAGAAATTACCAAGTAAAGTGCTGTATTAAAATGGTATCATCTTGAAGGTTGCTTTCAGAGGAAGAAAATGCCAACCTTTAGTTGTGTTTAGAGCCTACAGAATGCAAATGATACCACAGGTTAGTATTATCAAGTAGGTATTTACTTCCTGTTTGCTTGGACATCAGGTTGGTAAAACTTTCGTTTTCGGAGCAGGATCCCAGTAGGCTGCTTGGTGTCATTAGAAAGGGAGTGGGAAGATGGTGACTGCTAGTCCACTTGGCTTGAGTTTCAGTTCTCATAATCTGTCTGTCTTGATTTTAATAGATTGGAACATTGTAAACACTGTACTTGTTTGTATAACGCTCTATTTAACTATGTAATTATTTTATTTCCTGAAACTTAAGACCAAATTAATATGATGGGAAAGTTATTTAGAAGTTTGGAATCTGAGGGTGGCTATCAAGCCACATTTGCTAGCCAGTGGTTTCATTCCTGTCTTTCAAGTAAATCCTGGATTTGACTTCTACATATATTTGTTACAAAATCAATTTCTTCCTTTTGCTGTCATCTGGGGAGACATGACTGCTGATTATCTATAGCTTCTGCTTACCCTGGATAGTAGGGAACTTCAACATCTCTAGTAGAAGGAAAATAGAAAGGAGACTTTTCATTTAAAAGGTTACTGTTAAAAATAGTCTGTAGGAGTCAGCGGGGACATGGAGATGAAGACAGCTGGATCCTATATGGTTGACTCCATGGTTCAAGTCCTGGACCTGGCGGCTTGGAAGTCACTCTGGGTGTGTGTGTATGTGGGCCCAAAATCCTGAGAGGAAAATAGAGAAGGGATTGTGATGTGGCCTATAGTAAAAACCTTAAAAAAAAATTGTGTAGGTAGATAAACTTGGGGATACAGAAGTCAGTGCAAAGGAAGAAGAATGTTTCTGTGGCACTCTTCAGTATGCACTGTGCTCTGTATGTGGAAATACAAGTTTTCTGAACAAACGTACGCAAGTTTATCCAATACCAGCAGGCTGTGAAGACTGCTAACGTAGCCCGCTCACTGCCCTGCATCTTCTATTGCTACATTGACAGATGACTGAAGGTGGAAATGGTAGGCTGCAGAGGGCAAGCGGAATGCCTCCAGTTAGGATGGTCAGGCCAGCTACTTCTTAGTATGTGGTGCACCTAACCACGTCATGATAGTTGGAACATTAAGAACAAAAAACAAAACTTTCCTGGTACTGTTACATTTATAACTATGTTGTTACGAGAACAGGTGAGGTATTTAAAAATGAAAATGACCTGGGGCCAGCAGGTGGCATGGTGGTTAAGGTGTTAGAGTCCCACATGGCCTACCATGGTTGAAGCCCCACACTCAGTGGCTTGAAAACCACACTGGGTGCATGTACATGTGTGCCCAAAGTCCCAAGAGGAGAAGGGATTGTGGTGCGGCCATCCCCCTGGAGGCGGGGTGGGATATCTCACTTTCCCTCTCTATGCCTCTCCTGCAAACGCATGTGCCCTAGGTCAAACGCCTTAAAAAAAAAAAGAAAAAGAAAAAGAAAAGAAAAGAAAAGAAAAGAAAAAGAAAAAGGAAAGAAAATGATCATTTTTGAAACAACTGAAAGGTCAGGTAATATAATGTAAAAGTGGGGAAAGCACAGCCTATGCAGTCAGAAAGGCTCAATTCAAATGGTATGTATCTTCAATACTTAATACCTGTGTCTTTATGGAGAAGGTTGTCTGTGTCTTTGACCCTTTGACCCTTTTTCTTTTTTGTCAAATTGTGTATATGGCATTTATGAAGGAGTAAGTGGGAAACAATGGTATTTGTATTGAGGTTTTGCAAAGAAAAAAGATTATTATGTAGGTAAAGCACCTAGCAATGGGAGTCTGGTATATACTACATGCTCGAAAAAATAGTGATATCTTTAAGTTGTCATTACAGTTGCTTTATGAAAAGTGTCCAGTCTTTATGTAACGCTGTCTTTAACTCAGAAAGTGAAAAACATGCAGTTGTAGTATCTTACCTTGAAATTGGGAAATAATATTACCATGTGTGTTGTTGAGTAGTATAATTATGTTATAATTAACAGTGACTCATTTTTTTTTTCAAAAAGAATTACTTTATTTAAGTTTATTTATTTATTTATTTTATTTTGACCAGAGAGTGACAGAGCAAGAGGGAGAGAGTGGGGGGTGGGAGGAGTGAGAAAGTAAGCCTCTAGGTCTGGGACTCGAACCATAGTCGGCCGTGTGGGAGCCCAGCATCCCTACTTACCATGCCACCTGCTGGCTCTGTGACTCATCAGTATTAATTAAGGACCTAAAATTTGCCTAGCAATAGGTTGGATGTAAGAAAAATATGAAGTTGGATAGGATGAACTCTTTCCTGTCATGGTTTATGACAAGCTAGTTTCATAAATAATTTTTTTAAAAAAATAGATAGCTGAAAAGAAATATTTCACAAATTAACAAGAAGAAATATAATTCACATTATTTGCATGTTAAACAAGGGAAATGTTATAAAGTAAAACAGCTAACTACAGGTAGGACTTTACGAGGGCTAGAAAATACTTCTCCTCAAATCTCCTTTCTTTTCCTTCCCTCTGCTGCTAAATTCTACAACAAGATTCTATTTTATGGCATAAGGTTAAATATTTGGCTAAAATGCAGATACTTTAGGGAATGGGCATATTAAGGCATTGTCTAACATTTATGCTATTTAATGCACTTGCCAGTCTTTCATGGAAATGTATGGGAGTAAAGGAGAGTAAAAAGTACAGCACAAATCCTGGGTACCTCTGCAAAGGGTGGCAGGTGTCCCCAGGGAAGAGAGACATCTTGACACACTTCATTTGCCCTGGGCTTGCATTGAACAGGAGTGATTCAATGAAAGTATGTTTTAGAGAACAAAAAGTAGAATTCAAAGGAATTTACAGAATAGATTAAATAGAGAATTGTGAGGTGACTAGTCACATTTGAAAAAATTTCTTCACCTTTTGTTTATAAATGGACTGTACTTTGTCAGAAAACAGAGTTAGTCAGCACTACAACCTGCAGTGGGAAATTTATTTAACACTGGGACATAGCGTACTAAACACATCACACACACACACACACACACACACACCAGGACCAAAGTTTGCTGGATAGCTAGGACGTGATCTATTCGAATATGCCTCACATTCGGATATTTTCTATTCTGTTCTGCTTTAATCTAATATATTGCATGCTTTTTTAAAAGAATGTTTTATTGGGAACCAGCAGTTAGCATAATGGCTATGTCACTGGACTCCCACATAGTCGACCGTGGTTCGTGTCCCAGACCCGGTGGCTTAAAACTCACGCTGGGCGCATGTGCGTGCGTGCCCAAGATCCCGAGAGGAGAATGGAGGAGAAGGGATTGCGGCGTGACCATACCCCCTGGGGGGTGATTTCTTGCTTTCTGTCTCTATGTCTCTGTCTGTCTGGCGAGCGCACGCGCCCTATAGCAAAAACCTCTCCAAAAAAAAAGAGAATGTTTTATTTAATTCATTCACTTATTTTAATTTGACCAGAGAGAGACAGAGAGAGAGAGAGGGAAAGGGACAAAGCAAGTCACCAGGTCCTGGATTCAAAACGTGGTAAGCGCCTTAACCACCACACTGCCCGCTCTTGCTTATTTCATGTTTTTAAAAACGTTTTGGTCATGACCCACTAAATTGATTTCATGACCCACTAATGAGGCATGGCCTGGCAATCTGTGCAACACTGAGCTAAAGGAGGTTTTTGTGGACACCCACTGGGTGTAGCCTACCCACCGTTGCTAAAGGCAACTCCAAAAAACACACTTCTTCCTGCCATGCCCTCCACAGTATCCCCGAATGCCTCGGCCCAAGTACTCACACTGTTTCCTGCAAAAGTTGTGCTTTTAAAATACAGTTTGAAAAAATGAATGCTCTGCTTTCAGAATTTGGCTTTTTCTTGTTAAACCACAGCAAATTACCTAATAAGTGATATACTCACAGCTTGCTTATACCTCTATAACACTGAGAGGAGAATGGAGAAGGGATTGTAGTGTGCTCATCTCCCTGGGAGGACTTTGTCACTTTTTCTCTCCCCTGTCTGTCTCTCTCCTGTGAGCACATGTGCCCTATAGCAAAACAAAACAAAACAAAAACAAAAACAAATACCAAACACAGCAATTCAGAGCTGGAAGCTGAAAGGGGAAAGGCTAGAGGACATATAGAAGTAAGCTGTTAGGGTTTTTAGACACCTGTAAGGGGTAGTTTGGCCTCTTGCAAAATAATAGCAGGAGAAAGAAGAAATGAATATTCTGAAACTTTTAGCTGTTCATACAACACAAGTGCATCAGGTTACTCATTGCCTAGAAACCACAAGGTTTTTCAGAGATGGTACAGGGTTAGCCCCATATCATAGCAGTTAAGCCCTGTGCACAGGGAGCCAGATGCCACAAAGCCAACTAGAGTTCGAATCCTGGCTCTGGTAGCTGGAAAAAAATGTCAGGCACATGTATGTGCCTAGAATCCTCATGGGGTAGAGAAATGGAGGAAAAAGGATTGTGTGACCCTACCCATTTGGGGAGAGGGTGTTCTCTCTCTCTTTCTCTCTGTTGAGTGCATGTACCTGCTGACAATAAAAAGAAAAGAAAAAAAAAAGAACCAAGTGATAGCAGAGTTCATTTGACCCTCTAGAAACTGCAGCAGGAGAGGGGGCTGTCACTTGCCGGGGTTGTACAGCTGCTGGATTGTACAGAACTGGGACTGGCAGACCCGGGTTCAAGGCAGCAGCCCTCCTGTGCCCACTGCTTCCCCATCCCCCAGTGCACACACAAGTAGGCTGGGTAACCTTTGACTCCAAAAATACAGGCCCTTGCCAGTGAAGCTAAAGCAAATCTCTAGGTTATCAGGGGTCCATCACTACCATCCAATTAGTAAATCACTAATAATCAGCGAGACAGATTTTCTCTGAGCTCAGACGACCTCCTGGGAGTGAATGAGTCACTTTAGAAAGCTACAATAATTCTTTCAGGCCACTGGGGTATCATCTACTATAGTCCATCTACCCGCTAGCACTTCAGGGTCTTAAAAGAGTTTCTGAAACATTCTGAGAGCCTCAGCTTTTGCAATAGATTCTTGTGTTCAGCTACACATGTGGGTTGTGCTTAGGAGTTAAAATGGATAAACACGATTACATCCTGTGCTCTCTTGGTGCTGGGCACGTTGGCGAGGGTTCCTCTTCATGCAAGTTTGTATGTTTGTGAAACTAGGCAGAAAGAGAACAGCGGACTGGAACCAGGAGATCGATGAGCCACTGATTATCAGATTTTCTGCAATAACATCGTCTATTCAATGCTTCTAATCTTTAAACCAAAATTATCTTAAAATGCCCTATACTCTTGACTTTTTCCTTGCATTTTTAGAAATTAAGAGAAAATCCTGCTGAAAGAACTGTCTTTGTGAGTCAAGAAGGTTGTTCTTTGTCTTTCTATTATTTTCCTCTCACCTGTGTCTTAAATATCTTAAAAACACAAGACCAGTGAGAAAATAATTCCCACTTTGTTAAACAACTAATGAATCTGGAGGATCTATTTGATCTTCTAATGAGACCAGATGTCTTGAGAGAATTCTGGGAATGGATGCATAAGAACTTCCCCTCAATGAATGATTCTGATACATGTAGGGATTTAAAAAAATAGTCTAAATTAATCCTGACTGAAATTTATAACTAGCATTTCTGTGAAAAATAGGTCTCAGAGACTCAGAGAGTTTGTGCCAAAGGAATTCAGCCACACCGAAGCCAGTTTTTATTTTTCCTTTTAAATTAATTCATTCATTTTTCCCATAGAGAGAGAGACAGATGGGAAACCAGCACCCCTGACAAAGTCGTCATGCCATAATCCACCCCCAGCCGCACACCCAGCATGTACAGGGAGGTCCCGGGACGTGAACCTGGGACCCTCCCTTGTGGGTGCACATCACAGAGCTTTGTGTCAGCTGTTGGCCATGATCTGCCTCTTGAAGTCAGCTTTTAAAAAATTACTTTAAATTTTATTTTATTTGTTATTTTTATTTAATTTGACCAGAGGGAGACAGAGAGATAAAAGGAAAGTGAAAAAACAAGCCACCAAGTCTGGGACTTGAACTACGGTTGGCCATGTAGAAGTTCTGGACCTTAACTACCTTACCACCTTCCAGCCTGAAGCCAGTTTTTAAGTGTCATTTTCAATAAAGTAAAAGTACAAGGGAAAGGGCGAATCTGCCTTTTTCTTCAATCCATGAGAGAAGCTTTCAGAATAGTGTTTTATATTTTTCCTTTTAATGTTCTAGACCCTTTTCTCAAGCCATAATTCCCCTTTCCAAGCTCATGAAGTCTAAAATCTGAGACCTCACTCCACCTGCCCCAGGTTTAAGCTGTATAGTGGTCCCCCTTTATTCATAAAGGATTTATTCTATGATCCCCCATGGATTCCTGAAACTGAGAGAGTATCAAACCCGTATGGACTGGATTTTGTGTGTGTATGTGTATACCTGTGATAAAGGTTAATTTACAAATTGGGCACAGTAAGAGATGAACAAATAACTACTAATAAGATAGAACAGTGGGACTGGCAGTTGGCGTAATGGCTGTGTCACTGGACTCCCATGTAGTTGACTGCGGTTCGAGTCTTGGACCTGGTGGCTTAAACTCACGCCAGGTGCATGTGCGTGCGTGCCCAAGATATGGAGAAGGGATTGTGCCGTGTCTACCCCCCCTGGAGGGGTAATTTCTCACTTTTCGTCTCTCTGTCTTTCTGGCAAGCACATGCACCCTATAGCAAAAACCTCTCAAAAAGAAAAAAAGAAAAGAAAAACATCTAACAGTGATAACCGTTTGCTATAATAAAAGTTATGTGAATGTGATCTGTCTTAAAATACCTGATTGTCCTGGGCTCGCATAGTTTAAGACCACGATTGTCTGCAAATAGCTGAGACTGCAGGTAAGAGGGGACAACTGGGTTGCTTAGTTTAGTTTAGAATGGGGCCTGGGAGAGAGAGGAGCAGCGGGCTCAGGGTCCCTGGCTTCACTGGCCCTGCGGTTCTGCTTTGTCTGAGCTTGAGAATTCGGGTCAGGAATCCAGAGTCCAGCCCGGCATTGCTCCTACTCCTGTGGTCCTGAGTTACGGCCAGCCACTTTCTTTCCCTTTGTTTTCGTCTCTCCCAATGTAAAGTGGCAATCTGGGAAGGAGAAGGATGATTCAGAAACACTGGGGGCCAGCAGATGATGTGGAGGTTAAGGCGCTGAACTCCCACATGGCAGAGTGCAGTTGGAGTCCCAGACTTGGAGGCTCGGTTTCTCAGTTGTTTTTTTTTTTCCTCTCTCTGTCTCTGGTGAGTGCACCCCTCTGTAGCAAACTGAAAAGTAATGATAGTGATAAATAAAACTAAATAAAAATAATTCTAAAAAAGAGAGAAGGAAAGACTTTAAAATGTGTTTAATTTTTGATCTGATGGCAAATTAAGCCATCTATTGCCAGTTCTCCTACTCATAAGAAGGTCTTCAGGATAGGGACTGGGTGGGGGCTCGGCGGTAAGCCGTCACACTCTGCCAGGCTGACCCACACAGAAAGGTCCGGGTTCACATCTGGGGACCTCCCTGGGAACGCCAGGCATACCCGTGCCCATGACCCCGTGCTGGCTGAGACTGAGGGTAGATTGGGGTATCAGGACACTGTTGGGGTGTTGTCTGTCTCTGTCTCTCTCACTCATGGAAGAAATAAGTAAGTTAAACAAGATATCACAATAAAGTAAGTCCAGCCTATATAGGTTTACAAGGAAATGAGAAAACAGACTTTTCTTAAAAACAGTTTTTTTAAAAAATTATTTTATTTAACTTTATTTATTTTTTAACTTGGCCAGAGAGGGACAGAAGCGAGAGAGGGAAAGTGAGAAAGCAAGCCACCAGGTCCGGAACTCGAACTGTGGTTGTCTATGTGGGAGTCCAGCACTCTTAACCACCATGCCATCTGCCAGCCCCCGAAAACAGACTTTTCTTCCCCTAGGAGTGGATGTGAACATTTCTTGAGTATTTATTTTTGCTATAGGGCACATGCACTTGCCGGAAAGTGCATGTGCACATTTTCCTCTCAGATTTCATGTATATGTGTGCACACATACACCCAGTGTGTTTTTCAAGCCTCTGGAACTGGAGCTTCATTGTCAACTATATGGGACCCAACCTTAATCACTTGGGCCACCTGGTTGGCCCCACTTCTTGAGTCTTTGTGAATCTGGAGGCAGGCCTGGCCCAGTGGTCTCATGACTCTTGAGGTGTTAAATACCTGCTTCTGTGACTTTTTTCTAGGTAGACCTAAAGCAGAAGCCCCCAGCCTGGCTGTTGAGGTTGAGAATTTATATTCTAGCCTTACTTGCTTATATATATGTTACTGTGTACATATCTATTATTGATTAGGGAATCCATTATCGTAGTGTTCTACGCTTTTCACTGGGTGAGTCAGCTGTTCTCAGTCAATACCTGTTTGTGCTATGTTTCATTCACTCGTGGGGAGCTGACCCTGCCCTTGGCCTCAGGGATGTGTATAGGATGTCTTGAAAGAACACTAGGCACCCTGAAACTGCCGCACACTGTTAGTTACTTTTATTATTATTATTAATTAAGCCAGAGGGTGTATGCGCTCACCAGAGAGAGACCGAGAGAGAGGGGGGAGAAAGCGAGAAAGCACTCCCACCCCCATGGGGCATGGCCACACTGCAACCCCTTCTCTATTTCTCACTCCTTCGCGGGGTTTTGGGCTTGCACACACATGTGCCTGGTGTGTTTCTCAAGCCTCTGGATCCAGGACTTGAACTGTGCAGTCTGCCATGGGATATCTAACCTCCTTAACCACCACACTGGCCTCTACTTCCTATTAAGGTATAATTTACACTCCCTAAAATGCACATACTTAGTGTACAAATATAGAAAGTTCTATCACCCCTCCACTTCTCCTGTGCACCTGTGTCAATCCTCTCCGCACTCCAGCCCCTGTCAATCCTGATCTGTTTTTGTCTTCATAGTTTGTAGTTGTTTTGGAAAGAATTAAATGTGCTCTTCTCAGTGAGTATACACTTGCAATCCTGGACTTGGGTTGGACTCCGCAACTTCCTGGAGCGAAGCACTAGTGGTTTCCATGTGAACATACTGTCTTTCACGAGAGGCTGTTTGGGAAGTGTGCTGGTGGTGATGACCCCAGCTCCACACTGCGCCTGTTTGTTCACACACCAACGAGCTTCCTGCTCCTATTAACCTGTCTGTTGTCCACTAGAATGGTGGGGAGAGCCTGAGAACAGCCAGCCATGCTGGCCAGCGTGGCCATCATAGGGGTGTGAATGTGAATGATGGGAGCAGGAGGAAAAGGAGCATTTTCCTGGCTTTGCCCAGGGTCAGATGGTGACCAAGGAGAGGAGGAACTTACCGGGTGTCCACTAAGTGTCTGCTGTCGGGCTAGGTGCTTTCAGGCTATTTTCTGGTTTGATACTTAGGACTGCCCTATGAAGTATAGTACACAATTTCTCTCTCTTTTTTCCCCTCCCCTTTTTTTTATCACTAGAGGGCAGGTGCATACAGAGAGAGAGAAAGGAAGAAGCACCTACTAAGGGGCATGATCACGCTGCAATCCTTTTCCCTCCGTTTCTCCATCCCATCAGGATTTTATGCATAACACACAAGCTGGTCTCTTTCTCAAGCCACTGAGCTGGGATTTGAACCACTGTTGTCCATGTGGGATCTGGCTCCCTGTGCACAGTGCTTAGCAGCTGCACTAGGGGAAAAGCCCAATATTTTCTTTCTTTCTTTATGATAGAGTGCATAAACATGCATGGAAGATTGAGAGAGAGAAAGAGAGAGACAGACAGAAGGGCATCCTCCACAGGTTCTGGCCATAGGGCACTGCCCTTCCTCTAGCTCATCAGATTCTGGGCTAGCACATCTGGCACCTGCACATCTGGGCACTAGCACGTGTGCCCGGGGGGGGGGGGGGGGTTCAGGCTGAGGGTGTCAGGGATTTGAATTACACTCACCATGTGGCCTCCAGCTCTGCAGTTCTGCTATAGCCTGGGAATAAACACCGGGAGCATCATTCGCTCAGACGTCTTCTTTCCAGTAGACATGGTCATCGGTCCTTCCTTCCTCATGCTTGGGACTGCGCTGGCCCATAGAGGTGCTGAGTCACCTGTAGAACTTTGCTAACTTATGTTTAAACCAACCAATTTTTAAAATAAGTACTGGGGCCAGCAGGTAGCATGGTAGTGGACTCATATGGCTGATGTGGTTCGAGTCCCTGACCCGGCAGCTTGCTTTCTCACTTTCCCTCTCTCTCACTTCCTCTCTCAGGTGAGCATGCCTACCCTGTATCAAATTAAAAATAAATAAATAAATAAATAAGATTAAATAAATCTTTATCAAAAATAAAATCAAGTACAATCATCCCTCCCTCAGTATCATTGGGGAATTACAGTCGTTCCAGGACCCCCTGTTATGCCCCTTTCCCACAGATACCTGCAGTTGCTCAAGTTCCTTATATCAAATAGCATATAACCCGTATTTGCATATAACCCACACGCATCTTCCTATTTACACGTGATCTCTAGATTGCATGTAAATATTATGTAAATAGTTGTACTGGTTAGGAAATAAAGACAGTACAAATTCAACTAATTATATATATATATATGTGTGTATATATATATATATATATACACACATATATATATATATTTTATCTGCAGTTGGTTGACTCCATGAATGTAGAACTTGTGGATATGGAGAGCCCACCATAATATGTTAGTGCCAATAAAACTCACCAAAGCAAACAAATCAGTTTTGGGGGAGGGTATCGCAGGAATGAGAAAAATGGGCAAAAAACAAAGTCATGAGGAAAAAAAATACCTCAGTAGATGATCTGTCTTCAAGGGTTGGGATAACATTAACAGGTGAGGGTTTAGGAGAGATTCGAGGTCAGTAAAAAATAACCGCACATTTTCTATTGCAGTTTTCATTTTACAGAGTTTGAAGAATAGATGCTATTCATAGTCACTGTTTACCGAGCTGTGCGCCAGGCGATCATGAAGTGTTTTTTACGTGTTATCTTATTTCCTGTCAGCTGACTCCTATGCAGTAAGCTTTATGTTCCCATTGTGGAGACATGAATACTGAGACCTAGAGACATTTACTGACTCGTCCAAGCACCACAGCTAACGTGTGATCATTCTATTACAAAAACAGAAAACATACAGTAAAATCTTTCTTCATGCATGGTTTTGTGTTCTGCTATTTCAGTTACTCATGGTCAACCTGGGTCTGAATATAAGTGAATATAGTATGAGGGGATGAGAGAAAGAGAAAGAGACCATGTTCACCGAACTTTTATTACAGTGTATTATTAGGTTTCTGGAAAAGTCAGGGCATATTTTTCTTTCTTTTTCTTTTTTTATAATTATTTTATTTAGGGGCCTGAAGGTGGCATGGTGGCTAAGGGCTCTGGACTGCCACGTGGCCAACCGAGGTTCTAGTTTCGGACCTGGCGACTTGCTTTCTCGCTTTCTCTCTCTCTCCTTCTTTCTTTCTCTCTCTGGTCAAATTAAGATAAATAAATAAATATGGGAACCAGCAGTTAGCGTAATGGCTATGTTGCTGGACTCCCATGTAGTCGACCGTGGTTCACGTCCCAGACCCAGTGGCTTAAAACTCACGCCGGGCGCATGTGCGTGCATGCCCAAGATCCCAAGAGGAGAATGGAGGAGAAGGGATTGCGGCGTGACCATCCCCCCAGGGGGGATGATTTCTCGCTTTCTGTCTCTCTGTCTCTCTCTGTCTGTCTGGCGAGCGCACGCACCCTATAGCAAAAACCTCTCCAAAAAAAAGAAGATTAAATAAATATATAAAAAAACTTTTAAAAAAGAATTATTTTATTTAATGTTATTTATTTATTTATTTTAATTTGACCAGAGAGGGACAGAGTGAGAGAGAAAGAGAGAGACTGAGTGAGAGAGATTGAGAGAGAGAGAAGAAAAGTAAGAAAGCAAGCCGCCCAGTCCGGGACTCAAGCCTTGTTGACCATGTGGGAGTCCAGTGCCCTTAATCACCATGCCACCTGCTGGCCCTAGGCTGTATTTTCCTATGCCAAAATACATCATGATTTTTCCAACAAACCAATATTATAATTGTTTATTTTACTATTAGTTATTGTCATTAATCTCTTGAGGTGCCTAATCTATAGATTAAGCTTTATCCGGGAATGTATAGAGAGGAAGAATGAGTATCTATAAGGCTCGGGACAGACTACACTTTTAAACAGCCCCTGGAGGCCTTGGGAGGTACATGCTGTGGATAAAGGCGGGCTAATGTAACTGGGAGTCCTTTATCCTTGTTGCCGTATCACTGTGCCCTATGCCATTTTCCAACGGGTCTTACTTTTCACTGCAGAAAGTTGTTTTTTTGCAGATTGGCCCAAGAATATATAAACTCATTCATTTTATTTTGGATTGAAGACCTTGTAGGAAACTGAGTGCTGGACTTCAGTAAGTCCTCATCAGACCAGGCAGAGCTGTTGGCCTTTGGTTGGAGAGGCCGATGGCTAGAGTCGTGAAGCCTGTTTGTGAAACAGGGCTGTGCTGGAGGGGGCACAGGAGTGTCGGGTGTGCAGAGGCAGGTGGGCCTCCCTCACCTGTGAGTTCATGGCGGGCTTTTCCCACCCCCTCCAGCCTCCCAGTGCAGCTCGGATTCCTACTGCATAGCCAGGCGCTGTCTGTCCGTTTGTCTACTTAGAAGCAGTTACCCGGCTGCAATTAGGGTGCCTGTTCACTCCAGTACTCACACTTGCCCAGGAGGGCACACAGATTGCTCACAGACCCATGGAGAGTTGGCAGTGTTAGGTCCTCAGAGCTAGGAGAGTGGAGCTCTGGCAGGCTGGGCCCTGGAGTTGTCTGCACACGTATCCACTGTCATGCAAAGGCAGGTAACTGGTTAAAAAAACCAAAAACCAAAAAACAGAAAACATGACTCACGAGTGACACCCCTTAACACATTTTGAAGGACTTTGCCCTCTGAACCTGTGAGGTAAAACAGATCTTTCTGTTTCCCAGGATAAGTAAAGAATGACTTTGCTCTGACTTATTCTTCTGCCGCTTGAGAAGTGGATCATACAAATCTTGGAGAGCTCAACATCCATTTGCAGAATGGCTGTATGGAAATTGGGCATTTCAACTATCCTTCATGTCCGAGACATTAATCTCTAACCCAAGAATACCACCACCGGCCCGAACAATGGCATGTACTGCATCACTTATCCAGCAGCTGATCGTTTCTCGAATGGCCAATACTTAAAATTTGATTTCACTCTGCATTCTGTACCTGCCATGTACCCTGGCTCAGGCGCCATGGCACCTGGCCAGCTCCTTCAGAGACACTCTAACCTCCTCCTTTTTACTCTTTCTCTTTCTTTTTTTAGTTGCCAAAGGGTATGTGCACTCACCAGAGAGAGGAACAGAAAGAGGGAAAACGTACTCCCCAAAGGGGTGTGGTCACACTGCAATCCCTTCTTCATTTCTCCATCCCTTAGGAATTTTGAGTATACACACACACACACACACACACACACTCAGTGAGCTTTCAAGCTGCCAGGGCTGGGTTTCACATGGTTAGCCATGTTGGGATCCAGCTCCCTTAACCCTAGACAACCAGGCTGGCCCATCATTCTAACCTTTGTGTTATTTTCTTTATTTATTTTTCTCTGCCACTTCTTTTTTTCTTTCTTCATTTATTTTTAAAAAATTTGCTTGAGGGTATATACACTCACCAGAGAGAGAAAGAGAGAAGAGGGAGAGAGAGGGAGAGAAAACATCCCTTGTTAGGAGTGGTTGTGCCGCAGTCACTTCTCTAGCTCGCTCTCCTTTCAGGATTTTGGGCATACAGATGTGCCTGATGTGTTTCTGAAGCCACTGGGTCTGGGACTCAGACATGGCTGCGCAGCTGGCCATGTGGACAGCTCTCTTACCCACCATGCCCCCGACTGCCTCCACTCCTTTTCCTTTTCCGTCTTTCTAGATTCTCTATTTTCTTATTCAACTTCACTTCTTTTTTTTAAAAATTCTTTCTACCTTCCTTCCTTTCTTTCCCTCTTTCCTTCTTCTCTTCTTCTCCTTCTCCTCCTCCTCCTCCTCTTCTTCTTAAAACTTTCTATAAGTCACGTGTATTCACCAGAGAGAGACAGAGAGAAGGAAAGCAAGCTGACAGGTCTAGAACTCGAATTGCAGTCCACCATGTGGGAGTCCAGCACCCTAATCACCACACCACCTGAGGGCCTCTCAACTTACTTTTTAAAAAAGTTTATTTCTTGGGGGCCAGCAGGTGGCATGGTGGTTAGGGGCGCAGGACTCCCACGTGGCCAACCATGGTTTGAGTCTTGGACCTGGTGGTTTGCTTTCTCACTTTCTTCTTCTCTCTCTCTCTCTCACTTTGTCCCTCTCTGGTCAAATTAAAATAAATAAATACATAAATGGATAAAGTTAAATAAAAATTCTTTTAAAAAAGTTTATTTCTTTTATGAGAGACAGACAGGCAACCCTCATCAGGGTCCCCATGCCATGGTACACCCCCAGCCTCAACCAGCCTGGGTCACAGGCACATGTGTGCATGCCCAGTGTGTGCAGAGAGGTCCTGAGACGTGAACCGAGGACCTTCCCATATGGGTCCAATTGCATCATCACTTCACCAGTGCCTGGTCCCTCAACTTAGTTTTTTCCTTTCATATGCCTCAGGATCCCAGAGGTGCCTGTAGGCATTGCCTAAATGTTTGCTGGGCCCTGTTTTCTTCCTGTGTCTACATTAACCCCTTAGGTGAAAAGTGATTGAACAAGAACGTGTGAGGATGGTGGAGAAGGAAGCAGTTGAGTGGACAGGTCCTGGCTGGAGATGGCTGTATCTAATGATGGTAGATACCACTTTCTAATCCTTGCGCTATGCCGGGTGGCTCCCGTCCAGGGGCATTTTCCAAGTCAACTTCGAAGGGTGAGCAGAAGGGAGAATACTGAGGTGCAGGCTTGGCTAGGAGAATGCATTTGGACCCTTTGTAACTCAGACAAATGACTTTAAAATTCCCCTCTGGTGGGATCAACAGGTGGCAAAATGGTTATGTCGCTGGACTTCCATGTAGTCTACTGTGATTTGAGTCCCAGACCCAGTGACTTAAAACTCATGCCAGGCATGTGTGCATGTGTGCCCAAAATCCTAAGAGGAGACTGGAGGAAAAGGGATTGCGGCATGGCCATCCCTCTTGGGGAGTGATTTTTTGCTTTCTGTCTCTCTGGTGAGCACACATGCTCTATAGCAAAAAAATCTCTCTTAAAAAAAAATTCCATCTGGGGGTGGATTGCTGAGTTGGACTCTATTAGGGGTGCTGTCTTTTTCTCTCATGGAATGAATAAACAAAAATGTACATAAAAACTTTAAACTTTTTTTAATAAAAAGAATTTAATAGAGAAAAATCGGAAGTCTGCAGCACAGAGCCATTGACCACTGTGCTGTTCATTTCAGAAAGCCTAAAGAATATTATCTTGAATATTTAGAAATGTCACTCCATTGCACAACTCTTAGGATTAACTTTATAGCCAAACTTGATCCAACTTCTGATTTTGTAAGAATGCTTTTTCTTTACATGACGGTGGAATGATTGGCCAATAGGGCTCACGTCTGTCCTTCATTGGGTAACAAGAGCATCACAAGGCAGAGTGTCACCTCACACGGGTGTGTTGCGAGCCCCAGGCTCTGGCTTTTGTTTTAGCAGCATGGACGTAGGTGGCCTTTCGTAAGTGGTGGTGGTGTTTTTAACGTCCACAGCCGGACCACTTCCTATGAAGTGACTATCCTCCCCCCTTTTTTTTTTCAGAGAGATTTTTGCTATAGGGCATGTGTGCTCATGAGAGAGACAGAGAAAGACAGAAAGTGCGAAATTACCCCCCAGAGGGAATGGCTACACTGCAGTCCCTTCTCTCTCCTCTTGGGACTTTGGGCATGCATGCACATGTACCCACCATGAGTTTAAGCCGCCGAGTCCAGGACTCCAACCATGGTCAGCTAAGCGAGAGTTCAGCAACATAACCATTACACCATCTGCTAGTCCCACCTCTCCATTTCTAAATGCCCTGTTACAGAGTGTTTACCCAAGAGAGCAGTGTAATTATTACATTTAAATTAGAAACGTGTTTTTATGGGAATGAAACTGAGTAGACACTGGATACTTGTTGAACTAATGTGTTCAAGACTTAAAGGAGGCCCAGCCTGCGTGCAGTCCTGAACATACGAGACGGCAGTGCTGGAAGCCACGTGGCCAACCATGGTTCTGATCCCCAGTCCAGAAAGCCTGAAATATGTGAGGTGTTGCCCCCCACGCAAGATCCACACATGCTAGAGGGTTGGAGGAAGGGGAGTCTAGTGTGACAGACCCTGTCAAGCCTGCCTCTCCCTCTGTGTCTCTCTCACACACACAGATATGTGCACACATATGTTGTCTATTATGAATAAAAAAGACTTACAGGAGGGAAACAAACTCTTTAATGCTGAAGGTGTTAATTTATATATCTTGTCTTTAACTTTTTTTTTTGATTTTAGTTTTGCTATATGGCACATGTGCTCTCCAGAGACAGAAGGAGAGATTTTGGGCATGCACGTGCACATGGCTGGCGTGATCTTCAAGCCTCTGAGTCAGGGACTTGAGCCACACTATCATCCACATGGGATCCTGCCCCCTTAAACTCCATGCCACCTGTCGGCCTCACCTCTTGTCTTCACTTTTAAGCAACATTCAGTATTAAACATTTTTGCATTAGAAAAATATGTCATGGCTTTCCCAACAACCTAGTATGTAACCTCACTAATTTGAAAATTCTCAAAATGATGCTTAAATGCTGTCTTAATTAATATTTCTGATTATTTTTATACAAGCACATTCACATTTGTTAAAAATTGATTACATGTCTGGGGACCAGCAGTTAGCGTAATGGCTATGTAGCTGGATTCCCATGTGGTCGACCGCGGTTTGCGTCCCGAACTCAGTGGCTTAAACCTCATGCTGGGCACGTGTGCGTGCATGCCCAAGATCCCGAGAGGAGAATGGAGGAGAAGGGATTGTGGCGTGGCCATCCCCCCCAGGGGGGTGATTTCTCGCTTTCTGTCTCTCTGTCTCTCTCTGTCTGTCTGGTGAGCGTACGCACCCTATAACACACACACACACACACACACACACACACAAACAAAAACAAAAAACCTCTCAAAAAGAAAAAATTGATTACATGTCTGCACAGGTGTGGGGGTCTCACTGATTCTCTCTAGTAGATCTTGTGGATGTATTTCAGAGTTTTAAGCACATATCCTGTTCTCAGACACGTTCTAAGAATTGTTAGCTCATCCTAAGGCGTGTTCTTTGATTTTTGACCATTGTGTCCTGTCCACACTGAAATCGCTACAAATGTTTCTTTACAACACATATCTTATCAACAAATGATAAGAATCTAAAGTTGTGATGAATAAGAGGCTTTACTGTATTGCCTAATTGAAAAAAAAAAAAAAACTTACTAAATGTTACATTTTCCCTTGTAAAATAATGATAGAGATTAGTGTTTGTACAGAAGTGTTGGCAACAGAATTCTTCAAAAGTTTTCCTTGGGGTGATGAAAAGCTGTTACATTATTTTGACTAGCTAATCAAATGTAATTGGGTAGCTTGAAGTGCCTTAGATTTTCCTTGTACAGTTATCAAAGCAGGAAATGTAACTCGTGCAGCTGATGAAAGGGGTCTCTCACGGTATTCTTTCAATTATAGATCTTACAGAGTAAATGAAAGAACAGTTCTGCTGCTAAAAACTCGGAGGCTTGCTATGCCCCCTTAATGTTAACTGCTGTATTAGCTAGTTAACACATTATTATGTACTTTAATGGATTCGGCTTTGGAGAAAAAAAAAATCGAGGTCTATTTGGGATGTAAATGAAGCCGAGGAAGATGCTTGGGCACAATACTACTACTTTAATATGTTCAGTGAGGAAATAGCCGGGGTTCACTTTTGTAGAAAATAACATGCTTTAAAAGCATTCATATTTTGCCTTTGTGTGTTGAGATTTGTGGTTACGAAGGTTTTCAGAGGAGTTTTGAATCTTGAAAATATTATGATTTTATGAACAAAATGTTGCAATTTGGAGACATAACTTGATTCCCGTCATCTTTTTGGAAAGGTCCATCTGAGATTTTCAGTTTTCAAAAGGATCAAAACACATTATGCCTGTATTTCTCTGGAATGCTACATTTTTCTTTTGAGTTGAATTCCATCCTAAAAGTTGCTTGTGAAGAAGGTACTTTGCCATAATGAGTCTTCATGACCCAGGATTGGGCCAGAGTCAGGTGTTATTAATGGACTAAGTCATTTATTCACTTATACATTAGTCCTTATTTGAACTCCTCCTGCGTGCCAATCTCTATGCTTCATTGCTGGAGGTGATGACAGAAGCCGTGGTTGGACACATGTTAACATTGGTGACACTTTTCTCAGCTGAAGTAGAGCCCCCTCTCTGGCATTGACTCAGCCGTGAGTGCAACAGTAAACCCCAACTCTGAAATTATGTGCAAGCACTTGATTGTGAAATTTCACCAATGATCCCAATGACGCTTACACTATGTTTAAGATCGTGTTTGAGCTGAAAATGATGACTTAATTCTCATAGGCAACAAGCCAGCCCCGGGAAACACTACTTGTGTTCAGTGAGGATTAAAGCAGAAAGAGGTTTGTCCAAAATGTCGTGCTAGCTTTGTGGCCAGGGAAGGAAGAGATGATGCCTCAGAAGAATCCTGAAGGTTGGTAGGAGTTGGGAACCGGGTCTACAGAAGTCAGGGAGACAGCCCGAGCAGGGAACAGCTTGTGCAAAAGCATGGAGGCCTCGGCATTCCTGGCACTCGGAGTGCTTCCTGGGCTGGGGGATTGCCAGGGGGATTGCGTGTAGAGGAGGAGCAGGTGCGCTAACCTGAGGTCCGAATGTGTGGACTTTGTTCAAGGCAGAGGGAAGCCACCAGAGAACTTTGCCCACTTTAAGCAGGGAGACCCTCAGGGGTTGAAAGTTGCCATAGCAACTACTGGCCTTGCCCTGCTGAGTAACTTCAGCTTTGGTTTTGATCAAGGCTTTCCTTTATTTTCCCCAGCATTGAGCTGAAAATGTATTTTGTTTCCTTTTTATATACTGCTTAAATTTCATTGTTGCTATTGTTAAGAAGGTATAGAGTTGGCATCTTTTATATACTTAAGTGTCTTTTTAAATAATTATTTTATTTAACTTTATTTATTTATTTATTTTAATTTGACCAGAGAGGGACAGAGAGAGAAAGAGAGAGAGAGGGAAAGTAAGAAAGCAAGCCACCAGATCTGGGACTCAAACCGTGGTTGGCAACGTGGGAGTCCAGTGCCCTTAACCACCACGCCACCTGCTGGCCCCATATGCTTAAGTTGTTTTGTTACTCTTTCCAACAGGCCTTTGCTCTTTAGGTGAATAATGGATACACATACGTACGAGAGGTCTTGGTCATTGTTTCATGTGTACCTTATATGAATGTGATTTTTTTTATTACTGTCCACAATATTTGTTTATTTATCAAGAGAAACTACTCACTAGTCCATGTATTCATGTTTTGTAATTCAGGAACATGGAACTCAATCCATGGTGTTGTTTATATTCCAAAATTGCTTTGTACTCTGAGAGACACCAGCCTTCTTCGTCACCTCAGAATCTTTCATGGAATCCTAATTTCTGTGCCATCTTTCTTGGTGTAGCCACAGCAAAATTATAGAAAGTTGAAAGTAAGGAATATAATGAATGCTCCAACAATATGAAATCACACATGCCTGGCCAGGAGCCCACGCATCGGAGATTTCATCAAAGCACTGGAAGCCATGGTAGTTCTTGTCTCTTAACACCATGTCCTTCCTGCTGATGAAGAAATTTAAACGTGTGTGTGTGTGTGTGTGTGTGTGTGTTTTAAGAGAGATTTTTGTTATAGGGCATGTGCGCTCGCCAGAGTCAGTGAGAGACAGAGAGACAGAAAGCGAGAAATCACCCCCTTCACCGGGGGGGGGGGGACGGCCACACCACAATCCTTTCTCCTCTCAGGATTTTGGGCATGCACACATATGTGCCCAGAGTGAGTTTTAAGCCACCAGGTCCAGGAGTTGAACCGTGGTTGACTACGTGGAAGTCCAGCAAATGTGGTTTTTAAATTTACTTTGGTATAGCATTCTTTTTGATCAGGAAGACCTTTTTTTCCCTTTTAACCTCAAGCCAGTTTATTGCTGCTTATTTCAGTCATTGATCGATGGTAACGCATCAGCCTTGCAGAGTATCTGCACACACGGTGTGGGGGGACTATCGAGCACAGTGTACCCAAAGCTGACTACACATCAGCTTTTTTTTTCCTTCTTTAAACTAGAGGGTGAACATGCTTGCCAGAGAGAAACAGAGTGGGAGACTAGAAAGCACCCTCCATGGGGAAAGGTCATGCCACAGTCCCTTCTTCTCCATCTCTCCCTTTTTTCAGGATTTTGGCTACTCGTGTGCATGCACACGGTGTGTTTCTTAAGCAGCCAGTTTTGGGATTAGAACTTCACAGCTGGACTTGTGGGATCTGGCTGCCTTTACCACCAGACCATGGAGCTGGCCTCATCAGCTTTTAAAAATTGTTGCAGGTCCCATCCCAGGCCTGAAAAATTATTCATTCATTCATGCATTCATTCACTGAACATACATTGATTAGATACGCCCTGTTGTGTCAGGACCACGAGATACTGTTCTGAGTACTTAGTGTAGCAGGTGCTTCTAGTGGGAGGGAAGCATGTGATAAGCCAATAGAGGTCTTTTTTTTGTTTTGTTTTGTTTTTAAGAATTATTTATTTCACATGAGTTTTGCCCGAGAATGAGAGAGAGGGTGAAAGAGGATATGTTAAAAAGGAAGCCTTTAGGTCTGGGACTTGAACTGCAGTTTCCCATGTGGGCATTCCAGCACCTTAACCACCATGCCACCTGCTGTCCCCCAGAGGTCATGTTAACTGATGAATGAACAGGTGAATAGGGATGTGGAGAAAGGGAGGGAGCAGGGAGCAATGAGGGGTTCAGAGAAGACCAATATGGACAGGTGACATTTGTTCTGAAACCAAAGAGCAAGAGCCAGCCTCGATAACTCTGGAGACATAACAGTCCAGCTTGTGCAGAAGCCGGGGTAGAACTAGCTGAGTCTTTTCAGGAAAGAGCAAGATAGCGAGGCCAGTGAATATAGAAATTAATAATGGAAGGGAGAAAAGTGGCTCTTGATAAAGTCAAAGCGTTTGATAAAGTCCAGCTCATAGGGCACTTGGATTTTATTCTGGTTGGAACAGGAAATCACAGGAGAATTTTAATGGAGTGACTTCATCAGATTCTCATTAGAAGAAATATCACCCTGGCTACAGATGGGAATGGGTGGAAGGGGCACATGGGAGGGTAAGAGGGTCCAGTGACTCAGAGAAAGGGTTATGGTGGCTTAGACCAGGGCACGAGAGTGGAGACGGTGAAGGATAGATAGAAATACAGTGAGGCAAGGCTGAAATGTTTGCTTAAAAGGAGTGTGAGAGAGAAAGATAAGACAGGTAAAACCAGCTTATGGCTCAAGCCGTTGGGAGACATTTCTGGAGAAGAGGAACGAGGATCTTTTGGGGCAAGACTTAGACATTTTCCAAAAAGCTCCCTGACCAGATAAATCCAGATGCCACTGCTGATTCTCATAGGTCCCTTTTGAAAGCCACTGATCTATTCTAATCCTTTTTTTTTTTTTTTAAGAGAACAAATTTTAATCACCCAGTGCAGATAAGAATTCAAGCTCTTTCCAAAGATTTCTCTGTGGGGGGCAGGGCCTGGGGCTGGGAGGGGGAGGCAGAAAGAGCCTCCACAAGACTCTCACTATCTATTTCAGAGTTTAATAGCAGCCAAGACATTCTTTTAGACAACGTAAATTCTCTTTTTAAAAAGAATTATTTTATCTAACTTTATTTATTTATTTATTTAAATTTGACCAGAGAGGGACAGAGAGAGAGAGAGAAAGACAGAGAGAGAGACAGAGAGAGAGAAGGAAAGTGAGAAAGCAAGCCACCAGTTCTGGGACATGAACCACGGTCCACCATGTGGGAATCCAGTGCCCTTAACCACCATGCCACCTGCTGACCCCAAATTCTTTTTGATCCCTCTGGGTTTGTCAGTAGACAACTTGGGTTTACCCTTTGCTTGATCATAACCTTGTATGTGATTACTTGTCGAATTGCAGCTAGATGAATACCTAAAAATACTTAGTTTTTAAGGAATCCAAGCTTATTTCAGTAATTACGACAAAGGGTCCTAGTTAGGACTAAGCCCCCACATGGGTAACACTGACCAGGTTGCAAATTCAATCCAGTTCACGCGCACACAGGGAAATAACGCCCGAGAACATTCCATTTGCCCTACGTGATTTCTCAGTGCTAAGACTGCTGAAGCTGAACAAGCAGAGAACACTGGACTCCTTGTCATGAAGCAAGTATAGGTATAGATTGTTACCTTTAAAGGTGTTTCTCTGGTCCAGCCCTGCAGCATAGTGGTTACGGGAGCCAGATCCCACATGGTCGACCATGCAGTTCAAATCCCAGCCCTTATGGCTAGAAAAACAAATGAGGCACATACATGTGTGAGGCCCAGAATCTCAGCAGACGGAGAACTGGAAACGGAACTGTGCGTGACCGTGCCCCACTGGGGCCTGCTTCTCTTTCTTCCCCTCTCTCTGTCTCTGTTCTTCAGGGTGAGTACACACACCTGGCAAATAAAGACATTCATAAGATTTTTTTTTTCTTTAATATGGATTCTATTGAAGGACTTGACCCAACATTTACATTATGCTTGACATAGACCCACTTTGTTTTTCTCAGGAGCCCCTTTTTCTGAGGGTGAAACTGCTAGTTACTTTAAATACACTTTCAAAGTTTCGGCTCCAATCCTTTCATCATCTTCGTTGCTCTTATGAGAACTTTTTCAACTTTCTTTCCTACAAGTAGCACAAGATATCCAAGCTAAAGTCTTTCCAGTGCTTCTCTTTGCCTGTGGCAGAGCAGTGGATGGTGTTGGATTATTAAACAAATCCAGGGATTTATCTACAAAATCACAGATGAGCATAAATGTGTGACACATAGCGGGACCGATAACCCTGCTAATGGCAGTGAGCGTTTTATCCACTACCACTCTTACGTTATTCCAACAAGACTTGGTTTCCCACAACTAAGTACCATTCTTTTTTTTTTTTTTCTTTTTTTTTTAAGAGACATTTTTGCTGTAGGATGTGTGTGCTTGCTGGAGATACAGAGACAGAGAGACAGAAAGCAAGAAATTACGCCCCCCCAAAACTGGGGATTGCCATGCTTCTCCTCCATTTTCACGTGCCCATGCACCCAGCGTCAGTTTGATCCACTAAATCTGGGAATCGAACCATGATCAATTATGTGGGAGTCCAGCGAGGTAACCTTTGTGCCATCTGCTGGTTCCAGTACCTACCTACCTACCTTCCTTCCTTCTTTCTTTCTCTCTCTCTCTCTCTCTCTCTCTCTTTCTTTCTTTCTTTCTTTTGAAGAATTATTTATTTAATTCCATTTGTTATTATTATTTTTAAATTTAACCAGAGAGAGACAGAGAAAGGGAAAGTGAGAAAGCAAGCTGCCAGGTCTGGGACTCAAACTGTGGTTGGCCATGTGGGAATCCAGCACTTTTCATGCCACCTGCCAGCCCCGTCCCCCCAGTACCTTTCTTAATAAAGCCAAACTAATTTTATTTTACCTACTATCTTTGCAGTTGAAAGAGCTTCTTGCCGGTTCACTTATTAGCTAAGTAGTCCCTGCAGCAGGGATTAATCACAGCTTTGTGAATCTTAAAGTTTATACAATTTAGGAAGCTCTTGAAAAAAAGGATACAAAAATATTTTTTGCTTGTTTTACAAAATCTTAGACCTTGCACATGCATATGGCTCGAGACTCTGAAAGATATTTGGAGGTGCTCGTGAAGGTAAAGGTGAAGTTCATTCGTTTCAGGTAAATCTGCTTCCGATTTGCAGTTCTGCTAGCGTGTTTCTTGTGCAGGGCATGTTTATGCTAGTGGGGGTGGAAATAAAGATAGACATCTGTATCAATAATAATAGTTTAAAATTTTATCTAATAGACTTTACGTCTAGATCACTCAAATTGACCAAAATAATTATTAACTCCAGAACCCTTTCCCAAGTTTTCCTTTTTAAAATTAATTTTCCAGGGACCAGCGGGTGGCATAAGGGTTAACGTGGCTGGACTCTCATGTAGTTGACCGCAACTCGAGTGCTGGACCTGGTGGCTTAAAACTCACATTGTGTGTGTGTGTGTGTGTGTGTGTGTGTGTGTGCATGCCCAAGATCCCAGAAGGAGAATGAGAAAAAGGGATTGTGGCATGGCCATCCTCCCCGGGGAGTGATTTCTTGCTTTCTGTCTCTCCATCTCTCTTTCAAGAACACATGCCCTGTAGCCAAAATCTCTCTGAAAAAAAAAAAGAAAAGAAAGATCATTTTTCCATTGGCCTGAGTCTATCAAGATGTCATGTCTGTAGATTAAAGAAGCAATTTCCCATGAGCCGAGCTCAGCTTTTTACAGCATCATTAGATAACTCTGGCTGTTCAACCTTAACCATCTCACCCACCTTCCCCTTCCCTCACCTGGACTGGTTGATTGCAGGTGTAGTCCCATTACTTCTCCTTCACTCTCTTTATTCCAAAAAATTTCTAATATTTGTATCAAGCAAGTTATGAGAGAAAGTGCTGTAAGTTATATTTCCGGTCTGATGAAGGATTCATAAAGAATTTATACTCAGAGGCCAGCAGGTGGCATAATGGTTAAGATAAGACTCCCACATGGCTGACTGTGGTTCAAGTCCTGAACCTGGCAGCTTGAAAAATCATGCTGGGTATGCTTGGCCAAAATCCCAGGAGGAGAACGGGGAAGAAGGAATTGTGGTGTGGCCATCCCCCACTGGGAGGGGGTGATTTCTCACTTTCTCTCTCACTGTCTCTTCTCTGTCTCTCTAGTAAGTACACGTGCCCTGTGGCAAAAACCTAAAAAAAAAAATAATTATACTCTGTCCAACTGCTATGGTACAGCAGTAATGCAAATGCTCAGTAAGGCTGGAGACCAACGGCGGACCACAGTTTTGGATCCCTGGGTCAGCCTGAGCACATGCTGGGCACTCGTGTGTGTACCCAGGATCCTGAGTTGTAGAAGACTGGGGAAAGAAGACCCTGGTAAGAGCGCCCCTCCTTCTCTTTCTCCCTCTCTCTCTTTCTCCTCTCTCTCTCTCACAGAGACACACAGGCCCTCACAAATTCATACTCTACAATGACAATACTACTGTTTGTAGATGAGAGATTTTACATCGCTCTCATTAGGAAAATATGGGGTTTCCTGAGGTAATTTTTTTAAGGAATTATTTTATTGAACTTTATTTATTTATACACTTTTTAATTTTAATTTGACCAGAGAGAGAAAGAGAAAGTGAGAAAGCAAGCCCTAGGTTCAGGACTCAAACTGTAGTCACCCATGTGGGAATCCAGTGCCTTTAGCCACCACGCCATCTGCCGGCCCCTCTAAGGTAATGTTTTAATGTATGCTATGAGAGTTGGGGCGGGGCCAGCAGGTAAAGTGGTGGTTGAGGCACTAGACTCCCACGGCTGACTGCAGTTAAAGTCCTAGACCTGGCGGCTTGCTTTCTCACTTTCCTTCGTTCTCTCTGGTGAGTGCACATGCTCTGGAGCAAATTAAAAAATAATAATAATGAGGAGCCAGCGATGGCATGGTGGTTGGAGGCTCCAGACTCCCACATGGCTGGCTGCAGTTCAAGTCCTGGACCTGGTGACTTGCTTTCTCTCTTTCCCTCGGTGGTCAAATTACAATAAGTAAATAAATGAAATGAAATAAATAATTCTTTAAAAAATACTAGTGATACGAGACTAGCAGTTAGCGTAATGGCTATGTTGCTGGACTCCCACGTAGTCAATAGTGGTTCGAGTCCCAGATCCGGTGGCTTAAACTCACGCCGGGCGCGTGTGCGTGCGTGCCCAAGATCCCGAGAGGAGAATGGAGGAGAAGGGATTGCGGCGTGGCCATCCCCCCTGGGGGGGTGATTTCTCACTTTCTGTCTCTCTGTCTCCCTCTGCCTGTCTGGCGAGCGCACGTGCCCTATAGCAAAAAAAAAAAAAAAAAAAAAAAAGTTATAAATAAAATTAAATAAATAATTTTTTAAAAAAGTTTTGGGGGAGTCCTCATTCTTTAGAAATACTCTCCTTAACAGAGAATTATAATTAACTATTTTCTCTCCTTAAGGGGAATTAAAATTATTTATTTTAAAATCTCACATTTCCTATTTGGTTTTATTTACCCAGTCTTGCCTTCTACATCTAAGTAAAAAGATTAGAATTCTTAAGTGACCAATTAAGAGGAACACTGGAAAACATAATCTCTAATTATGTCTCCACACTGTGCATGTGACTATGAGCAGTTATCTGTAAGGTGGAAGCTCTTGGCTTTAAAAGGGGTTGTTAGAAACATTTTGATGAACGGCTTACTCTCTGGGGCGTGAAGTTCAACCTATAGTAAAAATGCTTTGAGAAAGTTAAGAGAAAAACAAGGGATTTTTATTCACTTCTGATATTGCCAGAAAAATGAAGAGAACTTCTCAGATACTTTGGTCTGTGAGGTGGTATAACTGATAAAAACTGTACAAAGGAGTCCAGCAGGTGGCATGGTGGTTAAGTCACTGGATTCCTATGTGGCTGACCACAGTTTGAGTCTTGGACCCAGTGGTTTACAAATCATGCCGGGCATGGATGTATGGTCACCCCCCACACACACCAGCCTCGGGGAGTGATTTCACACTTTCCCTCTCTCTCTCCAGTGAGCACATGTGCCCTGTGGCAAAAAAAAAAAAATTAAAAAATAAAAAACAACACAACCACCACCTAAAAACAGAATGTACAGAGGCCTGAAGGAGAAGTTTTGTTCACAGTTGCTTTGGGTAACTTTTTATGGACGTCTGCTTTCCTGTTTGTTCGCAGAATGGATGGATGGCAGAGCCCCCAAGTGCGTTCGTTGTGGGTCGAGCCTTTCTCGGTCTTTTCATTTGAGGAGTAATTAAGGTAAATACAGAAGGCAGCCTAGCAAATTCGAGGAGCCAGTCATATTTTGGAGGGTCTGGTGATTTTTATTTTTAAATTAAAGTCAAGAATATATCCTTTTTTGAATTATTTATTTCATTTTATTTATTTATTCATATTAACTTAACCAAGGGAGACACACACACACACACACACACACAGAGAAAAGGAAAGTTAGAAAGCAAGCCATCAGGTAGGTCCAGGACAAGAACCGTGGTCAGCCATGTCGGAGTGTCCAAGACCTTAACCACCACGCCACCTGCTGGCCACAAGAATATATCCTTTAATGAAACAATCAATCAGGAGATTTCACGAACTGTTCCTGCATAACAGCAGTTAATGGCAAATCTGTTAAGAAATCTGAATGAGCCTAAATTGCGCTGGTTTAAGGTGTTGGCTCCATGCACGGTGAGGCACCCGCGAGCAGGTTTGGCGCTGAGCAGAGTGTGCACGAGGCTCTCAGGTCAGTGGGGGGAGTTTTAGAAGAATCTATAGGCAATAGTAGAAAAATAGCAGCTTCTTAAAAAAGGGTGAACGTGAGTTATAAAAAAGGGTGAAAGTGCATGTCTTTTAAAAAAAAGAATTATTCATTTAACTTTTATCATTATTATTACTTTTAAATGTACTACAAAGCATGTGTACTCACCAGAGAGAGAGAAAGAGGGAAAGTGAGGAAGCAAACTGCCAGGTCTGGGACTCAAACTGTGGTCTGCCATGTGGGAGTCCAGCATCTTAACCATAATGCCAGCAGTTTATTTTTTGTTTGTCTTTTGAAATGAGAACAAAACTATGTACTTTTCTAAGTACATGCCTTTTTTCTTTTCTTTTTTTAGTTTGCTGTCTGTGTATGTGCTAACTAGAGAGAGAGAGGGAGAGGGGGAGAGAGAGAGAGAAATCACCCCCAGGGGATAGTCATGTCACAATCCTTTCTACTTCATTCTGCAACCTTTTTCATCCATTCTATTCTTTTCAGGTCTGGGATTCAAACCACATGGTTGGGTATGGGGGATCCAACCTTCTTAAATACCACCTGTTGGTTCAATAAATGTCCTTTGATGAGATGATTTTTTGAGCAATTTTCTTTAATTTTTTAAAGAATTATTTAACTCATTTATTTATTATTTTAATTTGCCTAGAGAGAGAGAGAGAGAGAAAGAAAGCATGCCACGAGGTTTGGGACTCAGGCTGTAGTCGGACGTATGGGATTCCAGCGCCCTTAGCCACCATGCCACCTGCCGGCCTCAAGCAATTTTCTTTAATGGAGAGTAATTTGTCCAGATGGCTAACTAGTGAGAATTTAAGATCAGCCAAATAATTTGTAGAACTATGTTGATGAATGATCTTTGATGTCTAAGTCAAATGTATCAGAACATTTTCAGAGAGAAGAATGAATAACCGCTAAATATTATTTCACATGTTTTTGTTGTAGGTTTTTCCACAATGTAGAGCCTATCCTTGACTTCAAAGGTAGAGAAAAGAACTAATATATCAATAATTAGCTTGGATTGGAAAGCACTTTGCCTCACAGATGTAATGTTTTACAGTGGTTTCTGAGCTAAGGAGTATTGATTTAGCTTTAACTTTATCAAGCAAAACATTAGGTGAGAACACATTGAAACGGCCCTTACAGCAGTGCTCAGAATCTATTGTTCCATAACGTTCGCGTGTAAGGCAAATCCAGCAGTTTAAATTATCCCATATTGAGAATTGGTGAATAAATGCCCACATAATTGCTCTGTTTGGCTGAATCTCTTCATTTGATCAGTTTTAGAGCAGAGGAGTAAAAAAAATATATATTTTTATTAAAAGAGAGCTTTTGAGATTGAATGCTCTAATTAACTGTTGATTATTTCTGTAAATAGACAATTTTAGATTAAAAAACCCTAATCGTCTCCATTCTAGTGGATTTGGAGGTTCTGATGAAAAACAGAACCCTGATTCAGTGGGCCCACAGGAGCCAGCACCACCTGGGTTTCCAGGCATTTTTCCCTTCTCAGAGGTAGAGCCAAGCATACATAATATTTAGCAGATTTTTTTTTCCTGAAGGTCTTAAAAAATTGATCAGTTTTAATATAGGCCCACACAAAGTACCTTGAGTTTGACTTGGTGATTAAAACGTTCTGTGCTCTGTACTAAAGGGCACGATGGGTTTGGAATGCTGCTTCAGGCTGACGGAATATGCATGGTTGTCTCAGATGTGGTGAAGAAATTGATTCATGCTTGGTAGGACTGTCTTTGCAAGGAAAGGCTTCCGAAGGCATAGAGTCTAACTCACTTATCAAAAACCAAGGTAAAGGCATAGCAGAAGTTAATCTGGCAAAATTGCTTTTTCTGGTTTTAGATGCTTCTTAGAGCAGGAAAAACCCCCGTCAGTATCAAAGGTAATTCCTAGGTGGGTTCATTTTTAGAAACCCTGTATTCCAGTAAACAATGTTTTGGTTGGATGTGTGTGCGTGTTGTGGGGGGGGAGGCATTTTCATACTATATTTTTCAACTGTATCACATAGCAATCAGATATATTTTAAAGTTATAGTCTCTTGCTTACCAAATGCAGAGTAGGCTGACTATCCTAGCAATGCGGTCTCAATATCTAAGACAGAATTTGAATGATTAGAGAATGTGTCGTTCACCACCTCAAGTGAGACTCTTCATCAGAACACCTGAAGGTCAACTAATCAAGAGTGCGTATAAAATTTGGAAAGAAAACAGAGCCGTAGGCCTCTCCCCCCATTGAAATCTGTTTTTAGTTAATGCGGAAATGGGAGTAAAATATTTGATTGGGTCTAAATATAGGCCTGAATATATTAAAAGCAAAGCTATTTATGGCTGATTTGTTACTAAATAAAATCTTGCATGAATACTTCTAATTACCGAACAGGTAAGGTAACAATAAACATCGGAAATATAAATGAGTAAAGTGCTCACCCACTCCTGCTGCTCTCAGGACTATAAATAGCCCCTCCCCCCTGCTGCCACTATTATTAGCGAGTAGGAACAAAAGGAGGTGACCCAAAATAGAATGGGGCAGAGCATCCCGACTAGGCCTGTGTCCCATGGCACAGGAAATGTTTCTAGCAAGCTCATGAAGTTAGGGGTTAATTGATTTTCGAAAAGGACATTTCCATGTTGTCTGTGTGCCAAGGAAATTCTTTTACTGGCATGTTTGTAAAATTGGCGGGCTGATGTTTCCTCTGGGTGACACAAGGTGTGATGAGGAATTTTATCTTCACTTCCTTACTAAAATCAGCCCTGACTGCTTGCCTTTTTGTTAACTTATTTGGTAATTATGAGATGACATCTGTAGACGACCCATTAATGCAGTGAGACTGAGGAGTGCTTCCAGAACAGGACCCAGAGTCAGATCTCAGTTTCACCAGAGCCACTAATGAGTCCTGTGACATTGACTGAAGCATTTCATGCACTCCCATGAATGTGGGGACTGCAAAAAGACGATGGAAAAAACAAATGAAACAAAACTACAAAATAATTTAGGTGCCCCATCCTAGGGAAATCCATGCATATTTTTTCGTAATTCACATGCTTTGGAAAGTTTTGAAGTCCCTTCCTTTATGCAGTCAATAGTTTGCTTATGAAGGAGATTTATTCTGGGAAATGTGTCATTAGGAGGTGACTTCGTCATTTTGGGACCACCGTAGAATGTTCTTACACAAACCTACAAGGCTAGCCTACTAACCCCCCAGACTATGGGGTCTAACCTACTGCTCTAAGGCTATAAACGTGACTAGCAGTTACTGTTCTGAATATTGTAGGCAATGGTAACACAGTGTTTATGAATCTACCCATTATTGAAACATAGAAAAGATTCAGCAAAAATGCAGTATACAAGATAAAATATGGTCCTCAGGTACAGGACACTTACCATGAGTGGAGCCCGCAGAACTGAAGGTTGTAAGAGTTGTAATATCAAGAGGCTAGAGGAATTTTCAGCTCCGTTATAACCTAATGGGACCACTGTCACATACGCTTTCTACTGTTGACGGGAGGGTTGTTACTCAGTGCATACCAGTGTGTATGTGTGCATGTGTATTCTGTGACACACTGTTTGCTAATTAATGAATGTACCAAACACATATAGAGCCTCCTCACATGCCAGGCACAGTGTTAAGCAGTAAAGAGACAAGGTAATGAGAGATCCTTGTTCACAGGCCATACATCGCTGGGGACGACTTGTGAACAGGTGATAAGAATCTACTAGAGGTGGGCCAGTAGGTGGTGCGGTCGTTAAGGCCCTGGATCCCACATGGCTGACGGCACAGTCTGAGTCCCAGACTCGGAGGCGTGAAGATCATGACGAGTGCATGTGCACGCGTGCCCGAAATTCCCAGAGAGCAGAGGAGAAGGGAACGTGGTGTAGCTATCTCCCCTGGAGGGCGATTCCTTACTTTTCCTCTTCTTTTCTCTCTCTTTCTCCATTTCTCTCCAGCAAGCATACACGCCCTCAAGCAAAAAATCTAAAAAAAAAGCCCAAAACCCAAACCAAAAAACAACAGCAAGAAAGAATTTACGGAGAGTGTGTAGTAGAGATGGTACAAGTTGCAAGAACCAAGCCAGAGCTACTCTGTCTATGGAGGAGGAACAGTAATCTTTGAATCAACTCCGTTTTAAAGCATGTTTTATCTATAAAATGAAATGGAAATGGTTCTATTTACTTATTTTACAAGGACCTATCAGGGACCAGTGATGTGACAAAAGTATGTCAAAAAGCATAAAAGCCATATAAAAATATAAACATAGCTGTGTGCTATAGCACACAGCAAATGTCAGCGCTTATTTTTTACATGAAAAGATTCCTGTGCATAAATATTGCAGATCTTCTGATTTCTAATGGCCTGTTGACAAGTTTTTTCTTTTTGCTAATTATGAGGGCAAGAACTTGAGAACTGATTATAAGACTGTAGTTAAAAGTGTGAGAAAGAAAAATCTCAGGTGCTTGTTTTTTGTGTTTGTTTTTAATCAGTGTGGACCAGAATCAAGTAAAAAAAGTATCTGCCATATGTAGGTATATTATTCCATAGGTAATAATGATACACTGAATGGTTATTTTAAAACCATTCGTAGAGGTTTTTTTTTTTTTGGAGAGGTTTTTCGCTATAGGGCGCGTGCGCTCGCCGGACAGACAGAGAGAGACAGAGAGACAGAAAGCAGAAATCACCCCCCAGGGGGGATGGTCACGCCGCAATCCCTTCTCCTCCATTCTCCTCTCGGGATCTTGGGCACGCACGGAGGTTTTTAATATTTAGTAATAATTACATTCTTTCTTTCTGTATTAGGTTTTTGCCGTAGGGCTTGTGCATTCACCAGAGAGAGACAGAGAGAGGGAAAGTGAGAAATTAGCCCCCTGGGAGGATGGCCACACCACAATCCCTTCTCCTCCACTGTCCTCCTGGGAGTTTGGGCACACTCACATGCGTCCAGTATGATTTTTCGAGCCGCAGGGTTTCAGACTTGAATTGCAGTCGGTCATATTGGAGTCCAGCACCTTAACCACCATACCACCTGCTAGCCCCAGTTTATTTCTTAAAATGTATTACTTATCATAAACTATATGTGTATTCTAGTGAAGGATGATCTTCTAGGCAAAGTAAATTTTAAAATTATTTCTCTCCAGAAGAAATTTCTTTATTGTCCCATCTTCATTCAGACAGCTCTGTGACGATTTCATTTAATAATCTATTCAGCAAATATTTCTTTGAGTGCTTATTGTGTATGATGCCAAACAAAGTAAATAATATCTTAAAGAATGTGTTCCAATGTGTGTTATTAAAAAAATTTTTTTGAGAGGTTTTTGCTGTAGGGCGCATGCACTCACCAGAAAGACAAGAGAGAGACAGAGAGACAGAAAGTGAGAAATCATCCCCCGGGGGGATGGCCACACCGCAATCCCTTCTCTTCCATCCTCCTCTCAGGATCTTGGGCACGCACGCACATGCGCCTGGTGTGAATTTAAGCCACCGGGTCCGGGACTCAAACCGTGGTCAACTACATGGGAGTCCAGCAACATAGCCACTATGCCAACCACTGGTCCCAAAAGATTTTAACATTTACTTATTTCATAAGAGAGTGAGAAAAACAAGCATCTTCAACAGGGTCTCATGCCTCAACCCTCCTACAGCCTTTCTCAGTTAGCCAAGGCCATGGGTGTGTGCACACGACCAGCATGTACAGGTCAACCCAGGAACTGAACCCCTGCTCCACGTGGCTTCCAGCATTGCAGAGCATGGCACTACTGCTGTGCCATCATGGCTATGCCCGATGCCTTTTTAGGGTGAAACATTTAAAAAATACATATGTAGGTCAGACGTTGCTTATTCCACTGTACGTTTTCATTGATCTAAGTGACCCCTGGCTTATTGTTTATTCATTTTATTTTTAATTTTGCCAGAGGGCTCATGCAGAAGCTGGAGACAGAGGAGAGGGGACACGAGAGAGCGTCCCCCACGGCACAATCTCTTCTCTCCATTTGTTCCTCCTTTTGAGATTTTGGGCGCCAACACATACCTGGCATGTTTTTCAAGCTGCCAGTTCCAGGACTTGTGAACTGCAGTCAGCCAAGTAGAATTTAGCTGCAACTGTAACCAGTACGCCACAGGCTCGGCCAAGTGATCCCATCTTATTTTTTTGTAAGACAGATTTTTGCTTATAGGGCAACTGTGCTCCCCAGAGAGACAGAAAGCAAGAAATCCCCCCCCCACCCCCCGGGAGGATGGCCACGCCGCAATCCCTTCTCCATTCTCCTCTCAGGATTTTAGGCATGCACACATATGCATCCAACAGGAGTTTTGAGCCACCGGGTCCGGGACTTGAACCATGGTCGACTACATGGGAGTCTAGCAATGTAGCCATTAGCCATTAGCTATCAGCTGGTCCCAATGATCTCATTTTAACCACCAAAGAATGGGAAGCTTCTTTGCTGAAGTAGAATGCAAACTAATTTTGGAGTATGCATGTGGTTTGAGCATATGTTGGTTTAGCATTACCGTTATGAATAACTTTCACTTCCACCGTCACTTCTGCTAACACGAAATGGCACTCAGAGGACAGATGTGGAGCAGACTAGAAATCTGCCATGTGCACGTGCATAGTTGCTGATAGCTAGCAGTGACCGTAGCTGGACAGCACCGGTTTAACTGCACCAGCAAAAGTGTCTGCGCCTTGTCACATACTTTCCATTTCTGCCACTCACAGTGAGTTCCAGCAGCTCTTTGCCCTGCTCCTTATTTATTTATTTATTTATTTATTTATTTATTTATTTATTTATTTATTTATTTTTGACAAAGGGTATGTGTATTCACCAGAGAGAGAGAGAGACAGAGAGAGAGACAGAGAGAGGGAAAGTGAAAAATTACCTCCTGGGGGATAGCCACACCACAGTCCTTTCTCCTTCATTCTCCCGGGATTTGGGGCATGCATACACACGTTCCTGGCATGGTTTTCAAGCCACCTGCCCCCAGATCCAGGACTCGAACCGCGGTCGGCCACGTGGGAATCCAGCGCTTTAACCACTATGCCATTTACTGGCCCCACCCTGCTCCTTTTAACATTGTGGGCTGAGGTGAGGACTTCTGGACAGCTTTCTGTTGTCAAGTTTTCAGAAAATGTAAGTGTGGCAGTGTGAATTTAGAAAAAAACCAGAGTGTGTATAAAAGCTCTTCTGGTTCCATTAGACTTTTTTGTTATGAAACAATAGTGTTTATTTATCATGTTTGGCTTAGAATTTCTTTGGTATTCCGTTCTCTCCAATGTAACAAGAAACGAAACTCCATAACATCTTTAAAAAACAAAATAGTTTTCAGTCGAGGGTGGGTGAGGAAGTTATATGAAGATTGAGTGGGAACCTCAACCCAAGGACATAATAGACAAGAAACAATTTTTTTCTCCCCTTTCTTCAGAAGTAGTCTTCCGCATGGCTTAATGTGCTAACATAACCCCGGTCCCAATATTTCAAAAGATACAGAACTTCCCAGCATGATGATAAAGTTTTCCTGTGTTCCAATAATAAAACTTCAACGTACCAGTGATTTCCAGTTCCTTTGTGGTTCAGCAACTTGTGAAGAGCAACTAACTCCTAAGTACCCAGCCTGCAGTATCAGTGTGGGAGTCGGAAACAGATGTTCACGAGACAATGCCATTTGTTGTCACTGTCGATACTATGTGGCAACTTTCCCAAATGAAATTGTTTGTGGATGGAAAAGAATGTAAGCAGTGATTCATGCCCAGGAATTTTTTTTTCTTTTTGGCTGCAGGCTAACCGTATTTTATTAGTTTTAAATCATAGAACATCGGTGGATTAAAAATTAGGTTAACTCATTGTTAGAGTATCTTTTGCATTTTTTGTCCTGTACAGACTGCTAAAAGGGATATTTGGGGTAGGCTTACTGAAAATATTAAACGCCTTTTATTTGAGAATTCTGAGCATTTGACATGTCTTTCGGATTTAGTGTTTGTGTTATTGGGTAGGTAAAACTTACATAAATAGCATGCCTTAGTATTTTTTAAAAATTATTTTATTTACCTTTATTTGTTATTATTTTCCTATTTGACCGAGGAGAGACAGAGAGAGAAAGTGAGAAAGCAAGCCACCAGGTCCGAGACTTGAACCACAGTTGGCCATATGGGAGTCCAGAGCCTTTAGCCACCATGCCACCTGCTGGCCCTGCCTTACCATTTTTGATAATAATTTGGAAGCATAGAAAATTCAAAACAATCAAACATGAAGTAGAAACATGTATTGATAATAAGCAGTATTGTATGACTTTGGATTTTTTTTTTTTTTTGCCATAAATACTATTCCAAAGGAGTGGTCACTTATTTATTATAAGAGACAATGGATTTATACATGTAAATTAATATTAATTATAAAGAAATTATAAAATGTGCTTACAGTGAAATAGATGGTAGAGAGCGGGTGCTGGAGGGTAGGTGTGAGATACAGGAGAGGGAAACATTTGACAGATGGAAAAATGTGAAAGAAAAACAGATCATGTTCATTATGAAATGAACTAAATTCTCTTGTAGCAGGTTATTTCACAAATTGGTTTAATTATATAGGTTTATTAGGATGAAAGTATGCATGATGACATTTCTATTCATCCCAAGAATTTCAAGCTAATTGCTGATTTGTCGTGTATTTTTCATTCGTACCCTTGATTATATCTTGATTGAATTAAAAAGTAGATAAACACAGCTACTTAAAAATGAGGCTTATGGAAACATATGCAAATGATTTTTTTCAGGAAGAAAACAAGAGTTCAAGATATAATATCTATTACTTGAGTGCTGTCTTCATACAAACAAATTTTAATCCATAAATGAAAGTCTTTTAACATTCATTTATACCAACAGATGCCTAAGGCCATAATTATAAAATGTTTCATGCCCTTTTAAAAAACATATGTATTTCTCAAAATTAGATTTCTGCATCACAATAAAAGTATTTTGAAGGAAAGTGAAACTAATTTGGGGGGCTGGCAGGTGGCATGGTGGTTAAGGTGCTGGATTCCCAAATGGCTAACTGCAGTTTAAGTCCTGGACCTGGCGGCGTGTTTTCTCACTTCTCTTCTTTGTCTGTCTGTCTGTCTGTCTCTCTTTGGCGAGCACTTGTGCCCTATAGCAAATTAAGAAAGAAAGAAAGAAACAAACAAACCTAGGTAAAGCTGACATTCAGCAGCCAAAGGAAAGATTGATATCCTGTGCAGTGGAAGGGGTCATAGACTGGCAAGCGAAGCAAGAGCCTGGAGTCCACTCACCGATTCTCACTGTTTTAGTGAGCTGTAATTGTATGACTGCTCCTGGCTCAGCCTTCCTCTCATCCGCAAGGTGGAGGACCTCTAGGAATCTTTATGTGCTTTTTTAAGAATAATTAATTTGGGACCAGCAGTTAGCGTAATGGCTGTGTCGCTGGACTCCCACGTAGTTGACCGTGGTTCAAGTCCTGGACCCAGTGGCTTAAAACTCATGCTGGGCGCGTGTGCGTGCGTGCCCAAGATCCCGAGAGGAGAATGGAGGAGAAGGGATTGCGGTGTGGCCATCACACCTGTGGGGTGATTTCTTGCTTTCTGTCTCTCTGTCTCTCTCTGTCTGTCTGGCGAGTGCACGCACCCTGTAGCTAAAACCTCTCTCTAAAAAAAAAAAAGGAATAATTAATTTTATCTACTCATTCATGTCTTTTAAAGAATTATTTTACTTACTTACTTAATTTATTTATTTTAATTTGACCAGAGAGGGACAGAGCGAGAGAGAGAGCAAGAGCGAGAGAGAAAGAAAGAGAGAAGGAAAGTAAGAAAGCAAGCCTCAAGGTCCGGGACTTGAATTGCAGTTGGCCATGTCGAAGTCCAGCATCCTTAACCACCATGCCACCTGCCAGCCCCATTTTTATTTTTTAATTTGAGCAGAGAGAAAGGGAAAGTGAGAAAGCAAGCCACCAGGTCCAGAACGCGTGGCCATGTGGGAGTGTCCAGTGCCCTAACCACCATGCTACCTGCTGGCCTCCCTCTAGGGTTCTTGAGGGCTCTCACAGTTTTCAATTCCAGCTTAGTCATAAAAGCCTTTTTTTAAACGAAGAATTATTTATTTAATTTAGGATTGCTTAATTTACTATAGGGCACATGTGCACCAGAGCGAGAGAGAGCAAGGGAGAGAGGGGACATGAGGAAGGAAGCTGCCAAGTCTGGAACTTGAACCCTGCTTGGCCATGTGGGAGTCCAGCTCCTTAACTGCGATGCCGCCTGCTAGCTCTGGTAATAACAGCTTTTAAGGCCTTATGTCCAGCCTCACTGTCAAGGCGGTCGCACACCGGGCTGCAATGCCGGAGGCCACGTGGCTGACCCAAGCTCAGCTGTCTAGGTTGGCCTGGTTACATGCTGGGCACACCTGAGGCGCTGGAGGCTGGGGAAAGGCGATCGCAGCGTGGCAAGACCCTGTCCAGGGTGCCTCTCTCTCTGTCTCTATTTCTAGCATGTGTGTATGTGCACTCTGTATCATAGAAAAAAATATATATAAATCATGCATTCAGAGCTTCAAATTCTATTCTCTGGAGTCATTAGTAACATTCCTTGGGTCATAAACACCCTTGAGTATCCAATGAAACCTATTATTAATCTTCCCAGAAAAGTGCATAGTGCCTAAAAGGAACATTTGACAAGCGATCCTAGGGCTTCTTGGAATCTTTGAAGCCCAGTGGTGGTTACAGGTAAAGAACCTTTGTAAGTAGCTAGGAAGGTTGGTAACCTCATCTTTCTGTAAAGACTTTTTTCTTTTAAAAACTTTTTAAAAGATTTATTTCTTTCATCTTATTTATTATTATTTTTTAATTTGACCAGAAAGAGAGAGAGAGAGAGAGAGAGAGAGAAAGGGAAAGTGAGAAAGCAAGTCGCCAGGTCCAGGACTCAAACCACAGTAGGCCCTGTGAGAGTCCTGCGCTCCAATGGTCATGCCACCTGCTGGCCCCCTCTGTGAGATTTCAGTAGGCTGTTCAAACTGTTCCAAATTTAGCATCAGAATTTTCTAACTATTAAAAAATAAAGCTGGTGATTTTATTTACATTGATATATCAGTATGCTTGCAAAGGAAAAAAAAATGAGTTGGTTCACCAGAGACTGGAGCAGCACTTGATAAAGTTTTGTCATGTGCATATCTAGAGCACAGGGTGGCGAGGATGCCACAGATGTCCCAGCTGAAGCCCTTGCTTTGGGATGAGTCATGCAACCAGCAAATCAAGACTGCTTGTTATTATTATTATTATTTTTAATTTACAAAAAAAATTCAAAAGTTAATGCTCCTACCAAAAAAACAATAAATATGTCTATTTAGGTCTGTTTCAAGGCCTTGTTCATTTTTTGGACCCAGCAGGGAATACTTGAATGTACAATGTGACTAGGTAATGATGTAATTAATAAATATAGAGTAGAAATTAAGTCTAACTTCAGAATATTTTTCTTAAAGAATTATTTAGTTCATTTGTTATTATTATTTATTTTTTAATTTGACCAGAGAGAGAGAGAAAGGGAAAGTGAGAAAGCAAGCTGCCAGGTCTGGGATTCAAACCGCAGTTAGTCATGTGGGAGTCCAGTGCCTTAACCACCATGCCATCTGCTGGCCCCCAGATTTCATAATATTTAAACCAATAATTTTCTAATAACATTCATCCTTTTGTTTTTGTTTTTAGTTATTCATAGATAATTCTACATTTTCCTAATTCTTTTATCATTTGGGGAATGCTTTGGACTTTTTAAAGTGAATTTATATACTTGATTTCATTAGATCAGATCCTTTAGTTACTATCTTTTTAAAAAAATATTATACACAATACATAATAAATATGTGTGATTCATTTTAATGAATAGTATAAGACTCCAGGATGGAACTAAACCACATCTTTGGCCTAGCAAATGTGTAAGCGATTGTAAAGCTTTCTTCTTCCCTTCGTATGAGAGCTTTTAAGTACTCCTGCTGGCGAATTCTTCATGGACTCACTTTTGTATTTTTCGAATTCTATTAATTTCTTTGTATTACAGTTGAATTAGACAGACCTTGTTGCCTATTTCTGGCATGCACAGAGATTATAAGGGACAATCAAGGAAACAAATCCTCATCCTGACGCTACAGGACAGGCCCCCCTTCTACTTGACAGAAAGGATTTCCATTAGGGAGCTCCAGGCTACCTTTTCTGTTTCACTTGAACAAATGTTATTGGTATAAGGGGAAATCCTTGGGTACCAGATAACCCGCTCACTCTGTGGAGCAGAGTTACTTAGAGGGCTCCGAATCCTATCTTTGATCTCTGGCGATATTTTTCTCTGTTATGTCACAGAGGTCACCTGGCTCACGTGTGACAAACTGCCTGCATAAGTCACAGTGCCAGTGGCAGAGATTTGTAACCATGCCCCTGGTCCATTGCCTTTGAATTATTTCACAGGTCCGCTGCTTTACATTTACACTCTGTCGGAAGATGAACAGGGGAAGGGAGTAAAACCAAGGGCAGGGTTCCATCCTGAAGGACAAGGGGAAACAGGTGGAAGGTTAATGGCCCTGGAGCGATTCCACAAGCCTCTCAGGCTTGATATATGGGCCTCGGGCCTAAAACGGGCATTGGCTTTCAAAGATATATTATTTCATTTGAGGAGAGACATTCTGGAGTTCCTGCATTTGTCTGCTGATAGATGATCCTCTGTCCACAATTGGTTATGGCGTGTGAGTTTTCCTTGGGCCTGCTCCCGTACATAAAAATTTTGCTGAGCTCTCCAACCGTTCGCATGCCTTTAAGAATGGTACGTGTGCAAGCCCGTTGGCAGGCTGTTAGATTTTTGTTGCTGCTATTTTAGTAGTTCTTTTGAACCATCAGGCAAGTGGGGAATGAAAGACACTTCTGTTCATTCATACATAACTTGATAAGGATGGCCTTGCAGAAAAAAACATGGGGTGATGGGGAAAGGGATGTTGGGAATGCAGCGTGTGTTGGCCTGTTAAGATGAGCTCAGTCCATGATTCAGTCATCCGGGTTTCAAAAGTTGGTTACATTAAAGATAGATACTATCAGACAACTCCGAGAGTTCAAGTGCTTCGTTCCCCCAAGCTTTTAACAAATGGCTTACTCTGTTTTTATTGTTTTCAAAAAGTTGGGTGTGACTTGGAGGAAGGCAGAAAATAAGAGTGCTGAGAAGATACTTTACACAGAGATCAATGATTAATTTGTCTAACAAAAAGGCAGTGGTACCCAAAAATGTGTCTAATGGCTCAAATGTTACAGATGCATTGAACTAGTCACTAGATCAATGGAACCAGTTGCTTCAGTTAATCCTGTGTGGCCTCTGAAAAGCTGTATGACAGAGTTTAAGACTATAAAAATCACTTAGTCTCAGCCCTCTAATGTTCATAGATTTAATATTCATAAAAATATTTGGACTACTAATATGCCCCAATTGATGCTATTTTAAAAATTAATTATTAACTCTGGCTTGGGGGTGTGTATATGTAAAATCTTTCACGTTGTTATTCTTGATAACTGGTATACTTGGCTTGTCAGGGAGATAAAGTTTATTTTTATGGCAGGCATTAAGGAAAAATGAGCACTATAAACTCACTATTTAAACAAAAGGTGATTTTTCTAGTTCGTTCTTGTCTGCTGTCCTTGTGTTTCGGGAATTCTCACATCACTGTATGAAATGTATCTGTGGACAGTTTAATCTTGAGTAGTTTTGTCCAAAGTAAATTCCTCACATGGAGAAACTTCCCATTATTAGCATCAATACATTGGCATTTATTTATATGAAGTTGATATTGAACAACTGATCTGATAATATGGGAGCATCAGCAGTAATTTGAATGAGAGAAACTCTTGTGTAACAAATGACAAATACTTTTACATACACGGTACAAGGGACCCTTACCATAATCCCTATTCCTAGAAAAATCAAGCTTGGCACTCAGGAGAAAAAGCACTCTCTGGGCATTGGCCCTTGTTAATAACAGGATGATAAAGATGTTCTGTTCTTTTCTTCTGGAATGTTGCAAAGTATAGGTTAGATCTGAGGCGAGGAGACTGGAGAGATGTGTTTAGTACCTTCAAGAAGAAAATGTAATAATTCTTTTGAAGGAAAGATTCAGAATCGCTAATTATATAGAGTTCAAAGAAGAGTATTATCAGTCAAGAGAGTCTGCTTTTCCACTTGTTGCGTGGATAAATGGATGAAAGGCTGCCTAGGACTTCAAGCCACCAGCTGAGGGGTCCATGGATAAAATATTCCCAGCAGAAGGGCAAGTCCCAAACCACACAGGCTTGCTTTTCAATCACAGAATAGAATGGGTTGTTTTAGTCTCTCTTGCTTATGACCTAAATGCCTCATTTTCATGTTTGAAATGTTACCAACTTTATTTCAGTCCTTTTTACCTTCCTCTATGGTATTTCCCAGTCAGTAAACCGCAGTTTTGTGGGTTATGTCAATGCCCGAAGCAAAGATGAAATCAAAGAATCCCAGTCAACTGGTTAAAATAGCAGCTCATTCAGTGTTAGTAAATACCTCCTGCTTGCCTTCCACATCTGTCAGGGTCTCCTGGCTCAGATGGACCCTCCAGAAGCTGTCCATAGGAAGCCAAATACTTGCAAACAGGCTCCTAATTGCTCATTTGCAGTTGGACAAAATGCTAAATGCAGAAAGACTTCAAAGCCAATGGAATCTGCATTGAAAACAGGATCTCAATACACATAGCCTCTTATTGTTGCAAAATTAGAATAACAAATGTTCCCAGCATGAAGCCAACATAAACTTGCCTGAGATTCAACCTGAGACATAGTCAACCTTCTTTTTTTAAAAAAAAAACAGCAATAGAAGAGGCATGCCTAGCGCTGTTTGTTATTCTATACTGTTCATTTTAATGATTTATTTAGGCCTCCATCACACTTTGTATTTTTACGTGTAATTACCCGTATTAAAAAAACACTCATTAGTGTTCTGTTCCACTGACTTAATTATGCCCCTTAATTAAATCTTGACTAACTGGGGGTCACTGCTGTGTCAGTGGGATTTGTCACTGTTTGTCAGCAGGTGTCTGGTTGCATCTTTTTCTGGTTTTCCGATGGTTTGAATGTATTCAAGAACTTGCTCCCCTCCCCAAGTGCCGGAGTTCTCACTGGAGGGAAGGAACAGCATACACTTGACAGGCCATGACTCCCCAAAACCTTGTTCGTAAGAAGAAATTTCTGGTTTTATTAGCCTAGAAAAAGAATTGGGTTAAGGGAAACATGCTGAAAACACTTGGGTACAACAAACAGCTAGCTGCACTTTTAAAAAGGTCAATAGATTTCTGTTCTAGAAATGATCAAATTAATACAATTCTGAAGGAAACTTGAAAGACAAAAAATGACGTGTTGTTTTTGTTCTGAAAAGAGCGTAACATTAGTAGGTGTTTTGCACCAGATTACGTTGCTTTATTTGTTTGGTTCATGTAAAACCATGAGTCAAGCCGAAATTAAAAAATGTATTTTATGTGTCTAATGCACACATAAGTCAATTCATTATTTGGACAGAGTCTTAATATTAAGACTGCTATGTCTTCATATTTCACATTAGAATGTTTTAAACTCATGATTTTAGTACATTACTTAAGGGAAATATAATTCCCATGTTTCTGTACATAATAGGCATGTAATGTTGATCTGAATAATTGATTAGTCCAGCCAGGCTTTTATAATTAGTTGTCAGCTTTTCAACATAAGCCTTCCAAACACTTGCTGGGAATCTACAAAGCTTTTACATTTATTAATTTATTTTTAATCTAAAAATGGATGCATGCTCCCTAAAAAGCATTTATATCTTTTTTTCTTGAAATAGGCTGACCCTTCTAACATAAACCCTAAGAAAGTAAGTTTGGACTGTATGTCTCTGAGATTTTCAGCTAGAAGATTTTGGATGAAGTTCTGATTTTTTTTTTAAAATAAAACACATTTTTATTTAAAAGCCAAAGTCAGAAATTTTTTCCTGTTAATTGTTTTTTCAAAACTCAAATTTCAGATGGTAAGTTTAAGCAAGATGATAGGTTACAGGTGTCAAACTATCACCATAAAACAGTATTGTGACCTTATTGTCAGTATAAAACAATTTTATTTTTGTTAGATTATATAGCAATATGATAAGGACAGAGTGAGGAAAAATGTTTTAATGAAATGTATATAATAGTTCAACTTACATTTCTGAAATTCAAATCAATTTATTTCATCTTAAAAAATTAATTCCAACTGCCTCTTCTTAAGTAACAAATGTTCTCATTTGTTATTCAAGTAATTCTCAGTACACTACTCATTTGATGTTTCCTCTAAATTCTCTTACCACTTTTAAGTAACCTATAAATTAAATATGTGAATGAACAAGTTTTTTAACCAATTCAAATGGTGAGATAATGTTTTTTTCAAAGAATTATTTATTTCATTTCATTTATTATTATAATTTTTATTTTGACCAGAGTGACACAGAGAGAGCGGGAAAGTGAAAAAGTAAGCTGCCAGGTCCAGAATTTGAACTGCGGTCAGCCATGTAGAAGTCCAGTGCCTTAACCAGCATGTCTCTGAAGGCCCCAAGATAATGCTAAGATTCTTATACCTCTTAATTGTCACCAGATAATGAAACACTCAAGTGAACACCAGATTTCTTTAAATTTTGAAGTTGAAGTGATAATGTGCACTTTAATTACCATAGGATGAGTCAGATATTCTTAAAATTTCTTCTTTCATTTAAAAAATTATTTAATTTTGTTTATTATTATTATTATTACTTTTAACTTGCTATAAGGCACATGTGCTCCCCAGAGAGGGAAAGTGAGATAGCAAGCCTCCAGGTCTGGGACTTGAACTGAGGTTGGCCATGTTTGAGTTTGGCACCTCAGCCACTATGCTGCCACCACGCCATCTGCTGGCCCTTCTTCTTTCATTCTTATTGATACTCATCAAGGGTCAGTTTTGTGCGAGGTGAAGTCTTAGGATTTGGAGAGTCAAAATGAAGAGTGTAGACAAAACCTTTGCTTTTGAGAAAAATGTTTTATGATATCTATATATTATTTATAGATTAGTGATTATGAATCTTTATTTGAAATAATTGTACTAATGTGATAAAACATGCTTATGATTTAGCAAACCAGCCTAATTTAGGGTGCATTTGGGGCAGTAATGAACTGTTTCTGCATCTCCCACCCCCAGTTTAAACTTTCCGGAGACCTCACTGGGTTCCCAGTGGATGTAAATGGGGAATTCCAGTACGTTTCCTGCATGTGCTCAGGGATTGTCTTCACAGTTAGTGCTTCTTTCTGAAGCTCAAGACTTAGGGGGAGAAAAAGATAATAGTAAAAATAATAAACTTTAAAGATAAATTTATAGTGACTTATGTGGGTGAACTGATCACAGAAAGATTAGAAATCATATAAATAAACTTTGGATTTTAAAGCTTGAAAGAATCTTTTTTTTGAGAGAGAGATTTTTGCTATAGGCACATGTACTTGCTGGAGAGACAAAGAGAAACAGAAAACAAGAAATCACCCCTTGGGGGAATGGTCACACCACAACCCCTTCTCCCCCATTCTCCTCTTGGGATCTTGGGCACACATGCACACGCACCCAGTATGGGTTTAAGCCACTGGGTCTGGAATTTGAACCGCAGTCAACTACGTAGGAACCCAGTGATGTAGCCATTATCTGCTGGTCCCAAAGGTTTAATAGAATCTTTAAGAATATTTTTCCTTGTTACAGCTAAATGAGACCCGTTATGTAGGCTTTCAGATCAACTCACAAAGCCCTCATCCTTGTGAGCCACATAGATGTTTCATTATTCTTTTCTTTTTTTTAAAGAATTATTTATTTAACTCCATTTGTTGTTATTTTTTATTTTGACCAGAGAAAGACAGAAAGGGAAAGGGAGAAAGCAAGCCGCCAGGTCCGGGACTCGAACCATGGTCGGCCATGTGGGAATCCAGCGCCTTTAACCACCACACCACCTGCCAGCCCCAATGTTTCATTATTCTTAATGAATAACAAGTTTTACTATGTAATTTCATTTAAAATGCCTTAAACCTTTTGCAATAACCTCTGCCTAATTCACTGATTTGATAATAAACAACAGTAGACATTTTTTTGCACAATAAAATGCAGTGTCAAAGTGTACTATGCCCACAAAAATAAAATGTAACAGAAAAACAAATATGCTTACCAAACAAACAATGATCATTTTCTAGGCAGATGATAGTGCTGTGGTTGAACGCTGCCAAAATCTCCTACACTCAGAATTCTGTTATAAGGCTGCATTTTGAACTGCGTTGAACCAGATCAAATGACTTGCCAAAACTTGAAGATGAGAGGCAGGCAGAAATGACCATGCATAGCTTTTGCAGGATATGCGTTTTCCATGAGCTTTTTGAGAAATCCCCATTCAATGACTTCTTGTCAAAACAGAGGCTCCTAATGTGCATATTAGGTGGCCCGATGCTTATGGGAAAGTAACTCTCCTGGCAGTGTCCTTGTCTATAAAATAGGGATAATACAGCGTCTATGGCCTTTAGAATTAGGTAGTACTCAGGGAGTGCATTGTGCTAGAGTCTGGGCTCACCGAGGTGAGTTAGGACGGCCTCGGCCCTCAAAGAAGAGGGTGCACACGTGTAAAAATGGGAGCACCCATGCTGTTTCTATGGGAGAATATGCTAGAATGCTATCCCTAAATTTGTATCTCAACATTACCAAAGTGAGAATACATTTCAGAAACAGTGTAAACAACACCTGCTAAAGATCAACAGAATTTTTTTTAAGAGCAATTTCTGCTACAGGATACATGCGGTCACCAGAGAGACAGAGACAGAGAGACGGAAAGTGAGAAACCGCCCCCCAGCGGAGATGGCCATGCCTCAATCCCTTTTCTCCCATTCTCCTCTCGGAATTTTGGGCACACATGGACATGCTCCTGGTCCAAGTTTCAAGTCTCCAGGTCCAGGACTCAAACTACACTCGGCCATGTGCGAGCCCAGTGCCAGCACCATTACACCATCTGCTGGTCCAATACATGTCTTTCGAGGAGGGTAAACTCTCGACACAAGTCCTTTTTTGTCTCTGTGATCTGGGTTAAAATTGAAGACAGACAAAGGTGAGACAAATTTCGTTTCTGAAAGTGATTCAGGGGATTCTGCCCTTTAGCTCTGACCTGTCTTATAGTCAGGCAGCCCCCTTCCTCTTCTCATACACACAGCATGTATGTGTCCTTCTGCACCGACGTGCAGATCCCGCACCTACACACACTCCTGCACTGGCACACATGCATTCTTCTGCCTCCGGAGTTTGAGGGGTCCTTTCTCTTGTGATTCTCCCACTTGGACTCTCCATCCTGCTTTCTCTCAGGTCTCCCCATTTATTTCATCCCTCACTAACGTTTGACGTCTTTCCGGCTCTACTGGCTCTCATCAGTTCTTGCATGCAAAGTCCCCTCCTGAAAACAAAACCCTTCCTTCCCCCACCTCCTTCCCGTCCTACCTGTTCTGATCATGCCACCTGTGCCCCGTCTCCTCTCCTTGGTGTCTTCACGTGGCCAGTGCTGAGTGAGCACACGTGCAGGGCTTCCTGCCCCTTCTTCCCATCCCCTGTCCCCCCATTCTCCTCTTAAAAAAACAAAAACAAAAACTGCATAATAATTCTTTTTTAAATAAAAGAAAAAAAAGATCAAAGTGTATGTGAGTTTTAGCTGTCAATATAAATCAGAAGTTAAAACTGGGGGCCAGCAGGTGGTGTGGTGGTTAAGAGTGCTGGACTCCCACATGGCCCACCGTGGTTCAAGCCCCAGACCTGATGGCTTGCTTTCTCACTTTCCCTCCCTCTCTCTCTCTTGCTCTGTCCCTCTCTGGTCAAATTAAAATAAATAAATAAAGTTAAATGAAATAATTATTTAAAAAAAAAAAAAAAAGAAGTTAAAACCTGGGGCCAACAGGTGGTATAGCAGTTAAGGTGCTGGATTCCCTCATGGCTGACTGCAGGTTCAGTCCCAGATCGGGCAGCTTGAAAAATCATGGTGGGTGCATGTGAGTGTGTCTGTGTGTGCACACCCATACAACACAGAGAGGAGAATGGAGGAGAAGGGATTGTGGTATGGCCATCTACCCTGGGGCTGATTTCTCACTTTCTCTCTCACAATCTCTCTCTGTCTTTCTCTTACGAGTGCATGTGCTCTATGACAGAAGCTTTTTTTAAAAAAAAGGATGTTTTAAAACTGAGAAATGGTTAAAACACAGAAATTCACAAGTACACATCCCATTGCCACAGGGAGGATGATGTCATCACATCCATAGCCTCTTAACACCTCATGAGAGGTGGAGGGTCAAAAGGGCAAGTGAGAGGGACCAGCAGTTGGCATAATGGCTGTCACTGGACTCCCATGTAGTCAACTGCAGTTCGAGTCCCGGACCCTGTGGCTTAAAACTCACACCGGGCACGTGTGTGTGCATGCCCAAGATCCCGAGAAGAGAATGAAGGAGAAGGGATTGCGGCGTGACCATCCCCCCTGGTGGGTGATTTCTCCCTTTCTTTCTCTCTCTTTCTTTCGAGTGCACGCACCCTATAGCAAAAACCTCTCCCCCCAAAAAAGGAAGGGCAAATGACAGCTTGGCATAATTGGGACAGTCGTTTTAACCACTTAGACTCTTGACTACACTTGTAAAACCACTGACTGAAAGGGTATTACCTTTGTGTTATCCACTCTTTCATATGGAGTAAAGGTTTATTTTTACTGGATACAGTTCGTAAACTAGAATTTTCAGATCAACGAGTGGAGGGTGGAGAGTGATACCGGGGAACAGAAACCCTTTCTGCATCCTGGATTTCTCTACTAGTGGGTGTGAGGAATCGGGTGGCTATCAGCAAGAGTAGGAGCGGCTGTGGGGACAGCGCAGCTGTCAGTGAGGCAGTTCTCCCCCCTGCAGTTCAGTCTCCGCCTCCTCCCTGCGCCCTCTCGCTCACACCTAGTAAAACCCAAGACCTCAGAGTTGCCCTTTCCTTCTCTGGGGTCATCCTTGGCCTTAACCACACAGAGTGCCTTTCGGGGCAGTGGGCACTGTTGCTTTGATCTCTTCTGCAGTCACGATCCCTCTGGGCCTCTTGGACAGCTGTGGTGTTTTTCTGGTTGGTCTCCGAGACAGGTAAGAGAACTAGGGGGACCATGTTCATAGAAAATCCTAGAGTTGTTGCTTTGATTGTCGTATTGCACTGACTCTTTCGCTTCATAATATTTGACTGAATTAGAGCTTTGAAATTAGTTCTGACTGTGATCAAAGAACAGTGACATATTCTAATAATGGCTGTTATTTAGTGAGCCTGTGCTTTGTCTTGAATTCTACTCATGCGTTAGCTCAAGCATTGCTCACAACACGAGGAGGAGGGTCATTGTTCCTTACAATCCGACCGAACTTGGAATCAGGGTTAAGTCATTGGCTTTGGTTCACAGTAGTCTGTTGGCCGCTGGTGGAGCCAAGCCTCGCTGACTCCGTAGCTGTCATGGTGCACTGCTGGTACCCCACATTCCTGTGCCTAGAACTGTGGTGTGTGAGTGCGAGCTGTGAGACAGCGTGTGCCTACACCTGCGAATGTGGAGGGCTCATTTTAGGCTGGCATTTTCTAGAGCTTTTATTCAAAGGATGATATGAACCATCGGCATTGGCTTCGTGGTGGTTGTTGACAGCGCTGCAGCGTCACTCTCACACCCGCTGAGTCCATCTGTGGTGTAACGAGATCTCCAGGTGAAGTGTAGGCACCTGAATGTTTGAGAGGCTCTCATCTTATGCACGGTTGTTTCTCCCTGTACTTTTTTGTTTTTTTTGAGAGGTTTTTTGCTATAGGGCACATGTACTCGCCAGAAAGACAGAGAGAGACAGAGAGACAGAAAGCTAGAAATCACCTCCCAGGGAGGATGGCCACGCCGCAATCCCTTCTCCTCCATTCTCCTCTCGGGATCTTGGGCACGCACGCACATGCACCTGGCATGAGTTTAAATCACTGGGTCCAGGACTCAAACCGCGGTCGTCTACATGGGAGTCCAGCGACATAGCCATTACACCATCTGCTGGTCCCTTTACTTGTACTTTTATGAGAGAAGTAAGTGATGCCATAGTATGACTTACTGCTTAGAAATGTAGTTAGCATCTTAATACAAAAATCAAAAACAAGCTTTTTACAAGAGCATGTTATTATTTAAATTTTTTTTTTTTTTTGCCAGAAAATTGCACTAGCCAGAGAGAAACAGAGAGGGGAAGGAAAAAGCACAATCCCCTACAATAGGTCATGGCCATGCTACAATCCCGACTCCTTCATTTTTGGGGTACACATGCACATACTTCTAGCGTGTTTTCAACTTGCCAGGGCCGGGATTCAAATCCCATGGTCTGCCATGTGGGATCCCACCCCCTTCACTACCAGGCCATGGGGCTGACCCAAGAATATGCTTTAAAATTGTGTTAGGGTCACCAGATGGTGTCGTGGCTATGTCACTGGACTCTCACATGGCTGACTGTGGTTCCTGGACCCTCTGACATGAAACTCACACCAGACGTGTGTTTGGACCCACTCAAGATCCTGGGAGGAGAATGGAGGAGAAAGAATTGCAGCATGGCCACCCTCCTGGGGGTGATTTCTCACTTTCTCTCTCACTGTCTCTGTCTCTTTCTGGAAAGTACACATTCCCTAAGGCAAAAACTTATTTTTGTAAAATGTGCTTTATGTTAAAAGCTTATATGTATGCTATCATGTCCATAATTGTAGACAATAAACTAATTCTGCAGGTCTCCTAGTTTGTAAAACGGTGAACTTTAATTTTTGGTACTCATCTTTGAGGTCTGCCTGTAGTACTTTATTAAAATCAAGCGAAGACCTGAAAGGTCTGCATTCCTGAATGTGGTTTGTGGTAAAGTCTAATCTGTACCATGGGGCAAAGGTCATACTAAGAGGCTCGTTAATGCTTTCACTCGGGGATGAGATCAATCTCCATACTTCACCATATTGATCTGGTCAAGTCCCTCCTTGAACTGGTTAGCTCACGTGTGGATGGAGAGGGACAGCTTTCTGAGCCTGGGGATTCTACTCAGTGCCAGCCATGGTGTTCCTGGTGCTAGGGTTTTAGACTCATTTATCAGTTACTCAGGAAAAAGATTTGGAAAGAAATAGGCTGCTTTTTTACTGTGAATAGTCATTGTTTTTCTTCTGTGGTTCTTAAAAAAGTCATGTGTGCTCAAAGGAGGGAGTATTAAATTCACTGGAATACAGGCAGCTGGCTGGCTTGCTTCAAGGGGTAGCTTATTTCTTTCTTGGTTTCTGGGAGACAGAGAGAGAGAAAGGGAGAAATCCCCCAGAAGGGTGGCCACCCCACAGTCCCTTTTCCATTCTCTCTCAGAATTTTGGGCACACACACGCACACACACCCACCGTATTTTTCAAGCTGCCAAGTCTGGTCCTTGAACTGGGTAGGCAGCCCCTGGGATCAGGCCACCTTTACATCCATTCCCCATAAAGTTTATTTTTAAATTAAAGAGAGCTGCTTCTTGGGGCTTCCGCACTAAGGAGTTACCCCTCTGTTCTTCTCGTGTATGTGTGATGATCATTGCAAAGTTACTGAAGAAGTAGTGACTTGGTGCATCTGGCTTATAAGTGAGCTTTGCACACTTCTTCCTCGATGGGGGGACCATGGGAATTCTAGAAACAGAGTCGGAACAAGTCAACACACAAGGCAGGTCACTTTTTTTTTTTTTTTTTTTTGGGGGGGGAGAGGTTTTTGCTATAGGGCGCGTGCGCTCACCAGAAAGACAGAGAGAGAGAAAGACAGAAAGTGAGAAATCACCCCCCAGGGGGGATGTTTGCGCCGCAATCCCTTCTCCTCCATTCTCCTCTCGGGATCTTAGGCACACACGCACATGCGCCTGGCATGAGTTTAAGCCACCAGGTCCGGGACTTGAACCGCGGCTGACTACATGGGAGTCCAGCGACATAGCCATTACGCTAACTGCTGGTCTCAAGTCACATGTTTTTTTTAAAGTATAGATTTCAGATGGAACCTGTATGCAAGCATGCCTGAGCCCATCTACCTACTCTCAGCGTGGTTCCCTGAGAGGCTGTAGGTAAGGGGAGGACAGCCAGCCTCTCAGCTCCTGACCGTCAGTTTCCGTTACACTCGGTTACGAGCTTGACGAGCAGTTTCCTTTTGAGTGTGGTGGTGCCCTGCTTATGGCAAAAACCAGTGGAGGCTGGAGGATTGCAGCATCGAGAAGTTTCCTTTCATCCCTCCCAGCTCAGGCATCACGCTATGTATGATGCTGAACAGGTAGCATCGTACTCTACAGGCTTCTCCTAGATTTCATTTTCCTAGTTGTTGTTTTAAACATTTATTCATTTATTTATCTAGCTATTTGTTGCCATTTTCAAGTTGCTGGGTCTGGGACCTGAACCAGGGTTGATCAAGTGTGAATCCAGTGCCTTAACTACCACACTACCTGCTGGCTCCATTTTCCTAGTTTTAAAATGAATGTTTGCTTGAGAAATAGTGTGAAGCTTGAATCTGAGTCCACCTGGGCCAACTTTTACAAAACAGCATTTTTGGGGAATGGGGATTTCTAAAATCTACATCTATGAGATACTATTTTGAAGGTTGAGGACTAAGATTTACTGGGCCAGCAGGTGGTGTAATGGTTAAGGTGTTGGACTCCCAAATGGCTGACCAGGGTCTGAGTCTCGGACCTGTATGCTGGGCGCATGTGCATGTGAGTGCACAAAATCCCAGAAGAGAATGGGTTACAGCATGGCCATCCCTGTGAGGGGCGATGTCTCACAGTCTCTCTCTCTGTCTCTGGCAAGCTCAAACACCCTATGGCAAAAACAAAACAAAATAAAAACCTTAAAAAAGTTAAATTTATTGGATTCCAAAAGAACTTTTAGGAGTAGCCTTTAGAGTGCTCATAGATGGAAAGCAACATAAAGAAGTATGTTCAGGGAACCAGCAGTTAGCGTAATGACTGTGTCGCTGGACTCCCACATAGTCGACTGCGGTTCGTGTCCCGGACCCGGTGGCTTACAACTCACGCCGGGCGCGTGTGCGTGCGTGCCCAAGATCCCGAGAGGAGAATGGAGAAGGGATTGCGGCGTGACCATCCCCCCTGGGGGGTGATTTCTCGCTTTCTGTCTCTATGTCTCTCTCTGTCTGTCTGGCGAGCACACACACCCTATAGCAAAAAAACCTCTCCCAAAAAAGAAAAAAAAAGAAGAAGTATATTCAATTTTTAAAAAGAATTATCTATTTAATTTTATTATGATTATTTTTAAAATTTGACCAGAGAGAGGGAAAGTGAAAAAACAACCCCCCAGGTTCGAGACTTGAACAGCGGTTGGCCATGTGGGAGTCTAACACCTTAACCATCATGTCACCTGCTGATCCCAAGTATATTAAATTTATATGAAGATTGGACATCTTTGGAATCTTTGTAAAATGTCAAATCCTAGGATATATAGTCCTGCAGTGCATAGAAGTGTTTAAAATTTGTCATTGAGGGACCAGCAGATTGTGTAACAGATACACCACTGGATTCCCATGTGGTTGACTACGGTTTGAGTCCAGGACCTGGTGGCTTAAAACTCACACCAGGAGGGACCAGCTGTTGGTGTAATGACTATGTCGCTAGACTCCCATGTAGTCGACCGCAGTTCAATTCCCAGACCCAGCAGCTTAAACTCATGCCGGGCATGTGTGCGTGTGTGCTCAAGATCCCGAGAGGAGAATGGAGGAGAAGGGATTGCAGCGTAGCCATCCCCCGGGGGGGGGGGGGGTGATTTCTCTCTCTCTCTTTTGCTCTCTCTCTCTCTCTTTCTGGCAAGCACATGTGCCCTATAGCAAAAACCTCTCAAAAAAGAAAGAAAGAAAGAAAGAAAGAAAGAAAGAAAGAAAGAAAGAAAGAAAGACAGACAGACAGACAGAAAGAGGGAGGGAGGGAGGGAGGGAGGGAGGGAGAGAGAGAAAGAGAGAGAGAGAGAAAGAAAGAAAGAGAAAGAAAGAAAGAAAGAAAGAAAGAAAGAAAGAAAGAAAGAAAGAAAGAAAGAAAGAAAAGAGAAAAGAAAACTCATGCTGGGCGCGTGTGCATGCGTGCCCAAGATTCAGAGAGGAGAATGGAGGAGAAGGGATTGTGGCGTGGCCATCCCCTCTAGGGGGGTGATTTCTCGCTTTCTGTCTCTGTCTCTCTCTGCATCTCCAGCAAGCACACACGCCCTATAGCAAATATCTCTTTCTTAAAAATAAAGTAGCAAAATAAAATAAATAAATAGCAGTATATGGGCTTCATCATCTAGCCAAGGCACGTGGCAGGCTGTGCCTAGGTTTGTGTAAGTACACTCTACGATGTTCACACAACAAAATCACCTAACCACGCAGTCCTCAGAAAGTCGCCTGTCATTAAGGAATGCATGACTGTGCCTCTGCTGTCCACCACCTTCACGGAGGCAGATGGGCAGAGTAAAGAAAGGAGGAACTTACCCCTTCTTCTGAGCTAAGAAATAGCAGTGAGCTGGCCCCGGTCCGCAGCTGGAACTGCCGTGCTCAGCCCACTACTGAGAAGCTTGGAGGCAGTTCAGACAGAGCCAAACGGGGCTTCAGGGAACTTGTGTACAGAACAACGCTGCACAGACTCCGCTGCCCTGGCGCACCAGCTCCAGCTGCACTGGTAGATCGCTGTTAGAAACTCTCTCCTCTGCATTGTTGACATCCTGAGTTGGCTGAATCACCATCTGTGTGACCTAGATCCCTCAGCCCACTCCACCAAGTAGCCAACCAGCTCACTCTGCAAGTGCAGCACATTATCGAACCGCCAAGCAGGGGTACGACTAGACAGTCCTCAGCTTACCATGGCTTGACTTACTACGGTGGTTCAATTTTTTCACTTTCCATTATTGCAGGCTGCCTTCTGTCTTATTTATTTATTTATTTATTTATTTATTTATTTATTTATTTATTTGAGAGATTTTTGCTATAGGGCACATGCACTCAGTAGAGAAGCAGAAAGCAAGAAATTACCTCCTCCTCCCACCCCTCCCCAGAGAACATGGCCGCGCTGCAGTCCCTTCTCCTCTCGAGATTTTGGGCACTCATGCACACATGCCGGTGTGAGTTTGCAGTCACCGGGTCTGGAAATCCAACTGCAGTCAACTATGTGGGAGTCCAACAATGTAACCATTATGCCTTCTGCTGGTCCCATCTTACCTATTTTTTTAGTTTTGCTATAGGGTTCATGTGCTTGGGGGAGGGAGGAGTGAGAAGTCACCTCCCAAGGAGATGGCCTCACCATAATCGCTACTCCTCCATTATCCTCTCTGCATTTTGGACATGCAAGCAAATGCACCCAGTGTGTTTGTCAAGTCGCTAGGTCTGGTACTTGAACCATGAAGTCAGCTGTGTGGGATCTTGCCCTTAACTTCCACACCATTTGCTGGCCCTGTCTTGTTTATTTTTTAATTTTTTTTATAGAATTATTTTATTTATCTACTTATTTATTTACTTTAATTTGACCAGAGAGGGACAGAGTGAGAGAGAGAAAGTGAGAAAGCAAGCCGCCAGGTCTGGGACTCAAACCATGGTTGGCCGTGTGGGAGTCCAGCTCCCGCCACCACCACACCACCTGCCGGCCCCATGTCTTGTTTATTTTTAAAGAACTGACAATTACTCGGGTTTAAAATAACAGAGATTGCACTCTGTTTAGAATAGGCTTTGTGTTGAATGGTTTTCCAACTGTAGATTATGTAAATGTTCTGAGCATGTTTAAGGCAGGCTGAGCTAAACTACAATGTTCGGAAGTTTCACGTGTAAATGCATTTTTGATTTATGATGGGTTTATTGGACATCCCCCCACTGTAGATTGAGGGCTGCACGTGTACCAAAACCAGAGACCCTCATGGCTCTGTTTCCGCCACATTTTTTCCTTTAAAGAACATTGCACATGAAAATGGAAACAATTTCTTTCTATAAATACTATGCCATTTTTGTGTGTGTGATCATACTTAAAACACAAATAAAATAGCCATGTATTTTCTTTTCACATTTAAAAAAAAATTGGCCAAAGGGTGCATGTGCTTGTCAGAGAGAAACAGGGAAAATGAGAAAGTACTTCCCATGCCACAATCCCTCCTCCTCCATCTCTCCTCCTTTCAGGGTTTTGGACACACATGCACACAAACCCAGAGTGTCTTTCAAGCTGCTCTGGGACTCGAACCGTCAGCCATGAGAGACCCAGCAATCTCAAGTGCTCCACCACTAGCTGGCACCCCCCCCCCCCCCCACTGTATTTTAATGAGTGCATAGGAGATGGAGGAGGGTGCCTTAGCCAGCATACCACCTGCTGGTGCCAGAGAAGGGGATATTTTTTTTTTAAAGTTTTTGCCTTAGTGTGTGTGAGCTCACTGGAGAGAGAGACAGAGACAATGAGAGGGAAAGTGAAAAATCAACCCTCATCGGGATAGCCATGCAGCAATCCCTTCTTCTCCATTCTCTTCCTGGGATCTTGGGCATGCACACACGTGCACCTGGTGTAAGTTTCAAGTCACTGGGTCTGGGACTCGAACCATGGTCAGCCATGTGAGATGTAACCACTACACCATCTGCTTGCCCCTGAGAGAGGGGATATTTTTAACCATGTCTCAGCATTTCAGGATCCATCCTGCCCTAGCCTCCCAGTCAGCTAAGACCGCGTGCATTGCCACCATGCCTGGCCTGTTTTAGCTTGGGCCAGAAACTGAGCCCAGGCCTCCTATGTGGCCTCGTCACAGTGAAGTGACACCCTCTTGCTTGCCCCATGGCGGCTGAGCCAGAAACATGTATTCCTTTAATACAAGTGATATTTCCTTCATTTTATGATGAGAATAATTGGGAAGTACCTTGCATTCCACTTCTCTACCATGTTTGCAGGAACTTGTATTCTGTAGGTCAGGGTAGCTCTGCTGCATGTAAATTACAGTTTGTTCATCTTTTTTTTTTTTTTTTAAAGAGGTTTTTGCCTTAGGATTTGTGCACTCGCCTGAGAGAAGGAGAGAGCTAGAGTGAGAAGGAAAATTGTGGCCATGCCATAATCTCTTCTCCTCTGTTCTCCTCCTGAGCTCTTGAGTATGCATGCATACATGCCCAGCGTGATTTTCAAGCCACCTGATCTGGGACTCCAACTGCAGCCAGCCATGTGGGAATCCAGTGATATAATTGCTATGCCATCTGCTGGTCTCAATGTGCTTTCATCTTTATATCCAGATGTAAACTCAATGGTTGTAGACTTTACGAGGGTTCATGAAGGAAAGACTTACCTGGAAATTTGAAAGGCATAAAGAGACTGGCTTAGGACTGACTCTGAGTCCTCACCTCATAGGGACAGACCCACCAGGGCAGTGCTTCTGTGTCAGGGAGGGGGTGCAGACAGGGTGTGTTGGGGTAGTGAAGGGCAGTACAGCATTGCAGCCCACATGTTCTTCTCCCTTAACCCAGGACAGAAAGGATCCGAAAGTAGAGGTGGAAAATGCATTGCAGGGAGCGCCTCTCACACACAGGGGCAGTACAGCTAAGTAGGGTATTGCCAAGATCTAGCTTGTGTAATTGGACTCAAAATCATCACTTCGCATTTGTGTAGGATGCTTTCTTTGTTTAACTGACCAGCACAGGGGAACTAAAAACTCTGACCGAGACTCATACCATACAATATCGGCAAATAGTATTTTTTTCATAATGATCGTGTCCTTCATTTTTATGTTTGGGGCCTTTGTGGGAGGGTGTCATATCTATGCTCCACCCTGGGCTACAAGCAGTTGTAGGAAGTGACCCTGGTAAGGAAGAGTTTGCCTGTGGGTCTTCTAGGAAGTGGCCAGGTCGGGAAGGGGCAGCCAGTCCTTTCAGTGAAGAACCACAAGGCCCTGGGGAGCCAGGAGCATCGCGACACAGAGGGCAGGCTGACAGGTGTGGGAGGCAGCGATTCTGAGCACAGGTGGAGGGGGTCCCACAGCCTGCTGGCAGAGGCCGCTCACCTGTCACGACCAGGGCCAGTTTGCACTTCCCCTGTCCTGATCAAGTTCTGTGTGAGCTACTGGGAAGAAGAGCTCAGGACCAAACTGTTTGCCTAAATATCTCGAGAAAAATAGGCTGGTCAATCATCATGTAATAATTAGTAGATTGGCAGAAATATACAGAGAACATAACCTTTTTTTTTTTTCTCTAGGCTTCTCCATTTTTTCCCCTCTGGTTTACTTAGAGAAACTGCATTCCTCCTTTAGTTGCAGGCACAAGATTGACCCCCTGGGGTTTAACGACATGCTAAGCCTCAGTTCATCCTTATCCAAGTCACCTTCATAGTCTGTCCCCCAAAGAGGAAAGGGCAGCTAACTATTATATAGTAGGTGCTATACCCAAACAATCCCAAGGTTTGAATCATTTGGTATCTATGCTTTTGTATTTATTAACTTCCAAAGGGCTTCGTTTTCCAAACAGAAATTTTGTTACTACTGAAACAGAGAAATTAAATGACTATGGATGTATTTCCTTATAGGGAAGACATCGAGGCAGTGTTACAGTTTAAAAGTCACCTATAGGGCTGACTCTGTGGCACAGCTCACGCTGATTCATGTGGAGGATCACTGTCCAGTCCCCAGTGGGCTTCTGCTCGTCAGGTACATGCCCTTGGTCTGGGCTGCCTGGGGGTGCAGGGATCGTGATGTGAGACTCTACAGAAGGCATTTGTCTCTCTCTTTCTTAATAAACTTAAAAAAATTAGCTTGTAGAGAAAAATAAGATCAGTCTTTATTCCTATATGAACAAAGCACCATGGATTGGACTGGGAACACTGAATTCCTATCCTGTATTGAAACCTGACTAACTGTATAGTCCTGCCCTCCTGGCCTGAATCTTCCCTTCTGTAAAAGGAATGTTAGCTGGGTACCAGCAGTTGGTGTAATGGCTATGTCACTGGACTCCCATGTAGTCGACCACGGTTCAAGTCCTGGACCTGGTGGCCTAAACTCACACTGGGCACATGTGCGTGTGTGCCCAAGATCCCGAGAAGAGAATGGAGGAGAAGGGATTACTGTATGGCCATCCCCTCTTGGGGATGATTTCTCGCTTTCTGTCCTCTGTCTTTATGGTGAGCACATGTGCCCTATAACAAAAATACCTCTCCAAAAAAAAAGAATGTTAGCCGAAGGGTAGTTACCTGTCTTTTAGCATCAGTCACATAAATGTTAACTAAGTCCCTCCTGAGCCCAGGACCAGGGTGCCACACGGCATATTACAGCATGGGTTGACCTGGTCTGGGTAATTAGAAGGGATCTCTTCACAGTGCCAGTGACAGGAAGTAGACAGGCACACCTGCTGTGGGCATGCCGTGTGGAGCTGTGTGGAGCAGTGTGGAATGCGGATTTCCCAATATAATGATGAAGACATTTTTTATGAAGCAAAAACTGTTTGGTTTACACAGAAATAAGTTTTCTACACCATAGGGCTGAACTTCTGACTCCCGGAACTCTATCCTCGGCTGCCATTACTTTCTATGAATCTATTTCTGGGTACCCCTGAAGGCTTAGAGCTACACTTAGCACGGTGACCTTGAGAGGGGATTTACATTTTCTGAAGGGTGTCCCTGGGGAACTGGGCAGAGTTCTCCCAGGAGCCTTTGTACCCAGAGAATTCCCATCACTGAGCAGTCCTCAGGGACCTCTCCCCTGCTTCTGCTCTAATTTCAGAGGTATTTTTGGTGAGTGATATTGAGGCCACTTGGGTCCTTTCCTCCTTCGTTTGGCCAAGGGCCTGATTGCAGCAGCTGGCCAGAAAGGACCCAAAGACATTTTAACCTCTGAAAATGTTGTGCAGGCTTTGAAATGCAGTCTCGAGGGGAAGGAGCTCTGTCATGTGACCTTGTGGGGGTCACAGAGCCTGACCTGTACCCTCAGGACCTCAATTGTGTGTCCATTTCCCAAGGTGCAGGGCAGACAAAACCTTCCTTAATTTCCATGTTAGTCACTGATGTCCCAAGGATGGGACTGCTCTATACCCGTGATTCTCCTGTGGCTCGTGGCACTGTGGCCTTTAAGTTAGTGTCTGGAAAATGAGAATTATAAACATCACCTCTTTACTATATATTGGAAAAATCACCATCATGTTTACAGGTGCTTTCTTGACCTTCTAAGCATACTGAAATAAAATACACACTCCTTTTTTATTTTTAAGGATTTTGCCATAGGGCACATATACTTGGCCAGAGAGAGACAGAGAGAGACAGTGAGAGGGAAAGTGAGAAATCACCCCCAGGAAAGATCGCCATGCTGCAGTCCCACCCCCTCCATTCTCCTCCTGGGATTTTGGGCATGCACGCACATGTACTCAATGTGATTTTCAAGCCTCCAGTTCCAGGACTCGGACCACAGTTGACGGTGTGGGAATCCAGCATCTTAACCACCACGCCACTTGGTGGCCCTGAAGACGTCTCATTCTTAAAGGAGTTTTATCTTCATTGCTTTAATATTATCTCCTGGGTTAGACATGTGAGAAACTTTCTTTAATCAAACGTAAATTTCTAAACTGGAGGGCAGGAAACAGGTAGTGGTCATAAATGAGAAAATACCCTGCAAGAGAAAGTACTGGAAAATATTTCACATTAATCTACCTAAAACATTTCTTTGTAGTTCACCAACTTCTTGATCACCTGAAATGTTTTCCTTTTACTTCGTTTAGCACTGCTCATCTTGTGCTGCCTTTTATTTATTTAGATTTAGGCTGGACTGCTATTAATAGGTCACCTGCCCTGCGCCAGTCACCGGGCCAGGCACATTTATAATGCCCTCACTTGCTGCAAACAATGGCTGTCCAAGCGACTGTTAACGACTTCCAGGTCTTTGCCCAGTGGTAACGGTGAGTGAGAGTGCTGAGATAGGAACCAGACTCTGAGCTCCCAAAGGAGATACTTCTTTTACAGCGTTCAAAAGTTCCCAAATACTGCTGATACAGAGCCTAACATATCAATTCTTTTCATGTCTGGATCGGCTTAGTTTGTTCTTAGAGCAAAAGAGACCATCTGAAAGTTGCATTCTAGAACCAGGTTTTTTGGCTCCTCAGAACGTGGCTATCAGCTTCCACTGAGGGCATTAAAATGCGTATCGAGGCAAGGTTGTTGCGAGAGCTTAGTTAAGGCATCATCTCTATTCCTCCTTGGAAAATCCACAGAGAGGTTTCTCCCAGGGCTCCAATACTAGGAGAAGCTGTTTTGCAAGTGACTGCTTTGATGTTTGCTCATGTCTACTGCAAACCTTGCCAGCAGTGCTGCTCAGGCTGCCGGGGACTAAATCGTGGTCCCTTTCCGACAACTGAAAAACCCACGTGGAGCCAGCGGGGGACTGATTCTGTTCTTGGCTTTGACTTGTTTTCCTGCCTTGATTTCACTTTCTCTCCACTCCTCAGTTATCTTGTTACTCATCTTTTATTACATATAATATAAACTGCTGAAAACTGCTTTCAAGGATGTCATGCTATGTATGGGAGTGGGAGTGTGAGTGTGAGTGTGTGTGTGTGTGTGTGTGTGTGTTTATGTGTGTATTCATTTCCCACTTATTGGTTCTACAGCGTTTAAGACTGTGTGTGCTAGTTTATGCTCTGATTAATTTACATGGGTATGTCTTGTTTATTCAGTTCATTTATATGATCCTGAAGACCTAGATTTTCTATTCCTTGAAGTCTCAGTAGCATCCAGGACTAATCTATGTTGTTTGACTCATCGTTTGGGGCATATCTGCGATCTGACAAGGTGAATGATTCCTGGGTTAGCCATGCCCTTAATACAACCCAGCTTTTTGTTCTCCATTTTTTTATCCTTTCAGAATTTGGGGTAGATACATGCTTTGTATGTTTCTCAAGCCACAGGGTCTGGGGTTTGAACCACAAGGTTGGTCATGTGGGGTCCATCTCCCTTAATCACAGGCTACAGTGCCAGCCCCAAACCATACCTTTTAGTACCATTCATAGATAAGAACTGGGTTGGCCATGAAGTTGGTCAGTCTGTTGCTTTGTATGTTCTTCACATTGGTGAATGGAAAAATCACCCCGTCCAGCTAAGTGATCATCACTCAGTGACACCTTCTAGGGGAACCGTTGGGATAGCTAAGCCTCTGTGAGGGGCAGACCCCCTTTTCCTCCTGTCGCTCTCTCTTTTTTTAAACAATAATCATTTTTTGAATTTTATTTGTTGTTATTATTATTTTTTACTTTGACCATGGAGAGTAAGAAAGAGAGGGAAAGTGAGAAAGGAAGCCACCAGGTCCAAGACTTGAACCGTGGTAGTCATGTGGGAGTCCAATGCCTTAACCACCATACCACCTGCTGGCCCCCTCCTATCTCTTTCTTAAAAAGTTATTTATTTAATTTTATTTATCATCGTTACTATTAATTTTTTAAGAGAGATTCTTCTTATGGGGTGTATGTGCTCACTGGAGAGATAGAAAGAGATGGAGAGACAGAAAGTGAGAAATCACTGCCCCAGGAGGGATGGCCACACCACAATCTCTTTTCCTCCATTCTCCTCTCAGGATCTTGGGCATGCATGCACACATGGCTGGAGTCAGATTTTTTTTTTAATTATTTTATTTAACTTTATTTATTTAAATTTGATGAGAGAGGGACAAGGATGGAGGGGAGTGATAAATCAAGCTGCCAGGTCTGGGACTCAAACTGTGGTCAACCCTGTGGGAATCCCGTGCCCTTAACTACCACATTACCTGCCAGCCCCATTCTAGAGTCAGTTTTAAGTTGCCAAGTCCAGGACTCGAACCACAGTCAACTATGTGGGAGTCCAGTGATATAAACATTATGCCATCTGCTGATCCCCATTATTATTATTTTTAAACTTGCTACAAGGCACATGCACTCACCAGAGAGAGACAGAGAGAGTGAAAAAGCAAGTTACCAGGTCCAGGACCCAAACGTGACTGGCCATGTGGGAGTCCAGCTTCCTTAACCACCACACCACCTCTTGGCCCGGCCCCTTCCTGACTCTACATACATATCTGCTACGACTCTGGAGCTATGAGCAGTGATGGAGTTCATCAGCGAAAGGAATCTCCTTACCTCTCAGTGCCCGCCTGCATCGGACTGCGAGAATCCATGTAGCCGTGTAAGGAAACTTGAGGAAGCGCCGCGCTCTGCAGGGCTGCCGTGTGAATGTCCTGCTTCCCTTCCCTGATGTGATGGATGCACTGTTGGTTTCTAATTAACTGACACTGCAACAAAAATGTTTGAAATGGGGTTAAGAGGAGGGGTAAAAGCTGGCCCAAACCTGTCCTTTGATTAGAGAATGTAGTTATACTTGAAAGGGACTGGCTAAATTTCCTCTCTTTCTCAATAGTGACAACGCTTTCATGTTTGTTTTTCTCTTTATTTGAAAGAACAGGCAGATGGAAAGGTACCCCGGGCAGGGTCTGACCACACGGCCATCCCCGCACAGCCTCTTGGTCAGCCAGGGTTGCGTGCACACGTGGATGTGTCCAGCATGTTCACATTGAGCTGGGCTCCAGACCTGGGCCTCTTAGGTGGCTCCAGTACCTCAGAGTAGTACCCTACTGTCTGGCTAGGCTGCTGCAACCTTTAATATTTACATACATTGTGCAGTTTTATTTCTAAAGCTCAAAATGTCTCTCACATAATGTGTAAATGAAAACAATGTTTAATACGTGGTATTAACACATCTTTTTATAATATAGAGTAATACAGCCATCAACATTCCTGAGAAGTTATTTCATCCTTATGAATGTTCTGAATAAATGAAACTTACCTTCGGAAGCAGTGGGCTTTGAAAATTACATAGTAATTTTGATAGAAGGTGCTAACACACATCACCCCATTCATTGGCTCTTCAACAGAGAATTTGATGAGGCTGTTCCTGGTGGCATAACCTGCTTACAGGACCCCTGAAGGGTCCCCCAGGGGCAGGGCCTCTGACTCTGGATTAAAGTGGACGACCGACCTATGTGTTTTGCTTCCTGTCTCCACCTTCTGCTGACAGCCGTCTTGTGTATTTCCCACCACCGCTCAGTCTTTCCCTTTATCTAATCATGTGGGGAGGACGGAGATGGCAACTCGTCCCTTGACTTGCAGGGTCTCAGCTGTTGACAAGCACTTACCTCCCTTCACTTTCAGTTTAAGGCCATTCTGATTTATTTAAAGTTGACAAAAATCTGGCCTCTAAAACATTGAGAGATGATTGCATACAATTTCAGTTTCAAAGTCCACAGTCACTGAAGGTTGAATGCCTTATTCTAGGAATTTTACAGACTCCAAATCAAGTCAGATGTCAGGAAACCTGTTAGCCCAGGTTTCGGGAGAGCAGGAGCCATTAGCATGGGATGGAGCGGATCAGGAAGGATGACGGGGGCAGCTTTTAGGATCATTCCCATGGTGTGGATGGATAGTCTAGGCAGGAGTAATACCATGTCCCTCAAGAGCGCTTCTGATTTGGCTCTGCTCCTCATTAGCTGTGTAACACTGGACAGGTTACATTACCTCGTGCCTCAGTTTCCTCAGTGGTAAGATAGGCTCCTAGTAAGACCTGCTTCATTGAGTTGCTGTGTTATGAAATGAGTTCATGCCTATAAAACATTCAGAGCAGAGCTCGAGGGCTCTATTGAAGTGTTTTCCCCTTTTTGCTGTAGGGTGCATCTGCTCACCAGCGATTGAGAGAGAGAAAGAGAGAGAGAGAGAAATTAGTCCCCAGGGAGATGGCCATACCTCAGTCCCTTCTCCTTCACTCAGAGTTTTGGGTACACACACACATGCCCCCAACATGAGTCTCTAAAAAAACCACCAGATTTAGGACTTGAACTGAGAAGTCAGCCACATGGGATCCAGTGTTCTAACCACCATGCCACCTGCTAGCCCTAAAGTATTTACTAAGAGCAGTGGTAGGTGGTGGTGATTTTGGACAAAACCAGCAAATAGACAGCGTTTATTGAAGAACTAGGACATAACAAGGATCAAGTTGATACGGGAAAGGAGATTTAATAGAAAGCTTCTCCATTTTTTTTTTATCCCTGTGGCTTACGTGCATACGTGTGCATGCACACACAAATACTCACACACTCATGCGCACACACACACAGTCACATGGCACACCTGTGTGAACAGCAGGATGCTCATGATGAAAGGCCACAATTCCTAGTTTCTGGGTGCCCCACATAGCCCAGGTTAGATCGGCAGGCATACTGATGAATAACCGATTCCCAGCGCATACCAGTCAGGGAGCTCTGGTTGGGTGGAAGTCTTTGAAGGGATGTCTAGGGAATTTGGAAGAGGTTCAGGTCTAAAGGGATAGCATGACCAAAATATAGGGTTGTCAGAAAAGTCATGATGCAATTTTGCATGATAAAAGAAAAAAGAAACTTCTAACAACTGTATATCATGAATTAGAGACTACATGGGAGAATCGGGTAGACTCTCTGGGTCCGAGATACTAGGACATGACTGGTCATGACCAGGAGGGGAGGTGGGTTAGTGTAGACCTCACAAGGGCTTGGTGACAATGAAAGGAAGAAGCAGTTACCGTGTAGTCAGACCTTGTGCCTCCTTCTTCTCTCATCCGGGGGGGGAGTTCAGATCCTACGGAAAGGACCTTTCGTTGCTCCCCTGAAGAAACATAGAAAGAGGCCAGAAGGGCTCAGTGTCCCGGGGAAGTGTTGACAGATCTTTGTATTTTGGACAACAGCAGCCCAATTAGAAAGCACACTGGAACAGCTTCCAGTTAGCTGCGAGGAGGGAAGAACCTCTGGTTATAAATCTATCGGGTATTGCAACAATTGACTCCTGGAGTCCGCTGGCTCTTGTTTCTCTTGTACTGTATTGTTTGCAGTGCTTGTTTAATCATTGTTAATGTGAAATCATTTTTTCTCTTGGACTTTGTAGCAGTTTATTGTAGAGGTTGCAGGTAATATCTGTGTTGTCCATAAATACTGTAAAGGATTAAAGCTGCCGGGTGTCTGTCCCACCCAAAGCAGTCTCTCATTAAGATTTGTTACATCAATTTTAATTTGTTTGCATTTTTATATTTCTCTCCTTGCTTCTGAATATACCACTGCGGGGGTCATCGTTTTTACAAAAGGAATTGGAGGCCCACTCCCTGGTTTTTGTTTTTGTTTTGTTTTTTTGTTTGTTTGTTTTTTGCCAAGAAAAGAAAATAATAGCTGAACTTCCTTTGTAATAGTTCTGAAGACTCTTCAAGTCAGGTTTTTGGTTTTCTGCCTGGAGCTCACTGTCTTCCCGCCTCGGCCTTCCTGGGGGCACTGGGATCCGGGTGCACATCACCGCGCTCCTACCTTTAGGCTGGACTTGGGTTTCCCGTGTGGTTCCGACTTGTGGCAGAGTCTTTGTAGCACGCATCACCATAGCTGGGCCCAGTGTTTGTTGTTGTTTGTTTGTTTCTTTGGTTGTTTTTTAGAGGATTTTGCCAAAGGATGCATGCACTCACCAGAGAGGAAGAGAGACAGAGATAGAGAGAAAGTGAGAAATCACCCCTTCCCCCCACAGAGGGGATGGCCAAACTGCAATCCCTTCCCCTCCATTCTCCTCCTGGGATCCTGGGCATGCAAATATACACACCTAGTGTGATTTTGAAGCCACCAGGTGCAGGACTTGAACTGTGGTTGGCCATGTGAGAGTCCAGCAAGGTAACTGCTACGCCACCTGCTAGTCCCTGCTTTGGTTGTTTTTTTAATTGCATTTTGTTCCAAGAGCTAACTGGAGCCACTATGGGGGGAAATTTAAAAGGAAAAAAAATCATTCTACGTGGGTAAGGCTTGCTCTGATCCCTAGGAAGTCTCTCAGGACATGGAGCTGGGTAGAATGCTCCTGGACTGCTGGGCCCCCAGGATTGTAATAACAAGTTCACACCTTGTCTTCTCTCATTGGAGGATAAGTGTCTTGAAGGCTGGATTGTGTCCTAGACACCTGTTTCCCCCATGTTTCTAACACACTCCCGATGTACCAGATGTGAGGGTCAGACATAAGAAGAGGGGCTATGTCCATTTTAAACTGCCAGTTCGTTTCAGTAGAACATCTTCCTCAAAACGTCTTTGTTAGAGGGGACCAGCAGTTAGCATAATGGCTATGTCGCTGGACTCCCACATAGTCGACCGCAGTTCGCGCCCCAGACCTGGTGGCTTAAAACTCACACCGGACGTGTGTGTGTGTGTGCCCAAGATCCCGAGAGAAGAATGGAGGAGAAGGGATTGTGGCGTGGCCATCCCCCCTGGGGGGTGATTTCTTGCTTTCTGTCTCTATGCCTCTCTCTGTCTGTCTGGCGATTTCTGTCTCTATGTCTCTCTCTGTCTGTCTGGCGAGCGCACGCACCCTATAGCGAAAACCTCTCCAAAAAAAAAGTCTTTGTTAGAGCAGAGCCATATGGTTCATGATGCTGATTATAAAAAGCTTCTGCAAGAGGGAACACGAATGAACAGCTCAGTTGTCAGACTAGTCACCAGGAAAGGGAGAAAGCAACAGGAAGACTTTGACAAGTTAGACACAGTCTTGAGAAAGATCTGCACATTTTTCTTCTACTAGGTCGCCAGGAATGTCAGGACATATTTTTCTATGTTTTTCTATGCAAAAATGCGTCACAACTTTCCCAACAACCCAATCATTGTTTGCCAAATTCCCTTCCCTTATGAGAAAGCACACACTTCTAATGATTAACATTCCAGATTGTGGGGAGCTGGCTTTATAACAATATGTGACTGTATTCCTTTACACGCTCATCTATGGTATCAATATAAATAGTTTCTCTGATGAGTGACTAGGTTTCTGAGATAAGTCCTCCTTTTTATTACAGCTGCTAACACAGGTTTATATGAGGTGGTATTACTAACTACCAGTGAGAGGTTTTCATAAATGGTGAAACTTACACCCTATTGGTGTCACCTGGGCTCCCAAGTGACACCCGAGGTTGTTCACAGACTGCACTAATACCGGCGGATTTATTCCAAAGAAGTAGATGTTTCTCCTCTTTCTTTCTCCACCATCTCCTATAACTCTGTTTCTCTGAAAAATAAAATCTTTCAAATTGCCAACAGTTCTTCTCTAGACACAGGTGCCAAACCTGCCGTCACATGTCACCCACCCTTTCAGGCACAGGGCTGCACGAAAACTATATCATGCGAAGCACTGTGGAGCCACAGGCTCACCGATTTCAAGATAACATAAAATATCACATAATCAATTATGGAAAATAAGGAAATGGAATGTTGGCGTGGAAAACCTCCTCAGAGAGTGTTAAAACAAGGAATCAATTGCTCAGAAGGGGTATTAAAATGACAATCAGTCAAGAAGTCTTTACCAGGTGCTGGCTCTGGGTGTCGACCTACAGGGCACACAGGATAGGGTCATTGCCACGCAGAGATTGCTGTTCACTCCACAAACACGGATAGAGTCGCTTGCTTATTTGTGGGACAGGTGCACAGGTAAAAAGCAGAAACGTGTCTGGTGGAGGTGATTCAGTCGTTTGTGCCTTCATTTAACAAGCGCTTATTAGGTGCTTGATTTTTGCCAGGTACTATGCAAGGCCGTGTGGCTATTATAGCGTCAGGTCCGCCTCTGCCTTAAAGAAAGTCAGACCATGAACAATCGCAATATTTGGAGAAAATGGGGAGATTATAGTGGTCCCCTGTTTGACACCAAAGAAGAAATGATGGCATGAACAGTATAAAAGATAAAACCAAAAATTGAAATAACATTTATGGGAGAGAGAGATTTTTTATTTCAGCCATTCTTACAGTTTCTAAGGAGGCAGTGGAACAGGGGCATACACAGATTTAGGTAGTAACCTTCAACATCCTTGTAAAAGAAAGGTGGCCTCAGTGTCAGATTTTCAAGTACCTTGGTTGTTGCCAACTGTCACCTTTGCTGTTGCCGTTACGTCTGAGGACAGGGGACTGTCACCTGCAAATAAAGGGGATGGTGGCTGATGAGCTGGCTTCAGAAATTATGCTGCTTTTCATTTTCACTCCTTTCCTCCAGGACCAGCAGGTTGTTCCTCTCGCTTTTGTCATTTTCTACCTGCAAAGTGAGAAGAATAAATTTGCTTCCTGGACGTATCAGTTCTTAAGTTGAAATCCTTTTCAGGTATCCATAAGTGGACTTTGTAGGGTTTGCGTTTCCCCGCCCACCTGGAAATGGTCCGCAACATTAATGTGTACGGTGCTTGTTTCTGGGGTAACTGATCTCAAAGTACAGTATTTTGCACTTCCCTAGAAAGAGTGCCAAATACATAACTAAAGCTTCTCAGCACAGGAAAACATCCACCCTGGAACCACATTGCTGTCATAAACTGATAAACTGGAAATGGGGTGCTGATAGCATAGGATAATATAATAAACCCACAGGAGCAAAGTACACTTGGTTTTGAAACCGCCCCTTAGCATCTGAGAGACAGTGCCAGAATCTGCCCTAGGCACAGCGACCTATGTGCTGCTAGGATGTGGGGCCCGGGCACCTTGGCTGGGCAGTTGGTAGATCGTCTCGGGTCCCTGTCTTCAGCCTGACTCGTGATGCCACACCACACTCTGGAGACGTTCCTCTGAAGGAGGCAGTGAACTCCATTGCGGCCACCACATAGTGTTTGGGGGACATTCTTCCCCACAGCAATAATTTTTTTTTCTTTTTTTTTTTTGGAGAGGTTATAGGGCACGTGCGCTCACCAGAAAGACAGAGAGAGACAGAGAGACAGAAAGCGAGAAATCACCCCCAGGGGGGATGGCCACGCTACAATCCCTTCTCCTCCATTCTCTTCTCGGGGTCTTAGGCATGCACGCACATGTGCCCGGCGTGAGTTTAAGCCACCAGGTCTGGGACTTGAACCATGGTCAACAACATGGGAGTCCAGTGACATAGTCATTATGCTAACTGCTGGTCCCCTCCATGGCCATAATTTTCACAAAGGCGAGGGCTGACTGATGCCTTCACCTTTTTATCCTGGGGCCTGGCACTTACCTTCTGGATAACTGACCCTCGAAACATAGTTCTAATATTTACACAAGCAATGCCATTTTTCTGGTCAGAACAAACTGACTGCTTAGAAATATTTCTCAGACAGGTGCTCAGGGAGGCCTTTTCCTGATGAGAATGCAATGGGAATGTCGATCCGATCTATAATTGCTTTTTGCCTTTCAAATGGGACTTACATGTTTTTCCAGCTAGGGGTCTTCTGTTTGCTATTTCTTTGTATATCATTAATCCTTTACATTTTATATAAAGGACCTTCCCGTCTACCACCTAGCTTTACCCTTACCGCAAGACCTATTTTACGTCTATTTAGCTTGAGAAAATAGCTTGGAGGATTAAGTGGCTCCACAGAGTTCTAAAGCTACAGAGTACAGAGCCGCGCCTCAGAGCCTCGCCTGCCCTCTGCTCAGAGTTCCTGGCCACGCTCGCTGGGTGGCTCTGGAACGTCAGCCACAGCTCTCCGTCGCTACCCATGTGTCAGTGGCAGCTATCCGCAGCCCCATGGGATGGCCACTTAGAAAGGAACCAGTTCCAGTGAGTTACATCAGTGTGGTTTAGGGAACTCTAGGGCCTGTTGATGTACTTTGGAGATAGGCTAGATTTTTATCAGGTCATTGGGAAAGGCATGATGCATTTTTAGGCAGAAAAATATGTCATGACTTTTCCAATGACCCAATAGAAATCTTTTTTTTTTTTAAGAGAGAGATTTTTGCTATAGGGTGTGTGAGCTCACTGTAGAGAGATAGAGAGAGACAGAAAGTGAGAAATCAGAGGCCAGCAAGTGGCATGGTGATTAAGGGTGCTGGACTCCCACATGGCTAACCACGGTTCGAGTCCTGGACCTGGTGACTTGCTTTCTCACTTTCCTTCTCTCTCTCTCTCTCTCTGCCCTCTCTGGTCAAATTAAAACAAATAAATAAAGCTAAATAAAATAATAATTCTTTTTTTAAAAAAGTGAGAAATCACCCCCACACACAGAAGGGGGGATGGCTGTGCTGCAGTCCCTTCTCCTCCGTTCTCCTCTTGGGATTTTGGGCATGCACGCACATGTGTCTGGTGTGTTTCAAACCTCTGGGTTCAGGACTCGAACTGCAGTCAGCCATGTGGGAGTCCAGCGATGTAACCATTATGCCATCTGCTGGTCCCCCAATAGAATTCTTCTTCTTCTTTTTTTTAGAATCATTTATTTAATTTTATTTATTCCTTCATTTTTTTTTCCTCTTTTTTAAATTTGACCAGAGAGAGACAGAAAGAAAGAGGGAGGGAAAGAGAGAAAGCAAGCTACCAGGTCTGAGACGCAAACAGTGGTTGGCCACATGGGAGTGTCCAGCGCCTTAGCCACCATACCACCTGCTGGTCCCCCCAATAGAATTTTTTAGGCATGCCGCTGAACATTTCTGAAACCCCTTTGTTTTCAAACAAAATTGAATTTGATGGTACTTGTTCTGCTAAAATCTAAACTAATACATAAAATCTTTCACAAATATTAACAATACATAAATGTCAGATGTTGCATTTTTAGTTAAGTGTAAGCATGTTACTGGATTTGGGGACATGAAGGTTTTTGGTTGATATATCTCACAACGCGGAGTAGACTGTTACAAATAACCACAGAAATGGGTTGGTATGCTGTCCGCGTTCAGACCTTGTGCACGTGGGCTGTGCAGAGATGTGGCTTTGTTGTTGAAGAATGCAGTTTCATGGAGGATGAGATGCAACGTGCATAAACACCTTTAGTTTCAGTCTTCGTGGCAATCCCACAAGGGAGACACTGTTCATGGGCTCTATTTTAGACAAGAAACTGAAATTTAGACAGTTTGGGGGGTAATTGTCTAAACTGTAAGAGCATGTGCAGGTTAACACTGAGGTTAGACTTGGAGAACATTCTCTTCAGAGTCTAGCACAATTTGGACTCCCATTAACACCAATGACAAATAATTACATTGTGCTTCTGTGCCCAAAAGTGATTTGAGCTAGAATGCCAATTTGTTTTAGACTTTTTAAAAAAGTTTAATTTCATTAATTTATTATTATTACTTTAATTTGACCAGAGAGAGATAGAGAGAGGGAAGGTGAGAAAGAAGCCACCAGGTCTGGGACTTGAACTGTGGTCCGCTGTGTGGGAGTCCAGCACTCTACTGCCATGCTATCTGCTGGCCACTAGAATGTCAGTTTTTTTAAAAAGTTTATTTATTATGGCCTGGCCCTGTAGTGTTGCAGTTAAGAGAACCAGATCTCACATGGTCGACCGTGATCCCAATCCCTGTGTATGTGTGTGTGTGTGTGTGTGTGCACACGTGTGTGTGTACATGAGTACGAGCCCAAGATCCTGATGGGGTGGAAAAATGGAGGAAGAAGGTTTGCAGTGTAACCGTGCTCCATTTAGAAATACTTTCTCTTTTTCTGGTGAGGACATGTTCCCTCTACCAATGCTTTCTTTAATCTTTTGTTTCCATAAATTTTTAAATTTCTGACTTAATTTCTTCAGTAGTTAAGAAGTCATTCAGGAGTAGGGTGTTTAGTTTCCATGTATTTGTGTACTTTTGAGGGTGTTTCTTTCTTTCTTTTTTTTTTAAGAGGTTTTTGCTATAGGGCGAGTGCGCTTGCCAGACAGATAGAGAGAGACAGAGAGACAGAAAGCGAGAAATCACCCCCCAGGGGGGATGACCACGCCGCAATTCCTTCTCCTCCATTCTCCATTCGGGATCTTGGGCACCACACGCACACATGCCCGGCGTGAGTTTTAAGCCACTAGGTCCGGGACGCGAACTGCAGTCGACTACATGGGAGTCCAGCGACATAGCCATTACGCTAACTGCGGGTCCCGAGGATGTTTCTTGAAATTAATAGCAAGTGTAATTCCATCATGGTCAGAGAAGATGCTGGATATAGTTTCTATGCCTTCGAATCTACACTTGCCAAGGCGGAGAGGAGGAAAGCACCCCCACTGGGAGCAGTCACACCATAATCCCATCGTCTTTGTTTTTCATCCTATAGGGATTTGGGGCACACAAACATCCAATGTGTTTTTCAAGCCCCTGGAGCCAGGATTCAGACCATGGTTTGTCAGATGGGATGTGGCTCCATTAGCCACTAGGCGACCGGGCCAGCCCCGATGTACCGACCTTTAGATACATAAACACAAGCTATCTGAGGTCATTCCAACACAGGGTCTACTGAGGACAGTGTGAGACGCCTGTGCCTCCCACAGCCAGACCCTAATAGCTCTATTAATGTTAGATAGACCAACCTAATGGAGTACCTCTTCCTAGCAGCTCATTGATTATAAATACTTAGCTTAAGTATTTATACGTAGCCTAAAAAGTATTCATCCAAATGAACATAATGATTTTTTTGAGCAATGATGTAAATTCTGAGCACGTGCCCCCTGGTGACTGTCGGCGGAGACATCCTTGCCTGCGGGTAGTTCTTTTCTGTAGAAGATTATGCAACCCTAAAAAAGTAGTGTACCCCAGTGTCATATTTTGTTCTGTTTCGTTTACAGGTTGACGACCAAATGAAGCTGCTTCAGAACTGCTGGAGCGAGCTCTTAATTCTCGACCACATTTACCGGCAAGTGGTACATGGAAAGGAAGGGTCAATCTTCCTGGTTACTGGGCAACAAGTGAGTGCAGAGATTTTTTTTTTTTTTTAAGTGTCTTTTTATTAAGCATGTTCCGAATGGCAAGAATTTAACTAGGTCAGAAGCACTCCTCCGCTTCGAAAGGGAGAGATTGGCTGCAAACAATTTGGCAAAGACGACTCGGTGCACTCTGTCCCTGCTCTGATGATTACAGGGAAACTTGTAAAAGCAAAGAATAATCATCCGCTTTCTGCTGCTCCTGGTCTGCTGAGATGGACAGTTCTGCTTCCAAGGGTTCGAACAGTGGCCAAATCAAAAGCATTGATTACCACCCAGGACTTTTTTTTTTTTTTTCCTTGAGCTTTCCCATTAACCTATCACACTTGTTTGTCAGCTATTTATAAAAGTATATAATTTGGGGAATCCTTACTCTTTGGGAACAATCTTGATAGAAGACACTGATTCAAATGTCCTATGTAACTGAAAGAACTGGCTTAAAGGAAGAGGTGCTTCTGAGAAGGAGCAGGAGTTTTCAGTTTTCTAGAGCCAGAGAAAAATGGGAAGCAAACATCACTGTTGTGGGCCTTCGTAGTGCGTTAGTGACAAACAAAGGGCCCTACCCTTGTGGGATGTCACATTGTTGCCTGGAGAAGCTGACGGTGGACACAGCAGGTTTGTCAGGAGAGTGACATTTTTTTTTCCCCGATAGGGCGCGTGCGCTCGCCAGAAAGACAGAGACAGAGAGACAGAGAGACAGAAAGCCAAAAATCACCCCCCAGGGGGGTGGCCACGCTGCAGTCCCTTCTCCTTCACTCTCCTCTCAGAACTTGGACACGCACGCACACGCGCCTGGTGTGAGTTTAAGCCACCGGGTCCGGAACTCAAACTATGGTCAACTACATGGATTCCAGTGACATAGCCATTATGCCAACTGCTGATCCCAAGAGAATGACTTTCATCCTATGAAACAAACTTGTAGTATATCAAAGGTCAAAGTGCTAGTACAAGGGGGGAAAACAGAAAAAGGGAATTCCCAGGTAAAGGGACATCAACTGTTTAGTGTGTGTTGCAGTGTGACCTAAAGATTGCAGGGTTTTTAAAAAATTATTTATTTAATTTTATTTATTATTATTATTCAATCTGAGCAGAGAGAGACAGAGAGGGAGGGAGAATGAGAATGTAAGCCACCAGGTCCGAGACTCGAATAGTGGTCAGCCACATGGGACTCCAGCGACTTAACCACCATGCCTTTACCAGTCCCTGGATTGCAGTGTTAAACAGGAATGGTTGGTGGCTTATGGTGTTGGGGACAACTGAGCAAGGACTTAAAGGTAGACAGACAACCTTGTGGATGTTTGGGGTAAGAGAGTGTGTTCAATAAACCTAATTCCAATTTTACAGGGTTTGGGCAAGTCCCACTGGTCTCTTCCCCCCATTCTGCAACTTGTGTGTGTTATGTTGAACTAAGCGTAAGAGATGCAGAGATTCCTTCAGCTCAGCAGGGTGTACCTGTTCAGGGCCCTGCTGCATTGTTCAGCCATGGTGACTTCAGTACCCAGGCACTGTGGTCTCTTACTCCCGGCCGTAAATGTTTATGTGCTGTGAAACCACGGCAGTGCGTGTCTGAAAGTGAAAGGCTGTCTCCACATCATTTGCTGTACTATTAATAAATCCCATTTTCCCAATCACATGAAATGCAAGCACTCTTTGAGAGTTTTTGCAAATTAGATCAATTCGACCACCTCCATCACTCTCTGACCCCCACTTTTTGTACCTCTCAAGAGGAGAGCTTTCTGGGTGGGAAAACAAAGTCTCAATGGGTTTGACTTCCTGTGCTTTCAAGTTTTTGTCTTTGGAGGAAATATACCCATTTTCAGAGGCTAATCTCGGGGAATGCCTCCCACCCCTCCCAATGAGGAACTGCATTAGAAGTCTAAGACTCGGCCCACAAATTAATTTGATTTCATTTCCTTCTGCGCTTAAGAAATGGAATGGATTCGTGTCGTTCTTTCTCAAAGCACTTCCATTCCTGCTCTTTAGACATAGTCTTCATTTTCCCGTAAGTGCTGCCCCTGGGTTAAGGCAATTACCATTGCAAAAGGAGAGAAAGTACCTCTCTGATTTTTCAAAACCAAAAGTAGTCAAGAAATAAATGGTATTATAATCTCTAGCATCAATTATTGCTGCTTTGCCTTTTGCCATCAGGACTGAAGGAGAGACTCCTTGGTGGAGCAGCTCTTTTTCTGACACCTTGCCTGGAGCCCACATTCTTCTAGCTCCCTCCCTCAAAGGTGCGCAGGAAAGGTGCCCCTCCTGCCCCTCCTTTTGCTTTTGCCACACAGCCCAAGCAAAGAGCTTAAGAAGGGTGACTTACAGTCAGACATTCTTGTTGATGGCCATTATGGAAGAAATCTTTTATTTTCTTTTGTGCACTAGACTAGACAAAACATTTCGAACCTATCTCTGGGCGTCCTGCAATTTCATAGGATGAAAGCCGAAGTGCTACAGAGACGGGCTTTTCCCAAGCATATGACCATTCGTATCTCGGCAGGCTGGTGCCAGTGTGTTTGATTTTTTGTTCTGTTTTTAATTTTGCCAGGGGATGGGTGCCTACACTCCCCAGAGAGAGAGAGAGAGAGAAAGCGAGCTAGCGAGAGACAGACTGAGAGGGAGAGGAAGAGGGTAAGAAAGCGCCCCCCAGTGGGGTATGGCCATATCGCAATCTCTTCTCCTCCACTTTATCCCACTGAGATTTTGGGCGCACACACATGCATTCATGCCCAGTGTATTCTTTAAGCCCCCGGAGCCGGTACACAAACCTCGTGGTTGGCTATATGGCATCTGACTCGGGCAGCCCCCCAGAGTTTGTTCTTAACCAACATTCTACACTGTTTCTGTGCACAATTCCCAGATCTCTAGAGCTTGCCTTTATGGCAGATTTTTAATTTGGTCTTAATGTATAATTTCAGGGCATTACAGCCTCTATGACAGCTTCTAAGCAAAAATGTATTCATTACTCTTTTATTGAGACTAAATGCATAAATTTTTTTTCCCTTTTTTGTTATATTTTGGGGGTATCTAGGTATGTCATTGTAATCACATTTGTAAAGGTAAATATAAATTACCCAGAAGCTATTTCAGTGTGATTACTATGTTTTATTATAAAATTGTTTTAACATTCAGAGAAAACTAGAAATTAAAAAAATAAAAACAAACCTACTTCTTATGCCAGTACTCTAAATCTACAGTTTTTGTTAGGTTCTCTTCCAGTCTTTGGAGAAAACATATCTTACATGAGTTTTCCTTCCTTTTCTAAATAAAATGATCTATCTGCCACAGAGACACGTTGACCTGCTAGCATGGGTTATTGCAGCGATGATCGAAGTGTTTCTGGGATAGTCTGTCAAGGTCATGATGTTGATATTATGGGGAATGATAAAACAGCATTACCTTAATAAAGACTGCAGAATTGGAGCTTGGAGGCAGCTTGGAGCTCACCTATAGGAAAGGAATATGTTTGCTCATTTAGTTAAAAAAATACTTCTGATGGCCTGATAAATGAAGGGAGACCGGAGGTGTGTGGGGAGAATTAGACGCAGCCCTGTGTGGCTGATGGTGACAGGTGTGATTCATCCACCTACGTGGTGAGCATAGGAACCACCCCTGGCTTAGTACCGTGCCGGGCCCCCTCTGTAGGTAAGTACCACAGCAGGCTCAGACAAGGTGTGAGGGAAGTGCAGAGCGAGAAGTGCTGGGGGAGTAAGACAAGCATTCAAAGCCATCCTGATGATTCAGCTAAACCTAACGTGAGGCACTGGGTCAGTCTACTTTGCAGTAGCATTGTGTTTCATATTAAAATGACAGGCACCTTATATCAACACTTCTGCAATTGAGCCGGGTGACAGCAATTAAAATCCCTGCAGGGCTAGAGGAGAAGTGCAGTTGACTCTCTGAATAAGACTTGAAATGCCACCACCTTTCTCGAGGAAATTCAGTGCTCCCCAACCCCTCATTACCCACGCTCAGGTTTGCTTGTGGAACGTTCTCCATTGCTTCATGATGATTACTTCTGTAAAGAAAAAGAAAAGAAAGAAAATACTTATTGTGAGTGTTGTTTTTTGATTATTATTATTTTAATTTTTTGGAGAGGTTTTTGCTATAGGGCGCATGTACTTGCCAGAAAGACAGAGAGAGACAGAGAGACAGAAAGCCAGAAATCACCCCCCAGGGGGGATGGCCACATCACAATCCCTTCTCCTCCATTCTCCTCTCGGGATCTTGGGCTCGCACGCACACGTGCCCGTCGTGAGTTTAAGCCACCGGGTCCGGGACTCAAACCACGGTCAACTACATGGGAGTCCAGTGACATAGCCTTTACACCAACTGCTGGTCCCATATGCTGAGTGTTTTTAAATGAGCAAATAATAATATTAAGAATGCCTTGGTCTGCAATAGTAGAGCTGAAGTCTTGACACACAGGGACCTCCATAAACAATTTTGGATTCCCTAGAAGCAGGTGTGTGGTGTGCTCGTCGTGTAGCCTGAAAGCAAGCCTGTGGACCAGGAGGGATGCCAGGGCTTGTGTGCATGTCCAGACTTCTTCTGGCTTTTTTTCCACTGACCATCGGTCACTGTAAAAATGCGGTGAATTTCTTACCATAACCAAAAAAGGAAAAGAGTAGAGTTAAGTTTAGGAATGAGGGGATACCGGGAACCAGCAGTTAGCGTAATGGCTATGTCGCTGGACTCCCACGTAGTCGACCGCGGTTCGCGTCTCAGACCCGGTGGCTTACAACTCACGCCGGGCGCGTGTGCGTGCGTGCCCAAGATCCCGAGAGGAGAATGGAGGAGAAGGGATTGCGGCGTGACCATCCCCCCTGGGGGGTGATTTCTCGCTTTCTGTCTCTATGTCTCTCTCTGTCTGGCTGGCGAGCGCACGCGCCCTATAGTGAAAAACTTCTCCATAAATAAATAAATAAATAAATAAATAAAATAAAAAAAAGTTTAGGAATGAGGGGATACCCAGAAAACTGCTACTTAGAGCTTAATGAGAGGAAAATTAGGTAAAAGTAGCACTTCTTTTCTCTTGGGCTCAGTGGCTAGCAAACTTGCTCAGAGATGCTTACAGAACTGAATCCTGCCATAGTTCATTCAGAACTAGAGTAACTGAACTAGCACTGGGTTGGGTTTTTTCTATGCAAAAATGCATCATGACTTTTCCAACAACCCAACAGTATGCAAAGACACCAATACCTCATAGTGAAATGAGGATTCAGCGTTTCACACCAAGTTTTTCACTTAACCCTATAGTTAGTTACTGTGTTTTAATTGTGTTTTGTGTGTGTGTGTATGTATTTTCTTGATTTTTGCTATAGGGCACTTGTACTCACAGGAGAGAGACAGAGAGAGAGGGAAAGTGAGAAACAACACCTTGGGAGGATGGCCACGCTGTAATCCCTTCTGCTGTGTTCTCTCTGCTCTGATCTTTGGGCAGGCATGCACATGCACCCAGGGTGATTTTCAAGCCACAGGATCTAGGACTCAAATCATAGAGCTGGCCATGTGGGATCCAGCTTCTTAACCTTCATGCCACCTGCTGGCCCTTATTGTTTTTTCTTAATCTGATATCTATATAGGTGTGCATTAAATATCCCTATTAAGCAAAAAGGAAATCATGATTATCAGTAATATTGAGCACTGTTGAATTCATTCAGTATAATTAACATCTTATATTTATGATTTCTTCTCTATCCAGTATTTTCTAAATCACACACACACACACACACACACACACATCTGTGTATGTGTAAAATCACAATAGAGTACTTTCAGGGGTCAGGTTTTAGTATTTGCATATTGTAGCTAATTAACAGTCACTGTAACATCATCCTAAGGGACAGGTCTACTGGCAACTTATTATCTTCTATTATTGTGTATCATATTAAAATGACAGGCATCTTATAAAAAAAATTTCTGCAATTAGAACTAAAAGCAACTTAACTAAAACAGTTTCTACTTCATGATGAGTGAATTTTATCCAAAGGGGACATTGATTTAGAGTATTTCTTCAATATCTCCCTTGACTTTAATGGCACAAAGATTACGTGGAAGAGAGCAATATATTAATTTTACTAAGTACATAAAAGACAAGGCCAGCTGCTCCTGAAATAAGCACAAACTCTGCATTCAACAATGAAAATATAATTATGTTTGCAATAAAATGTAAGGAAGTTGCAGATCTGTGTGGTGTTCCAGGAATAAATCTCCCGTCTTCCTTTAGAGCTGTGCAATTTGATAAATTACCCTTGAAAGAAATGTTATTGGAGCCCCCTTTTAATAAGCATGTTTGAGCTTTCAAATTTGCATGTAAATAAATGTATAGCTATAAAGTTGTTGGTATGTCCATTGATTTTCTGAAGTCCAGCTCACTAAAGGTTTCTCACTAAATAATATAATCCTGGGAAACAATTTAGATTCCCTTCATTTGAAGTGAACTGCATGTTCACGTGCATGAAATCCCATCTAGTATTTGAACTTATTACAGAGCCGTTAGAACTACACACATCAAAATTCAATTAACTCTATCATAATAAAAATTAGTACCAACATTTGTATTTTATTTCAGTAGCGTCTTCCTGGTTAATGATTTAACTAGTGATTTTCTGGTCCCTTAACTAGTGATTTTTATTAAAATGTGTTGTGTATATAGTCAGGTTCAGCTGCAGCGCATTCAGGTAGCTCTAAGCTTAAATTGACAGTATTGTCCCTACTATCATGATTTCTTGATAATCATAGAAATAAATGGGAAGCAGCTTATTAACATCTAGTTTAACTGTTTGTTTGTTTGTTTTTTTAGTTTGCCAGAATGTACATGTGCTCGCTGGAGACAGAGAAAGAAAGAGAAAGTGAGAATGCAGCTTCCACAGGAAGTGGTCCCCTCACAATCCCCCCTCCTCCGTTTCTTCCTCCCTCCAGGATTTTGAGCACACATGCACACATGCCCAGCGTGTTTCTCAGGTCCCTGCGTCTGGGACTCAAACCACTCAGTACTGTGTTGGATCCAGCTTCCTCAATCACCATGCCATGGGCTGGCTCTTAACTAACTCATTTAAAGACAAGAAAATGAAGCGATGAGGATTTATAAGGGATCATCAAAAAGTTCATGGACATTGTACATGGTTTTTAAAAACTATGGGGCAGGCCCGGAAATGCAGCAGGTTAAGCAGTGTGCAGTGGAAGCCAGGTCTCTTGTGGCTAGCCTCAGATCAAATCCAGCCCCAGCAACTTGAAGAACGTGCCAGATATATGCACCCATGATCCTGATAGGATGGAGAAATACAGGCAAAAGGACTTCAGTATGACCAGACCCTGGGTGCTAGGTACTTTCTCTTGCATACACACACACACACACACACACACTCATGCACGCACACAAGAGGAAGGAAGGAAGGAAGGAAGGAAGGAAGGAAGGAAGGAAGGAAGGAAGAAAGAAAGACTGTATGTGAATTTTTCCCCCCTATGGAGAGGTTTTTGCTATAGGGCGCATGTGCTCTCCAGAAAGAGACAGAAAGCGAGAAATCACCCCCCATGGGGGATGGCCATGCCGCAATCCCTTTTCCTCCATTCTCTTCTCGGGCTTGGGCATGCACACACACACACACCCAGCGTGAATTTAAGCCACCAGGTCCGGGACTCGAACCGTGGTCAGCTACATGGAGTTCAGCGACACAGCCATTATGCCATCTGTTGGTCCCAGATTTCTAGAACTTTAAAAAATTTATTTTTAGATAGAGAAGGGAGGAAGGGAGTCACCCTAAGCTGTCTTCTCACTGCGATCCACCCCCACCCCCAGCCAACCCGGATCATGGGCACATGCGCACCCAGAGTGTTCAGGCTGGCACCCACCAGGAACCTTCCCATGGGGGATCAGTTGCTTTACTGCTGTGCCACTGTCTGGCTGCTGGATTTTAAGATTCTTTTACACCAAAGTAAACCCATTTTTCCATGACCTGTTTGAAATCTTACATGCGACTTTTCCAAGACTCCTCATGTATGAGTCAGGACCGGCTCAGACAGCGTGTTCTGTCCGCAGCTGCTGCTTCCACCACTGCCGCCCTGTCTGACCTTCCTGCTGTCATTCACATGTCCATCCCAGGTGTCTCTGTGGAATTTCTACTGTTATCTGAAGTAGCTAGACTATGTGCAGTCTTACTCCATATAAAAACAAGCCTATGTTCCCTTAAAGAGTCCGCACTGAGGTACTGCTCCTAAGCAGGAACTACTGTCCTTGAAGTAGAACATTCCCCTGGAAGTGGACTAGCAGAGAGGTGGCTGGGCCATCACGCTGGGTGCTGAGCAGAGGGCCCAGTGTGCTCTGCGGGCCCGGCAGCCTGCTCCGTCCACCAGCGGCGTTCTGGTGGCCTTGCACTGACCCTTTCTTTCACACACTTTGAAACAGAAACCAAAGGAGCTCTTAGAGGCCTTGGTGTTTACATTTAGCATCCAGGTCCTAGGTTCTGGAGAAAGCAGGAAGGACAGCGCTATGCTTGGTGCGAGGGCTTTCCGGGAACTCACAGCAACTGTGGCTTTTTCATGCATAGTTGACTCTATATAAACTGATTGACACCTTTGGGGGTCATCTTTCCACTGACTCATAATTTTTCTCACTCTTGAAAAAGGTTTCTGTACACCCAGTATTCTCTAGTTAAAGCTGAAAATTCAACTCATCATATTTACACAATAAAAAAAATCCATTCTGCCTTGTTTTTAATTGCAAATTCTACTCAGGGGACTAGTTCTCCTGCTTAGGAGGCAGCCCTGTGCCTTCTCCTAGAGAAGCAAGTGCAGTCAATTATGGTAATGAAATGTCAATAAATATAAAAATTTAATACAGTCTGCTCTGGGTGAGTGGCAGATGAGAACTTGCCTCCCAGACAAATTTGCTGCTGCTGCAAATATTAAATGCACCTAAAAGAGTATCTGGTTGCCTGAGAGCTCTCCGGTAAGAAAAGGATGGGAGTTTCAGGTACCAACTGGGTTTTCCCATTATGCTGTAATCGTAGCAGCAAAGCCAGTTCTATCCCTGACAGCCTTCTCAACATCTTAACTTATTACTAGAAATTGAACTTCTTCTATCCACCTGCATAATCTAAGGTTGGTGCCTCATAGCACTTTTTTTTTTTTTAATGAAAGGGGAAATAAGCTTTTTTTTAAAGCCAAAGAATTATAAATAAGCTCATTGCTATGCTTAGACAGCAATGTATTAATTTGACGTAGTCTAATGTATTGATTTAAAAATATCAGTTTTATGTCATTGCTTTTTAGAGATGGCACACTCGATGTTTTGTTTTGTTTTGTTTTTGCTTCATGACACATGTGCTCACCAGAAAGAGAAAGAGATCACCCCCTTGGGGAATGACCACAGCATGATCTTTTCTTCCTTCTCCTAGGATTCTGGGTACATACACACACACACATGCCCAGAGTGATTTTCAAGCCTCCAGGTCTTGGACTCGAACCACTCAGTCAGCCATGTGGGAGCTAGCCACCTTAACCTCTATACCACCTTTTGCCCCTAAAGGATAATTTAAATGTCATTTTGTCATCTACAAGCATGTTGTTATGAAGTACAATTACTTTAAAATGCCATCTCCTAATTCAAATAGAAATGTATCTCTGCCTCTATTTTTCTTTTGTCCTAGTTAATGTCATTGTGTACTCATAGGACTTTGACCTATAGTCACTTTTTAGGGACTGTATACCACCACATTTTTCTTTCAACTTACTCATAGAAGTTGAAAATATTTATTTGACATGACAATGTAATTTGACAATAGAAAAAAAAAAAAAGGTACAAGAGGTCTTTTTAAAAGTTCCTGGGAAATGTAATTAAAAGTACAGGTTCATTCTAGTGCAAGCATTTTTGAAATCCATGCATCCTTTTTCATAAGGAACTATTCCATGGACCTTGTGAAGACCTTCCGCCCCCACTGCATACATGGAAAATTCAAGTAGTCAAAACCTGCTTCCTACACGGTTTAGCAAAATGACTAGATTTGGGAGCCAGTTGGTGTCTAGTGATAACACTTACGATGCTTGGCCACATGGGAGGGCCCCAAGGGTCATACCCCAAGGCATCCCAGTACACGTCAAGTACCCGTGCTTGTGACCTGGGCTCACTGAGGCTCATGATGGACTATGGCGTGAAGATGCTGTTTGGGCTGCCAGTCTGTCTTTCTCTCATGGAAGAAATAACTCTAAAAATGATCAGACTTAGAATAATCATAAGTGTTTAATTATAGAATATGTCTCAAACTTCTTTTGTGGGGCAAGCCCCCTCTGGTAAGAAGCTGTGTTGCAATTTCGTCTTCTGCACCACCCCTCACTGTCTCAGGTGAAGAGTACCCCTCGGACCATGGTCACTACAACCGTGATTCTCTGTTGCAGGTGGATTATTCCATTATAGCATCACAAGCGGGAGCCACCCTCAACAGCCTCATGAGTCATGCCCAGGAGTTAGTGGCAAAACTGCGTTCTCTACAGTTTGATCAACGAGAGTTCGTGTGTCTGAAATTCTTGGTGCTCTTTAGCCTAGGTAAGAAATTCTGTCTCATACTATGTTCAACCAATGTTTACTCTATAGTGCCAACTTTTGAGTGTCTGGAAGTTGTTATATGTTTTTGTTCTACAGGGACCATGCTGCTCCCTTAAAATCAGGAGATCTTAAAAACATGAATGTAGTTTTATAAGACTATGTCCCTGATTCATAGCCATTGAGTGGGTATGTAGGTGTGTGTGTGGAAAAGGGGTTATTCCACTAGAGTCCTGGAATTTAAGGCTAATGATAAGCAATCGTCAACTTTCGCAGGAAGGCTAGCAGCGGTAGCTCTGGGAAGGAGACATGGTGTCACACTGTGGCCACCTCTCTGCCCCATCGGTTCTGTGCCTTTTGTTTCAGCCTGCTACCTACTGCTGTTTTTGTTCTTCTAAAATAATGATAGTAATTACAAATCTGCGCCCTAAATCTCTACCAGGATTAAGTGGAGAACGTGTGTAAGCAGTATACCACCACGCAGTATCAAAGATGACAGGCGTCAAGGGGAAAGGTTTTTTTAGGAAAGCTTTAGAGAAGAAAGATAACTAAGCAAGACAGATTAGCTAAATCAAGGTTCTCAGTGAGTCAGTTGAGAAAAATCACCACTGCTTGGAATAAAAAAAGGATTAAGGAGATGGATTTTTATTGACTTCAAAGGAACAGATTTCTCTGCCTGTCCCTTACTTGATTTCTGTGTTTTGTTGGCTTAATAAAGCCAACTTAAATAAACTTTTTGCCAAGTCCATTTATTACTTATTGGCAGGCAGCTCAGGGAGGCAACTTCCCTTGAATGGAAAAAAAAAAAAAAAAAAAAAAAAACCCCACCAAAATCAGATTTACCAACATATGTTTTTTCTTTATCTTCAGTTATAAGATAGTTGTGAACTCATATCCTAAGAAATAAAACAATAAAACAAACTGCAAAATAAAACAGATGTGTCCACCCTCCAAATTTGGTCCTTGGGTTTGCAAATTCTTCTTGACGGCTCCGCACAACTGTTGCTAATAAAGGACTAGTTTGAAGTAACAGAACCAGAGTAAATTTTTCACATGTAGTCAACATTTAAAATAAAAAGAGCATTTCATATTTTGGAAAATGTGATAAATATAGCAAAAAGATGTGTGACTGAAAATGTGAAAAGACAACAGAATTTCATCGATGCTGTGTTCAAAGTTTTATGATGTCAGAAGTGGCAGCTCCATGGTTTCTGTATTAACCATGATAAGTAGGAAAGTTCTGGCCAACTGAGTGTGCATCTTTTACCCAGAACAGTTTTCAGAATGTCAAGACAACGATAGCTTGTTGTAATTTCACGACTTATTCTGGTTTATGGCAAGATCTTAGTCTTTTCAACTACCGCATTTGATCAGTAATTAAGTGGAAAATGTGGTAATATATGTGTAAGAAATCTTATAACATCTTAGTGATAAAATATTTAGAGAGTCATCTCACTTCAATGGGATTTTAAATTAGTTGAAGAACTGTATTACATTTGAAGATGTACACATTAACCATGAGCCATTTTTAGTTTTCATCACTTTTATCTTTCCTTCATCATTTTTCAAAAATTAGTATCTTCTCTGCCAATATCATTTGGGGGGAGGAATCTAAAATGCTTTCAACCTTTGAACCTTACAAATTGTCTTCCTAAACAACTGGGCCATTAGAACTTCAGTCCCTTATGAGCATATTGACTATTTCAGGAGCCTAGGGCACCACTGAATAGCTAGCCTAGAGGTCCATTAAAGCCATGTCTGTTTATTGTTTAAGAAAGAAAGGAAAGCCTGGCTTTCAGATCAGAGGTAAACAGAGTTTGGACTGAGCATTTATTATTAAAGAAGAAAAAAAAATGGTAACTGGCAGTATCATTCAGGTGGTTTCTAATTTATGTGTCAGTGACATTTTCCCCCATAGTAACAATGGATCATCAATCTCTTTTCAATTTCAACTTTATTGACACACGTGGATAATTAACCTTTAGGTTCTCAGGCTTGCCCCCCAAACCCCGTTTTCACTCAGGACTGAATGAAATCTTATCAGGGCCAGCCTCGAAAGCCAAGCCCTAGTCGTAAACCAGTACCTGCTGGCTTAAACCCTGTGACCCCAAGCTCCCAGAGTTCGGAACCCAGTATGTCCTATCCTGATCCAGTCTTCAGCCTCTTGGATCCTGGAGGTAAACAAGGATTTTATAGACTGCAGCTAGGGGCTTTGCCGAGAGAATCGCAGCAGCATTCTCAGGTGAGGGAGTAAGCAGTGCTTCCCGCGTAGGTTTGGTGAGAGGAGGTGGGCTGAGCTGAGTGGGTGCAGCCATCTTGCCAAAGGAACAGCTGGTGTAGGAGCTTTAGGCAAGAGAGCAAGGTGAGTTGGGGGAGCTCTACGAGGTGAGCCCCCCGTGGCTGCGGAGGTAGGCCAGAGCCTAAGGGAAGGTTCTGATACACACAGCCAGTACTTACTGAGCACTGGGTATCAGGCCACCCTGGCAAGCACTCGGGCAGTGGGATGCAGAAGCAGGTGCACGAGTTTCGCTCTATAGGAGTAGGGAGTACAGCGGGGTCCTTACGAAGGGGGTGAGGTGGGGAGCCTAAGTCGATTTATCCTCTGATTGCAATGTGGAAAGTGGACTGGGGCAGGGGCAGTGCAGGAAATCTTGTGTTCAGAGGTGGTTTTAGTGCTCATGGGACTGGGAATGAGATGAGGGACGCGAACCCATGCTGAGACGCAAACCACAGGGTGTGACACATAGAAGAGGGAGACATGCAGGGTGGGTCTCAACTTTCTGAGTGTTTAGGCAGAATTAAAAAATCCACAACCAGTAACTGATCAGAGGTGCAAAGCAGGTTCCGGGAGCAGCCGTGCTTGTCTGAAACGTTCTTCAGCAGAGCTGACCAGTTTGCACACTGAAGCTAATGACAGAACTAGAGTCAAATCCAGGTGACTACAGTTCTGGGCTGCTGTCAGGTTTTCCCTCCTTGAATTTATCTATTAGCAAACAAAGACTACTGAAAAAATTAAAAATGCCCCTTTCTGAGGGTATTTCTGGAGGCGTAATCTTCGGTAGTTGAAAAAAACATTTTTTTTAATCCTGTTAAATTAGGGGCCAGTAGGTAGCATAGAAGTTTTAGGGTATGTGGATCCCACGTGGCCAACTGTGTGGTTCCAGTCCTGGACCCAGTGATTTGGAAAAACAAAAACAAAAACAAAAACAAAAAACCCTGAGCATGTGTGCACGCATGTCTAAAATCCCAAGAGGAGAATGGAGAAGGGATTGCAGCATGACCATTCTCCCTGGGAGGTGATTTCTCACTTTGCCTCTCTGTCTCTCTGTCTCTCTTCAGTGAGCACACACACCCTATGGCAAAAATCTTTAAATAAATAGATAAATAAACAAACAAACAAGGGACCAGCAGAGGGAGTAATGGTTACATTACTGGTCCCCCATGTAGTCAACCATGGTTTGAATTCTGGACATGGTCGCATAAAACTCACACCGGATACATGTGCATGTGTGCCCAAAATCCCGAGGGGAGAGTAGAGGAGCAGGGACTGCGGTGTGGTCAACCCCCCTGGGGTGTGATTCTTGCTTTCTGTCTCTCCATCTGTGTCTCTCTGGCAAACGCACACCCTATAGCAAAAAAAAAAACAAAAAACCTCTCTTAAAAAATAAAACTTGTTGGGACCAGCAGTTAGCATAATGGCTGTCGCTGGACTCCCACGTAGTCAACCGTGGTTCGCATCCTGGACCCAGTGGCTTAAAACTCACGCCAGGCACATGTGCGTGTGTGCCCAAGATCCTGAAAGGAGAATGAAGGAGAAGGGATTGCCGCGTGGCCATCCCCCCGGGGGTGATTTCTCGCTTTCTGTCTCTCTGTCTTTCTGTCTGGCGAGCGCACACGCCCTATAGCAAAAACCTCTCCCAAATAAATAAATAAATAAATACTTGTTAAATTACCATATTTTATTCCTTAACTGTAAAATAATATCATTTAAGCCCATCAATATTGTGGCAGAAAAGGAGATATGCTAAGGTGGCAAGTTGAAATAAATGACCCAAGAGAGGTCGAAATAAAACTTTTAATGTTTATTTATCTGTTCACACTCTCAGCTTCTTCTGAAAAGGAATAAAAATGAATGATGAAAAGATATTTTCTGCCACCAAACCAAATAGAAATATCTGTAGATGAAGTAGCACAGAGGAGCGTGTTCCTCAGATAATGTCAATGTGGTATGTGTCCCAAAAGTAAGCAGGATTCCCACCCAGCTTCTCTCCTGGAAACGCAGGAGTGGAAAGTGATCACGTAGTGTTTAACTGCAGCCTCCTGAGTAATGTCCCTATGGGCTTCAAGCCCGTCAGGGACATCGATGTGACTAAAGTTCTCTAAGCAACAACTAACCAGAAGGTGCCAGCTGAGAGGTTACTCTGGTCTTGGAGTTTTCTTAGCCAGGTACTGAATGGCTGAGTATTGCCAAACCCTTGTTCTATTCCTAGCAGCAAGAGAAAGTATGAGAGGCCTATTACATCTATGGCCCCTAACAAATGCCCTTGATTTTGTCTTAATTGTCAGAAGGCACATGCACTCACAAAAGACAGAGAGAGAAAAATCACCTACTCTCCCGTGGAGTGTGGCCTGCCCCACTGCCTTCTCTATCTCTCCATCCTGTCAGAATTTTTGGCATGCACACTCGCATGTCTGGTATGTTTAGGAAGGCACTGAGATCTGAACCATGATCAGCTGCGTAGGATCCATCTCCCTTAACCGCTGGGCTATGGGGCCAATCCTGAATGTCCTTGATTTGATGTAGATGATCCTCTCTGATGAGCCAATAATTCTTCTAATATTCAGCTGAGGTAAGGAGGATGTTATTCTAGTCTCTATAAGTTGTGTGTGTTTATCTAGCTTGTCAGAGGGTAGATGCACTCACCAGAGAGAGAGAGGAAATGAGAAAGCATCCCATATGGAGAAAAATCACACCACAATCCCTTTTCCATTTTGGGATTTGGGGGCACACACACACACACACACACACGTGTGTATGTATGCACACACATGCTCAGCATGTATTACAAGCCTGGGTCTGGGACTTGAATCATGCAGTTGGCCCTGTGGGATCCCGCTGCCTTAACCACCATGCTACGGGCTGGCCTCTAAGTCTTTTTTTTTTTTTAATTATCATCATTATATTACATTGAATCACATATAACTTTACAGTGTATTACATTGCTTTTTCAAAAGGTAATGCCATGCATGTCAGTCAATACAGAGACATTAAAATCCTCACTTCATCATTCAATATCTTTTCATTGTTTTTACCAATCATTATTATTATTATTCCAATTATTTTTTAACCAATCACTATTTCTCATTTTGCTTGTAAAAAGACTTCACTCATCATGAAATACTTCTCAGACCAATCCAGTTGAGAATACTATACATGTCATCATCAACAGATAATAAACCATACCCGTGTCCCACTAATGTCACACACACACTCTACCAAGTAAAAAAGGGAAAAAAAACTGGATGGATGTTGGGGCTTGCTCTCTGGATAACACATCTAATTAATGAAAGCCCTTTAAAATCATAATTTGAAGGAAAATAACAAATAACAAGGTATTTTTAAAAAGAAATACTTATTACATTTTACTTATTATCTTTTAATTTGACTGTAGAGAGAGAGAGGGAAAGTGAGAAAGTAAGCTGCCAGGTCTGGTAATCGAACTGTGATTGGTCATGTGGGAGTCTAGAGCTTCAACCACCATGCCACCTGCTGGTCCCATAACAAGGCATTTCTAAGGCAAAGCAGATTATTTTTCTCTTTGTCTGTTGTGTGTGCGTCAAACTGTTCTCGTCTAACGCTGAACAAAGGAGTACTCTGTGATTGTCCTAGTATTTTTAGGGAAGCAAAGGCCTTTTGGATACCAAATTAATCACCTGTAAGGTCCATGAACACAGTGTATGTTGTAATCTTCATGCACTACCTGACATATGGGCTTTTAATAAATATTTATTGCATTCATAAATAAAAGTATGCCTTTGCTCCCAACTTCTAGGGTAAAATAAACATAATGGGAAAATTAGTTATGGAAATAACACAAGCATAAATTTTGAAGAAAGGTAAGTTGCAAAGTAAATCCTATGGATAAATATTGGAGGGTCTGGCATCTTTTCATTCACTTTAAAAAGTACGACTATAAGGCTTTACATATGAATGGATTTATTATAAGAAAGTACTGACTGGGACCAGCAGTTAGCGTAATGGCTATGTCGCTGGACTCCCACGTAGTCGACCGCGGTTCGAGTCCTGGACCTGGTGGCTTAAACTCAGGCCGGGCGCATGTGCGTGCGTTCCCAAGATCCCAAGAGGAGAATGGAGGAGAAGGGATTGCGGCGTGGCCATCCCCCCTGGGGGGTGATTTCTCGCTTTCTGTCTCTCTGTCTCTCTCTGTCTGTCTGGCGAGCGCACGTGCCCTATAGCAAAAACCTCTTCAAAAAAAAAAAATAAATAAATAAAAATAAAAAAAAGAAAGTACTGACTAAACAGAGTCTTTCTCTTTTGTAATCAAACAAAAAAAAATGGAATTAGTAACTGATGATCAGCATTTAAAGTGCATTTGAAATTGTGACACCAAAGAATGTTCCATACTAGAATCAGCCCTAGGAAGAAGGGGTGGGGAAACACTTTCTCAGTAGCGTTAATACAGGGTTGAGCTTCTCTCATCTAAAAACTTGACATTCAAAATGCTCCCAAGTTCAAAATTTTTTGAACCCCAACATGATGCCACAGTGGGAAGTTCCACACCTGACCTTATGTGATATAGGTTGTAGTCAAAATGCTGCAGTACAACAGTACCATATACAATTGCTATCAGGCTGTGGTTAGAAAGTATATATGACATATAAATGAATTTCATGTTTAGACTTGGATTTCAACTTAGGATAACTATATATGCATATCTACACACATATATGTATTTTATATTTAAATAATATATAAAATTGATATATATACACACATATATATACACATGTATATGTGTGTGTGTGTGTGTATGTGTTGATTTCCCATAACCCAAAAATATCCAAAATCTGAAACTCTTCTAGTCCTAGGTATTTCAAATAAAGAATGCTCAACCTGTTGTCAAATGTATTTCAGTAGGTCAATCACTTAGTTCTCTTGTATAGAGGAAAGGGCCTAAGAGAACATTTTCCTCCCATTTTGTAGTTGAAAAATAAACGTTAGGTGATTTATCAAATATTTTAGGCTGGCTCAGAGCCACGTCTTAAACCAACAACCTCAAATGCCAAACAGTGATTTCTTCATTCTATGTGATACACTCTTTAGAGCTGACATTGGAATTCATCAACAGTATTTCTAAAATACTACTTACTGGGGCCAGCAGGTGGCGTGGTGGTTAAGGCTCTGGACTCCCACATATATGACCATGGTTCAAGCCCCAGATTCAGCAGCTTGAAAAACCACGCTAGGCGTGTGTGCATGGATGCCCAAAATTCCAAGAGGAGACTGGGGGAAAAGGGATTGTGGCATGACCATTTCTCCTGGGGGTTGATTTCTTACTTTTCCTCTGTCTTTTTGGTGAGTGTATACACCCTATGGCAAAATCCTCAAAAAAAAAAAAAAAAAAAAAAAAGACATTATTTACTGGAACCAGCTTTTGTGTGGTGGTTAAGGTGACTGAATTCCACATAGCCAACTATGAGATTTAGGTCCTAGATCTGGTGGCTTCAAAAACACACTGGACATGTGTGCACACGTGCTCAAAATCCCAAAAGGAGGAAGAGACAGAAGAGAAGGCTTTGCTGTGTGACTATTCCCCGGGGGTGTGCTTTTTCACACTTCCTTTTTCTCTCTGTCTTTCTCTTGCCAGTGTACCCACCCTTTGTCAGATTGGGGGAAAAAAAAAATCCTGCTTACTTATTAAGGTGCCATTTATATAGATCCTCTGAAAAATGTGGACTGAAAAGAAGAAACCAACCTCTACGACTAAAAGCAGGGACCTGGTTTACATGAATTTCCATTCTCTATTTGAATATGCTCATTGCCTAGTTTTTCATTCTCTTGGTTTCTAAATGGAAGTCTTCCTTTGTTCATTTATCTCTAATGAACTTTGAGTTTCAGAGCTTTAGTGAGTTGTAGAAAGTATTTGCCTCATGCCTTCAGTTACTCCATTTTCAAAGACTTCTTCCTTATTGCTTAGTGTTGATTGTAGGGTTTGGCATTTTCTCTGGGTCACTCACTAGACATTAAGAAAGCTAAAAATATAAGCTTTAATTATGAATATGTCTATTTTAGTACATATTTTAACTCCCTGTGATTTTATGAGGAAAAAAAAAAATCAACAAAACCAGCTTGATGGTCACCCCCTTCTATTCTAGTGGCCATTCGGCATTAAAAGCCCTGAAGTAGTGAAAGAGGAACAAAATGTTCTATAGAGTCCTGGTAGATCAAGCTGCTGGGGTGGGGTGCATCTGTAAATTCCATCTTCAAGTGACCCTTCCGCTTCCCGAAATGGTTCAATTGAAATGGTTCACGCAGTGACGATGATATTATTAACAGTAAATAAAACTGCACTAGGCCAGGCGTCGTGCTAAAGTCAGCTGGGTTCCACATGGCTGACTGCGGTTCAAGTTCCATTCCTGGCAGCTTGAAAAACACACCAGGCAGGGAACCAGCAGTTAGCGTAATGGCTATGTCGCTGGACTCCCACGTAGTCTACCGCGGTTCGCGTCTCGGACCCGGTGGCTTACAACTCACGCCGGGCGCGTGTGTGTGCGTGCCCAAGATCCCGAGAGGAGAATGGAGGAGAAGGGATTGCGGCGTGACCATCCCCCCTGGGGGGTGATTTCTCGCTTTCTGTCTCTATGTCTCTCTCTGTCTGTCTGGCGAGCGCACGTGCCCTATAGCGAAAAAACCTCTCAAAAAAAAAAAAAAAAAAAAAAAAAAAAAAACACCGGGCATATGTGTTTGTGTGCCCAAAATCAAGGAAGGAGGAGTGGAGGAATGGAGGAAAAAGGATTATGGTATGATCCTCCCCCCCATATGGGGTACTTTCTTACTCACCATTCCTACCTTTCTCTGGTGAGCACACACACCCTCTGGCAAATTCACATCGAAACAAAACACCCTCACCATGTTTACTGGCTGAAAATGGGAATGAGTTTAGTCTTTTGGGTAAGGACATTTTGATTTATTTGCAGTGGTTAGCCTTCTGATACTCTTTAGTTTCTGATTTGAGAGGTAATTTTTCCTTAATTGAATTTCGTTCAGTAATTCTTCTGCTTTGACATTTAAATAAAGATCTAGCACCTATTTGCCCTTTACCTAAGTATGCCATCTGTCCTCTGGCTTTCCATATCAGAACCTGGCCAAGGTTTACTGTAACGGTCCCCACAGAGCAGTCGGTAAAGCAAAATGCCTATAGGGAGACTTATCTCCTGTGTCTGGGCCCCCTCAGGGCCTTTGTGAAGAGCTCAAGACTCTAGCAAAAGCCATCATACATGAGAGCCCTCTCTTATCACTGGAGGAAAATATATATATATATATATATATATATATATATACACCTATATATGTGATACATATGTCATTGAAGTGTGTATACATTTGAAGGCTTTATAAATGGGCAAGATATGGCAGATTGACTATTGATCTCACATCTCATATAACACAAGACAATAGGGACTTGCAGAAATAGCATTCAGTCAGTAAGCATGGCGTACAAAAGCCTCCTGGGTTAACATACCCCAGAAAATCACAAGGCTTCAGCTAGAACCCTTTCTGCTTGCCAGTGCTGTCATTAAGAAAGGACATGTCCTTTTTGTTCAGTGGGAAGGACTGGGACAAAGCTACCACCAAAGTGGCGCCTGCTCACCTGGCTGCTACCTCTGGGAAGGATGCCCTGATCTCACAGTGGAGGATGCGAACTGGTTGTTTAATCTACAGCTCTATCAGGTGGTTCACTCACCTGGTGCAGAGAGGAGACAGTTTTGCCCGATCACCTGATGATACGGGCTTGTCTGATCGGGAAAGGAAAAAGTGGCCTGGGCTTTGGTCAGGGCGCCTGCATTCTGCCCTCCTGAGCTGTGAGTCCCCAGAAGGGCACGAGATGGGGGCACCACTACCCTCTGGAGCTCCTGCCCCGCCCCTCAGCCCTTTGTAGAAGCCTGGAAATACGGCAGACACTGCCTTGAAGGCAAGCAAGGAAAGGGGTTACAAAAAGAAAGATGATCTTTTTTCCCCCCTACTTCTCCAAATGAGGTCCAGCAACACATTGGGTTCTTATAGAGGTTTTGTTTTATTTGTTTTTGCCATTAAACTAGATGTCCCTGGTGTTTGGGGCAGGGAGGATAAAAGGATACAAGAGCATAATTCTAGGCAAAACAATAGAAACAGGGAAAAATGTATTCCCCTTTTCCTTTTGGCAACATTAAATTCAGTTAATAAAAGAGGTTTCCATACCCAACAAGAATTTGATCAGTGATTAAACCCCCATTCCCAGTGGCTAAGGCAGGTTGGCTTGTCATTCGCCATCATCCCCAGAGGGTGATGGTGCCCGCGTACCGTTTGCCATAAATTGAATCCACAGCTGACCTGAAACACAGAATGGGAGCACCTGTCTTGTTCCTTAGTCGACTCCCTCCCTGGAGAAGGGCTCCGAGAGCCTCGGGAAAGTTAGAAACTAGCGAACACGTGTATGCGTACATCTCAATTTATGCCCGATGTTAACTGAATTCACCGTGCCAGTCATCAAGTTCTTAGGCAGTCTCTGAGCAGACGGTGGTCTTGAAACAGCAGAAACGAATCTTGCCAGCGTGTGGTAATTGCCCTTCCCAAGGCTGGTCACGAGACTCACCCGATGACAACCTTCCTGGACGTGGGATCGCACACTTTCTCCCCCACGCACCACACAGCCGTGATGTAGCCGTTCACCTCACATTGTGTACCCGCGTGCATTGGTTAAATTGCTCCTCGTAAAGTTGGATAACCAGAAGAAATATCTCGGGGTTCTTCTTCTAATTAGCATTCAGCCTCTGTTTTCAACTTTCCATACGTGATATTCTAATTTAGGAAAAACACTCACTAGACACTTGTCAAATAACTGCTATCTTCATACTAATGCCTTGCTGATATATATGCAGCTGAGGGTAATGGTGGCAAATAAGCATTTCCTAAAATTTATGTAATCATTTGAAATGCAGAAAGGATTGATTAGCATTCAGGAGATGCCACCGTTCAATATTTACACCATAGAGATTTGGCAGAAGCAAATAATGGCACATAAAGTTGATGCTTGTCTTAATTAAATGCAGTATAATAGGTGTTGTGTGGATTTTTTTTTTTTTCTTTCAGTGAGCAAAGCAGTTTCGCAATGACCACAGATAATTCATTTTGGAGTTCTAAGTTTGAACTTAATCAATATGTATTTACAGCTGTGGAAGAAGTGATTATCATTTGTTATCTGCTGGCACAAGAATATAACTGCCTAAATAGCATTTATTTAAGCATATTTCTGAATAGCTTATGCCTAAAAATATTTATCATATTTTAGTTGTTAAGACTAATATTGTCATTTTGCTAACTACTGCCATTTAGTGAGATGATTTTTTAGAGACGTATTGGTCTGGCAGGCTGGGAATAAACAGCAAAGAAGATGAAGTGGGAATGGCGTGCGCTCTGGTTGACATTTCCCCCTGCTTTCACCCAGCCAACTGCTCTGTTAAAAGTTCTGGGACCGGCAGTTAGCATAATGGCTATGTCTCTGGACTCCCACGTAGTCGACCGTGGTTCGAGTCTCAGACCCGGTGGCTTAAACTCACGCCGGGCACGTGTGCGTGCGTGCCCAAGATCCTGAGAGGAGAAGGGATTACGGCGTGGCCATCCCCCCCAGGGGGTGATTTCTCGCTTTCTATCTCTCTGTCTCTCTCTGTCTGTCTGGCGAGCGCACGCGCCCTATAGCAAAAATCTCTCCAAAACAAAAAAAGTTCTGAATAGGCCTGGCTCCACGTTGCAGGGGGAAGGAATGCTATACTTGAAAGAAGCTGGATCCCACGTGGTGACTACGGTTCCAATTCTGACCTGGTCAGCCTGAAACATACGAGATACACGGATGGCGCCTGAGATCCGATGGGCTGGAGGGCTGGAGGAAGGGATCTCGGTGTACCAGACCCTGTGGGAGATGCTCCTCTCTCTCCCACTCCCCGACTCTCTCACTCTTTCACGCGTGTGCCCGCATTCTGTCATGAACAAGAAACACTGCCGAGAGATTTTCAGAATCAAGTGGCTATCTTAGAACTTACTCTTGGTGGTTAAAAGTCAGTCAGATCCAGCTTGTTAGTGAACCCCGGACACCCCACGGTCTTGGGTCTCTTGTGGATTGGAGCAAATGAGTGAGTCAGGTCCGAATCCTTTGCTAGACCTTCCTTCTAGTAATCGATACAAATCTGATGAGTTCAGTCCTGGATTCAGTTCTGGCTGTGTTTGGTTAAGAAGTTAAATTCCAAACAGATCTAAGTCAGGCAACACGGGTGTGCATGAAAAGTACAAGGACTTCATCAGCTTTGCAGCATGAGCATCCACCAAATGCCTTGGCCGCCACTGTGCAAAAAAGGCAGGAGTCTTTACAAAGAAAAGAGGGTTCCTTGCTGCAGTGCAGAGCTGCAGGCTGGGCCCTGGGGGAGGACAGCTCGGGGCGCCTTCAGCAGTTCTGCGTGCGTCTCTGTCTTCCGTGCACTGAACCCCTTATGTTGCACATGCACATCTTTCTGTCAAAGGCATTCTGTCCATGAAGAGGCATTGGTCACAAATATTAAATAAGTCTGACAAAAATAAGAAACATAAAAGAGCTGGAGGGGCGGCCAGCTGGTGGTGTGGTGGTGGAGGCTGCTGGACCCCTCGTAGTCAACTGCACGGTTCAAGTCCCCAACCCAGTGGCTGTGTGTGTGTGCATGCCCAAAATCCCAAACTACAAAAGGGATTACGGTGTGGCCATCCCTCATAGGGGTGCTTTTTCACCCCCCACCCCCGGGCGAGCACACACACCCTGTACCAAATTGAAAGGAAAAGAGTTGGAAAACGGTGTACAGGGTCACCTCCAGGAGCCTCAGTGGAGGGCATTGTCCCCAACACCCACACCCTGAGCTACCCAGCTTTGGAACAGCATCTTTTGCTTTAGTCCTGGAATGACAGAATCCTAGGATGTTAGTGAAGAAAAGAGCCTGTAACATTGCCAGATTCAGACACCTTTCATTTCTAGAGGAAGAAACTGAGGTTAACAGAGCAAGTGGCTGGTATAGAGTCATGTGGACTCGGAATTAAAATGGAAGTTTTAAACTCCATGCTCAGGAAAAGATGGATTTCAATAATTACAGACACAGTGCTGTTGCATTCTTTTCATAATTAGACCTAGGGTAGGGATGTCATGGCTATCATTTTCAGCTTGATCTTAAATTTCACAATTGTACCAGCAGGTGGCGTGGTGGTTAAGGTGGCTGAACTCCCACATGGTTGACCATGGTTAGAGTCCCAGACCTGGCTGCTTGCTTTCTCATTTTCCTTCTAACTCTCTGTCTCTTTCTGGTCAACTTCAAATTAAATAAATAAATAAATAAATAAATAAATAAATAAATAAATAAATAAATAAATAAAATTTCATCATTGCAACATGTAAAAGTGATTTCCCAGAAAAGGGAAGAATGGAGGCACATTCCCTCTCACTTCATTAGGGCTGAGCACACCATGCTGGGTACCCCCAGCTCTGGAACACCTCATCTGCAGCCATGCACACGGGCTGTCCCAGTGTCACTAGAGGCACAGGGAGCTTTGCCATCATCAAAAACAATGTGACTTGAGTGGCTGTGCTGAGCTCAAGTAAGACAATTCTTTTTTTTTTTTTTAGAATTATTTATTTTTTTAAATTTACTCATTCACTTATTTATTTATTCATTCATTATTAGAGAGACACATAGAGAGAGAGGGAAAGTGAGCAAGCAAGCCACCAGGTCCAGGACTTGAACCGTGGTTGGCCATGTGGGAATGTCCAGTGTCTTAACCACTACACCACCTACTGGCCCCTTATTTCTTTCTTTTTTGGGGGAGAGGTTTTTGCTATAGGGCGCGTGCGCTCGCCAGACAGACAGAGAGAGACAGAGAGATAGAAAGCGAGAAATCACCCCCCAGGGGGGATGGCCACGCCGCAATCCCTTCTCCTCCGTTCTCCTCCCGGGATCTTGGGCACGCACGCACACGTGCCCGGCGTGAGTTTAAGCCACCGGGTCTGGGACTCGAACCGCGGTCGACTACGTGGGAGTCCAGCGACATAGCCATTACGCTAACTGCTGGTCCCACCTACTGGCCCCTTAAGGCACAAATTCTGCCAAAGTCCTCAGAGAGCCCTTGTTATGTATCATTTTGTCCCATCTCAGGTTTCTTTCTTTCTTTTTTTTTTTTCAAGAGAGAGAAAAAGTGGGAACCCCCCCTTTACCCCAGGGGGATGGCCACACCACAGTCCTTTCTTTATTCTCCTCTCAGAATTTTGTGTGCACATACACATGTGCCCAGCATGTTGTTCAATCCACTGGATCTGGGATTCAAACTGCATAGTTGGCCCTGTGGGATCCAGCTGCCTTAACCACCATGCCGCCTGCTGACCCTCTCAGGTTTGTGTGTGTTTGTGTGTGTGTACATACATGACCTGAAATAATCCTTTCTCTATAGTACTTAACCTAAGAGAAGATCATCATTATAATAGTATTGCTAATATACATGTAGAGCTCTTCCTTCTTTCCTTTTTTTATTCATTTGCCAGCGTTCACACGCACTCACCAGAGAGAAGCAAAGAGGAAGAGGGAGAAAGCAGTCAGCAACGGGGCATGGTCACACCACAATCCCTTCTCTATTTCTCCATCATTCAGGGATTTTAGGCACATACATTCCCAACATATTTTTCAAGACTCTGGGGTTGGGACTCAAACCTTGAGAGCAGCCCTGTGGGATCCAGCTCTGTTAGCCGCTAGGCCACCAAGTTGCTTGTTGGGAAATGCCTTCCCTAGGATATAACCTTTGGTGTATAGGTTATGTGGAAGTGGTCTTTCTCTTGCCAACAATACCCAAGCCATGGTTTAAAAATCTTGGATCTACTAACCAAAGACACCATCATTAATCTTGGGATTTAAAAATATGTCAGTAAAGCAAATGTAAACCATTCCTTTTATTTCATGTACCGTAAACCCCGGAACCAAATCAATGTCAAATAATAAAAATTTGGGCTTGCCCCATGTTCTAGTGGTTACAGGAGCCGGATCCCACAAAATCATCCTGCCAAGTAAGTAACAGAAGTGAGAGGCGTGCTTCCTTTCCAACTGTGAGGTCATGAAATGCATTCTCCCCTAGCTTTCCTCTGAGTAGAGTAACACCTATTTCTCATGTTTGGACATGAAGTCCAAATTTTGTCCCCTGCCCCCCTGCTGCACATCTGGTTATTTGACTGAGGATGTAGACTATAAGGTACTATATACCTGCTTGTCGTTTATGATCATGATACCTGTTCTACATTGACCAGTTGGGAATCTGGAGGAATTCTGACCCTTCTTGTTCTTACTTGAAAGTAGGAGGGCTGGACCAGCAGCCGGTATAGTGGTTGAGAGACTGGATTCCTACATGGCTGATCACAGTGTGAATCCCAGAGCCAGTGGCTTGAAAATTACGCTGGGTGCATGCGCATGCCTGCCAAAAATCTCAGGAGGAGAATGGAGAAGGGACTGCTGCATAGCCATCCCTGTGGGAGGTGATTTTTCACCTTCCCTTTCTCTCTGTCTTTTTACTTTTTAAATGGTCAGCCATTCCCCTTCACCCACATCTGACTCAAACCCGTTGAGTGTGGTGTCAGCCAGAGCAGTATCCCATTTACCACTTTTAGCCACGGGATTGCAGCTTCTGTCACTGCAGAGGCTGAAGCCCCGCTGGAATGATAAAGCACATACTCTTCACGCTCACCCGCTGAGTCAATGCAGATTTTCTTCTTAATGTGAAGAAGCATCTGGTGCCCAGCATCCTGTTTCTTATAGATCTTCATTGTGAACAGGATTTGATCATTGACCACGGGTTAGCCTGTATCCTCAGTAGAATCTCTTTCCTCCTATTGCTCATGTCAGAAAGGACTTGACTCAGTAGAACGGAAGCATAAGGGATGGAGATTAAAACATGCATTTGTGTGTATGTTGAATTATTTTAAGAATACCTAAACTTTCATTGTAGTGTCCTTAGTATGTTCTCTATGTGGTCAGGATAGAGTTAACAGCAATTAGCAATTTCTTCTAAAAGTTGTTATTCCTTGGCACGAGAAATCGTGGGACAAATGAGATAACCACATGTGCTGGCATCTGTCCAGGACAACCCCATATTAAAAGAGATTGGGGTCCATGAATACTGTAACAGTATCATTTCTAATTATAACTTCAAGGACATTCCTCTCTCAAAGAGCTAGCTGCAGAGACTTATTCTTACAAAAGAATGAGGCTTGTTGGGTTTAAAAATATCCTAATTTGTCCTTTTTGTTCCCATGTTATGCTTTTCAGATTTTTATTTGAGTTCATGTAGCCCTGGAATCCCTAGAAATCTATAGAGTCTGGTTTGTCATCTTTACTGATTCGTGGTATTTCACTGTATAATGCACCCCACAATTTATTGATTCATTTGCAAGTTATTTGAGGTATAATACAAAAACTATTTTTGGGAACCAGCAGTTAGCATAATGGCTATGTCGCTGGACTCCCATGTAGTCGACCGGGTTCGCGTCCCGGACCCGGTGGCTTAAAACTCACGCCGGGCGCATGTGCGTGCGTGCCCAAGATCCCGAGAGGAGAATGGAGGAGAAGGGATTGCGGCGTGACCATCCCCCCTGGGGGGTGATTTCTCGCTTTCTGTCTCTCTGTCTCTCTCTGTCTGTCTGGCGAGCGCACGCGCCCTATAGCGAAAAATCTCTCAAAAAAAAAAACAAAACTATTTTTAAAAGAGTTATTTATTTAGGGGTTGGTAGGTGGCATGGTGGTTAAAGGTACTGGATTCCTACATGACTATGTTTGAGTCCCAGACCTGGTAGCTTGCTTTCTCACTTTCCCTCTCATGTTCTCTCTTACTCTGTCCCTCTCTGGTCAAATTTAAATAAATGACTAAATAAAGTTAAATAATTTTTTAAAAGAATTATTTATTTAATTTTATTTGTTATCATTATTTAATTTGGCCAGAGAGAGAAGGAAAGTGAGAAAGCAAGACCCCAGGTCCATGACTCGAACTGCCGTCGGACATGTAGGAGTTCAGCGTCTTAACCACTACACCATCTGCTGACCCCTAGTAACAAACAATGTTAAAGGAACATACTTCTTGATGTTTTTCTGTAATATGTTGTTGGACAGTCTCTCAGTTTCAATTATAGAAATCTTCAAAGTGTTCTTCAACATGGCTGTAACAACTAGGCCGTACATTCCTAGTCTTAATAAATGAGAGGTTTTCATTCATTCATATTATCATTATCTTCCTAGCCTTAATAAATGAGAAGTCTTAATTTATCCAATTATATAATTGTTGTCACTATTTGTCTTAATTTGTATTTCTAATTACCAATAAAATTGAACATCTTTTTATATGCTTCTCTGAAGTGACTATATGTACATGTCCTTTGGCCATTGGATCATATGCCTTACTGATTTGAAGAGCCCTTTTAATTAGATAAATGATAGGTAGGTAGATGATAGATAAAATGAATGAAAGAAAGCCATATTCATCATATGTTTCTATGAGCTTCTGCTTTTAGTACTTTTATGAAATTCTTCAGGGCCAGCAGGTGGCATGGTGGTTAAGGTGCTGGATTCCCACATGGCTGACCATGGTTTGAGTCCTGGACCTGATGGCCTGCTTTCTCACTTTCCTCTCTGTCTCTCTGTCTCTGTCTCTCTGGTCAAATTAAAAAATAATAAATAAAGTGAAATAATTCTTTTAAAAAAAGAACAAAAGAAGAAATTCTTCCCAACCATCGAGGCAGTAAATTCTCCTTTAGCTCATCTCCTAACATATTCTTAAACTTGCCTTTTATATTTAGATCTTTAATATGCCTAGATTAATTTTTCTGTATGGTATGAGGTGGAGATCTAATCTGCATTTTATTTTCCTTAGAAGTAGTCAGTTATCCCAGTATTATTTATTGGATAGTTATCTTTTCTGCTATTTTTAATGTCACTTCTTGTACATACTCAATATTTGCATATGTGTGGGTTTCTTTTTGGACCTTCTCTTTTGTTCCATTGACCTGTTTGATTCTTTTTTTTTTTTTTTTTTTTGAGAGGTTTTTCGCTATAGGGTGCGTGCGTTTGCCAGACAGACAGAGACAGAGAGACAGCAAGCGAGAAATCACCCCCCAGAGGGGATGGTCACGCCGCAATCCCTTCTCCTCCATTCTCCTCTCGGGATCTTGGGCACACATGCACACGCGCCCGGCGTGAGTTTTAAGCCACCGGGTCCGGGACACAAACCGCGGTCGACTGCATGGGAGTCCAACGACATAGCCATTACGCTAACTGCTGGTTCCCTCACATGTTAAGCATTCTTACAACAAACTTTGATATCTAATTGAGTACCTTCACCTTTAATTTCAAAACAGTCATCAGAGTCATCAGGGCCAGCAGTTGGCATAATGGCCCTGTCACTGGACTCCCATGTAGTTGACTGCAGTTCAAGTCCCGGACCTGGTGGCTTAAACTCACACCAGGCGCATGTGCATGCGTGCCCAAGATCCCGAGAGGAAAATGGAGGAGAAGGAATTGCGGTGTGGCCATACCCCCTAGGGGGTGATTTCTCACTTTCTGTCTCTCTGTCTCTGTCTTTCTGGTGAGCACACATGCCCTATAGCAAAAACCTCTAAAAAAATACCCCAAAAAGTCGTAATTATCCTTAAACTTCTGATTTTTCATATGTTTTAGGTTTGGCTTGCTGTCTTTCCACAAAGAACCCAGTTGAGATTTTGAATTGAATTGAATTGCATTGTATTTAGAAATTAATTTTGCCAAAAATTATTTCCTTCAGAGAATTAAGCTCTTATCATTCATGAACATAGTTTATCTTTCCTTTAATCAGTTTTATTTTGATATACTTCATAAAGCCATATCATTTTCTCCAGAGAGAAACTCTATCTAACCTACTGAATTTCCTTAATACTCCTTAAAGTTTGTTTGCTTGCTTCTTTGTTTATTTAATGAGAGACACAACACTCCATGGTGTCTTCATGTCATGATTCACCCCCCAATCTCAGCCAGCTCTGATCATAGACATGCATGCACGTGTGCACGTACTGCACTCAGGGGAGTCACAGGACATGAACCCAAAGTCTTCCCATTTGGGTCCAATTGTGTTACTATTGTGCCACTTCCTGGTCCCTCCCTTATATTTGTAGTGGCTTTTGTGTATTTATCTTGGATGTAGACAATCACAGGCTGAAAACAAATGTAGATTTTCTTTTGCCTTTCTGATTTCCTATTCTTGTCTTATTTTACTGACTAGATAATTTTTACTTGAAGTTATGATAACAGGCACTTTTGCCTTATTCCAGTCTTTAATGGAAATAGTTCTAAAGTCTCACAACCTGCTATGAGAAATTACTATTTTATTAGCTTTCTTACCAAAAAAAAAAAGCAGATGAAATTGTTGATCTTAAAGGTCCTAGAGCTATTTTTTCTTTGCCTTCTGTATCGATAAATTCTCTCATTATATTCATTGTTTTGTTTTCCTTGTTCTGGCTGCTGTCTTCTTTTTTAAAAAATTTTCAGAGGGCACATGTACTTGCCTGAGAGACAGAAGGAGAGGGAGAAAGTATTTCCTAATGGGGGGCATGGTCACATCACAATCCCTTCTCCATTTCTTTATCCTATCATGATTGGGAGCATATATGCACACAAGCCCAGTGTGTTTTTTAAGCCATCAGTCCACTTGAATGGCATGGTCATCCATATAGAATCCAGCTCCCTTAACCACAAGGCCATGGGGCAGGCCCTCACTCTAACTTCTTGAGTTGAACATTCTGTTAATCTATTTGTGGTCATATGGTTCTGTGTTGGTTTTTTTTTAATGTAAATATTTATGGTTATAAAGTCATCTCTTGCCCTAGCTGTATTTGTATCTATGGAAGTTAGTTAGAGCTACTTTCAGGTTATATAAATGACTTTACAAAACTCTAGGGGGCACCACTCATGTAACATCCATGTCTGTGCAACCTATAGAGTTGTGTGGACACCACCTGAATGGCCCTATTTGGTGGCCCTAATTTCAGCCCCAAATATTTCATAGTCTCCATTGTGACGTATTGTGTTTTGTTAACCCATATTTATTTAACAGTGGCTTTCAACTTTCCAAACAAATGGGAATTTTGGCTGGCCATAGACAGTAGATTTATACTGGAAGTATATATCCAACTTAAAGATACTGAAAAATTCTGTTAATTCTCTTTTCATGTATTTTGTCTACCTAAATTTCTCTGCTAACTTCTATGAGGCGTATTAGGGTACCTCAATCTGCCTCCTGTATCTCCTCCTTTATGTCTTCTTGTCTCCTTTCTGTGGTGCTTTTCTGTCTTAATAATATCTTGTTATTAATATCCATCAGTCCCCTCACTGTCATCATCAACCACACACTTGTACACACACACACACACACACACACACGTGATCCCTCAAGTACTGTGAGAACAGGAGCTCAGATTAAGAACCCCTTCTATGTATCTAGTCTCACCTGTATCTCTTCAATTACATTTTTATTTGAATAATTTTTTGAAGAGGTTTTTGCTATAGGGCGTGTGCGTTCGCCAGAAAGACAGAGAGAGACAGAGAGACAGAAAGTGAGAGACCACCCACCAGGGGGGATGGCCAAGCCGCAATCCCTTCTCCTCCATTCTCCTCTCAGGATCTTGGGCACGCACGCACATGCACCCGGTGTGAGTTTAAGCCACTGGGTCCAATACTCGAACCACAGTCGACTGCATGGGAGTCCATAGCCAGTACGCCAATTGCTGGTCCCTGAATAATGATTTTTGTTTTAAATATAGTGAATACCTATTCATGTTAAATTTTTGCCTCTTTTTTTTTATAGTTTATCATGTTTCAGATTAGTACATAGTAATCGTATGTAAGTATAGGGACCCTGGGACTTTACAGAAACAAAGAACACAATGCTTCTTTCAGGATCATTAACGTCCTCGTCATCTTGACCATTTGTCCTTACCATGTTGGGGACGTTCACAATCTTCTCTTTCAGTCACTCTGCCATCTATTTTCTCCTCTGTATTTTAAAACACTAGAAATCGTTCTCCTATCTAGCTGTCCTTTTGTTTCAGTTCCTCAACATTCCTGTCTTTCCCCCCATCTCACGAGGCCACTGTTTCCGACTTCAACATGAGGGGGAACTTGCAAGATTTCTCTTGCTGCGACTGGCTTATTTCCCTCAAATACTGTCTTCTGGGCTCACCCACTTAATGACAGGGTTTCATCTTCTCTAGTGACTGAATGGTATTCCTGTGCATGCGTGTGCATGCGTGTGCACGTGCATGTGTGTGTGCACCAGTTTCCTTATCTATTTACTCACATATAGACATTAAGCTGCTTCCGTACTCCACTATTGTATATAGGGTGCAAGAAGCATTGGTGTGCACGGACCTTTGCAATATGCTGATAAACTTCCCTTGGATGCGTACCTAGTGGTGGGATTGCTGGAGCCTTTAGAAGTTGTTTTTATGAGGAGCCACCTTACGTAGTGACTATACTAATGTTCATTCCCAGCAACAGCGTAAACTGTCAATTTCTTTACAATATCTATCATTCATCTCTAATGAATACTTTATCTTCTGAACACACGGAGCAAACTAATTTTGATGTTTTAATCTGACTCTTGCACTAAAAATAATTTCTTCTGGGGACCAGCAGTTAGCATAATGTCACTATGTCACTGAACTACCACATAGTCAACCACAGTTCGAGTCCCGGACCTGGTGGCTTAAACTCACACTGGGCATGTATGCGTGTGTGCCCAAGAACCCATGAGGAAGATGGAGGAGAATGGATTGTGGTGTGGCCATCCCCCCGGGGGGGGTGATTTCTCGCTTTCTTTCTCTCTGTCTGTCTCTGTCTGGCGAGAGCACGCGCCCTATAGCAAAAAAAAAAAAAAAAAAAAAAAAAAAATTTCTTCGGGAGTGACTTGATGTTTTAATTGTTCTTGTTGGCATCTTCCTTAGAAGCATGTATCTTCAGGGGCCAGCAGATGGTGTAGAGGTTACGTTGCTGGTAAACTCCTTTTAGGTACATTGTCATCCTATTTAATTCTTTCACTAAGTAGGAATTGAGGTAGAATTTGCTCATTTACAGACAAGGAAGCTGAGTTTGAGTAGAATCCATGGAATCAGCTTCATGTGGTGGAGAAAGGGACAGACGGGGCCAGCTCGTCCCAGACATCCTGTTTTCTACCCCACACTCCCAGGACTGCTCCTGCTTCTAGAATCCAAGGACCCCCACCCCCGCCCCTGTCCCTGCATCACCCAGTGCTAACGAGGAGAGCCGATTTCTAGTGTCTCTCAGACATACCAAATGGGAATGTTTAAGGACCAGACCCAGGAACCTGCCTTTTCCTCACAGAGACAGACCGAGAGGGAAAGGGGAAGGTACCCGCCATAGGGACCCGCCATGGTGTACACACCACAATCCCTTCTCTACTCCTTTTCGAGGTACTTCCTTCCAGTGTATTTCTCAAGTTGCTGGGTCAGGGATTTGAACCATGCAGTCAGCCATGTGGGCTGTGACTGCCTTTACCACCACGTCACCAACTGGCCCTGCATTGCTCTTACACCCCAATTGTACTTGCCACTCTGCTAACCCTGTTGTGGGTAACCCTAATTGTAACAAATTAGCCTGTATTTCCACTTAGGGGCTCCGATCACTTAGGCCTTATTCACTGTTGCCTCTTTGAACATGTCTGCTTGACTTCCCCCTGGGATTTTGCACTTAACTTCTATGCAGTGATTCTCACATTGAAATCCTCTGTTTGTACCAAGGTCGACATCACTTGTCTGAAACCATACCCCAAAGCTCTGACGCTGCCAATGTTCACATAGCATGCAACAGAGGAGTGGGTGGATCACTTTAGAAGAGGTTATGCATTGAAGAGACATTCTCTCCTATACTTTTCTTCTTTTTTTTTTTTTTGAGATCGCTATACTCGCCAGACAGACAGAGAGAGACATTCACCCCCCAGTGGGGATGGTCAGCAATCCCTTCTCCTCCATTCTCCTCTCGGGATCCTGGGCACGCACACACACGCGCCTGGCGTGAGTTGAACCGGGTCCGAGACGTGAATTACGTGGGAGTCCAACGACATAGCCGTTACGCTACTGCTGGTTCCCTACTTTTCTTCTTTTTTTTTCTTTGCTATTTCAATTCATTCATTTCTCAAAATGCATAAGGGACCAGCAGTTAGCGTAATGGCTATGTCGCTGGGCTCCCATGTAGTCGACTGCGGTTCGCGTTCCAGACTCAGTGGCTTAAAACTCACACCGGGCGCGTGTGCGTGTGCGCCCAAGATCCCTAGAGAAGAAAGGAGGAGAAGGGATTGCGACGTGGCTATCCCCCCGGGGGGTGATTTCTTGCTTTCTGTCTCTCTGTCTCTCTCTGTCTGTCTGGCGAGCACACGCACCCTATAGCAAAAACCTCTCCAAAAAAAAAAAAAAAGAAAAAAAATGCATAAAAGACAGCCAAAATCCCATTGAAAACACTTAATGGAAGAAAAGTGAACTTGTACTAGTCATATAAAGAGTTAATAGATAACCCAATGTATCTATCAGTAGCTTGTTTTTCTAGCATCAACACGGTGTAAAGACAAAAACAATCTTGGACACGACTGAGTATCATCTATATTTAATGCCTCTATGCTATCACAGTAAAACTCTGGGTGGGTATCAGCACCACTTAAAAATATGGCTTCTTGTTAAATAATTGATACATTTGAAGGGGGAGAGCGTCGAACAATGCTCAAAGCTCCAGTAATTAATGCAGTAATCACGAGATGCTTGTAAAATGGCTTAAACACTACCAGCACTACATAGGTATAACTGTTTTAGTTTTACCCTGTGTATATAAAAGTCAAAACAATGTTCAGGGAAGATGGGCGGAGGCTGAGAGAGAGAGATCGAAAATACCGTGTCAGTTCAGAAGTTTAGCTGCTGTGTTTAGAGTTCTGATATTCTCTGTAAGAAGGCAGAGTTAGGCCTTCCTCATGCTCTAAACATTTGTAAGCCATGGCTCTAATCACAGCAGCATCACCCGTGGGTCACAGAATTCTGGGTACCTTTGAGAGCCAGTCCTTTCTACCTACCTAGGCCAACCTGATCATAGAAATGCTCTAAGTCCCATAATAATTCTGTATTTCATTCCAAGCCCTTGGGAGTCAAGAATTAATGATAGCTCATTTTGTTTGTTTTTCTTTCCTGTCATGTACTGTTCTCAGGAATGGCCTACTCTCAGCTTCCTTAGAGTCTAAGGCATTTCAGCTCTAGAAAGAGGGGGAATGGGAAATTATGTCTTTTTAAAAAAGATTTTTGCTGTAGGGTATGTGCGCTCACAAGGGAGAGAGAGAGAGAGAGAGAGGGAGGGAGGGAGGTAGGTAGGTAAAGTGAGAAATCACTCCCAGGGGGGTGGCCATACTGCAGTTCCTTCTCTTCCTTTCTCCTCTTGGGATTTTGTGTACATATGCACAGGCACCCAGAGTCATTTTCAAGCCTCTACTCCAGGGCTGAAACTGTCATTGGGCACGTGGGAGGGCAGTGTCTCTACCACTGCGCCACCTGCTGGCCTCAGGAAAATTGTCTCTTGTCTGCAAAACCATTGAGCTGAAATGTGTCCCCCTCACCTTCCTGGAAGAAGAAAAAAAAAGGGAAATCCTCCATTAGAAGATGAAACATTGTCTTGTGTCCTTTAGCTCCATTCTGGGCAGTCAGTCTGTTAGGACATATTGGGCGATTATAGGGCAGTCTTTTTAGAGAAAGCCATGGGTTTCAAGTTAGCAGGGACCATCTATCAACTCTTAAGATTATGCCATGATTTACTGTCAGAGCATCACGTATTCTCTGATTTTCTGCCTCCTGTGAAACATTGTGCTTTCCTTTTCTATTGATGTATCAACTATAATAGTTACAAGCAGCTACAGAAAAATCAATAGCTAGCTTTCATTACTGTGTACATCAAGTCCACAGCCCGCCGCACCTTGTTAGATACTCGGGATGGAAGGTGCATAACACACAGCTGGCTCTTCCCAGGCTGAATTAGAAAAATCAGCTCTAGGGAGTTCTTAAAATCCTGTCCTGTTCTCAATGGAAGCATAGAGGTTCAGGAAAATGTTCTCAAAGGTCCTGAACAACAGGCATAGTCATTTCTCAAAATGAAAACAGCATTTCCAAAATGAACACATAAAGGCGCAGTTCCGTGGCTGGTTTGCAAGTTGTCTTCAGGCCGTCTGGGGGGGGGGTGCGTATTAGGTTGATGATATTTACTAGACGACTGTAAGCCGGAAGTTCCCGGTTGCTGCAGTGAGTGGTGTGGGGACGCTGTGCCCAACACCTGGCCCAGCACTGAGTGAATCTAAAGGAATAGGGACATGATCTTCATCAGTTTCAGGAGTCCTGGACACACGAATATGCCCAGTTTCATTCTATTTCAAAGCACATGTTGGAAAGAGAAAAAGATGTAGGATTTTAAAGCAACAAACACCTTTATTTGCCTTTGAGAGCACATTAGCTACCAATTAGTGCATGTAAATCAGGATACTGAAAAACAAAATGTGTGCTCTGCTGGTCTGGAGGGGACTCGAAGGCCTCAGAAGTCCTCCAGCATTTCAGCATCAATTTGGGCAACAGAAAGTGGAGATTTCTAAAGCAGATCCTAACGAGTCCCGAATCTGACCCATGTGAAACCATAAATCCCATAGAATTCCCAGTCTCTAAGCATTGCAGTGAATATATTCAGGTCTACACATTTAAGTAATTAGTTCATTATTTTCTGATAGTATTGATCTACACAAAGGTTTTTTTATATTTTATTATTGTGATCCCACCCCAAACACAATTTTTTTTTATCATTAGAGATAAATATTTAGTGAGAAGGCAGAAACTTGTGCCTCGATAATTTTTGTATTCATCGAAGAATCTTAGGGAACTCCCAAGATATTTTTGGATTTATCACAGCAACATTAAACCAACACCAAACAAATAACCTAAAACTTTGAATACTGGATCAACCACCCCAACATACCACTTCAAAATACTGAAGAATCCGAGTTTGATTTCATTGGATTTGTTTGATTTGTTTTGGAGGAAAGGGAGGAATAGTTGATGCTGAACTTTTTTTTTTTTTTTTTTTTTTTTGGAGAGGTTTTTGCTATAGGGCGCGTGCGCTCACCAGACAGACAGAGAGAGACAGAGAGACAGAAAGCGAGAAATCACCCCCCAGGGGGGATGGCCACGCCGCAATCCCTTCTCCTCCATTCTCCTCTTGGGATCTTGGGCACGCACGCACACGCGCCCGGCGTGAGTTTAAGTCGCCGGGTCCGGGACTCGAACCGCGGTCGGCTACGTGGGAGTCCAGCGACATAGCCATTACGCTAACTGCTGGTCCCGATGCTGAACTTTTCAAATATCGAATTGTCTTTCAGAGTTTTCTCCATTTCAGTTCTCCCCCACTTCCTTGTCTCTATGAAAACTTTCAGTTTCTCTTTGACATTCCAGCGACAGAATGAACTTGCTGTTCAGCTCGGGCACCACGTGGAACGTTTGATGCGCCCTACGGTTGGTCCCACAGGACCGTGGAAAGATTAGTTAGCGCCTGCTGGTTACACAGAGGGCGCTGAGAAAGTGGCACCAGACTTACACTCCTGCACCACTGCCTGGGAGGACTGTCCTCCTCTTCCCTGCTGTGCAGGGAATACTGATGTCCTGAAGGTTAACCTTTTTATTTGTTGACGTCCCTCACTTTGACACTATGCAAATACTTTGTACATTGCCTGTCTTAATTATGCACTTGCTTTCATTTATTTCTTTTGCTACTTTCCCGGTTAGTCTTTTTTATTTACATGCAGTACTCTTTTGGGGGAAAACCTACTTCAGATGTGGTTGTCTTTGCTGTAATTGGAGGTCTACGTGAAACAGAATATCATTTGAGTGATTACAGAATCTCTGTGAACTCGGCTAACACTTCCCTCCAGGTCGCACTCGTGCGCTTATTAAAAAGACGTTCTTTTCACATACTGTTTCTTGCATAGTTAAAAAGAAATCCTTCCAAGACAGGCTGAACCCTCAGACCAGGTAAGCTGGTACTTTCCCTGAGCCGAGGAGAGTGTTTGCTCTGACAATGTGGCAGTGTCCCTTTGCGGCTCTGATGTGCTGCAGACAGGGTGCAAACGCAGCGAGGAGACCCAGGGCAGGGGATTTGTGCCCAGGGGGCTTTCCAGTCCAGCTGTTTGGAGCCTGGTAGGGTCAGATGAATGGGGAAATCCAGAATGACAGCACATTTGCTATTGACTAGGATGGCTCCCTGCCCAGGAGGCTGCTGGTTAGCTGTCCACACATGTAGGTGTTTTGTTATTACTTTTTAATTTGCTGTGGAGTGTGCACTTGCCAGAGAGTAATTGGGGGTTTTGAGAGCAGCAAGAAAGGACCCTCCCACGGTCACACTGCAGTTCCTTGTCCTTCATTCTCCTCTCGTTTGGGGGCATGCACACACATGTGCTTGGTGTGTTCCACAAGCCGCTGGGTTCCAGACTTGAACTGCTCAGTCAGCCATGTGGGGTTCAGCCACCTTAACCACCATGGCATGGGAAAGCCCACTATGTTTTAAAAATAGGTATGGTACAAGAGTGCATGTGCTGAGAATGAGGCAGTCAGTATGAGCAAAAAGAGAAAAGGAGATGGGAGAGAAAAAAGAGGAAAGAACAGAGAAAGGTAGGTTTGTAGAAAATCAAACACAGTAAAGCAAACATAACTGTATTTCATTCTGTAGTCATTCACGATTTGGACTTTCTTCCTAATTAAGAAAAATAAAGGAAATTTGGGACCAGCAGTTAGTGTAATGGCTCGGTTGCTAGATTCCCATGTAGTCAACTGTGGTTTGAGGCCCAGACCCGGTGGCTTAAACCCAGTGGGCCAGGCACATGTGCATGTGTGCCCAAGATTCCAAGATGAGAATGGAGGAAAAGGGATTGCCGTGTGGCCATCCCCCCAGGGGGTGATTTCTTGCTTTCTGTCTCTACCTCTCTGCCTTTCTGGTGAACACACACGTCCTATAGCAAAAGCCTCTCCAAAAAAAAAAGAAAGAAAGAAAAATAGAGGAAATGCATATGGCAAAAGCACTCTTCTGGAATTGCACCGGCGTAAATATTATTCAGAGAGCCTGTTGAGTTCATAAAGTGGTGCATTTTTATGCAAATTAAGCAAAACCGTATGCAGATTGTTTTTTATGTTTCACAAATATACTTTCCACTTGCACAGCATTATGTCCAGAAGTGTCTTTCCATCCCCAGGGCTTCCTTGCCTGCCCTCGTGTCCTCCGGCTCTCAGTCCTTGCCCACCTCACATTTGTTTCAGCAGTCCTGGGACCGGGTGTGCAAGCGTGATGAAGAGAACTTGTGTGGGAGTGCTGTGCGCCCAGCCCCGCAGGTGGTGTTATTTCCTGTGCTAGCCTTCCCACTTGCTGATAGCTAGGCTCACATTTGACATATTTAGGAAGGGACCAGATCTGTACTAGAGCAGAGGTCAGGTTCCCTCTCCTAACACCGCCAGGCCAGCGGCAGCCAATCCCTGCAGCGTGGGAGGGAAGCCCAGGCCATGCATTGGTTCAGTTGATTGAGAGACTCACAGACCCTTGCACTCACCAAGAACAGAGGGAGTGGAGCGATACGTAAGAGCAGGAGCGCTCACCACTCTGGAGGCCCCCAACGGCCCCCCACCTGCAGGGAGAAAAGGCGTTATGAGGATCTCAACAACGTGTTTAGGACAGGTTGTCAGAGCATGATGGATGAGTGTGCAGGAAGCTGCTTTGTGGATGCACAGAGGCCTAGTTTTTGTTGACCATTATCTTACCCACACTGGTGTCAGCCTGTGTGGTGGGACGTTCTTCCAGAAGCTTAACCAGATGCTTCATTTTCCTGACCCATCAATGCTTCAGCACGCACCAGGGACTGCGCTTCAGGAGTGTCTACGCTCATAACTCTGGGGCCAAGATTTAAGAGACCTTTGGGAGGTGGGGAGCTTGTGAGTTCCCTCCCGCAGGTCCCCTCTCACCAAAAAACTTGGTCTCCCTATAACAAAACGCAAGCACATGGCATGGTGGTTAAGGTGCTGGGTTCACACATAGCTGACAGGTTCAAGTCCTGGACCTGGCGACTTGTTTTCTTACTTTCCCTCTTTCTCTCTGTGTGTCTCTCTCAGGGGAGCACATACGCTCTATACCAAGTTAAGTAATAATAATAAATAAAATTAAATAATTCTTTCTTTAAAAAAAATTGAAGGGAGACCACTAGATGGCGTAATAGCTATGTCACTGGACTTCCACATAGTTGACCGTGGTTCGAGCCCAGGTATGTGCGTGCATGCCCAAGATCCCAAGAGGAGAGTAGAGGAGAAGGAATTGTGGTGTGGTCATGCCCCGTGGGGGGTGATTTCTCGCTTTCTGTCTCTCTGTCTTCCTGGCGAGCGCACGCGCCCTATAGCAAGAACCTCTCCCCCGCCAAAAAAATGCAGGATAGAGTAAAAGGCACAGAAGGCTAAAGTTCAAATTCAGTGGACCTGATTTCTAATCCCAGTTCTGCTATCAACTAACACAGAAGTGAGGATAATCAATGTTATCAACCATCCTGGGTTGTCTTAAGCATTAAATGAGGTAGTGCCAACACAGGCACTGAAACTTTGGTAGTTGGTATTATTAATAGACTGTTCACAGTCAGCATAACAGCCCATACCTTCCAAACGGCAAATGCCTAGGCAGCTGGTGCAAGATGATATTTTTTTCCATATGGCAAAATGACTTCCTTGGGCTTGCCCCATTGCCTAGTGGTTGAGGGAGCTGGACCCCACATGGCCAACCACATGGTTGAATCCAAACCCGGCAGCTTGAATAACACCCTGGGCACATGTGCATGTGGGCCCCAAATCCCGAGAGGAAGGAGGAGAAGGAGTGTGGTGTGACCATGGCCATGGGTGGGCCTTTCCCCCTTTTTCCCTCTGTCTTTCTAGTGAGCGTACACACCCCCTGGCCAGTTTTTTAAAAAGTGACTTCCTTTCCACCCTGACTTCTATTTTAATCAAAGAAATAAGAACTGTTCTCAATTCGATATCAGTCAGATGATAAGGTATCTATTTGCTTTGAAATAGTGTTGGAAAAGATAAGCAGTTGCTCTGTTCACCTTATACAATCTAAGATTTATGCGTTTTTGTTAGAGAAACATTTCTGTGTCCAAATGACATATATGTAGAGTTGAAAATAAAGCTCAGAGATAGAGGTTTCACTTGTTAATTACACATAAAACTGGAGAAGGCCAGTCAAGCATCCCAAGAATGTGTTTAATGCTTTGGGTCGTCAGAAAATTCATGACACATTTTTTGCTTAGAAAAATACAAAAAAAAAAATATGTCGTGACTTTCCTGATGACCCAAGAAAGTTTAGGAAGTGGATGTTTCTTTGATTTTTTTTTTTTTTTTAAGTAACCAGAGCATAACCACACCTGGGAGTGAGATGCTCTCAAGCCAGCAGAGTCTGGGATCTGCCAGACCAGCTGTGGGGCTGGTCAGCTCTCTGTGATGCACTTCGCTGTGTTAGAACTAGAACTTAAAGCTATCCATGACTTCCTCTGTTCACAGATGGTTAAGGACGGTGTGGACTCCATAAATAATCCAAATATCAAAATTTAAATAGATGTTTAAATCCTCCGCTTTAGAAGATGAGCGCTTTAATACCAACTGCAGCTTAGAGAACTTTGAGTAGTCTGAGTCTGCACTGAACTTGGTGTGGGTATGTTTGCTGAGTCACCACAGGGTCCATGGGAAGAGTATCTGGTGGTTTTTTTTTTTTTTTTTTTTTTTTTTTGCTGTTGTTTTTAAATTTGTCAAAGGGTGTGTATGCATGCCTGCCTGAGAGAGAGTGAGAATACACCCTCACTGGGGGACTGGTCACCACAATCTCATCTTCTCTCTCCTTCTCGCGCTCCTTTTGGGATTTCGGGCATGCACGCTCATGCACCTGGCATGTTATTATTTTTTTTTTTTTATTTTTTATTTATTTATTTATTTATTTATTTATTTATTTATTTTCCATCCAAAGTACACTATATATCGTTTCAATCAAGCACATCAACAAACATGTTATTGTCAGTAAATGATCTTACATTTCTTGTCTTCTGTATGTTTTGCTTTTTTTCCCCCCATCCTTGATTCTCTACCTCTTACCCTCTGCCATCTCCCACTCTTCTCCCACAGTCTCTGGTATGTATGTTTGCTTTCTATACTGTTTTCTCCTCACATTTATTGTATCGCCAAAGACCCTAATCAATCCAAATACCCTCATAGCAAACACAGGTGATACCCACATTTCCATGAACACAAGTCTTACTTTACACATCCTATAAAGTAGCACCTAGCTGTGGCTACATATCCCACTGCAGTCATTAGGTATATATATATATTTTTTTTTTTCTGAAACTTTTTTTTTTTTGGTAACTCAATTTACATTCCTTCCCTAAGCTTCATCACAGCATACAAAATGCAATTTCCCATCCAGTACACACTGCATAGTGATACACTCATGCACATTACAAAAAATTTTCCATTACTAGTTCCTAGAATTACTTCCACCCCTCTTTCTGACCTTCTGTCCCTTCCCACCCTTCTCTCACACCACCTCCAGTGTCTACAATTGTCCTTCATTCCCTTCCCACCCACATTGCATTGATCACACAATTTCCTACATAATCTAACTACTTTCAGTGTTGAGTTCACTCATTACTACTAAGAAAACCAGTTTTAACTTAACTCAAAGAAGTGCCAAAGAACTTTGCTTAAAGCCAGGAAACAAGTTAGGATTCTGTTCAAATGGTAGGTGTATGAACCTATCAGTCTCATGTACTTTTATCTTCTGTTCTGGTTCAATTTTCCTGATTAAATTCTAGGATACAATATTCAACTCTATACTTGTCCCTATGATTAAGTTGGCCACTTTCATAGTTTTTGGACTCTTATTTCCATGTGTCTGTGATTAATTTTCTTGATACAACACACCCTTGAGAACTTCTTGGAGATCTGGTCTGGTGCTGGTAAATTCTTTCAGGTTTTGTTTATCTGAGAATGTTCTTGTCTTTTCTTCCCACCTGAAAGATAATCTTGCCGGGTACAGTATTCTTGGCTGAAATTGCTTCTCTCGTAACACTTTGAATATATTTTCCCATTCTCTCCTCGCTCGCATTGTTTCCGATGAGAGATCCGCTGTTAGCCTGATGGGATGTCCTTTGTAGGTAACTTGATGTTTCTCTCTTGCCAATCTTAGTATCTTGTCTTTGTCTGCGGTTTTGGTCAACTTGGCTATAATGTGTCTTGGAGAAGATCTTCTTGGGTTGATTCTATTTGGAGTCCTTTGTATTTCCTGGGACTGGATCTTCAAATGCCTCTCTAGGTTTGGAAAGTTTTCTTGCAGGATTTCATGGAATAGATTATCAATGCCCTTATGGGTCTCTTCACCTTCTGGAATGCCAATTATCCGGATATTTGGACGTTTGATGGTATCTAGTACTTATCGCATATCATTCTCAAATTTTTGAGCCATTTTCTCAGTCTTCGTGGTGGATTTTTCTAAGCCAGCCATTTTCTCTTCTACACCTGAGATTCTATTTTCTGAATGATCTAGTCTGCTTTTAATACTTTCTAGGGAGATTTTGACTTCTTGTATTATAGACTTCATCTCTAGCAGTTCCGTTTGAGTCTTTTGTAAAGTGTGTAATTCCTCTTTTAGATCTTGCAAGAATTTCCTCATCTCCTGGAACTCGGCAACTTCTTTCTCCTTTCTCTTTAGCAGTTCATTATCTCTCTTTTCTTCCATCTCTGTTAGCTTCGACATTACGAATGCTCTAAATTCCTTATCAGACATTTCCATGACTTTCACCGAACTGCTTGTGGATGAAGGAGAGTTACTCTTTTCCCGTGGAGGAGAGGTATTTTCTCGTTTTCCCATATTTCTCGTGATCCGGCGGTGATTTCTTGTCATCTGATGAATGGCGTGTTTCTTTCAAATTCTTGAAATTAAGCCTCAATGTACAGGAAGAAGCAGACAGAGGTGTTCTAGAATCTGTTTGCCGTTCTGTTGTGATCGCTGGTGCAGCAGATTTAGTAGATATTGGGTAGAGAGACAAGAAAAAGGAAAATGAAAAAGAGAGAGAGAAACAACAACAAAAAGAGAGAAAAACAGACAAAAAAATAAAAAATTGTAAGTACTTTTTTTTTTTAAAGAAAAAATCGCAAAACAGAAAACCTAGTTCCCAGTAGCCATGAGGAGGTCTGCTCAGAGAAGGGCTCAACTCTCCTGCCTGGGAGGAAGAAGCAGAAGGGATTATTAACAAAACAATAGGAGGAGCTGAGAGCCAGAGAAAAACTTTGCCTTTAAAAAAATCGTAAAAAGGAAAAATTACCAAAAAAAAAAAAAAATGAGGAGACAGGAGCAGAGAGAGACAGAGACCTCAGAGACACAGAGACAGAGATAGAAGGCCAGAGGGGCTCCCTACCACACTAGCTCTGCTTGCTGGAGGCTGAATTATGAGTAGAAAATCTTCATTTCTCCTGTTCCCTGAAAAATCTAGTTCCCAGTAGCCATGAGGAGGTCTGCTCAGAGGAGGGCTCAACTCTCCTGCCTGGGAGGAAGAAGCAGAAGGGATTATTAACAAAACAATAGGAGGAGCTGAGAGCCAGAGAAAAACTTTGCCTTTAAAAAAATCGTAAAAAGGAAAAATTACCAAAAAAAAAAAATGAGGAGACAGGAGCAGAGAGAGACAGAGACCTCAGAGACACAGAGACAGAGATAGAAGGCCAGAGGGGCTCCCTACCACACTAGCTCTGCTTGCTGGAGGCTGAATTATGAGTAGAAAATCTTCATTTCTCCTGTTCCCTGAAAAATCTAGTTCCCAGTAGCCATGAGGAGGTCTGCTCAGAGAAGGGCTCAACTCTCCTGCCACACTAGCTCTGCTTGCTGGAGGCTGAATTATGAGTAGAAAATCTTCATTTCTCCTGTTCCCTGAAAAATCTAGTTCCCAGTAGCCATGAGGAGGTCTGCTCAGAGAAGGGCTCAACTCTCCTGCCACACTAGCTCTGCTTGCTGGAGGCTGAATTATCCTGGCATGTTATTTTTAAGTTACTGGGTCTGGGACTCCGTGCAGTCATCCATGTGTGATCCAGCTGCCTTAACGGCCATGTCCCAGGGTGGCCTCTGTGTTTTTTTTCTGATGTCCTGAACACCTAAGTTTGAAAATCCCCATAAGGCAGTAATGGTTCTACAGGGTGAATTCCATGGAGGGTTTTGTTAGGGAGCATAAGAGTGGCACCCTGAAATGTGGGAACAGCAGGGGTCTGCACCCTTCCTCAGGAGAAGCGCAGGAAACCCTAGTCACGATGTCGAAGAGCTTCTGTCTAAGCTGCTGACACCTGGACTCAGGTGGCCCTCTCTGAGCGTCTTTACAACAGACAGGTGGACTAGAGGGTGGGGATATTTCTTGTTCACTACAGCCATGCTTGCAGGAAGATGAAATAACTAACGCTACTTTGTGAGCTGGGCATTGTCCAACCTTGTAGGAATTGAAACACATTTACACAATGAGGAGACTTGAGATTCAGAGCAGTTTCCTCTCGTAGGGCCTTGCGGCCAGTTCAGCACTCACAGGTTCAAAATCACTCCTTTTCATTCTTCTGAGCTGTGAGAATAACAGTACCAGGAATTTTCCTAAGCAATCAAGAGTTCACCATAATAAAACAGAAAGAACATAAATATTTTCCATACATTAATGAGTATCTGGGTATGAGAAGGTATGGTGATCATATATTCCTGCCTTCCTTCTTACATAAGGCTTAGCATTGAGTATAACATTTACAATGCTAATGTGATCAGATACAAAGTATTTTACTGTCACTACTAATTAGCATCTGAGCAAAAATCTATGATGACACTAAAAAAAAAAAGGGATAGCTTCTTTTACAAAATGTTTCAATCTCCTGAAAATCTTAGACTAATTTTTCTTGGTATTTTCTCTGCCACATGGTTACACAAATACAAAACAAATTGCTAATATGGATTTCCTGTCTTTCACACACAAATACATATCCCTGAGCAGTTGGATGAATTATTAATTTAAGTTGTGTCCAAAAAAAAAAAAAATGGATAAGTATTTGGCTTTAATGATCTTGTTAGGTAATCAGTTTCCCTTCCCCTTTAGCCCTCCACCCCGAAGACCCTCTCTTTTCTTTTTTTTCAGGCCAAATTATTCAGAGTAAGTATTGGTCCACTGAATGATTTTTCCCCCATCCATTTCAACCTCTGATCTTACTGAACACAATTTTAATAAGCTAAGGGAAATGATGTAATAATAAGTAACAAGTATATGTAGCTCTTAAAGAAGAGCTTTATTTTACCTCTATGAACTAATAAAACCTTGGATTTCTAGAACGGATATATATAATAACAGTCCTCACATGGGCACGAAGTTGTAAGAATTTCACTGATTGTGGTGTATTACTCTTTAGCACAAATGGCAACAGAACAAAGTACAATAAACCTCACTAATTCAGAACATCTCAACTTGGCAACCAAAAGCTGCATTCATATGAACTTGAAGAAATGTAATTTTAGTGACCTCAACCCAATGCTTTCTTTAAAGTAATGTAGTTAACACAGTGGGATACAACTTAAATGGGGTTAGGGACATCAGATGCAGCATTGCAATACCTAGATCGCCTTCCAATTCTATCATTAATTCAACGTGTGTCTCTTTCTCAGAAAGGATAGTATCAGACCTGCCAGAAATGTTAGCAAGAGAGAAAATAGACGAAACAGCTTTGCTAAAAATTTTTCTCACAAGTTGTCATTCACAATGAGCTGCCATTTCATAAAATACCCTTAGTCTTTTATCATTAAAAAAATTGGATTTTTAAGCAGGTGCCACATTAATAATACTCTTAATCCTCTAAACTTCTGACTCTGCTGCTGGTTTTAAATAGAATTTATTTCTCATGAGTTAGAATCTGAAACAGAAAGGTATTCTTTAAGTATTTTTAGATTTTTTTTTTTTTCCCCCATAGGGTGGCTAACAGGAGAGACAGAGAGGGGAAGTGAGAAATCACCCCCCAGCCGAGATGGCCACGCCACAATCCTTTACCTCCTCTCAGGATTTGGGGCATGCACACACATGGGCCCAGTGTGCTTTTCAGGCCACTAGGTCTGGGATTCAGCCTGTGGAGTCAGCCATGTGGGATCTAATGCCTTAACCACTACACCACCTGCTGGCCCAGGAAAGGTATTCTTTAAACTTCTTAATCAGAAATAAACCCAATACAATGTCTAGAGTAGCACAGAGTCAAGTCTTAATTAGTGAATTATCAACAAACACCACTGAGCATTGTGGTACTGGTTTGTATATCTGTGTTTTTGTTGCTTGGAAGACAAAGTTTTGTATGTTGTTATACATTCTTCTGCTGTCTTGACCATAATATATTTCATGCTTTAAAAATTATCAATGTAATTCTTTCAAACATGTATGTTATATTCTTCTGGGTTTCTTTTTTCTTTTTTTCTTTTTATAGAGAGATTTTCACTATAGGGTGTGTACAGTTGCCAGAGAGACAGAAAGCGAGAAATCACCCCCTCCATGGGGGATGGCCACACTGCAGTCCCTCCTCCTCTATTCTCCTCTTGGAATTTTGGGCATGTACACACACACACCCAGCATGAGTCTTAAGCCACTGGGTCTGGGACTCAAACCACAGTTGACTACGTGGGAGTTCAGTGATGTAATCATTACACCATCCTCTGGTTTTCAATTTCACTTTAAATGACAGAGATGAAAACTGAGACCCAGGGAGGCTGTGTTCTCCAGCTGTTCCTCTTCACTCACCTCTCAGCCGACCCACCGCCCCCATGGAAGATGAAGCCAACTCACTGCAGTGATGTCCCCCCAGGGCCACCTCACCCAGGGACTTGGAGCTGGGCGGGACATAGCAGGACAGCTGAGACCACATCTGTGTCTTTCTGGCACCAAATTCTCTACCACATCTTGGCCTTAGTGAGGACTACATCCAGGGAAACATTTGATCAAGTTTCCTGCCAGATCAACACTTGGCATTGAGGAATACAGGTTGTGTAAAATAAACCGATCATTGCGTAGGTTGGTGAAGGCCTTTATTCAACATTCCATTTTGAAAAAGTATTTTTTTAGAATTATTTATTATTATTATGAATTTGCTGTAGGGCACACATGCTCACCAGGGAGGGAGGGAGGGAGGGACAGTGAGAAAGCAAGCTGCCAGGTTCAGGATTTGAATTGTGGTGGGCCATGAGGGAGTCCAAAGCCTTCACCATCACGCCACCTGCTGGCCCTTGAAAAGATTTTTAAAGAGTATTCTGCTGCCCTTTACTTTCATGTAAGCTTCATTTCCCCACAGCATCCTCCTCCCCTCTTATCTGCGTCCCTTTTCTTTTTCTTTCTTTCTTTTGCCTTTCTTTTGAGAGATTTTTGCTATAGGGCAGGTGCACTCACTAGAGAGAAAGCGAGAAATCACCCCGCAGGGAGATGGCCATGCCGTAATCCCTTCTCCTCCATTCTCCTCTTGGGATTTTGGTGACACATGCACATGTGTCCAGTGTGAGGTTTTGTTTGTTTGTTTGTTTGTTTTTAAGAATTATTTTATTTAATGTTATTTTTATTTATTTTAATTTGACAAGAGAGAGAACGAGAGAAAGCAAGCCGCCAGGTCCTAGATTTGAACCACAGTCAGCCATTTGGGAGTCCAGTGCCCTTAACCACCATGCCACCAGCCAGCCCCATTCTCAGTGTGAGTTTTAAGCCTCCCAGGTCTGGGACTCGAACTGCGGTTGACAACGTGGGAGTCCAGTGATATAACCTTTATGCCATCTGTTGGTCCCCATCTGTGTCCCTTTTGTACATGGGCTGATATCCCTTGTTACCCTCTATGACCTAGATGATAGGAGAAAACAGGCCCTGTCCAGCCTCAGTGGGGAACAGAGCGTGGGGACAGGAAGTCACTCCTAGCAGTCTGCACTGTCCTGCTGCCTGGACTAACCGCTGTTTGAAAAGACAAAAATTTCTTTCAAATGCTGAATTATGAAGGAGTATTGATCATGTGGGTAGAAATACCTAAAAGACTACATCTTTTGTCTTCTAGATTAATGCTATAATAGGAAGAACTGTTTCAAGTCAACTATTCTAAATTCAGCGTCTTGTCTACTAAATGTACATTTATGTTTTCAAATACTTCCTTTTTTTTTCCCCTTCTCGTAGAGAGAATCTCTTAGAAAGTCGATAAGAAATGTGTACACTACCAAAACAGAAAGTTGAGCTGACTTGGGCTCTTAGCCACACTCATACAAAATAATATTTTAATTGGCTAAGCTAATATTTGATCCAAGTTCATAAAAGTTTGAAATCAAATAATTAAATGCAAATACAGTCTTCATCCCAAAGACGATAAGAATGCCTTTAAGCTAATATTTTTAACAAGAACTGTTCGAAGCACTCTCTTGTAAATTTTATCATACCTGAGGCAGTTTTCCTCATTCGATTAGCTGGAAAGCTGAATTTATCCCGAGGCAAACCAGACATCTAGCCCAGGCGAAATTCAACAACCAGAGCTGAAATTCGGCTTAATATATCCCCACCTGGATCTGCCTGTTTAATTCTCTTTCATATAACGTTGGTTTATTCATAGTCCCGACTCGCCACCTGAGCAAACTGAACCTCATATCTTATTCTAAGAAAATAAGAAAACTCTGCAGAAACCACAAAAGTTTCTGAATGGAAATCAAATGCGAACTTAGGGTTCAAAAACGGCTTCAGGACGTGACTGCGAGAATGGCGTGAAGGGTTGCTCTGAGGTGCTTTTTGCGACTGTGTTTCATGTTCTTTGGTGACAGATGGTTTGATAGCAGGATAAGGACTACCCAGGTCCTGGGGAGCTGCCGTTCTGAGCTGCATGCTAGAAGTGCTGACATGCGCAAGCTGTGTATAATAGTTTCTCAAACATTATACACGCAGACCATGTTACTAAGTCTGCTTCACACACAACTTTATTTGAAGTTTAGGGACCAGTGAAGAAATGGTCTCATCCTATGCCCCCTTTACATTCTCTTTCCTGGCTCAAAATATTCCACTGATTCCCAGCAAGAGACTTTGTTTTTGACGTTCCGTGTAATTTAATATCATCTGATATGTAGAGTTCGAAACATGTGACTTGTTTCATGGGTTTAAATCCCCCTCTCCTAGAGCCTTCCTTTCTGATTTTTATTTCAAGGAATTCTGAAAAAGACATTGCAAATTTGTGTACAGAGGGAAAATATGAGTGTTTTACATCAGCGGATGTGGCCCCTTCCACAGCATTTAGCCCCAAAATAGTAGCAAAACAAGCTTTCCTGAAAATGTTCTGATTTCCATCTCACAATGTCTAAGACGGCAAATGATTTTCTTTTCGAAATGTTTTTCTAATTTTGAGTCAAATTATCTATTTTTCTGGAGATAAATGATAGGAACTGAGTTCATATTTGAAAATGCTTACGACCTGGACAAGGTAAAGGACTTTACCATTGCAGAACGGCCTATTGCTGGGACTATTGGCATAGAAAAAGGGCTCAATATATGTTTCTCAAACTCATTTCTGTTGGGTCGCTAAACAGAAAAAGCTGAGCCTGGGTGATTTGTAACAAATGGAACTTTATTTGGCTCACAGTTCTGGTGGATGCAAAGTCCAAGAGCATGAAGCTGGCGTGTCACTGGCTTCTGAAACTTCATCCCAACATGAGTGAGAGAAACAGCAGGTCAGCTGCCAGGTGCAGAGAGAGGAAGAGGAGGAGGAAACAACAGGCTTTGGCACTTTCTCGGTTGGCCGGTCCCATGCTCACTACAGATTGGATGTTGTGTTCCCTTAAAGCCCCGCCTTTTAAAGGTCTCATCACCCTCCAAGGCCGTTTCACTGGGGACCAAGCTTCCAGAACATGAACCTTTGGTGGACAGACCATTCTGCAAGCCATATAGCATTCATTATATTCATGAGAGCTTAATATATGAGTAGCAAATTAAATTAGCAAGTCTAATAACACCTTCATCGAGTGTCTTATGGTACTATACTTGTGCTGTGTGGGGAATAAAAAACATGAGACGAGATCTCTGTCTCCTGGGGGAATTGTAGGAGGTAGGAGAGGCAAGGCAGAAACCCACGGTCTGGGGTGCAAGAAGAGCTTGACAAAAGGTGCAGCTGGAGGTATCAGATTTTCCAGACGTAAGTAAGGGGGAAGAGTGGAGTGTGAGATAGGAGTGAAAATACGTTCTTTTATTTGGCAGATGAGGAATGGGTCCCCGCTTTGGCCAGGGTAAACGTGAACCCAGTAGTCATCTCTGTGCTCGCAGTCGACAATGGCGTAACTACGCGATACCCCACGCCCGTGTGACAGGCAGGTGGAAAGTGCTGTCTAGATTCAGGGCAGTTTCCTGGAGGTGATGGTGCCAGTGCTAAGGCCTGTGAGGTCGAAAGCAGTTCTCCAAATAAAGACTGGGGAAACGGTCCCAGACAGAGGGACCAGTATTAGCCTGGTACATTCAAGAAACTAAGGTTGAAGCGTGCTGGGAAATGAGGTTCGAGAAATGAAGCAGCCAGATAAATGTGTTTAATTGTAACCCAGGGCAGTGGAGAACCAGTGAAGGGTGCCATCACACTCACATTTGCAGATATAACTTGAGCTGCCGTGAGGGAACAGGGTTCGAGGCAGGCAATGTGGGTGGAACTGAGAGCAGGAGGTTGTTGCGGTAATAGAGACATTATGATGGTGATGGAGAGTAAGGGCAGATTCAGGGCCAGCCTGGAGCCTGCTGGTAAGAGAAGCAGGATCACACTAGCCAACCATGCAGTTCGAGTCCTGGCCCCGGCAGTTTGAAAAACATGCTGAGCACAAACAGGTGTGGCCCAAATCCCAAAATGAAGGAGAAATGGAGGAGACGGGATTGTGGCATGCCCACTTTCTTCCTCGTCCTCTTCCTTTGTTCTTCTGTCCCTCTCTGGCAAGCTACAGGCCCTCTGGCAAAATTACACACACACACACACACACACACACGAACATATCAGATTCAGCAGGACTTGGTAATGACTGGACTGGAAAGGAAGAGGAGAGGGAGGAGTTATAAATAAGTCTAGGTCTCTGGCTTGTGCTCCTAGATAGATGGTGGGTAATCGGACGGTTATTGGTTCAGTAACTGGCATAGCAAAAGCAAGAGAAGGCGAGTGCTTAGAACAATCAAGGGATTGAGCTGAATTTTGGACACCGTGAGCCCGCAATGCCCCGTAGCCTCTGGGTGAGCAGTTGAGCAGAGAGAGCCTACTGCAGTCCTGCTGCAGCGCTTCCCACAAGGGAAAATCCAAAGGACAACAGACAGGCCTGACCCTAGAAAGAACTCTGCCAGCATTCCAGTTTGAATCTGGTTCCTAAGATCGTCCAATACATAATGGCGTTTAAGCATTTACTAGCGGTTATAAAACAATTCTATGTGAAACGGCAATGAAAATCTGCCACAAATAATGGCAAAGAGAAAACTTTGGTTTAAGGCCAAGCATATTTAATTAAGGGATGTATTTACTGAGGCTCTTCTCTGTGCTGGGCACGGGCAGGGTCTTCAGGATACGGCAGCAATTAGGAGGAAGCCTCTGCCCTCCCAGCTTTCTTTCTACTGGGGTAACAGGAGAAGTCAGGCAGAGACATATATAAGTCAGTCAGTCAAAAACAATAAAAAGAACATGTAGTTTAGGGGTACAAGAAGAAACACAAAATGCTGGGGTGTGGTCACTCTGGGGCATAGAAACTCCTGCACAGGAAGAAGTCCCAGATAACTTGAAGGGTAGCATTCTGGCTTTTCAGACAAGCGGTGGGTTCATGAGTGTCTGTTACATTATGCTCACAAATGGGTCAGCCTTGTGGCTGAAAGGTAAAGAGGAGCTGGATCCCACGTGGCCGATCACGGTTCAAATCTTGGTCCCAGGGGCTTGGGAAACACACTGGGTACACACGTGTGTGCATGCCCAAAATCCTGACAGGAGAAATTGGGAGAGAAGGGGTCATGGCACGAACGCTCCCTGTGAAGGGGTTGCTTTCTCCCTCTCTGTGTCACTCTTTGTCGAGTGCACATGTCTCCCATGATTAAAAAAGTCATACATACACGACATTTTTAAACTTTTCAGTTATAGTGAGATACAGTACAAAGTTACCGTCTTAATTTTTTCACTGGGTTTTAAAATTTTTATTGCATAGCAGTCTTTATCTTTGTTTTGTTTTTAAAGTAAACTTGACATTTTGCTCACCAGGAAATCAAGTAGCATGAACAGGGCTCTTCCTCTCCATCCCAGGATCAATGTTCCACATCAGAGGGGTCCAGGTTACTCCTGGGGAAATTATGTTGCCCCATCATTTTCACCCGGAGCCCTTAGTTCATGTTAGGATTCAGGCTTGGCCTCCCACTGGTTGGATGAATGTACGATGACCGGTACCCACTGGTAGAGGGTCACACCCAGCGTTCTCTCTGCTGCAGAAATCCCTGGGCTCTGCCGGTATATCCCTCCCTCCACTTAGCCCCTGGCGAGCACCATCTCTTCTACTGTCTTTGTATGTTTGCCTTTTTCAGAATATATAGTTGGAAGCATGCAGTATATAGCTTTTCAAACTGCTTTCTTTCACTTAGTGATTAGAGGTTCTTCCATGTCTTCTTTTGGCTGGGTGGCTCCCTTCTTTTTAGCTTTGAATAATAATTCCTCTGTCTAGACCTCAGTGCATTTGTGCATTCACTTGATAAAGGTCTCTTGGCTCCTTCTAAGTTTTGACAGTTATGAATAAATTCTGTAAATATCCATTGAAGGCTTTTGTGTGGACAGAAATATTTTTCTTAGTCATTTTAAAATCTCAGGGCCACGTAGTGGTTAAGGCACTGGACTCCCATATGGTTAACTGTAATTTGAGTCCCGGACCTGGCAGCTTGCTTCCTCACCTTTTTTCTCTCTCTCTCTCCTGTGAATACACATGCCCTATAGTGAATTAAAATAATAATAATAATAATAAAAACATTCTTTTAAAAAATATACAATTCAGCAGGATTATATTCGTTTACATTGTTGTGTAACAAATCTCTCCAATTTTGATCTTGCAAAACAAACTTTTTTTAAAAATTGCCAGAGGATATATGTGTCTGCAGGACAGACGGTTGGGGGAGGAGTGAGAAGGCACCCCCGTGGGGATGGTCACCACAGTCTCTTCCCTATTTCTCCCTTTATTCCAGCGTGGGGCAGGCACGCACATGCACTGAGCCTGTTTCTCAAGCCCCCAGTCTGGAGTTGACCATGTGGGATTCAGCCACCACACCACAGGCTGGCCTTGAAACTCTATTTTACTTTTATTTTTAATAGCCAGTGGGCATGTACACTCATCCGAGAGGAGGAGAAAGCACCTCCAAATGCGTGTGGTCACATTGCAATTCTTTCTCCTTGGATTCTGGAAGTGCCTGGCATGTTTTTCAAACTGCCGGGGCGGGGTTTTGAACCTTGGTTGGCCCCATGGGATATGGCTTTCTATGCACAGTACTTATTTGCTGCATTACTGGTCCAGCCCCTGAAACTATCTTTTATTAAACACCAAACCCTGTTCCCTGCTCCCTCCAGCCCCTGCCAGCCACCCTTCTACTGTCTGTGTCTATGAGCTGGACCACTCCGGTTACCGCACAAATGTGGAATCACACCATTTTTGTGATTGGCTTATCTTGCTTAGCTTAGCATCCTCCCCGTTCGCCCACTGTGGCCTGTGACAGAATTGCCCTCCATTTTAAGGCTGAAACCGCATCCCCTTCTGTCTACATGTGCAGCAGTTAGCGTGGACACCTCTGTGGACACGCCCCCTTTCGTTTCTGCCTTCAGCTGCCAATGGACTCCTGAGCTATTACAGGTGCCGCTGTGATGCACAGGAGTGTACAGATGCCACTTCTCTATTTTATATTTTAAAAGACATTTTTAAAGAAAAATAAGAGTGAGGGATCAGCAGTTGGTGTAATGGCTGTGTCACTGGACTCCCATGTAGTCGCCTGTGGTTCAAGTCCCGGACCCAGTGGCTTAAACTCACGCCGGCACGTGTGCTTGCGTGCCCAAGATCCCAAGAGGAGAATGGAGGAGAAGGGATTGTGGTGTGGCCATACCCCCTGGGGGGGGTGATTTCTCGCTTTTTGTCTCTCTGTCTCTCTCTTTTTGTCGAGCACACATGCCCTATAGCAAAACAAAACCTCTCCAAAAAAAGAAAAATAAGAGTGAGTGAAGAGCGAGTGATTAAGAGTGACACAACTCTTTTTTAGAGAGAGTGGTCAGCCTTGCCTTCTCTGAGGAGGTACCTGGAGTGAACTGAGGCAGTGAGGCCCACACAGCTGTGGGAGGCCCTTCCAGAAGGACAGACTAGCAGAGACACGTGCAGAACAAGCGTGTTGTATTAAAGCAGCAGCAAGAAAGACCAGGCGACGGAGTGAGGCAAAAAGGTGCCTCGAGGGTAAGACTCAGAGCGGATTTCATTCTGAGAAGGAAATGTGTTTAAACACAAAATATTGTTGCAGTCAAAATATTTAAATGGCGCCCCTTGTATTTGATTGTGTGCTCTTTGTACTGATGGGAAAGATCCTGATGTGTCCTAGCACACAGGAGCTAGCTTGGGGACTTTCCATTCGTACATCCGAAAGCTGTTTGGTTCCTGTAAACGAGGAGACCCTTGTTTTTTGTGCCATAGAGAGTGAGTGCAGCATGAGGCAGAGAAGAGCACCCTCCGCTGGGTCTGGTCACACTGTGCTCCCTTTCTCCAGTCCTCCCACCCGCCAGGTCCTGGGTAAATGCACAGGCACCTCTCACGCCTTCCGACTGACAGTGTGAACTGCTGTTGGCTGTGGTTTCCAGCTCTGCAGTGCAGGACACTGCGGACCAACTGCACCGCAGAGGCTGGGCCAGAGGGGACCCCTTTACTGTAAATGAACGCAGTTGTCATTTTTATGGTACACTGTGTCATTTCACAGCCATCAACTAAGCAAAAGTTTGAAATAGTAATTCAGATGGAAAACCATCTTGGAGAACTGAAGTAACATCCAGTTCCGAGAGAGAGTGGGTGATGGGTCAGTGGCGAGCTGTGTGTGTGCTGTTTGTGACCACGTGAATCCAGCGTCGTCCAGTCAAACCCGGACTCAGTCATGCGGCTGTAGAATATCAGGGTGTGGGTGCAATAGAGGTCTTTAACAGTTGGCATTCCCAGGCGAGGAAACGCGAACTACAAAGTCGTGAACTGCTCGTGACCTCAGATGAGACTCAAAATCACGATGTTTAGTGAAGAGTATTCTTCATGGGGAAACAATTCTGCTGCTTCCTCTTGGGAATTACTTTCTTTGACCAAAAACTGTCATAGGTTCAGACATGATTGCAGTTATTTTTTCTTTTTTAGAGATTTTTTTCTATAGAACACGTGTGCATGCTGGACACACACACACACCGAGAGAGAGAGAGAGAGAGAGAGAGAGAGAGAGAGAGAGAGAGAGAAATTATTCCCCCAGGGGAACGGCCATGCCGCATTCCCTCCTCCTCCATTCTCTTGGGATTTGGGGCATGCATGCACACACACCTGCTTCAAGCTGCTGTGTCCAGGACTCGAACCCCAAAGGCCATGTGGGAATCCAGTGCCTTAACCACTATGCCACCTGCTAGTCCTAACTGCAGTTTTCTTACGCAATAGTATTTTCCGAGCTTGGACTTTTGGGGGGCACTGGATCAGTAGCAGTTTGGGCAGAGTACCGACTATGTGCATGTTATGGAAATCAGGCTTCAAAATGAATAAAAACAGCAGAAAGTCTTTAATACTTAGTCATGTTTTCTTGAATTTTCTGTGTGATTGAGAATGGGATAAACGTATAAGTATGCATGCTGCCTCCCATTAATTTTGGAACACTGCAACATCAAAGATTCTGTTTTGTCTGTGAAACCTCATGGTAGGAGAATGATCAGAGGGCTGTTTGGAAGACACCTTCCAGCTGGGTATCAGAGGCGAGCAAACCCACCAACATTTATCTGTAAGAGGAGAAGGAAAGCAATGCCTTCTGAGTACTTAATAAATACATGTTTTTAATAGTTGACTCATATTTAAGGTATCATTTTACTTTTTAAAAAGAATTATTTAATTTTATTTATTACTATTTTTATTAAATTCATCAGGAAGAGAGAGAGAGGGAAAGTGAGAAAGTAAGCTGCTGGGTCCAAGACTCGAACTGTGGTCAGCCATGTGGGAGTCCAGCACCTTAACCACCACACCACCTACTTTTAAGCTGTCTCAAGAAATAGTTATTGGAGGACCAGCGGTTAGCATAATGGCTATGTCGCTGGATTCCCATGTAGTCGACCGCGGTTTGCGTCCCGGACCTGGTGGCTTAAAACTCACACCGGGCGCGTGTGTGTGCGTGCCCAAGATCCCAAGAGGAGAATGGAGGAGAAGGGATTGCAGCATAGCCATCCCCCCAGGGGTGATTTCTTGTTTTCTGTCTCTCTGTCTCTCTGGCAAGCACGTATACCCTACAGTAAAAACCTCTCTTGAAAAAATAAAAGATGTAAGATTATTTCCCCCTATTTTGCAGATGGAAAACAGGCTAACAGGGTTGGAGTGACTTGCTCGCGTGGGCTAGTCATTGGACTGGATTGACCACCATCCCCACTGAATATGAGTATTATACCAGAAAATCAATGCTTTTCAAATTTTTTAATCAGTGGGAATCTTTTTTTCTAAAGTTCATATTTAAAGAAGGCCACTTAGAGAAACTGTTTGTGACGTAAGCTTGGCACCTCTAAGTCCAAATGGAAAAAGAATAGGAAAAGATTGCCCGGGAAGCCCCCACGAAGGCAGCTACTTACCATGACCTGTGACATTTAAGATGCTAAAGTTCCTTTAGAATCAAAGATCAAAGTGTGCTCCATTCCAAAATAAATGTCAGTAGTACATGATTGCATTCAAATTCTCTGAAAACTGTTCATTCATGTGTAATGAGACCTTTCAGAAACTGAATTATTGTATTAACTAGCACATACTATTTTCCACCTCCAGCAGGTGACAAAAACTTGCAGGTGACACAGGGAAAAGCAGTAGTATGACTTGAAGTGATGAACCCTGAAGGCTTCCGGTCCCTGCCCTGCCAGTGGGAACTCTGTGATGCAGACCTGTTCAGAAAGGCAGGAGCTGCTTCTTACTAGCAGTGAAATCCTGGGCAAGTTACTCAACCCTCTAAAGCTCAGTTTTTTCATCTGGAAAATGAGAATAACAATGCCTTCTCCATGGGGCCAGCTGGTAGCATGGTGGTTAACACACTGGACTCCCACATGGCCGGCCAAGGTTCAAGTCCTGGATCTGGTGGCTTGCTTTTTCATATCCTCTCTCTCTCTCTGGTGAATGTGCGCAAAATTAACATAATAATAAAACATAATAAATAAAATTAAATAATTTTATATAATATCCTCCTCATAAAATTCTTTTTTGAATTAAATTGTACTTACTATTATTTTTTAATCTGCTATAGGGTACACACACTCACCAGAAAGAGACAGAAAGAGAGGGAAAGTAAGAAAGCAAGCAGCCAGGCCTGGAACGCCGGCCACCCAGCCACGGTCAGCTGTGGGATTCCAGTGCCTTAACTACCACACCACCTGCTGGCCTACCCATAAGATTCTTAAGAGGATTAAGTCAGAAAACGAATAGGAAATGCTTTGCACATTGATTGTTGTTTGGTCAATGTTCGTTCCTCCCTTGTCCCCTGGGTCTGACTAACTTTGAGATCTTAGAAAAGCCATTTAATCTCTGAGTCTTAATTTCCTAATACCCATAATACTTTCTCATGGCAGGACCTTATATAGGTTAACATTGTCCAGAATCCCACCTCTAGGTTTATTCTCCTACACATTCTCACTGACTCCTGGGCTTTATCCATCGCCTGACTTTCGTTTCTAAATCTAGACCACCAGCCAAGGTTGTTAAGGTCTAGCTGTCTCCTGGACATGTCCACCCAATGGCCCACGTCCTCGACGTGACTGTGCCTAGACTCCAATTTTGCTGCTTGGAGCTGCACTTCCCCCTCTTTGGTGACGGCCACCACCTTCCTCCCTTGGCAGATAGCTAGCTAGACTCCATCCAGCTCCTCCCCTTCCTACTGTCTATAAATCCAGGGTGAACAAGCTCTATTGTGTCAACTGCCTTGATGCCACCATGTTTCTTTTTTTTATATAACTATTTATTTTATTTATTCATTCATTTATTTTTTAGTTTGACCAGAGAGAGACAGAGGGTAACAGTGAGAAAGAGAGGAAGTGAGAAAGCAAGCCACCAGATTCAGGACTTGAACCCTGGTCGGCCATGTGGGAGTGTCCAGCGCCTTAACCACCACACCATCTGCTGGTCTTCATGCCACCATGTTTCTCCCTATATTCCTGTGACCGTCTCCACTGTACCCCCGAGAGCCTCCTCCCCCTCCCTTCGCTGCACTTCCAGCAGACTGCTTCATCTAACTCTTGTCCTTGAGCCCCAGGTTAGGTGCCCATCCTCCGTGACCCCAAGGTGCCCATGGCTTGTATCACATTAAACAAGCTGCTTGACACAGAAACTGTCTTTTATTCCCCTATCTTCAACACCTGGCCCAGGGCTGTCAGACAACTACCTGAAGTAATGAATGAGTCCATACCTTGTGTGTACATGAAGGTATGAAATAATGAAGCACAAAGCACCAGTTGTAAAGATATGTTATTTCTCCATCCGTAAGTAGTACCTATGCTTTAAAAAAATTTATTTTATTATTTTAAAATTTGCTATGGGACATGCACACTCACCAAAGACAGGCAGAAAGAGAGAAGAGAGAGGGAGAGAAAGTGAGAACACAAGCCACCAGATCTGGGATTCAAACCATAGTCAGCCATGTGGGAGTCCAGTGCCTTAACCACCACGCTATCTGCTGGCTGCAGTAGCACCTACACTGTATGTCCACAGTTTGCACACAGCTTATGCCAAGGGATACGTTGTCTTATTTGTGCATGGAAACATTAAATTGTATGTTCTGTTGGGCTGTTAGAAAAGTCATGACACATTTTTGCATGCAAAACAGAAAAATACGTCATAACTTTTCTGACCGTGTATCTGTTCCAACCACCCAATAGTTGGTAAAAACAGCTCATGGCTAATAAACGTGCCTATTATGAAGAAACTGTGCACAGATTTCCAAAAAAGGTTTGCACTAAGATGAATGCTTGCTTTATATTTTTCCACAAACTTTTTAAAGTCCCCTGGTTTATACACACCTACTGCTGTAAGGGACTTGCACCAGCACCCAGTCTCCTACCCTTCCAACCCCTAAAGGACCCTTGCTAAATTTTTGTAGTGAATTCAAGTAACATGTTGCTCTCTAACTTCCGAAATTTTTTACAAAATTATTTCAATGGCTCAAATTTTGCCCCTTTAACAAATGATTCAAACACTTCCTTTCCTTACAGAAAATTCATTTATTTTCCTCTTCTCTGGTTTATTCAAGGAAAGGGCCTGTTGGGGACAAATTGTGTGACAATTTTTATGGGAAATGCTTTTCAAAGAAGCATTTCCTAGGTGCAATAGCTAGTGCCTCTTTTTCTCCAGCTTTGTGTCTTTTAAAAGACTAGATGGTATTTATTTTCCACTTGCAGAAAATTAACAAAGATAATTATCTTCTCAGCAAAAGACAACATGCTCCATTGGAGCCTTCCAGTCTCCCAGCCCCCTTGCTCAGGAAAGAGCTCATCTCTGAAAAGGCGGGCAGGTTTCCAGGCTGCGCCGCTGTGGCGGTTACCAGGGAGGCAGAGATCAGTATCTTCATCTTCAGAGAGCGCCCGAGTGCTGTGTTGGACTGAAGAGTCAGCGTTGTAATATATTCAAGAAGACCTAAGGGTTTACTTTCCAATAAGGGTGGAAAAAAAATCTGAGCACCCCACTGTGAGCTTATCGTGGTGCTGCTTCATATAAAAAGTTGGTAATTAGTCCCTGAGTGAATAAAGTAGAATAGATGATAAGAGATTGATACTTAGAGGAGAAGCACAAAAATGCTCTTGCCAGTCATCAAAATTTAAAGGCAATCGAGAAAGGATTGGGGATGCCTCTGTCTGTTTACGTTCAATTTCCAACTCCGAATATGTAATGATAGGGTTCATTAACTAGTATCTTAAAATTGTATTAAAATGAAGCTCATATAAATTTCAAAGAAGCTCACAAAGTGCCAAATGCAGGCAACTTGGAAATCCAGCATAAAATGCCACACCTCAAAAGAACTGGTGAGAATTTTGGTCTCATATTCCTGTCTGTCCTGCCAGCTGGGGGTGGGAGGAGTCTCTTGCCGCAATCCAGATACAGTACAGTACTATTTAATAGCAAATGGGAAAACTCAGAAACATATTTCTGAGAACCCCAGAACATGCTGTCATTTATCCAAGTTTTGTTTTCTCATATAATTTAATGTCAGTTTACTTGTGAATTTCTGGTGTTGCCGATTCCTGCAATAGTTAAGACTCCCAAGTGTGTTGGCTACCATTCATTACTTACAGTAGAATGGGGTTTGATTTGTAGGAGGGAATTCTTTAAGATTTTAACTTCTGTTTAAATGAAACTCATGTTAAAATTTTATGAAAGTGCATGAATTGGCATACAAACTAATTTCATGAATATGTGGTGAGAGCATGCTTAAAGTTGTGTATGTACTCTTACGGAGTCAATACAAGTGAACCACATAAGGAGGAAATTGCAAGTCATCCGGGAGGTGGTGTCATCTATGTTGGCCCCTGTCTTCATTGTCTGGGTCCTTGTGAATTCTCTCTGTGACCTATCTCGACTACAGTGGAAAACCCAAGGTCTACCTGTCTGGACTGAGAGTCAACAGAACCCCAGAGACTGAGTCCACGCCCAATGAGGATGTAGGCACATTTCTCTTACACCAGAACTGACCGGTGAAAATCCTCATTTGTAAAACATATGCATTGACCTAACTACTCAGATCACAAAAGGCCTTCCCCAGGGACCAGCAGTTAGCGTAATGGCTATGTCGCTGGACTCCCACGTAGCCGACCGTGGTTCGAGTCTCAGACCCGGTGGCTTAAACTCACACCGGGCGCGTGTGCGTGCGTGCCCAAGATCCCGAGAGGAGAATGGAGGAGAAGGGATTGCAGTGTGGCCATCCCCTCTGGGAATGATTTCTCGCTTTCTATCTCTCTGTCTCTGTCTTTCTGGCGAGCGCACATGCCCTATAGCAAAAACCTCTTAAAAAAAAAAAAAAAAAAAGGCCTTCCCCACAGGACTCTTTAAATAGAAAATTCTGTTACATTTTAAATATTGAGTCGTCTGGAAAGTCATAGAAAAATATATCATGATTTTTCCAACAACCCAATATTTTATATTAGAGATTTTGTGTATAATCACATTTTGTACATCTTTTATTTTTAAAGATAGGTTTTTTGTTTTGTTTTGTTTGTTTTTGCTGTAGGGTATGTGCACTCGCCAGAGAGACAGAGACAGACAGGAAGTGAGAAATCACCCTCCAGGGGGATGGCCATGCCACAATCCCTTCTCCTCCATTCTCCTCTCAGGATCCTGGGCATGCACGCACACACAGCCAGTGTGAGTTTTAAGCCACCAGATCTGGGACTCAAACTGGGTCGACTACATGAGAGTCCAGCAATGTAACCATTGCGCCACCTGCTAGTGCCAATCAGTTTCTTAAGAGTTATTTAATTTTATTTATCACTATTATTATTTTTTAAATTTGCTACAGGGCATGCATACTCACCAGAGAGAGAGAAGAAAAGTAAGAAAGCAAGCCACCAAGTCTGGGACTCCAACTGCAGTCAGCCATGTTGAAGTCCAGCATCCTTACCACCCTGCCACCTGCTGGCCCCTGAACATTAGTTTCTTACAAGCCAACTTTCTTTTTCTAAGAAGATAATGTAACCTGTCATTTTACAATTGTATTAATCTGAGACAGACACCCCCAACTATGTGAAGCTGGTAGTCACTGGTGTATTCTCTGAGGACATCTTCATGAATGCATCGTCCTTGCTGCAGGCAGGTTAGAGACCTCATGGAGAAATGGACAGTCAATAAACCAAGCTGGCCCAGAGGCCAAGGTGGAGCAACTATTTGATCTAAATAACACAATCCAAATTTATTTATTTTCTTCCTGTTTCTAACCTTATGTCTTAACTATCAACTTTGCCATTACCGCTACAGACATCCACATGCTACATTCATTCATCAAGTAAGTATCCTTGGAGCAAGTAGCACCCCAAGTTTTCTTATACTTAGTGGTAAAACCATCAAGGTAACATAATGGAATAATCAGTTCAGTTCTGTGAATTCGTCTTCGATGACTTTTAGAGAAAAATTATAGAGTTGGCTAAAGTGCAGGAAACTTGTGTATTTTCCTGCCAGAAGGAAAAGTGCACGTAAATTTTCTTTTTGTAATATTTATTTGTCTTTGTTATTATTTTTTGAGAGGTTTTTGCTATAGGGTGCGTGTGCTCACCACAAAGACACAGAGAGAAAGAGAGAGAGAAAGCAAGAAATCACTCCCCAGGAGGGATGGCCACGCCACAGTCCCTTCTCCATTCTCCTCTCGGGATCTTGGGCACGCATGCACATGCGCCTGGCGTGAGTTTAAGCCACCGGGTCCTGGACTCGAACCACAGTCGACTACGTGGGAGTCCAGAGACATAGCCATTATGCTAACTGCTGGTCCTTGTATTTGTTATTATTTTTAATTTGACAAGAGAAGGAGAGAGAGAGAGAAAGTGACAGAGCAAATCACCACGTCCAAGACTCAAACCATGGTCAGCCATGTAGGAGTCCAGTACCTTAATCACCACACCACTTGCTGGCACCAAGTGCACATATTTTCAAACTGCCTAGAGAAAGGTGCCAGTGTGTACCAATATTCATAGAAGTTATTCAGCAAATGCTAGATCTGAAGACTTTAAATGGTCATTCTGTGATTAACAAGAAGTGAGCAAACCATAACTTTTTTTCCCTTAACAAAGTGAAATATGTCACAGAAAAATCTAATTCTCAAGAAATACATGTATCATAGAAAAATTAAACAACTTTCTAAAAAGATTGTTATTAATTTATTTTACATTTCATATTGTGCAAATTCTTACATCCTAATTTTTTTGAGTTTTTTTTTTTTGCTATAGGGCATGTGTGCTCGCTGGAGAGACAAAAAGAAATCACACCCCAGGGGGGAAGGACCATGCTGTAATTTCTTCTCCCCCATTCTCTTGGAATTTGGAGCATGTCTACAAATGCACCGGATGTGGTTTAAGCTACCAGGCCCGGGACTCAAACCACAGTCAGCCACATGAGAGTCTAACACCTTAATCACTATGCCACCTGCTGGTCCCCATCCTCCCTATTAATCTCTATGACTATTATGCTTGTGAGGCTATCTTTCATTGTAGCATAAAATACTCCATTTCAAACTTACGTGTAAATCACTGTGACATAACACAGATATTTTTCAGTAGTGTACAGGGGTAACAGCGTATTAAAGTATTTCTGATGGCTTACATGTTGTTATTGTGAACTAAGTCTGGACTCATAGCCAGATTTATATTTTTATTTGTTACTATTTTAAATAAGATAGGTGAAAAGGCTTTAAAAGTGCTTCTTAAAGTGCCACGTGTTTAAAACGTCAAGTGGACACTAATGTGGCCGCCCATTAAAATGCCAGCAGATCTCACGGGCTCCTCACAGTGTATTAGCTCACATCTGTTCACACAGCTCATTGGAAAAGAACCAAATAGTTTGAGTCAGGCCAGCCTGTGGTGTGGTGATTAAGGCAGCTGGTTCCTGTAATGGTTAACTACACAGTTTGAATCCCAGACCTGGCAACTTGAAAATCACACTGGGGCATGTGTGGGTGTGTGCCCAAAATCCCACGAGGAGAATGGAAGAGAAGGGACTATGGTGTGGCCATCCTCTTGGGGTGTTTTCTCACTTTTCCACCCACCCAGGCAAGCCCACATGCCTTATAGTAAAAAGTTTTTTTAAAAAAATTTGACTCTTTCATCTCACTTTGGAGTGGATATGTTGTCCAACCCTCACGCTGCATGTCTCTCGTAGCCCTAATTCCTCACTGTTTTTAATTTGGGTCAGAGACTTGGGGATAGAAGGAGGGAGAGTGTTTAATGCAAAGTTATGGCCCAAATGTAAACACTGAAATCATCCTGAACACATTTCAACAGCAAACCACTTAGAAATAATAAAATGGACTCGTACATATTCCTAGGCTAAGTTTAACAGGATATACTGCCAAAAATACTGGCTATGAATTACTACAGTAATTATTCACTGAATTTAGTACATTTAACTTCTTAGTCCGAGTACGACGTGGTTTTCTTCAGACTCTATTTTTGTCCAATTAAAAAATAAGAGAGGGGGAGGTGGCTGTGTGTGTTTACTTTCTGAGCAGGGGTTTGTGTAAACACACACACATATCTGTGTATTTGTTTCAGAAGCGTCTATATACACAGTGGATGAGACTTGTACAGTTAACATAAACTCCAGAAAAGAAATTCCAATGTACCGTGTTCCCATGCCAGTTCTGTATGTGTGTGTGTCAGTCTGTCTTTTTGATTCCGTGTTTCTTACTGAATATTGATAAGGCCCTTGAGGACAGATGTCTTAAAACAACTAGAAGCTCACCAGGAGAAAGGCAGAATGACCTGCCCACGTCCACCTTCTCTCTGTGTGACCCAGGACGAGGGAAAAAAAAGTATCGGACTGTAGAAACCACATTCAGGTTAAAGGGCACCGACCATCCTGCCTTGTGTTCTGCCGAAAGGACAAGGCTTTCATTTGCTAAAGATCATTAGTCACCCAGATATATATTTTAGAGCGTTCCTAGTAGCGAATATCCCATTGGCAGTCACTGGAGTGTACCAGATGGCTCATTAGCATAGGCGAGACAAGTCAAAGGCTTTCAGAATCATTTAGAAAATGTCAAACAGAAACAAGAACCCTGTCACTTTTTATTAGAATTAACTACATCATACCCTGGACACAGATTTCACCTTGGGTCAGAAAAATTAATACAGAATTATATGAATTGTGTAATATACTGGGTTAAGATAGGTCTTTCTCTAGGGACTCATTTGCTGGCTATATATTATGATCCCTCTACTTGAGGAAACCTCAAACCTTTCTTTTTGTAAGATAGGAAAAGAGTTGACCTTGTTCAGAATCCATTGGTGTCTAATTGATTTGAGGTATATGCAGAATTTCAACAAGACATTCTTCTAAAGCTCTTCTGTGGCCATTTTTCCCAGGAAGCGTGGTGAGTGGGGCTTACTGAATATTCAGTAGCATATAAAGTATGCTTTATGTCAAGAGGAAGATACTGCCATTAATTGAACACACGGCTTTAGTAAACAGGCACTAAAATGTCATTGAACTGGTGTTGCTTTTTTGTTTTTTAACATAGATGTCAAAAATCTTGAGAACTTCCAGCTGGTAGAAGGTGTCCAGGAACAAGTCAATGCTGCCCTGCTGGACTACACCGTGTGTAACTACCCGCAGCAAACGGAGAAATTTGGGCAGCTCCTTCTCCGACTCCCCGAAATCCGGGCCATCAGCATGCAGGCTGAAGAATACCTCTACTACAAGCACCTGAATGGGGACGTGCCCTATAACAACCTTCTCATAGAAATGTTGCATGCAAAAAGAGCGTAAGTTACAACCCCTAGGTGCTCTGCTGTCAAAACAAAGAGACTTCGGGGGAGGGGGAAAAAAAACAGGAAGGAAAAAAAAAAATACTCTGAACTGCTCCAAGCAACACTAATTACAAACTTGGTTTAAAGATGTAAAAAGTCATAATAATCAGATACTTAATAGCAAATAAATGATGTATCAGGGTATTGCAAACTGTGAATCAAAGGCCTCACATCCCCAAGGATTCCATGTAAAAGACATTGTAACAGAGTGGACTGGACTCACAGAAAGATACCCACACTGCGTCAGAGTACAGATGGACAGAACAGTTCTTGTATATTTAAACTGATCTCCACTATGAAGAAATTTAGGAACTAATTTGTGTCATTCGTTAGGCTTATACAGCGGGGAATTTGAGCTTACACAATTCCTCTACGGTGAAAGCTGAACTGATAGAATTCTCCAGAAGGCATCATCTGTACCTACAACAGCCCCCCTCTTCCTTCGAAAGCCCCAGCACCTGTTCCCCGGTGTTCTGGGAATTGCCACATCTGTGCTGAGGACCCGTGTTCCGCCACACCCAGTGATCGCTCCGTCAAATCATGAGAAAGCCTAATTTTGAATGTCCGTGTCTTGGACCTGCAAACAGCGAATAAGAACAGTCTATCAATATGTTAGCTTGCCATTTAAAATACGTTCTGACGTTTGTTTTGTCACGTGATCATGTTAAAAAAAATAGGCAGTATCTCTCTCCTATCTTATATAAGCATTCATTAATATTAGGGATATGACTACAAACTTTTAAAGCAAATACTCCGTAGCTAATGCAATTAGACCTATTTCTGCTACTGTTGCTGACATGTGGCCGGCATTGTTGGATTCCATATGAATTTCTGGTCGAAAGGCTTGTTAGGATACATCAGTCTTTTTCATCATTAAGGTTTGTAGTTCATTTAAAAATAACACACTAAAACATATTTTGCTGGGACATCAAATAGTTCAGTTCTAAAGAGTTGAAAACGAAACTGAAGCATGTTAAGCTATGTAAAAAGTCAAGAAAGGATGAGCCGATAAATCGATCGAGGTTCATTCTTGTTACAACCGAACATCCCCTAAACTTGGGATGAAGTGATGAATTTTACAGATGACCTGGAAAGATAATAAAGTCATTCAGATTTTTCCCAAAGGGGAAGAAAGGAAGAGAGTGATACTGACCATTCTAAGTCTTAGACCAAAGTCTGCTATGGAACAAAAAATTACAAACTGTCCAAACAACTCTATCAGTATTATTGATGCGCAGTGCCACAGGTATGAAAGTCTTGCCTTACTTCACGATTCTAAAAGGTAGCTGTGCAGAGGTGGATCAACATTTGTTCAAAATGAAGTATTACTACTTTACCATCAAATAAAATAGAGTGTTTACATTCTTTAGGTCCTGGGTGGGGGTGGGGAGGCAACCGTGATATTGCAAAATAGCAAAAGCAGTAATTTCCTTAATGTTATTTTTCTGATTGGTAATTATTTTTAACCGTACATAATTATTGTATGTCGTGAGACACTAAAATCAAAAACGGGAATCTCATTTAGACTTTAATTTTTTTTTTTTTGAGATTATCGGCGGCACAATCACTTGTAGAAACTGTAAAAAATAAATAAAGTATCTCCTAGTTCCTTAATTTTTTCAGAAATGTTTCTTGCTTTTGAATAGTTTATTTATATTGTATATCCTAGTTTCGACTGTAGACAATTATGATGCTAATTTATTGTTCCTCGGTTTCACCTTTGTATAAGATATAGCCAAGACTGAAGAAGCCAAATATACGTGTTTACTGTAGCATGTCTTCAAGTTAGTGGGACACAGTTCAGGGACAGAGAAGGGTCTTCATGAATTCAAATCATTCACTTGATTCAATGTCTGTAAATCTTCGTGATTCTGAACTGTAGTTTATTTAATATCTATTGTAAATTATGTGACTTATAGCTTCCTGTTTTCAAGTAAACTTAAGGTGGAGTCTTACCTAGTTTTCCTTTCCAGGCATTGTAAGTCGTATACCAAAGATATTAGTTATTACTTCTGTGTTTACACAGAGGATTATTTTATTACTGTTATTAACCGCCTCTAATACTCCTCCACAGGAAGAGTACATGTTAGCTAAGTTGGGCGTCGACTCACAGAATCTCAGTCTCTGCATTAATTCTTGGCTCAAAGGACAAGAGGAACATCACTGATCAGAGATCTTGTCCAGAGCATTAAAGAGAAGAGCAGACCATTGATCGCCCCCATTAGAAACCAAGCTGGCCAGAGGACACATGGGTAGGATGGTGTGGTGGCATTTAATGAAATGGTTCCACGGTGCATGTGTCACACGGGTGGAGACGATAATGAGATTTAGAGGGTCTTTAACGTTGCAAAATCAAATACACTGAGTTCTTAAAATCCGTATTTTCTTATTTTAAAAATTAGACTACTCCCCACTGAACATTAAGCCTAAAAAAAAGGAGTCAAATGTTGGTATGTGGTTAACCTGGTCGATTACACCATGAGAACAAAGACAACACAGAGGGCTACATCCACGCTGCAGGTGACACCGAGGACAAACACGATGCCACCGTCAGCGTCTGCAGTCCAAGATTGGAAATGGAAAGTTCTCTCCTGTTAGCTTTAACTGGTCTATAACCGGATATTTCCTTGGCAACTGCTTTATCGATTACAGAAATGATTAGTAAAAGCAGACTCAAATATAAAGGTTTGTGACTTAGCTTGGTTTATTCGAATTGGTCTACAGTGTAAACAGACAATCTCTAATGTCTGAATATTTGTATTACACCCCAGGAGCTACCTGGGATTTGAATCCACACAATGTTTAGAGTGTGAAGTCGGTTACTTGTTGATGTTTTCTTACTGTATCAGTGAAATACATATTGTCATGTCAGTTCTTGCCAGGAATTTCTCAACAAAATGGAATTTTTTTTCAGTATTTCAATAAATATTGATATGCCCAGCCTGATCATTTTTAAAAGTTTTTATGTTGTCCTTATTCTATTGAGTAGTAAAACATCTAAGTAATTAAGATATCTGACTAGGAGAGAATTAAAACATTCAACAAGCATAAATACTTCTCCCTTTCTAAATATTTTCTCGAGTGATCTATCATTCCACATTGGCTACTCAAATCATCAAACCGAATATCTCCACACATGAAAATACATTTTCTTTTATTCTTTTTTCTTTTTAAAAAATTTTATTTATACACTCATGTATTTTAATTTGATCAGAGAGAGAGACAGACAGAGAGAGGAGAAAGCAAACCACCAAGTCCAGGTCTTGAACCGTGGTCAGCCATATGAGCGTGTCCAGCGCCCTAATCACCATGCCATCTGCTGGCCCCATTTTCTTATATTATTTACTGTTGAAACCAAATGGCAAAAAAAAAAAAATTCAAAATGAACAGCATTCTCAAAAACAGCTTGAAGAGGTGGTACTGCCACCATCAAGCCCCTTAGTCAGTGGTACGTTAGTCAGAGGGGCAGCAAGGATTGACTCCAGGATCAATGCTGTCAGACCTCGCCTCTCCTTCTGTCTCTAACCAGGAGGACACTTAGGATCTGCTTCAAAAGTCAAAGGTACTAGAGAAAATCGGGCACTGGGTCACCACAGAATGTGCACCTGTTAATCAATGACTCCGAAACATGAAAGCCTTGAACTTTCTAGAGTTTAACCATAAAAACTAAGGGTCCCACGTCCTCTAATACCATTAAGCCTTTGAAGCTGTTTAGAGCAACAACAAAAAAAATCTACAAAATCCATTTTAATAATTGAAGTCCATAAACGATGCTTATGAAACGTCATGGTCTGGCCTTTCCCCTGCAGCTCCACTGTGTCTGTCCCCCCCTGGGGCCAAGGTAAGCAGGACGCATGAGTCCCCTGCAAGCAGACACTGATTTTTCTTAGGACCCTACAAAAAGATGCAAACCAGTCAGACCCAAAACACTGCATTCAGGGTCTAGTAGGTTACAAAACTCAGGTTTTGGTGTTTTTGTTTTTGTTTTTTAAGTTTACGTCTTCCGTGAAACACTCACCCTCAACGGGGTCTTCACACTGCAATCCACCCCCAGCCTCAGCCAGCCAGGATAACAGGCTTCACAGACACCACCTACAGGGAGGCCTCAGGATGAGATCCCAGGACCTTCCATGGAGCCTCCACCACAGTAGCTGGCCAGTGGAACTTGGATTTGTTAGGCAACTCAACAGTGCCGCACACACACCTCTCTAGTCAGCCCCTAAGTAGGAAGGATTTGAACAATTCCTCCTGACAGTCCATGAAATAGGAAAAAAATATAGATTCGTATTTAACTGAACTATAGCTTAGAGGAAAGTGCAGATGGACAAATGTTCGCATATACATGCACAAGTCTGGGAGGGCTAAAGGACACAGATTACCTATTTTTGCCAGCAGGTGTGCACACTCACCAGAGCGTGACACAGAGTGAGGAGGCACCCCACAGGGCACGATCACACCACAGGCCCTTCGCCGCCGCTTCTTGTGGGGTATTTCTGACACGCACGCGTATGCACCCTGAGCGACGCTGGGTCCAAACCCCACGTTCAGCCATGTGCGATCTGGCTGCCTTAACCACGGGCCACAGAGCTGGCCTGTTTGTGTTTTATAAGGAGTAGTATCCATTTGTAAAATGTTAAAGGTTTCTCACAGCCGACCTGGCAGCTGCAGGGTCCCTCTGATGAGAGCAGAAGCATCACTTCTGTCCCTTGGAATGACACGTACCAAGTGGCTAAATCCAGAGCGTGAGGCAGCCCTGGGAAAAAAACGGCGCGTGCCGGCGAGCATCTGATTGTTCTATTTAATACTCAGAGTAACTGAAGAGGTTTGTAGCTTTAACTGAGTTTGACGTTCAGTTTGAAGCCATCTCTGATGTATATTTTTATGAGAAACATGTGGGGAGTTTGTTCAACATAACGCAGGTCAGAACGGTGCGAGCCTTAGTGATCTTGACATTTCCCTGGAATAATGATGACAATTTTCCTTAACGCTGAACAGGAAGTCTATAGTTTAGTCACTCAAAATAAATATTCTTGCAGTACTTTAATTGTTTGACATAGGCATTGGCTCTCTGTCAAGGTGGGAATTAATAATTCAGTGACACACATTAGGCTACGATTGTGGTTTTGTTTGTATAAAAACTAAGAACCAACTTGTGAAAAATGTTTTTGGTGCTAGGGAAAATAAAAAAAGGAAAGGAATGGGGCCAGCAGGTGGTGTGGTGGTTAAAGCACCAGACACCACCACATGGCCAACTGCAGTTTGAGTCCCAGACCCAGTGGCTTGAAACTCCTGCCTGGGACATGTGCGTGAGTGCCCAAAATCCCAAGAGAAGAATGGAGAAGAGATTATGGCATGGCCATCCCCCTGGGAGGTGATTTCTCACTTTCCCTCTCTCTGTCTCTGTTGAGTATGCATGCCATATAGCAAAAAAAAAAAAAAAAAAAAAAAAAACCACCAACAAAACCATGTCAGTCAGATCCAAAGGCAGGGATGAGCCAACCTTCCAAAGACAGACATGTGGACACCTGACGTGTGTCTTAATTCTTCAACATGGCAGAGCCCACCCACTGCTCCAGCAGCAGCCCTGTCCCTGGCAGGTTTGGGGACCCCATTTCTCTGAGGATGAAGCTCAGCCCAAAAGAGCTGCAAGAGACTTCGAAAGGTATGTGGAAGATGGACTTAATAAAGTATGAGTTTATTTTAGTGCAAACAATTTTGAAATCCATGTCTACATAGTTTCTTAATACACATTTTCCATGACCTTTTGGAGATCCCACATATAATGGGATTAGGACACTTTAGTTACAGGAATTTCAGCTCCTCAGGGTGCAGCCACCGTGGACCCTTGGCTCACAACCCTCACTGGCTCTCTCCACTCCTCTTCCCACACAGCCCCTCACATCAGCCTCTCCTCTCCTTCCCTGCAGTGGTCGGTCTGGCTGTGGCGGCTCCTCAGCCACCAACCACGGCCCCCCAGGTACCACTCTGCAACGCCAAGTGCTCAGATCTCTGCACACTGGCTGAAGAAAGAGCGGCCAGAGGGACCAGAGCGGTGCTGGGGGCCCCAGAGCAGGGGTTTCTAGGAGACGGGTAGATAGGATAAGAGAAAAGATTTTGATACAACGGGAAGAAGAAAATGACTAACAATCAAAGCCATCCAAAAATGAAACCAAGTACAATGGAGGCTGGTGACCTCCCAGGACCTGTCCCACCTACTGCTGGACTCGGCCATAATGTTGAGGTGTGACTCCTACGTGTCAGGGTTGGGTCACCTCGAATGGCCCTCAGAAGAGCATGGCCAGCCAAACACACCGGCCCCAAACTCTAAGGAGGACCTCCACCTCACTTCCCCCTCCCGGAATATTTGCTTGTGCTTGGGGCTGGCAGGTGGCATGGTGGTTAGGACGCTGGACTCCCACATGTTTGACCACGGTTCAAGTCCTGGACATAGTAGCTTGCTTTCTCTCTTTCCCTTTCTCTCTCTGGTCAAATTAAATAATAACAACAACAACAAGGATAAATAAATAGATAGATAGACAGATAAATAGATAGATAGATAAATTGCTTGTGCTTTTAGAGCCTGCTAGAATAGCAAGATACTGAGATGCTGAGTCCAGCCGACTGCAGAAAAATTTTTAAATGCTGAGTTTACAAAGCTTGTTTCGGTATTTATGATGCAAGAGAGAAATCACAGCCTGCCAAACATGTTCGACCAATTCATACTTAAAACAGGCAGCCATTAACATCCTGAAGAAGGAAACATGTCTATTTTTGAAAAGTTGTGCTCATACCCTCGAATCCGCTGCTCCTGCATCTGCTGTGTAGTTGAAGACAGCTGGTCGTCCTCCCACCTCCTCTGTGAGAGTCGGAAACGCCCTGACGGTCACTGAGCTTGTCCGATGGTGCTTGCTCTCCCAGGCCTTCCTCACTGTAATCCCTCCATTGAAGAAGTTGCACTGAAGAAAAAAATATCTTAATGAAGGAAACATTTTCATTTTATCCAATTAAATGTTAATTGAGCATCTACTATGTCCCCAAAGAAAATGTCCCCAAAGAACACATACTAGAGAGAATTCATTAAAATATCAGTATCCTGGGAGTCAGCAGGTAGCATGGTGGTTAAGGGCGCTGGGCTCCCACATGGCTAATCACGGTTCGAGTCCTAGATCTGGCAGCTTGCTTTCTCACTTTCTCTCTCTCTCTCTCTCTCTCTCTCTCTCTCTGTGTGTGTGTGTGTGTGTCTCTGGTCAAATTAAAATAAATAAAGTTAAATAAAATAATTCTTCTTTTTTTTTTTTTGTTTTTTTTTTTTGTTTGTTTGTTTGGTTGGTTTTTTTTTGGAGAGGTTTTTTGCTATAGGGCGCGTGCGCTCGCCAGACAGACAGAGAGAGACATAGAGACAGAAAGCGAGAAATCACCCCCCAGGGGGGATGGTCACGCTGCAATCCCTTCTCCTCCATTCTCCTCTCAGGATCTTGGGCACGCACGCACACGCGCCCGGCGTGAGTTGTAAGCCACCAGGTCCGAGACGCGAACCGCGGTCGACTACGTGGGAGTCCAGCGACATAGCCATTACGCTAACTGCTGGTTCCCAAATAATTCTTCTTTTAAAAAATCAGTATCTTGTTCCAAGCATTTATAAGTTTTCAGAAAGTTCACGGAAAATGGGTATTATGAAAAAATTATGTGTGAATTTCAAAAGGATTTTTTTGTATCAAATCTAACTCATATATTAACTCTATTTTTTATGTACTTTTCGAAGTGTCCATGTCCACGCTGAGCACTGTGGGTCATGTGCAGTACTACGACAGACTGTTAACTATCTCCCCAAAACTCATCGTCCCTTTTTTCCTCTGGACACACAGTTAAAAATGACATTTTCCAGTCTCCTTTGCAGCTGGCACGACCATGTGAGTAAGGCAATGGGTGCGAGCATAAATGATACGCACAGCTCCTCGGTCTTCCCCAGCTGTAGAGACAAGCCACTTGCCTGAGCCTTTGGCTCTTACCTTCTCCATGGTTGGATCCCAGGTATGGACATTAATCCAGAAGACCAGGGACTGAGGAGTAACAAGATAGAAGTAACCTGGGTCCCTGAATGACCTGATGGAGTAGAATCCATGGGCCAGCCTCAGGTGAGAGAGAAACAAACTGCTCTCTTATTTAAGGCACTGTATTTTTTTTTTTTTTTTTTTGAGAGGTTTTTTCGCTATAGGGCGCGTGCGCTCGCCAGACAGACAGAGAGCGACATAGAGACAGAAAGCGAGAAATCACCCCCCAGGGGGGATGGTCACGCCGCAATCCCTTCTCCTCCATTCTCCTCTCGGGATCCTGGGCACGCACGCACACGCGCCCGGCGTGAGTTGTAAGCCACCGGGTCCGAGACGCGAACCGCGGTCGACTACGTGGGAGTCCAGCGACATAGCCATTACGCTAACTGCTGGTTCCCAGGCACTGTATTTTTGAGTCTGTTAGTTTCAAAAGATTAGCATTTGCCATAATATGCAAACATGATTTCACTTAATCCTCACAAAAGCCACCGTTTATGACTAATGAAACTGTTGACACAGGTTCAATAGCAAAGTCCTACAACTTGTAAGCAGTAGAGCAAGGTTTTGAACGGAATTCTGGCCCACTCCAAACTTTGTACTCTCCAAAGCATGCTCTTTAAGCCTGAGAAGAAGTGCTGGACAAAGTTTATTTAACTTTGTTTATTTATTTACTTTGGCCAGAATGGATAGAGTGAGAGAGAGATGGAGAGGAAAAGTGAGAAAGCAAGCTGCCAGGTCCGGGACTCAATCCACAGTCAGCATGTGGGAGTCCAGCGCCCCGAACCACCACACCACATGCCGGCCTCAACAAAGATATTTCTAGAAACTATGATGCCAAAAATGCAGACATTTTCTTTGCCTCGACGAGAGCCCAAACAAATGCAGTTATCACCACTGATCTCTGCAGCAGGTGTCAACAGCTCCGAGCCTTAGGACCATCCGTGGGGAAGAAATTCTTGGTGTCTCACCTACACGAGAACTTGAGGGTGGCCTAAGTTACACACCATCTCAACAGGAAACATGGCCGTAGCCACCACCATGTCCCCAAACATTAGTCCTGACCATGTCTTAACTACAAAAGTGACACAAATTTTCTCATACCTCTGTTTGCTTATTTTATTACTAAATCACTTGAGCAATGTCCCATATGAATTAATTATCGGAGACTGTGCAAACCCAAAGCAGTAATGTACACGAAGACAAAACATTTCATGCTTATCATTTCTCCTCACATGGTATCGTTATTGGCACAGCCACTAAAGCACTTGCTATTTTAAAAATTTTTGTCCCAAAGATTTTCCTCAGAAATAAATGAACTCTGCCAAAAGGCCTCTGCTGTAGAGGTGGAACCGGCTTCTATAAATAAGTGTGGAAACATGTGTTACATTCCCCCTGAGTGTTGCTGTAACAGGTTTTATTTCCCCTCTGCTCCTGCCTGGTGGCCTTGTGTTATTTGAGTGTCAAATGTTCCTGTGACTATTGTGTGCCCTGGACCCTGGCCAAGCTCTCTGGGCAGTGCCCGGTCAGCGCTCACTCATCCTCCCCATCTCCCTTAAGGGTCTCTTGAGGGGGCACAACCACCTAACATGGAGAGCAGAGGCTTCACGCCCCTTGACATGAGATGCCCGAATGAAAATACAGGCAACTCTCCACCACCATTGTCATCACGGCCATTGTCATGGATGAAAATAGCATCAGGATGACCATAACGATTGAGCCCTTGCATTGCCAAACTCTTCGATGAAGTTATCTCCTTTAGTCAGCTCTTCTATCATTATGTATTTATTTGTTCCATGAGGGTGGGGGGAGCACCCAGCAGGGTCTTCACACAACCACCCCTCCCTGCCTCAGTGTGGGTCAGGCAGTGTGCTCAGGGAGGGCCCAGGACACGAGCTCAGGACCTTTTCCACATGAGCCCGTTTGTGTTACTGCTTCATCGCCTGGCCCCTCATGAAACCATCTCCTTTGATTCTCACAACCCCACGAGGTGGGCTCTACAGTGGTCACATCACAGATGAGAAAATGGTGGCCCAAGTACTGTGTGTTTCCCGAAGTCACACAGCTGGCAAGCGGCCAGGCCAGGGTGTAAACCCAGTCCCACCTGACCACAAAGCCAAGGCTTTTAACCGCTGAGCCACACACTGCATGACTGGATTTGGATCAGCACAGAACCTGTGGCCCTAACAGAAGGGATGGGTCATTAATTCCCACGTCTACCTTTTCATTTCATTGCTTAACCCTTTGAGAAGAATATACCTATTCTCAACTTCAGTTGAGACATTTAAAAAGCAGCAATGAAATGTATTATCATAGATTTATTTCTTTAAAAATAATCATCTTGGGGCCAGCAGGTGGCATGACAGTTACAACAATGGATTCCCACGTGGTCGACCACAGTTTGAGTCCCGGACCTGGCAGCTTAAAACTCACACCAGGTGTGTGTGCGTGTGTGCCCAAGATCCCAAGAGAAGACTGGAGGAGAAGGAATTGTGGTGTGGCCATCCCTTTGGAGGGTCATTTCTGGCTTTCTGTCTGTCTCTCTGTCTCTCTGGTAAGCAAATGTTCCCTATAGCAAAAATATCTCCTAAAAACAAAAAAAGAAAGAAAAAGAAAACACACCAAGGGGACCAGCAGATGACATAATGGTTATATCACTGGACTCCCACGTAGTCGACAGCAATTAGAGTTCCAGACCTGGCAGCTTAAAACTCACGCTGGGCGCATTTGTGTGCATGGCCAAAAGCCCTGAGAGTAGAATGGAGGAGAAGGGATTGTGGTGTGGCCATCCCCACCCCAGGGAGTGATTCTTCACTTTTGGTCTCTCTGTATCTCCAGCAAGTGAATGAGCCCTATAGCAAAAATCTCTCAAATACAAAACAAAACAAAACAAAACCCACATCAAGGACATGTGCATGCATGCTCAAGATCCTGAAAGGAGAATGGAGGAGGGATTGCAGCGGGGCCATCTCCGCTGGCAGGTGATTTCTCACTTTCCCTCTGTCTCTGTCTCTCTCTGGAGACTACACACAGCCCATGGCCAAAACCTAAAAAAATTGTTTAAAAATCAACTTGGCACAACTAAGCACAAGTAGCATCTGCTCGTTATGCCTGTTCTCTCTTTGCTTTGTTTTATTTACTGTGAACGGGACTCCAGTGAGAACCTGGAGTTCAGCACTAACACGCAGGCTCCTTAGCCAGCCGTCGTTGTGCCTGAGGGTTGCTGAGTGTGGACGCAGCTTAGGAAGGCGTACGAGGCTGAGCCACAGAGGAGTGCTGAGAGAGGAGAAGCAGAAGCAGAAAGCCAAGGGGGATCCCCAGAGAGGGGACATGAGGAGAAGAGAAGACAAAAGCCAAGTAACAGCTCAAATCATAGAGGGATTAAAAACAAAAAAAAGAGGTGTGATGAGGCTGTTGTACTGAGAGAAAAAGCCCATGAGCTAGGATCAACCAAGGGATAGGAGAAATGGATTTCTTGGTTTCTAATATTCACACTGTAGGCCCTGCCTAGGCACTGCAGGCGGTAGTATCTACCTGAAACATGCTGGGTCCACGCATGCGTGCCCACGATCCCGACAAGTCGGAGGAAGGTGGATCTGGGCTGGCCAGGCTCTGTGGAGGGGTGCTCCCTTCTCTCTCTCTGTACCTGCACTTGCACTATCGGGAATAAAATAAATACTCTGAGAAACAAACAAACTAGACCAGCCTCCAGACTAGGGTTAAGGGAGCTACCAACAATTTGAATCCTGCCTAGGGTGGCTTAAAAAACATAGTGTACAGGGCTGGCAGGTGGTGTGGTGATTATAGTGCTGGACTTCCACCCATCTAACCACAGTTCGAGTCCCAGACCTGGCGGCTTGTTTTCTCACTTTCCCTCCGTCTCTCTCTCAAATTAAACATAATAATAATTATTATTATTTAAAAAAATAAAACTTCTTAAAAACATACACACACACAGTGGGGGCCAGCCTGTGGCCTGGTGGTTAGGGAAGCTGGATCCCATAACGCGCACACTCTCTGGCAAAATAGTTTTTAAAGAAAGGAAAAAAAACATACTGGGCATGTATATATGCCTTAAATCCCAACAGGGGCAAGAAAAGGAGGAGAAGGGATTGTGGCATGACCACGCCCCATTGGGGTGCTTTCTTCCTCTCCCTCTCTCGGGTGAGTATTTGCACCCTCTGGCAAAACAAATGCACACAAAACTGTCACCATAGCACAACCTTCTGTGGAAAACTCTGCAGCTGGATAAGGTATCCGTGTGCTGGGAGCTGCATCGAGTGGCTCTGTGTGTACCTTTGCACTCACACCCCAAACCTCACGCATTGATTTTCACGAGGTGCAACAGGCTCTTAGATAAGCCCACAGAAGTCAAATGAAGGGGGTTTCCATCTACACTGATTTATGACACACGAAGATGCCAACTTCCTGTTTTCAAGCACTGTGGAAAACTCCCAAATATAATCTGACCTGCAACAATGCCTCCTAACAGCTGCAAGGATTCAAGAGAGGATCCACACCCCAGAGGTAGGTACACGTCGCTGGAGTCCCCTGGAAGGGACTTCAGGGATGCTTGGGACTACACATGGCTTATACCTGAACACAACTCACTGCAACTACATGGGAATCTACAGCCTGCTTTATTTGTAATCAGCGAGTTAAATATTTGTTATTAATATACTGTTTGATTCTAAACTCTCCAAACAGATGTGCCCTCCCTCTTGTCTCTGAGGGCTGGTGACACCACCCGACGGTCACACGTGGTTCAGATAACTCAGGCCAATGAAGCCACATGAACAATTCTGTTACTACTTGAATTTCTGTGACTTTCCAGTGTAATGCACTTAGACGAATGTTCGTAATTCTGAGTTCCAAAACTGAAATCTGCCTCTGAAATTGAAAGTGATAAAGAGATCAATTCAGCCTCATAAATGGAGGAAAGAATAAAATGAACTGGCAAGCAAACGGTCAATACCGCGAGGCAGCGAGCGCGATTTGTCTGCGGCAGACAGAACAGCCTTGGGACGGGAGGCCCAGAGGCTCAATCAGAAACTGCTGTGTGGCCCTCACGTCAAAAAACCTGGCCACCCTGGCTTCAATCCCACAGGGTGAGAATCAGACTGTGGGGAGAGAGTTGGAATAAACATTAAGCTGATTCAGAAATTGGACATAGGCAAATCGATAATAAATCATTTTGAATATGGAAAAATCTAAGCGCTGTCCCAAGCGAACTGTCTTTCCTTACGTTTTGCCCACATTAGAATCCAAATTCTGTTTAGAATCTACGTGATAAATAATAGCATAAGTAGGAACACATAACATTCCCCATTTGCCTAGTATCACTTCTTCTAATAAATTAATTTTATAGGCTAATTTTATCTGCTCTTCATAATAATCTGGAATAATTCAGGCAGGAGTAATTCCATGCCCATTTTACAAAGAAGAAACGGAGGTTTAAAGAGAAGAAATTTGTACCAAATCAATCCAGAGGATAAGGAAGGAAAGAGAAAGCACCTCGCAATGGTCATGCCTCAATCCTTCCTCCGCTGCTCCATCCTGAATGGATTTTTTTAGAGGTTTTTTGCTATAGGGCGCGTGCGCTCTTCAGACAGAGAGAGACAGAGAGACAGAAAGCGAGAAATCACCCCCCCAGAGGGGATGGCCACATCACAATCCCTTCTCCTCCATTATCCTCTCGGGATCTTGGGCACGCACGCACACGAGCCTGGCATGAATTTTAAGCCACCGGGTCCAGGACACAAACCGCGGTCGACTACGTGAGAGTCCAGCGACATAGCCATTACGCTAACTGCTGGTCCCTCCTGAATGGACTTTAAACATGCGTAACAGGTGCCTGGTGTGTTTTTCAAGCTACCAGGGTCCGGATTCAAACTGAAGTCAGCCACGTGGGATCCAGCTCCCAAGGGACTGTGTTTAACCACTGTGTTATGGAGCCAGCCCCGAAGGCATTTTTAGATCCCCTTATGCATGGCCCTGACATTTAGTTCCTGAGAAGTCACGGGGCAGATATTCACTCCTCTGAAGCAAGTGTGTGCGTTCCGTGCATGAACACACGCAGGCCACCAAGCACGCTGGCCACTTACTGTTTTCTCATGGGTGCAGTTTCTGCTGGGACTGACGGCTGCCACACTCCTGAAAGCCATTTCCTTTCTCAGTCACAGCATAGTTGGCAATGGTTACCGCACATTCAGAAAGCCACGCAGGGACCAGCAGTTAGCGTAATGGCTATGTCGCTGAACTCCCATGTAGATGACCGCGGTTAGAGTCCCAGACCCAGTGGCTTAAAGTCACGCCGGGTATGTGTGCGTGAGTGCCCAAGATCCTGAGAGGAGAATGGAGGAGAAGGGATTGCGGCGTGGCCATCAAAGGGGGGTGATTTCTTGCTTTCTGTCTCTCTGTCTCCGTCTTTCTGGCGAGCACACGTGCCCAATAGCAAAATCTTCTCCCAAAAAATAAAAAGAAAGAAAGAAAGAGAGAAAGAGAGAAAGAGAGAAAGAGAGAAAGAAAGAAAGAAAGAAAGAAAGAAAGCAAGAAAGCAAGCAAGCAAGCAAGCCACGCAGACACACAGCCATCTCTGCCAGAAAGGAAGCATGGCAGTGTTGCAAGCTCCCACCTGATGGAAAGGACGAGGACAGCGGGTGTCAGGGTGGCACACCACAGGGCACTATGTCTCCTTCACTTCCAAAGTCCTATCCTTCCTGTGGTCCAGAGAAGGGGCCCCTGAGGATGGGCCAGACCTCAGAGCAGCTGGACTCCAGCTCACCAACAGGGGTGGGAGAGAGGAGGACCTGGGTCGTACCTGTTTCTCCGCGGCCAGACGAAGCTCTGCAGTGGCCCCGTCTCATTCCCAAGCCCACCGTTTTCACTGAGTTCCTGAATCTCTCCACGAGGCTTCCTGGAACTGCCAGCCCATACCTGGCCCACTCCCTGAATCCTTAAACTCAGCAGACGCCCCGTCCTCCCTTCAGTCTCCACCAAAACCTCCATGATCTCAGGATCCACCTCCCCAAGTCAGCACAGTCCCTGGGCTGGGCAGGACTATATGTGAGATTGGACCAGAGGCAGAGAAGCCAGTTAGGCTCTTCAATAGCCTAGGTCAAGAAGAGTCAAGAGGAGGGATCAGCAGACGGCATAAGGGTCACGTCGCTGGACTCCCACGTAGTTGACCGCGGTTTAAGTCCTGGACCTGGCAGCTTAAAACTCATGCTGGGTGCATGTGCATGTGTGCCCAAAATCCCAAGAGGAGAACGGGGGAGAAAGAATTGTGTGGCCATTCCCTCTGGGGGGTGATTTCTTGCTTTCTGTCTCTCTGTTTCTCTCTGTCTCTCTAGCGAGCACACGTGCACTATAGGAAAATCTTCTCTACAAAAAAAAAAAAAAGAAAGAAAGAAAAAACAGAGTCAAGAGGATCGAACTGAACCAGAGAACAGCAGCAATGGGAAACATGTAGATGACAGATTGAGAAAACTTTGGATATAAGGCTAGGTAGTTTTAAATTTATTTTATTTTATTTGTTATTAGTATTTATTTTATAATTTGCCCAGAGAGACAGAGAGAGAAAGGGAAAGTGAGACAGCAAGCCACCAGGTCCGGGACTCAAAACACAGTTGGCCATGTGGGAGTCCAGTGCCTTAACCACCATGACACTAGCCAGCCCCAGGTTGGGTCTTAAGAATCAACAGAAGGTCTAACTCTAGTCTCTAAAGTCAGTGGCTAATTCCTTCAATGACCCTGGAAATATGGCCTTGAGAATTCTTTCCAAGGTGTCATGGGAGCATTTCACAGTTTATCATCTGCTAATTCAGACCCAAAGGTTGTTTTTATTGTTTTGTTTTGTTTGTTTTCCTTAAACAGAGACTTTTGCTATAGGACAAATGTGTTCACCAGAGAGACAGAAAGCGAAAAATCACCCCCTAGGGGGATGGCTACATCGCAATCCCTTCTCCTCCATTCTCCTCTCAGGATTTTGGGCATGCACACACATGTGCTCAGTGTGAGTTTCAAGCCACTGGGTCCATGGCTCAAACCACAGCTGGCCATGTGGGAGTCCAGCAACGTAACCACTACTTCACCTGCTAGTCCCAGACCCAAAGGTTTTAAAGAGTTAATGTGGTCTGCCTGGTTGATACCAATATATTCTTAAATCTCACAATGGTTTATTGGACATCGAGTTCATAGCATGAAATCTTTTTAGTGACTTGGAATAAGTTCCATGCCATTTTCATGATCAGAAGGTGATTATGGAGATTATAATAGGAAGAGTAAGAGACAGCCATAATCATTACAGGGTGTGAAGTCTGACTCTCACATCAGGACCAGAGTGTTAATGTCCACACTCTCTGTGTTCAAATGATATCCTTTCCTTCTCACTTAGATAAATCACTGGATTTAGTCACTTCATTGTTTTGGAGAAGAACAAAATTGATCAACTTACTCTAAGAAAGAGTTGAGGATGGGAACCAGCAGTTGGTGTAATGGCTATGTCACTGGACTCCCATGTAGTTGACTGCAGTTCGAGTCCCAGACCTGGTGGTTTAAACTCATGCAGAGCATGTGTGTGTGCGTGCCCAAGATCCTGAGAGGAGAATGAAGGAGAAGGGATTGCAGCGTGGCAATCCCCCCCCCCCCCCCGGGCACTCCTAACAGCTCCTTTGCCTCAACTCCACACAATGGTGCTAGACTGTTCAGTGCTGCAATATTTAATGCAGCCTTGTTGTTTTCGAACAGTGCTAGGTTCCAACTGTCAGCCTCCCCTGAAGTCCAACCATTGGATATGTTTTTCAGTGAGGAAGGAGAGTGCTGCAACTAAGAGAGAAACTTTTACTTAAAGTTTTTACTTAAATCCCTTCTCCTCCATTCTCCTCTCGGGCTCTTGGGCACACACGCACACACACACTCCTGGCATGAGTTTAACCCACCAGGTCCGGGACTCGAACCGCAGTTGACTACATAGGAGTCCAGCAACATAGCCATTACGCCAACTGCTGGTCCTTATTTCAATTTATTTAAGCACGACTTCTTATGAATGTACTTAGAGAGAAGGTCAATAACACAGAGCTGGAGAATTTCTCTTGCATCCGTTATGCTTCCCTTTGCCTACCCAGAAGTCGGGAACTTTCAAATATTAGGACAGAATGTGCAGCATTCCAATAATTAACTGAACATAGTCTGAAAGTGGGAGAGAAGAAATGAAAGCCCTCTCTTGGAAAGCAGAAATAGCGTCCTTAGGCCCCTCAGTGCAGAGCCCCAGCTGAACTGCAGAGTTGCACACATCGATTGAAAAAAGAAAATTTGAGACTAAAGCATTTTCCAATTATTACAGTATTTAGAAGATGTACATGCCCTATTTACATTTTCTATATTGAACTCATTTTTTATTTTTATGTTTTGCTTCCTAATAGTAATGACTTGGCAACACAGAGCTTAACTATTGCACTACCCATTATTTTTAGTTCTCTTGATTCTTTTCATCCAAGTGTTTCGTTTTTGTTTTAGTAATTTGCCAGAGAGCACGTACACTTTCTAGAGAGGGAGAGAGAAAAAGAAAACAAGAAGGCACCCCCTCACACCTGCCAATGGGGCATGGCCATGCTGCAATTCCTTCTCCCCTGTGTCTCTCTCATATCAGGATTTGGGGCATGCACATACACACCTGATAGGGTTTCAAGCCACCAGGGCCAGGACTCGAACTGCATAGTCGTCCATGTGTGATCCAGCTGCCTTAACTACCCTGCTACAGGTGGGTCCCCTCTTCTTCAAAGTCTTATATCTTTTTTATCAATTGGAAAATTTTATCAATAACTTTATAGTTGGATAGAACTATATGTGGATAGAAAGAACAAGTTAAAAAAATATTTTAACTAGGTTTAGAAAGAGAAGACTGTAAGTCAGTCAGGTGATGTGGTGGTTAAGAAGGCTAGAATCCATACGACTGGGTACGCAGTTTGAGTCCCTAATCCAGCGGCTTGAAAAACACACAGGGCACATCTACATAAGTGTCCAAAATCCCAAGAAGAGAGTGGGAGAGAAGGGATTGTAGTGTGGCCATCCACCCCAGAAGGGGGCTTTCTTACCTTTTCTCTCTTCTCCTGTCTCTCCAGCAATTGCACATGCCTTGTAGCAAATTTAAAAGAAAGAAAGAAAGAGAATGAGAAATATGTCAAAATTATAAGAAATAATAAAAAGTCTTTTTCCTTTAGTAGGGGGAAAAAACCATGACAGAATAGAAATGGTTAAGGCTCAGGCCACTGTACCGAGGGCGCTCTGGACTAAATTCTGTGACAGAATAATTCTCGTCTTTAAATTCACCTAAATGACTCAAACTTGGAATTTGCACTTATTTAAGGACCCCTTAAGGAAAGTAAGAGGATAAAATTCTAATCCCAAGATTGAAGCTAAGTGGGTATAATTTCATAAGTAATTTGAAATAACTCTATGAAGGTATGAGAATATAATATGGAGTCTTAGACTTTTTTCTTCCCGTAACGACTTCATTATATTAAACAATCTGTGAAAACTAAGAAACGGCAGGGATGGGACGACAGAGTTTTCTCGCCTGATTCGTCCTGAGTCAGTGTTGACGAAACATCAGAAGCTCCTGTTTCCTGAACCGCCCTGACATGCAGAGATTTTCACTACAGCACTTAATGAGGAGTGGAAAGCTCTGCCTGGATACCCAGTCTCCGGGCCTGCTGGACTGTCCTGGAGTTCACCACGACGCGAAACACTGGCCAGGGAAGGGGGCTCATTGACTTGGTGGTTATAGTCATAAGAAACTCCTTGGGATGTAGTCATAGGTGAACACACATGGTTTAACCTCTGGTTAAGTAAGTAGCAGAATAAAAGGTTTGAGTCAGACTGCAGGCAGCATCCAGCCTGGCTTTGACTCTGTGTCTTCACTGTGTGACTTTGGTCCATTCACTTTGCCTCCCTAGACCTCAGTTTCTTCACGAAAAATGAGAATGTATTATGGATCATCTCAAGAGTTTCTCCAGCTCTAAAATCCTGGGATTTAACACATGGTACGTTTATAACATTACACGAGGATTGAACTAACTCTAAGGGAGGAAATAAAGAATGTAGTCATCCACCTGCTAATAAACTCGTACATGTTTATACATTTGACATCAACTTTTTCATTATTCATGATATAGTGCATTTGAGAGAGAGAGTGAGAGTGAGAGTGAGAGAGGGAGAGAGCACACGTGCACACACACCTCCCTCAGAATCTGATCATGCAGCAATACCCTTCCTTGAGTTCCCCAGCCCATCAGATCTTACACGCATATGCACATGCGTGGCATATTTCAGGCTGACTAGACTGGGGATTTGAACCACAATAGCCATGGGGCGGGGGTCTTCCTCTTAAAGAAGATGTTACCAAGATGACATGGAGTCAGCCCAACTGCTAATATTTCAACATATTCTTTTCTTTTCCTTTTAAAATTGCTATAGGGTGTGTGTGCTTATGGAAGGAGACAAAGGAAGAGAATGTGAGAAATTACCCCCCCCAGGGGAGATTAGCTATGCCACAATCCCTTCTCTAGTCTCTTGGGACTTGGGGCACATGCCTGGCATGTTTTGCAAGATGCCAGGTCCAGGACTTGAACCACACAGCCAGCCATGTAGGATCCAATGCCTTAACCACTATGCTACCTACTAGCCTAGTAAGAGCAGTTTTTTGCTTTTATAATTTATTTTTTTAGTTTGCTATAGGGCACATGTACTTACCAGAAAGAGACTGAGACAGAGAGAAGGGGGCAAAGTGAGAAATCATCTTCTGGGGGCATGACCACACCACAGTCCCTTCTCCTCCATTCTCTTCTTAGCGTACCGGGCAGACATGCACACATGCCTGCCATGTTTTCAAGCCACTGGGTCTGGGACTCAAACCACAGGGTCAGCCATATGAGATCCAGCTACCATAACCACTACACCACCTGCTGGCCCAAAATAGCAGATTTTAAATTCATGGAAATGAAACAGATTATATTATAAGATGCTCAACTTTATCTGTGACTTTAAGAGGCAAATAAATACAATGATATACCATTGGTACCTATAGAATTAGCAACAATAATAAGCTTGAAGATTATTGGATGTGGGGAAACTGGCACTTCAGTGTTATTGGTATGAATGGAAATGGGCACGGTCTTCTGGAGATGAACATATACACATATGTGTATATATATGCACACACACGTATGTATTTATCTATTTGTTTATTTTTAACTTGCTACAGGGCACATGTGCTCACCAGAAACAGACAGAGAGAGGGAAAGTGAGAAAGCACCCCCAGGGGAGAAGGCCACTCCACAATGCTACAGGCTGACCCAAACACATATGTTCTTGAACATATTATTTCACTTCTAGCATTTAGTCGCAGATATACTTACAAAGGTACACTAAGCTATGTGCACAGGAATGTCCATGACAAACTGTTTCAAAAATAACCATGAAGATAATATAAATGTTATTTACAGGTGGCAATTAAACAAATTGTAGCACATCTGTTTTATGGGATATTACCTAGCTGCTAAAAAAAATAAAATTGTATTGGGCCCGCGAGGCGGCAGTGTGGTTAAAGTGGCTGGATTCCACATGGCCCACTGCACAGTTCTAGTCCCGGGCCCAGCAGCTCGAAAGACACCTCAGTGCATGGCCAAGATCCCGAGAAGAGAATGGAGGAGAAAGGACGGCAGTATGGCCATCCTGCCTAGGGCCGGGCTGCTTTCTCACTTTCTCTCTCTCTTGGGCACACTCACATGCCCTAGAGCAAATTAAAATAATAATAATAATGAATCTTGGTGTGGTGATACAGAAAGATGCTAAAAATATTATTAAGTAAAAGACCATGTTTTCCAATGTGCACAACACAATACATGTTTTAAAAAGGAAAAAGGGCTAGATATATAGCTACTTTTTTTTTTTTTTTCAAAAAGAGGTTTTTGCTATAGGGCGCGTGTGCTCGCCAGAAAGACAGAGAGAGAGACAGAGAGACAGAAAGCGAGAAATCACCCCCCAGGGGGGATGGCCACACCACAATCCCTTCTCCTCCATTCTCCTCTCGGGATCTTGGGCACACACGCACACGCGCCTAGAGTAAGTTTTAAGCCACCGGGTCCAGGACGCGAACTGCAGTCAACTACATGGGAGTCCAGCGACATAGCCATTATGCTAACTGCTGGTCCCTATATAGCTACTTTAAGAGAGATTTCCTAGAACCACTTTTGGTCACATTGGGGAAGGGTGGACAGGGGATGGAGGAGACTTCTCTTTTTCACTTTATACAAGACCTACTTGAAGGTTTTTTTTAACCCTGATCTTTTATTTATTTATATATAGTCATATAATATATATTAATAAGTATATATTAATATATGACTATAGATATTATCATATATCTATATATGATAGACACCACATTTATATGGCTATAAATTATAATGTATATATCTATTTTTATATATTTGTATTTATATATATTATATAAATAAATAAAAATATTTATATTTATATGTATTATATATAAGACCTACTTAAAACGAGCAGCAGCCCTGAGACATGGTAGGGAGGAAACATCACAGAATGACCGCATGCAGGCTGATGCTGGGGGATGTGGTGCCCCGAGGCCAGTCTGGACCTGGGCTGCAGGTGTGGGGTCACAGCCCTTCCTGGACGTGAGCACTCCGGGGCATGCTTGTTATTTTTGCATGCCTGGTATCCCTTTCCCCCTGTTTTGGTAACAGGACCTGTTTTCCTTTCAGGAACCATCATCTCTTCACCCCTCAGCCCACATTTCAGGTTGGGAACATAAACTTGGCCTCCAGTCCCAAGAGTGGACACTGAGCCTGGGCAACCTCCCCAGGGCACCACAGAACTATCATGAGGGCTTCTAGGACGGACACTGGCCCAAACATGACCCACGAGAGTAAGAATTTTCCAGAACTCTGCCAGAGGCACCCTTTCTCCCTCTGAGGGCAGAGCTACAGGAACAAATGTCTGCCTTCTCTTGCCACCACCTGGGTGGAGATTTGCCTGAAAATAAAGCAAACAGAGGAAAACAGAACCTACGCGATGAGAGACGGATTCCTGCGGACCCGGGGCACCTGGATCCAGCCATGCGGGCGCCTCGCCCTGCTTCCCTGTTATCTCGGGCTTCATGAGCTGATGCGTCTTTCTCCCAGCAGACTCTAGCAGTTTCCCCCGACAAAGAAGCCCCTCAGGAATTTCAACAGCTGGCAATGACCACAGTGTCTTTTTTTTTAAGTCTGAATAAACTTTGAAAAGAGATAGAGAGAGCACCCTCACTAGGGCACCGACGCCACGATCCACCCCAACCTCAGCCAACCCCAGAGCACAGGCACCAGTGTGGGGTCTCCAGACGTGAACCTGGAACTTTCCTAAGTAGGTCAGCCTTATGGAGGGTCATGTTTAAACACTGCCCCACCATCTGGACCCCCACACACCTTTGCACAGCAGGGCAGACCCCACAAACAGCAGCGCTCATTGTAAGCAGCGTCACTGCCTGGATTGCTGTCCCCTCACACCCTAGAGAGGGCTGAGCAGGGAGAAGCCCATGCTCACCTCAGTGTCCCAGCAGTGCACGTGTGCACAGACGCCGTGTCTGACACGTGCCAGATGGACAGACATTTCTGCGCCTGCTTTTTCCTTGCATGTTGAGTCTTCTCTGGGCTTACGACTTCGGGATAAACAACGTGAAACCATCGATTCCCAGATCTTGCCCTTTCATCGTAGAGCACTTTTTATAGACCCCAAAGGATTGGATTCAGCTCTCTGCAGCAAAGTCTCACTAAAGCCTTCCTAAAGTTTCTCTATCATGTTATGTACACATATATTTATTTATAAATTACTGTTGGGTCATTGGAAAAGTCATGATGCATTTTTACATAGAAAAACAAAGAAAAATACATCATGACTTTTCCGACAACCCAATATAAAACAGGAAGAATTATAAGAACAAATGATACCTTTAAGCGATCAGCACTATTTATTTATTTTTATTTCTCACGTTCTTGATTACTTGCTAATTTGTTATTGAGTTAGTCAACGATTTCAGCAATTTAAGGATAAGAAGTTCTGACACAGCTTGTCCTGCGAAGGTCCCGTTTATTCTTAGGTGTCAGCTGTTCAACATTTTCTGTATCAACAGCCGTGATGCCAGGCGTGGAAACTCCCACAGCACTGGGTGCTGGGCGTCCCTGTGAGCCGAGTCTGCTGTGGCCGACAGGGAGTCCGACAGCCAGACCGTGCAGAGCCCCGGACCTGAAACAGCACATTCACCTCCGAGCGCTCCAGGGGGCATTTCCAACCCATCTGCAAACACAGCCATCGCAGAATGTGGGGGTGCGAGAGGGGGCCTCACAGAGCGCTGGACGATGTCCACACGTCTCCCCTCACAGTGTCACCACCTCACGCCCCACGTAGTGGCCGGGAGCTCAGGGACTCGCCGCCCACGGTGTGAACTCATCACGCTCAGGGTCTGCATCTGCCGGAAACCCTGAGCCTCCCGCTCACTCTCACTGTGCTCCTTCAGCGCCTGTGGGCTCCTCCAAGGCCCGAAAACCTTGGGAGATTTGGGGGCTCTGCCTGAGTGGTGTCCTGAGGAGACACATGCCCCCTTGCCACATCCCTGCAGACGCAGACCCATTGACAAGGCCTAAAACAGAAAGTGACAGTTACGACAGGACACCTGACTAGCGGGTGCACGGATCAAAGGGGAGGGCAGAGACACATCTGTCTGTTCTGAACCCGCCTCCTGTCACTTCATGCAGGGTGACAGGCTGGCTGTGACCCTGAGCAGCCTCCTGCTTGTGGCAGGGCCCCACTGTGTCTGGCTGTGAGACTCGCAGGACTCCTGGGGCCCCCAGAGATGTCAGCTTTGCATTTCAGCGCTAGACGCTAGACCTTCTGGTGGCCATAAACTCACCGGCAGGCACAAAGTAAGGAAGGGAAGTGGAGAGGAAACGCCACCGGCCTGTTTCCCTCTGCCATTCCTACGCCCATGCCTTAGTTCCTCACGCTCTGTAACGGACACCAGACGGGGTGGCTTGAGAACTGCAGCAGAGGCCACGATTCTGGGGCTGGGGGCTGAGATCAGGGGCTGGCACGGCTGGTCCTGAAAGGGCCCCCTTCTGGGTGGCGGGTGTTGCCTTCTTGAAATTCTCATAAGCAGTAGGAGGATTGAAAAGATCTCAGCGCTCTTTCTCTTTTCTAAGAATTATTTAATTAATTAATTAATTTTTAAAATTTGTTATATGGCACATGCACTCACCAGAGAGAGACAGAGAAAGAGAGGAGGGAAGTGAGAGGAAGCAAGCTGCCAGGTCCAGGACTCGAACCACAGTTGACCATGTGGGAGTCCAGTGTCTCAACCACCAGGCCACCTGCTGGCTCCTCAACACTCTCTCTCATAAGGGCACAAACTGTACTCATGAAGGGCTCCAGCTCATGATCTGATCACCTCACAAAGGCCCCGCCTCTTAATACCGTCACAGCGAGGGTTAGGGTATTAACACAAATATAGGGACACACATTCAGACCACATTTGCACAAGGCTGACCCTGGCCGTGGTCGTGTATTTCCAGTCATGGTCAGAGGAAACACAGTAACCCAGGGTACGGTGAGATGCTGGCTGTGGGGCTGTCCAGGAAGCGCCCTGGGCACCGTGCCAGGCTCCGGCTTTTAGAATAATCAGAATCCTCTTCACTACTGCTCCTTAGCTCAAAGGTCTGCGCTTCTCAGCTCCGCTCTACGAACACTCCTTACACCGTCTCCCGTCTTCACTTGTGGTGTCCCACCTGCTCTCTCTGCCCTCGGGTCCTTGTCCTGGGCCACCTGCCCAGCACCCCCTGCATGGACAGTCACTCCTCTGAGCACATGGGGTCGGGATCAGGCAGGTCTGAGTCACGCTGTCCTCAGGTTAGTGGATGGGCAGCAGGTGGTGAGAGCACCATAGACATACACATTCATTTTATTAAATCATTTCTCATTTTATCTTCAAGAGAAAAAAAGAAACGGGAGATCCACTTTCTGGCTCCTGGTGACTGATGAAATCCTTCATTCCAGACAAGCTGGTTCAATGCCCACCCCCATGTACGGCAGTTTGTATTATCCATTTGCCTCAAAATCCTCTTTTCCTTTTATACAAATCACTGCTAGAACTGTAAGTACTTTTTTTTAAACATAGAATCCTCAATAGCTAGCACATGGAAGACACTTCACAAATATTGGTATAATTCAATATTTTTGTCGTTGTCAGAGAGAGACTTTTGCTATAGGATGAGCATTTCCTCCACTCTCCTAGGATCTTAGGCACACATGTGCCCAGAGGGAATTTCAAGCCTCCAAGTCCAGGACTCGAACCACATTCAGCCATGTGGGAGTCCAGAGCCTTAACCACTATACCACCTACTGGCCCTAATTTGTTTGTTTTGAAATTAAGATCAGTGGGGCTTGCAGGCGGCACGGTGGTTAAGATGCCAGACTTCCACATGGAAGTCCACAGTTCAAGTTCTGGACCTGGCAGCTTGCTTTCTCTCTCTCTCTCCCTTCTGCCCCCCCATCTCTGGTGAGCGCACATACCCTATAGCAAATTTTTAAAAATAATAATAAATAACATTAAATAAATATTTTTTTTCTTTTAATTAAGGGCCAGTTCAGTTGGGACCTATTTCAATTGTGGGATTGCTTAAGTGCTTCTTTCCTCTAACTGTCTTTTCTTATGTTGTCCTAAATTACCCATATTCCACTGTGGTCCCCTGAGGATTCCTCTAACCACAAATTCATCTGGGATGGACAGCACACTAAACCAGGAAAATCTTGATGTGGATTAAATTACCCAAGATTAAAAGGTCAATGGCTTTATAAGACCCCAGAAAATAAGACAAAGAATAGATGAGCTGTAAAGGAAAAGAAAGTTCTAGAAACTTCCCAATTTTGTCCAGGCTCTCAACTCTTTCTCTGACAAGAAACAGAGTAAGTCAGAAGATAGACTTCCTTTCCACTGTAAAATGAAAGGGCTACTTAAAATTAAGTTTCCACCAAATAGATTGATCAAGGTGCCAATTGATAACCATACTGCTTTTTCCCATTATTTTTTGGAAAGATTTTTTCCACCAGGGATGGGTCTAGCTTTTGGCATCCTGCAACATAACTTGGAGGGTCTTGTTTAAGAACAAATACAAAATGCCTGTGGTCATGACGGACACAAAACAACTTTGGCTACTCCACCGTGTGCAGAAGTGTGAGTGGTGATGGTGAAAACTGCTGGTCTTCTCAAGTTTTGCACAAATAGATGATCATATGAAGATCAATGTAATCACATGTGGTCATGTGACACACCTTTGCCCGAGAGGCTTGGGATGGCTGCACACGGAAGGAGCCCTGGGAGCCTGGCTCAGCACCCCCTCATCTTCGTCCAGGGTCCAGCCTGTGGCGTAGCAGCAGCCTGGTGCTCTGCAGGCCTGGACCCACCCAGGAAGCTCCCGGGTTTGAATCTGAGCACTCCAGGTATGAAGCGTGCCTGTGGTCGGGGCTGGCTGAGTGGACCGTGACATGAAGGTCCTATTGGGGATGTCTGTCTCTCTCTACCATCTCATAGAGGAAATAAATCTTTTTTTTTTTTTTCTTTTTGAAGAGAGAGGGTTTTGTTTGTTTATTTTTATTTATTTATTTATTTATTTATTTATTTATTTATTTGCAATAGGGTACATGCACTCACCAGAGAGACAAAGAGGCAGAAAGTGATAAATCACCTTCCCAGGGGAGATGGACATGCCACAATCCCTTCTCCTCCATTCTTTTCTTGGGATCTTGGGCACGTACACACACACATGCCTGGTGAGTTTTATGCCACCAGGTCTGGGACTCAATCTGTGGTCAACTGCGTGAGAGTCCAGCAACATAACTATTACACCATCTGCTGGTCCCAATTTTATTTTTTTAAGAGAGATTTTTGCTATAGAGCGTATGCACTTGATGGGGAGAGAAAGAGAGGAAGCGAGAAATCATCCCCTGGGGGTGGGGGGTGGAGATAGCCATGCCTCAATCCCTTCTGCTCCATTATTCTCTTGGAATTTTGGGCAAACACACACACACATACACACATCTGGCATGAGTTTCAACCCTGAAACTGCAGTCGGCCATGTGGGAGTCCAGCGATGAAACCATTATGCCATCTACTGGTCCCTAAATAGTCCTTTAAAAAAAAAAAAAAAAAAAAAAAAAAAACCTTGGGGACCAGCAGGTGGTGTGGTGGTTAAGGCACTGAACACTCCCACATGGCCAACCACGTTCAAGTCCCAGAGCCTGGTTGCTTGCTTTCTCTCTCTCTCTCTCTCTCTCTCTCTCTCTCTCTGGTAAAATTAAAATAAAGGAATGAATAAATAAAATTAAATGAATAATTCTTTTTTAAAAAATCCTAATCCACCTCACCCTCTCTCCCTCCTAATTCCTGCAGAGAGCACCCATTTCTTACTTCATACTGATGATACAAAGCCTCTTGGGCACTTTATGTGTTGAGCTATTCTCTGTCTTTTTTCTTTAGTCTGTAACAGCTCATCTTTGAATCTTCTCGCCCACTGCTTGTCCTCACCATGGTGAGTCTACAGACAGAGCCTTTGGTTTGAGTCATCGTCACCACATACCTCCTACGTGGAGGGCTGTGCTCAGCCCTGGGGATACAGCCCAGCCCTGGGGATACAGCCCAGCCCATGGGATACAGCCCAGCCTATGATATACAGCCCAGCCTATGATATACAGCCCAGCCCGTGGGATACAGCCCAGCCCGTGGGATACAGCCCAGCCTATGATATACAGCCCAGCCCATAGGATACAGCCCAGCCCGTGGGATACAGCCCAGCCCATGGGATACAGCCCAGCCCATGGGGTACAGCCCAGCCCGTGGGATACAGCCCAGCCCGTGGGATACAGCCCAGCCCATGGGGTACAGCCCAGCCCGTGGGATACAGCCCAGCCCGTGGGATACAGCCCAGCCCGTGGGATACAGCCCAGTCCATGGGATACAGCCCAGCCCATGGATACAGCCCAGCCCATGGGATACAGCCCAGCCCATGGATACAGCCCAGCCTATGATATACAGCCCAGCCCATGGGATACAGCCCAGCCTATGATATACAGCCCAGCCCATGGGATACAGCCCAGCCCGTGGGATACAGCCCAGCCCATGGGATACAGCCCAGCCCATAGGATACAGCCCAGCCCATGGGATACAGCCCAGCCTATGATATACAGCCCAGCCCATGGGATACAGCCCAGCCTATGATATACAGCCCAGCCCATGGGATACAGCCCAGCCTATGATATACAGCCCAGCCCATGGGATACAGCCCAGCCTATGATATACAGCCCAGCCCATGGGATACAGCCCAGCCCATGGGATACAGCCCAGCCCATGGGATACAGCCGAGCCCGTGGGATACAGCCCAGCCCATGGGCTATAACCCAGCCCATGGGATACAGCCCAGCCCATGGGATACAGCCGAGCCCGTGGGATACAGCCCAGCCCGGGGGATACAGCCAAGAACACAAGAAACAGGTGCCAGGAGGTCCAAGAGGCTTCCAGGAGGAAGACGACAACCAGACGAATGACCCCAAATCAGAGACTGAGACAACAAAGAAAGCAGGGAATGTGGTCGAGAAGGAATGCAGGATCTGGGACAGCCCCTCTGAGGAGGTAGCGTGTAAGGTGAGACCTTAGTGACAAGAAAGAAACCGTCATTCAAGCTGGTCAAGATTATGGATCAATGCAAAGTCCCATCGATCAGTGCAAAAGCTGCCCAAAGGCCAGAAAGCTGACCAGCGTGGCCCTACAAGAGGTCAGGACTTGGGGGTCAGGGTACTGAGTTCGAATTTTATCCCAGTGCACTGAGAAGCCTCCAAAGGGAACCACAATGTCAACGTGATAGAATATACAGGATTTTTAAAAATTCATTTATTTCTCCCATAAGGGAGAGAGACAGCTCTATTTTTTATCTTTTTTCTTCCTTTTTTCTTTTTCTTATTATTGACACTGGACACATGGGCTCATCAGAGAGAGACACAGACAAGGGGTGAGGGGGCATAGGGAGCATCCACCGATGGGGTGTAGTCACGGCATAATTCTTTTCTCTGTCTGGCCAGAATTTGAGGTGCACACAAACACACAGTGTGTTTTTCAAACCACTGGGCCAGGATTTGAACTTGGTCAGTCATGTGGCATCCAGCTCCCAGTGTGCAGGGCCAGTCACAGGTCTGCTTTTCCAAATACTTTCCCTGGATATTGTATACACGGGGGTGGAGGATGAAGAATATTGGGAAAAAATAGAAAGGCAGTTCATTCCAAATGTTTCCTTTAAATATAGATAAAATTGATTTCCCTAAACTGGGAGCACAGAATCAGCTCCAGTTACACCACCGTAGACTCAAATCCCAACTCAACTACGTACAAGCTTTGTGTTCTTGTATTTCTCTGAACCTCGGTCTCCTGATCACTAGAATCAGTGAATATCTTCATGGTATTTTAGTGGGGATTAACTAATATCATGAAAATAAAACACAAGCTTGTCACCAGGCAAAATGGCCATTCTTCTCTCCCCCCAGATGAGCACTTGGCCCCGGCACAGCTCTCCGATGTGGTTGAGCAGATGTGTTTGTCGCCCTTCACTTGCAATTCAGCCCCCTCTTGAGTGAGCCTTTGAAGCCCATCTAATCTTATAGAACTGCTTTTGTGGGTGAGACATCTCTGAGAAGTTCAATTGTGTTTTGGTCCAAAATCATTTGCCATTCTCCTGTCCCTAACACACAGGTCCCTGTGTGTTGACCTAACCAATCGGTAGTGTTCGGAGTAATACATCATGAGGCCAACGGCGCCTTAACGATGTATTACATTAATATATCATCAAAGCCATGGCATTGTTATGATAGATGGCTTTAATACATCATTGGGGTGCCATAGTTTTAATGATATATTACTCAAAACCATAGCAACAGCTAGAAAGATCAAGATAAGTTTTGTATTTTTCAAACTTATTCTCAATAAATGCAATTCTTTAAAGTTCCCACAATAAAATATGTGTTCAAAGGAAATACAAAGATGCAAGTTGTCCTGATAGGTAAGCGTCTAGATCGTTCCTTGGTCATCCTGCTTCACTATTCACTACATACTCTGCACCCAAGTTCATTGTAGGATAACTTACTCAGCTCTCAGGAAATAGTATCACTACTCAGTGTGTGACTCTGTGCAGTTCCCAAGAATCTCCAGTTTAATGCTTTAAAAAAAAAAAAAATTGGGACCAGCAGTTAGCGTAATGGCTATGTTGCTGGACTCCCACGTAGTCGACCGCGGTTCGCATCGCGAACCCGGTGGCTTAGAACTCACACTGGGTGCATGTGCATGTGTGCCCAAGATCCCGAGAGGAGAATGGAGGAGAAGGGATTGCGGCGTGGCCATCCCCCCTGGGGGGTGATTTCTCGCTTTCTGTCTCTCTGCCTCTCTCTGTCTGTCTGGTGAGCGCACGCGCCCTATAGCAAAAACCTCTAAAAAAAAAAAAAAGAAAAAATATATTTAATTTTATCTATTATTATTACTATTTTTAAAATTTGTTATGGGGTACGTGTTCTCACCAGAGAGAGAGACAGAGAAGAAAAGTGAGAATGCAAGCTACCAAGTCTGGGACTTGAACTGCACTTGGCCATGTAGGAGTCCAGAGCCCTAACCATCATGCCACCTGCTGACCCCTCTTCAATTGTATGGTACCAGTGCTCATTAACAGAGCAGTTCTTTTTCTAATATAGTTCCAACACTTTCTTTTTTTCTATTATTATTTTTTTTTAGAGGTTTTTGCTCTAGTGTGCGTGCACTCACCAGAAAGACAGAGAAAGACAGAGAGACAGAAAGCAAGAAATCACCACCACCACCACCACCCCCGGGGGGATGGCCACGCTGCAATCCCTTCTCTTCCATTCTCCTCTCGGGATCTTGGGCACACACGCACACACGCCTGGCGTGAGTTTGAGCCACCAGGTCTGGGACTTGAACTGTGGTCCACTACAAGGGAGTTCAGTGACATAGCCATTACACTAAGTACTGGTCCCAGTTCTAACACTTTCTACCAACTTTTCCAAAGGATCCTGGATAGAAGTGTCCTTTAGTACACTGTTGGGTAAATTTGCTTTTTTTAAATGACAAGACATCTAAATTGTCCATGTCTCTAACTTCTCCTCCTTGTCATGAGTATGAGAGAAAGACAGAGAGAGAGTGTTATATACAAGATTGTGTGTTGTATATAAGATTGTGTGTCCTCCCTGAGAGATCTCCTATATGCATGTCATAGGGATTTTGCGATAGACCTAAATCTCAAATCTTCCATCTGGCAAATTTGAGCCTTCACTATTTTTAGCACATTGAGAATTAGTCAAAAAACAACAGTAGAATAATTGAACTTATTGCAACAGAAAAGTAATAATAGAAAATCCTTTCGCCCACGCCCTCATGACAAATATTTACTGTCCCATGCACTTAGAAATGGTTGGAAATGCAAACATGCACTTAGTTTGTGAACACACACACACAAACACACAAAATGGGAGACCAAGACTTTGGGGTGATGCTGCTGACCCCAAAGACACCTTCTTAAGGAGAATCTGATAGGGCCAGCAGGTGGCATGGTGGTTGAGACACTGAACTCCCACATGGCTGACCGTGGTTTGAGTCCCAGACCTGGTAGCTTGCTTTTTCACTTTCCCTCTCTTTCTTTCTGGTGAGCATATATGATCCATAGCAAATTAAAATAATAATAATAAATTATTTTAAAAAGAAGACTCTGATCTTCTAATAACCACACCTGCCTGAGTTCAACTTTTCAAATGTAATTCTTAAGAAAATTAAGGATCAATGTTATTTAGAAGGCGGTAACCCAGTTCTGGACATGGGTCCATTCCTGAAATTTCTTAAACACCGCTTTATACTCTGAGTGTCAGGCGTGAGAAGCGCATGGTCAACTCCTGCAATGTTCCCATTTCCGTGTCACAGTGTCTCTCAGCCTTTCCGCAGCACAGGCTCGAATCTGTCATGCCAGATCCCTCTAAGCACCGCTCGGGGCAGGAAAGCCTTTTCTCATTTGGAGGGCCCGACTTGAGAACTGAATTCTCTCTCCGCCTTTCTCTCTTCATCTGGGCTGAAGGGCTATGAGAAAGCCGGCTGGGGAGAATAGATGAGGCGCGATATGATGACTCAGCACCCACCGCTTCCTGCATGTGTGCAATGATCAGTTCAGTCTCAATCAGCAGACAGAGGAAGAAAAGGCCAGGGGAAGGGACAAGAAGATTCGCACCACAAAGGAAAGAATGACAAAGATCTTCGGATCGGAGATGGGAGATTTGTGGTATGGTTGGATAGGGAAAAAAAAAAAAAAGTGCTGAATGTTTTTGTAGTTTGTGCCTGAAGGTAGCTGGAGAGAGGGTGCCTGGTTGTTTATAAGCCACAATAAACCACAGAGCTATACAGGGTCTCAGAGATTGGCCCCCACCCCTGGTTTTACAACTGAGGCACGCCAAGAGCTAAGTGACACCTGTCACTCCTAGGGCCCTTCAGAGGTTTGCTGGTACATTCAGTGACAATCAAATAGCAGTGTTAAGTTTTCCTCTGCTCAGAACGCCCATCCCATGCTCATCTTCTGCACTCCCCAGGGTAGATGGCCACGCTGCAATCCCTTCTCCTTTCTGCTCCCAGGATTTGGGGCACATGCTCCCAGCACATTTTTTAAGCTACTGGGCTCAGGACTCAAACCTCATATAACCAGCCTTATGGGAGTCCAACACCTTAACCACATGCCACCTTAACCACCACCCCCTCTTTTTTAAATATATAGTTAAATATAGATGTAAATATAGTTGGATATATACAGATATATCCGATTTGCAGTTTTCTCTTTCATAAATAATAATTTGAAACGTAACATATACAAAGTAATTAGTCACGCTTCTATGGATTTTTTAAAGAAAATTAAAATCAGCGGCTTAACTGGAACTCCTGTTAGGAAACAGAAACAGAGATTACTATGCAATCTTTTATTTTATTTTTAGTGTCTTGCCATAGGGTGCGTGCACTTGCCTGAGAGAGACAGAGAGAAGGAAAGTGCAAAATTACGTTCCAGAGGGACGGCCACGCCACAATCCCTACTCCTCAAACCTCCACTTGGGATTTTGGGCACACATACACACACGTCCAGTGTGATTTATAAACCACTGGGTCCAGGACTCAAACACTGGTTAGCCATGTGGAAATCCAGCATCTTAACCACCATGCCACTGCTGACCCCACTATATGGTCTCGTCAGTAGACTTGTCTCTTTGTACATACAAAAATTAAATTACTTAAGTAAGCAAGAGTTTGTTCTCATCACATGAACACTCCATTTATAAGAGAAAGCACAGAACTGGCCTCATTGCACAGTGGTTAATGCTGTACATAGAAAGCTGGGTCCTGGGACCAGCAAATGGTGTAATAATGGTTATGTTACTGGTCTCTCACATAATCTACTGCAGTTCGAGTCCCAAAGAAGGCAGCTTAAAACTCACACCGGACATGTGTGTGTGCGTGCCCAAGGTCCCAAGAGGAGAATGGAGGAGAAGGGATGCGGCATGGCCATCCCCAGTGGGGAGGGAGAATGATTTCTCATTTTCTGTCCCTCAGTCTCTCTGGCAAATGCACATACCCTACAGCAAAAATCTTTCTTAAAAAAAGAAGAAAGCTAGGTCCACATGGCTGACCATGGATCCAATCCCATCCCTGGGAGCTTGCAAGACAAACCAGACGCAGGTGCAGGCCAGCCCCAAATCTTGACCAGACAGAGAAACAGAGGAAGAGGATTGTGCACGACCACACCCCACTGGGAGCCTGCCTCTCTCTCTCTCTCTCTCTCTCTCTCTCTCTCTCTCTCTCTCATGAGCACACCTCCTCTGGCAATTAAGACAAGAAAAGAAGAAAAAAAAGGAAAAGCACTTTAAAGTTTGTATAACAGTCTTACGAGACAACAACTGGGGAAGGATCCACCAGCTGCTCATGAATGTGTAGGAGGGCCGAAGGCTGAATACCACTCTAGGAATCCACTTCCCTGAGTCTAGGAACCACACTTCACTTCATCCCTCAGAGCATCAGAATGCACTCAGAGGCTGACAAGAACAACACAAAAGCCGGTTTCCCGTCAGGGTCAGGATGGAGTTTTTGCTTCATACAATGAGCAGATTCCTTTCCTTTTTCACTTTCCAGTGACTGTGTGTGCCCGGTAGATACAAACAATAGAACTCCTCCTTCCAAAATCTCCACTGCCCTGCATACATTACAGGGACAAAGTGACGACCACGTGACACTCTTGAGGCCAAACACTTCTGCCCAGGAAAAAAAAAAAAATGTGGTCAGGCATTCTACGTTTCCCCAGTCACCCCAGTCTCTTCTTGACCTTCCTTCCTGCTGGGGCTATATCCTTTGTTACCAAGATAACTTGTTTATAAAAGTGCTTGTATCAGTTACTGAAAACAAGCCTTACCTGGGGTGTGTTACAAAAGAAAACGTCAGGATCAAGCAAGAAATAGAAGACTCGCTGAACCTTCAGTTCCACCAAGAAGGGAATTTGAACTTTACAAGTAGCACTTGGATACGAGAATTCACTCCGCTTCAAAGTTGTGCTATGAGAACTCCTGGTCCTTTCTATCCCGTCCTCTTTCCCTGTTCTGTAATCTCTCTTAATAGTGTATTGTTTCTGGAATTTGAAAACACGTGCATGGATTTGTTACATACAAACGGCACAGCTTGTGATAGCCACACCCTGAGTATCTGCTCCGCACACGCTGCACAGTGCGACCCCAAACAAGCCTGTTCTCCTCGAAATCCTGACCCCTGGCTCAGGTACCACCCCACCTGGCCACTCTCCACCCTTCACCTGGCCATGGCTACGTATCCCTCAAGTGTCTGATGAGGAAGCCTCCCTGGGTGGTCTGGCTCTTAACTCGGGTAGATGCCTCCCCTCTGTCCCCACAGCCCACTGTCCCCTCTTCATCCTCTTATCACCCCGCTCTGTAGATGCTTGCTCCCTTCTCTAGCTCCTTCCCAAGACAGGTTCTTTGGGGAGAGGGACTCCATCTTTCTAACCACAACACACCCAACCCAGCACCAAACAGGGCTTTGCCCTTTGTAGACGGCTCACTGCCTCTCTGCAGAATGAGTAAGTAGACTTGATCTCTACATGTGTAGACATTGTAGGTTGGACAATGAAGAGCAGAGAGTTATTCCTGCACAAAGGACTGCACGTTGGATCATCCCTACTCCCTCTTGCCTCCTTGTTCTAGGCTACTACGCTCTTTATTCCTTGAACAGGCTCGGCTCTCGCCCACCTAAAATGTCATCCTCCAGGTCTTTGTGCTGTGTGTCCCTCATAGCTCAACCTCAAGTTTGCCTCCTTAAAGAGCCCTCCCCTAGCCAGGTGAAATGAACTACCTAAGACCTTGATGTCATTTCACATGTCGTATTTCTCACATAGCTCATAATACCTGATCTTTTCAAAGAATTGTTTTAGTTGCCAGAGTACACGTGCACATGTGTATGCATGACACACACACACACAGAGACAGACAGACAGAGAGAGAGAGAGAGAGAGCATATGTGCATGCTCAACAGGGTGTGGTCACACCGCAATCCTTTTTCCTCCTTTTCTCCAACCCATCAGGCTTTGGAGCACCCATACACACAACCTGGTGTTTTTCAAGCGGTCACAGCTGGGACTTGAACTGTGGTCAGGTGGTCATGTGAGATCTGGCTCCCAACACACAGTGCTTAACCACTTCACTTACGGGCCAGCCCCTGATCTCTCATTTCTGGATTTATTTTGACCTCACTGTCGCTAGACTGTATGAGCTCAATGAAGGTGGAGACACATCTGTCACATTCACAGCTTTGTCACCAGAGCCCCAAACCTCACTGGTTTATAGCAGGTATTGAATGAATGAATGAATGAACAATGAAAAGATCTAAAAAAAATCTAAACAAAAAAATCTAAGTAAAAGATTATCATGAAAATACGGAGAAAGTTCTTTGACATTAGCTAGAAAAACTACTAGATTTATGTGATACTGATGGACAGCAGTGTTGTTTGATGCACTTTTCGCCACCCTCGAGTATACCAAGGCCGCGACGCTCTCCAAGGACACCATAAACTTCAGATGATGTTTCGCACCTGCACAGCTGGTGGTTAAGGAGCCGGCTCGGTGGGCGGGGAGCACAGCTGGAAGATGCATGAGGAAATAACCCCTGGGGCCAACTGGTGGTGTGGTTGTTAAGACAGCCGGATCCGACATGGCTAACTACGTGGTTCAAATCCTGGACCTGGCGGCTTGAAAACACACCTGACACACGTGCATCTGTGCCTGAAATCCTGAAGGAAAGAGAGATGGAGGAGAAGGGGTTATGTCGTGACCATTCCCCATGGAAGTACTTCCTCACCTTCCTTCTCTGTCTCTCTCTGGAAAGCATACATGCCCTTTGGCAAATATTTAAACATTCAAAAGAAAAATAATCCCTTAAGAAGACTGGACAAGTGACTTGGCAAGAAGAGCTATGGAGAAAAAACTGAGTCCCTCTTAAAGTATCCAGAGGGATTCGAGTTTTACCAGAATATTTCAAATCTACCAATGAGTTCAGAAATGTTGATCCCTGGCTGTTTCTTGTATCTTCTGAAGCATAGAACCAACATCTGGATATATATACCTCTCACTAATGGGGAGACGACAGAGACCCGAACATCTGCAGGTTCTAAGACTTGGAGCAGCACCCAGCAGACCCATGGGCTTGAAATTCCTGTTTTCTGGACACCTTTGGATGAAGAGTACCATCACTTTTGGAGTTAAGAGACTGCCTCTATCCTTCTGCGAGCACTCAGACCCTTGAGTTATAAGGCACAGGAAAACTCGCCATCCCAGTGGCCCCAGAACTAGCTGGCACAGTTACCCGTCCCAGACTTAGACTGTTAAGTGCTATTGCAAGAGCTTGCATCTGGGCTCCACCATTTCCTAACTGCATGACCTTGGGCAATTCCTTAACCTCTCAGAGCTACCATATTTCATCAGTTATGAAATAATAGAAAAGGGGGAGAGTAGGTGAGATGGTGGCTAAGGCACTGGACTCCCATATGACCGAATGCAGTTCAAGTCCCAGACTTGGTGGCTTGCTTTCCCTCTTTCTCTTTCTCTCTCTGGTAAGCATATGTGCCCTATCGCAAATTTAAAAATAATGGGGCCAGCAGTTAGCGTAATGGCTATGTCGCTGGACTCCCACATAGTCGACCGCGGCTCGAGTCCCAGACACGGTGGCTTAAACTCACGCCGGGCGTGTGTTCGTGCGTGCCCAAGATCCCTAGAGGAGAATGGAGGAGAAGGGATTGCGGCATGACCATCCTCCCTGGGGGGGTGATTTCTCGCTTTCTATCTCTCTGTCTCTCTCTGGCTGGCTGGCGAGCGCACGCACCCTATAGCCAAAAACCTCTAGATAATAATAATAATAATAATACATATAATTAAATAATTATTTTTTGAAAATAAAATAATACTACCATGTCAGGTTACTGACAGGGCTAAACAACCAAAGGTATTGGGTGATTGGAAAAGGTCATGACATATTTTTTCAATGCAAAAATGTATCATGACAGGGCCGGCGTGGTAGTTAAATGCACTGGACTCCCACATGGCTGACCGTGGTTCAAGTCCTAGACCTGGTGTCTTGTTTTCTCACTCCCCTCCCCCCCGAGCAAACTAGAAAATGAACAATGATAAAGTTAAAAAAATGATTTTTAAAAATGTATCGTGACTTTTCCAACAACCCATTATATACAACCCTTAGCAAAGGAAAAACACACAATGATTGTGGTTGTCATAATTATTGTCATCATTAATAAATAAAAGCAAATTTTACTTATGTAGCAAATTTATATTATGTAACAAATTTTACAGACCTGAGAATTGAGGCTCAGAAAATTTAGTTACATAAACGCATTTACAAAGGAGCTACCAAAGAAGAGTTCAAAGTCCAAAGCTTAGATTGCTACACACTGTTCCTCGAGGTGCCCCTTTTTGGGAAATCTCCTTGAAATGTTGGCTCTACCCACCAATATGGCAGGCTATTAACAACATGTTATTGCTTCTCTAAAAGGAATTATATTGTATATCCGCAGGATGAGACTCACCATGCTGGGGCTATAATTAGTTCATGTCCATTAAATAGCAGTTGCACAACTTCCTAGTAATTTACTGGTATCCTAAATTATAAGGCAGCTTTTTAAAAATGTTTTTTTCCTGCATCATTTTTCCCTGTTGGTCACATCTGAGTCTCTTAAACTAGAATAAGGACAAGCTAGTTTTTGCATGGCAGAGCAATCGTCTGACTATATCCTGATTTTTACCAACAAGGAAAAGTGAAAGTACATGTGGCAACTGAGAAAATATCACATGAACTCCAGCGAGACTGACTGCAACAAGTCTGTCTTTTGTCCCACCTTAGAGACACCTGAGCCAGCAGGTGGCAGAGGTGGGAAGGCTCTGGACTCCCACATGGCCAACCCCAGTTGAACTGGACCCAGCAGCTTAAAGCTCACGCTCTGTGTGTGTGTGTGTGTGTGTGTGTGTTCAAAATCTCAAGAGGACAATGGAGGAGAAGGGACTGTGGTGTGGCCATCCCCGCCTGGAGGGTGATTTCTCACTTTCTGTCTCTCTGTCTCTGTCTCACTGACACATGCCCTATAGCAAAAATCTCTCAAAAAAAGAAAGAAGAAAAGAAACACACTTGTAAGAAGTATCTTTAGTTCATGTGTGATATTCTAGGATGTTAAATTGATTATAAACAGATTGATCGGGTACAGTGTGCACTGTTGAGCAAGGAATTTTAAATCAATGACAGTATTTGACGGTCTTTAAAGAGATCAGCAACACTTTGTAACAAATTGAAAAAAGGGATGCTGGGTTTGGTATCACTCCCAAAGCTACTGCAAGAAAATAGACTTTCAGAAAACCTTAAATTAAGACATATTATAAAAGTGAAAAGCAGAACAGTCATATCTTCTATAAAAATGAAATTTATTTGCATCCATTTAGAAAATTTAAAGTAAATCAATGCTCCATAAATTACAGGTACCCGAAATTGAGCAGCAGCTGGTTTAAAAGAAGGATAATTTACACTGTTCTTTAATATGGTATTAAACAGAACTATAAGCACAGCCTGGAAAGTGAAGCAGTTGCAAAGCATACCGATTGTCCTGTCGGCTCTGCATCCCTCAAAATGTACCTGTGCCCCTAAAAATGTACCTGATACATTTTAATGACATTCAAAAATCCTAGAGATACCAGGAAATACAAACTTGTCAGGGCTGAATGGCGGACTTGAGCCAGATATCCCTGTCTATGAAACCAGAGGGCCTTGTCTCACTCCCCATCAACTCCACTGCATTTGTACAAGTTTCATTTACATTTTCTCATCCAATTACATCTTGCTAGGTTCCTCACCACAATTTATAGCAAACTTTGCAAAGCTTTTGACCTGTATCGTCTTATTAAACTTTTATGAAAAATCAATGGCATTCCATCATCTCGCGGGGCTGTTCCTCACACAGTTGTCAGTGTGAGCAGAGAACTCTATTTATCTCCAAATCTGGAAGAGAGATGTTCGAACTGCAAGTTTTCATTTTTACAAGCAAGGATCCAATACAACGAGAGTCTTTTCTTTTTCTAACATACAGCATTTCTAGAATAGCTACCCAGTAAAGTAAGCCTGAAAGGAAAACAAAAGAGGACATGGAGCTTGTTTTTCTACGTTTAATCATTAATTTGGGGAGGAGGAGGGGGGAACCAATGGTGTCCTCCTCCCACGAGCAGAGGGAGGCCTCAGGATGTGAACCTGGGACCTGCCCTTGGGGACCCAGCACTGCAGGGCCTTGTCACCACTATGGCAGCAGCTGGCATTCTCACTGGCTCTTCCTCCAGAATCATGCTTCGTCCTCTGGACCACAGAGAGCCCAGGAAGTTGACATGCCAAAGCAGCAAGATGTTCAAGGAACAGAAAAGGGCCTACAGAGATGGGTCAAGAGGAAGAAACTGTCCTGGTGCCGGAGGGACATGCCACACCTTGGAGCTCAGATACATCCTCCCAACCTCCTCACCCACCACGTCCGATGTAGGGCTTTGTTAATGGTTCACATTTTTAAAGAAATGGCAGATGGTCTCCCACTCCTTTGCAACCAACAATACAAGCCCTTCCTTTCCTCTGCTTAGTCTCCCAAGGGCGCCAGGTGAGGCTCCTGAACATTCCAATGAGAAAAGTGAGCCAAGACAAGAAGCAGGTAGCGAGCATCGCGAGTCCACGCCCGCTCCACCAGGCATACAACGTGTTTCTACCCTCTCCCAGTTCCAGCCACCTGCAGGACACCTCCGTTTGACTTCCATACAGGTTGCTCAAACTGGGTTTATCCAAACCTTCCGTCGGTCGTCTCCCCCGCCCTACAGCTATTCTGATGGTGTGTAACGCCATTTCCTGATAACGTGGGCCAGAAATCGGAGGGCCAGCCGGAGATCCTCTTACCTTCGAACTGGTGCTTACATCAGCACCTTCTCTTCCCCACCCCACGCTGAGCCCTCACTTCGTCCTCACGGCCAACACAGGAGCCTTCAGAATTTCTCCCCTGGACTCCCACAAGAGGGTCCCCACTGTTTTCTTTGTCTCCCAACTTGGCTGTGTAAATTTATGAGAAACTGACACCATAATGATCTACCTGAGCAAAATTCTGACACACACGTCTCTGTAAGATCCCTTTGGGGAACCAGCAGTTGGCGTAATGGTTATGTCACTGGATTCCCATGTAGTCGACCACGGTTTGAGTCCTGGACTCAGTGCTTAAATTCACGCCGGGTGCATGTGCGTGCGTGCCCAAGATCCCGAGAGGAGAATGGAGGAGAAGGGATTGCAATGTGGTCATCCCCCCTGTGGGGTGATTTCTTGCTGTCTCTCTGTCTCTCTCTGTCTTTCTGGTGAGCACACACCCTATAGCAAAAACCTCTCCCCCCCAAAAAAAAAAAATCCCTTTGGGACTCCATCGCTATCACCTCCAGTTCCTCTAGGAGAGGGAGTCGCACTTTCTTCTCAGTCCTGGGCCCACCGCTGTCATTTCCTGAGCACGCCGTGTGTGCCAAGCCATGAGCCTTGATTTGCTGCAAAAACTGTTTGACAGAGTCACAGACTCCTTGCAAAAATGCCTCCCTTTTGCATCCTGGGATTTGATGACTTGTGTTTTATTTCTGTTCAGGTTGAAAATATGAGAACAAGTGACAGTCACCCTGAAACCCACATGACACCCTCTTTTGCCATAAGTCTCTCCCTCCCTTTTGACTTTAATGGCCCGAGTAACCTTCTTGAGGGAGGAACAGAACCCCTGACAAGGCACCCACAGATGCTCCTCCACCTAAACCTTCTGCGGTTGGCTGGGGCAAGGGCTCCGAGGAGACCAGAGAGTTAAGACAACACAACAGGGGCCCTGGTGGCACAGCAGTGAGGGGACAGGACCCACATGGAGAATGCCCTGGGCGCATGTCTGGGGACTTCTCTGAGCATGCAGGAGGTGGATCCTGGCAGGAGGACCCTCCTGGGAGTGCCCATTTCTGTCTCTCAAGGAAAAAATATTAAAAAAAAAAAAAAAAGTCAAAAAAGAAGACACAACAGACCCTGCACAACAGGCTAGTTTCTACCTACAAAGATGTGAAAGGACAGCCTCGTCACACATACTGGTAGCTGAGAGACCAGGGTCCTACACCACCCTGCCACTTGGAAAGGAGGCCTCGAGTCACAGCCTTAACCGCAGTGAGCCTGAGTCTCCTCACCTATAAAGAAGGATCCTCTCAAGAGGATGGAGCCCGCCAGGGTTGTGGGTAGCCTGAGCACTTAGCACTGATTCCGCAGGGCCAGAGCCCCACAAAGCCCAGTTACTGCTAATACTATCCGCACGTGGCCTCACGAGCACGTCGGCCAGCTACCCTGGCTTTCCATGACCTGTTTCCTTTATTTTCTAGACCCACTCTGGGGTACGCAAGACAGCCCTGCTCAATTTAACGAGAATCCAATCAAGCTAAGATGCGTTTTCCAAACATTCTAAGATTCTCCTTTCTCTAAATGCCCCCGACAGCCGAGCGTCCCCAGGACTTGCTCTCGGGTCTTTTCTGGTCGTGGTTCCTTGGCCACTTCTCTGGCACCGGGAGCCTGGCCGGTTCCTGCCGCAGCCCTCTTCCTGGCCGGTTCCATTCAATGAGCCGCCTCTTCCTCACGTGCGTCTAGAGCGAGAGCACGTCTCCCCGCGTTAGACTAGAAGGCCCCTTGCAGATCACGAGGCTTTGCTTACTAAACACGTGCCCCAGGCCCGGGGAAAACAAGCGCAAGTCCCTGAGCTCCAGAGGGGGCTGTGACCTTAAGTTACTCCATCTTCTTTGTCAGCAGTTGGTTCAGGAGCCAGGGATCCCTTGACCCAGGGATTGATTTAGAAATGGGCATGTACAGGGTGGTGGTGTGCTGGTTAAGGTGCTAGACTCCCAAATGACCAACCACAGTTCAAGTCCCAAACCCAGCAGCTAAAAGTCATGTTGGGCATGTGTGTACAGCATAAAGTTTTCTTTTTCAAAAAGATTTATTTTATTTTATTTATTCATTCATTTATTTTAATTTGACCAAAGAGAGAGACACAGAGAGAGAGAAAGTGAGAAAGAAAGCCACCAGGTTTGGGACCCGAACCGTGGTCAGCCATGTGGGAGTGTCCAGCGTCTTAACCATCCTGCCACCTCCAGGTCCCCCAGCATTAAGTTTTCTAACCAATGCGTACAGCCTCAGTTATTACCATAAGCTGTTGAGCTCAAGTGTACACCTCCATGGGGATCCTTCTTCTGAAGATCCAGACCCAGACATCAAATGCCGATATCCCACCAACCCTTCCAAGGTAACCGGAATTCACTACCTTGCTCGAAATCTTGGTCCTCTTCCTACATGTTCTCAATTGATTAACACACACTCGCAGAATCCCGGGAGCCTTCCTCCCTCCTGGTAGATCCTCTCCCTGCCCACCCCCAGCCATGCCCGGTGGATCACCAGATCCCACCGCATACACCTTTGACAGCCTGCCTAACGGGCCTTCAGCATCCAGGCCTCGCCTCTCTGGCTGAGCCCCTTCCTCCTTTCTCTCCCACACGCGCCTTGGCTAGTTCTTTAAAGTGCACCTTCCTGCTTCTGCAGAGGCTGCTTTCTTTGCCAGAAATTTGTATTCCACATTGTACACACGGCCCTGACTAACTCCTATTCATGCTGCAAGACTCAGTCACATTTTGCTTCCTCCTAACTCTTCCGGGTATGCAAACCCAGCCCTTACTTACCCATCTCGCTTTCTTACCATAGTGTGAACGGCGTTGTCTCCCCTACTACACACCGAGCTCCATGGACCGTGACATTCTCCACTGTGTCCCCAGTGAATGTCACCTGAAAGCTCTAATAAGTATCTCTGGACTGAATGAATGAATGATACTGTCCAAAGGGAAAGAAGTGCTTTGTGTTGGAAGCAAGAACACCTGGTGCCTAAAAATTGACCTGTGAATCCTAAAACTGATTTTGCAACTTCTAGCATTTAAAAAATGAAATACTAGAATGATGATAAATTGCTAAGCCGCTGTTGAAACCTTGAGCGCTGAACCACCTAAATCCTGTAATAATCTTCATAAGAAGTAACTGGAAAAAGATAAAGCATAATAATAAAAGAAATCATATCTGCCTGGCTCCATGCAAAAGTTATTAGAAGTCAAGATTTTCTCAAGAAAAGAGTCAACAAACATCTTGGCAGTGAGTTGGGAGAAGTCAACCTTCGTTAAAGTGATATTATCATAGAAAGCAAGGGGTCCGGCAGGGCCAGTCTTCTGCAACTATTCCGTTCATCTTGATGGACTCTCTGAAGGGGATTCCATTTTTCTCTGACTTTAGCCTTGATTACCATGGGGAAAAGCCTTAAATGGGATGTTCTTTTGATGATAGATAAAACATGTGTGCTGATGCGTCACACAATATCAGCTTGGTTCTCCAAGGATTTAAGTGTTTAGTCATTCTGTGGCCAACAGAGTATCATGCCCTATTTTTATGAAGCGATGTTTATAAATACAGCTGATTGTGGAGTGCTTGCTGAGATACTGAAATTTTCCTGCCTTTTCCTCAATTAGCAGCATCACACAGACCCAAGACAATTCATGAAGAATTTCTTTAAGAAAAATAGGTAAGCAACACTGGGTACTAGTCGAAATGTAAATTGTTCAAACTATTAATGATGAGACAACCTTGTGCGATAAAGGTTGTCAGAAAAAGGTTGTGGACACGTCAAAAGATGAATGAAAGTAATTTGGGAAAAGAAGGAAATCTTACAACGTTAGACTCGAAGACCCCTTACAGATCACACGGCTTTGATTATGAAGCATGTTCCCAAGGCCCAGGGAAAACAAGTGCAATAATATTCTAGCTACTATCTTTTAGATTCCATAGGCGCTTATATTTGGATTGAGTGTATTTCATCCCTAACCAGATAATTAAGTGCTGCATTTTTAATTCTTTGTAAAGCCACTAAGTCTTGGTCATTTTATTTTACTTTACTTTTTGCGATTATATTGGGATAGACTCCCTTGACTTTTCACTGCATGTTTACTGTGATCACATCATATATCAGACACGTTACAGGGAGACCTACTGTCAGATTAATACAATCTTCCCAGCTTTAATCTTGGGCTCTTTTATAAATCAGAGTGCAGGGTATTGAAAGATCTCTCCATCAATTACTACAAAGCAAAAATGTTTCTCTTAGTATAATAATTAAAGCAGAAGCTGCAAATAAATGTCACAACTGTTACAGAACCAAATCATTCAGAAGTATCAATTCTCTCTCAGAATGCTCGCTTTGTCTGCTATTCAGTAACAGCACACGAGCATTTATTTTCTATACTGATACTTTCCTTTCTGAAGTACTTGGATGGCACTGGATGCCCAGGACACCTACCACCAGCTTATACAAGCCAATGAGCAGGGGGAAGCTGGAAATTGGGGTGGCAGATCAGCTTCCTTTTGTAAAACAAGTACTTTTAAAAATTAGTAGAATTTATAGGCTGGTCCAATAGCACAGCAGTTAAGCACTGCAGAGAGGAAGCTGGATCCTACATGGCTGACCAGGGTTCAAGTCCCAGCCCCATAAGCTTGAAAAACATGCCAGGCATAAGTGGAAGTGTCCAAGATCCCCCACAAGAGAAGAATTGGAGGAGAAAGATTGAGGTGTGATCGGGCTCTAGGAATGAGGGATGCTTTCTCTTTCCTTCTCTCTCCTTTTTTTCTTCTTTCTCACATCTACGTATATACCCTCTGGTCTAAGACCATCAATAGCATTTAGAAGAAAATATATGCTTACTGTATGTAATTCAAAAATATTTAAAAGAATTAGTAAGTTTTAGGAGGAATAAAGACAAAAGAAAACCAAGACATCCTTCTCTTGAGACAGAATCAAGAAAGAGGGGTGGCCAGCAGGTGGCATGGTGGTTAAGGTGGTGGACTCCCACATGACCAACTGCGGTTTGAGTCTTGGACCCTGCAACTTGAAGAGCATGCCGAGCACATGTGAGTATATGCCCAAAATCCCAGGAGGAGAATGGAGGAGAAGGGACTGCAGCATGGCCATCCCCCCAGGGCAGTGACTTCTCACTTTCCCTCTCCTCATCTCTTTCTCTCCAGCAAGCACATGCACCCTATAGCAAAAACAAAAACAAAGTATGAAAAATTAAAATTGGCTCACCAGAAGATTTTCAGGGAAGAGAAACAGAAATCTCAAGTCGATAGCTTTCCACAACATAGTCTGAACTTGGACTGTACCTAAATTCGTATTTAAGAGTATGCCGCATCATCTCACAAATGCAAGAGAATACAATATCAATCTCACTTGAAGGAATTTTTGTAGTTGATATGATTATAAAGGTGCTGAGAAGTGTCTGCTTATTTCCAGAAATAGCTCTCCAACCAAGCAAACTAAAGTCTAAAATTGCAGAATTTGATATCCTTAGCTTTGACATTTATTTTAAAATATAGATAGCCCTCCGAAACGTTGACTAGCAAAGTGTCATTTATTCTTGAGTGTGAACTAGTTCATCATCATCTTTCAAAGTGTTGATGATGGAAGCAGTGTGAAGAAGAAGAGGCGAGAGTGACCCCCCGAACCAACCAAAGCCTGTGTGCCGCTGCATCCCCGCGTCCAGCGCCTATGTCCCGCTGTCGTCGCCAGCATGCCCAAGGGAAAGGCTGAAGGGGATGCTAAAGGAAAAAAAGCCAAGGTGAAGGACGCACCACAGAGAAGGTCTGCAAGGTTGTCTGAGAAGCCTGCTCCTCCAACGCCAGAGCCCAAGCCTAAAAAGGCCCCTTCAAAGAAGGGAGAGAAGGTGCCCAAAGGAGAAAAGGGAGAAGCCAATGCTGGCAAGGGTGGGAATAACCCCAGAGAAAATGGAGATGCCAAAGCAGACCAGGCACAGAAAGCTGAAGGTGCTGGCGATGCCAAGTGAAGTGTGTGCATTTGTGTAACTGTGTACTGGTGGTGACTATACAGTCTGAAATACTATTTTTTATCAGGTTTCATAAAAAGGCAGAATTTTATTTTACCTCTTTTTAAAGCTATGTTGTTAGCACACAGAACACTTCATTGTTGTGTTTTGGGGACAGGGCGTTTGCTACTAATAGAGTGTCTCTGAAGTGGATCGATTTGGACATCTTTCCTTCTAGTTTTGAGAGACTTTCTCTTGGCTCCCAAGAGGAGGGATTCCCTGACACACAGCCACCTTGGCACAGATGCCTTGGGGTGTGGAAAACTGAACAGTTTTTTATGTTCCCTCCCTCTCTGCCTTCAGCATAGACTTAACTCCCTTACGCCAGAGACCTGTGGGGACCTGACCACAGAAATTTGGCTATACCAGGCAATCTGGACTTCCCACTGACATTCAGATGGCGTCCTTCAGAGGAGCAGCAGTTCATTTTCTATAGTGTTGGAACTTCCGGTTGGTAATTCTGCCATTTTCATTTCCTGAAAATCAGGGTCAGCTCATGAAAAGCTGTTAAACAACATGCTAAATGTGAAATGTCAACCCTCTCTCTAAACTTTCCCTGTTCAGAGCATCAAATGAAGACTTCGTTGGATTTTATAGTGGCTTTCTGATTTTGGTAGTCCATTGAAGAAGGGACTTTGAAAGTTGTTGTATACTATTAATGACTGTCTGCCCATGTCCTGCCTGAAAAACCATGATTATTTATGAAAAGTATCTTTAATAAAGCTGGATACAGTTTGGCTTGGGAGAAAAAAAAAAATGTGTTGATGAGGGACTCAGAAATAAAGACTCTAGATACCCACAAGCTAGAAAGAAGCGAAAAGAACCAGGAGGTTGCCAGCTAGACTTCAGCTAATTCGATTTTTGGCCAAAGCCAAAGAAATCTTTACCTTTTGAGCAATTTAGTGAAGATGAAGTGCTGGAACTCAAATAACCAGCCAAAGTTCAATTGTCGTTAACCCCAGGTTATACCCCCAAAGGCTGAAAGGCGATAAACTTGGTATCCATTGACTCTAACCCATAGACTCCCTGACCAGGTTTGTTTTGCAAAGGTCACTTAATTAGTACTCTGGGTAACAGTTAGAAGTTAACATTATCTTCTCCTAGATAATGATAGCATTTTGCATGTGCTAAGTAAAACAGGAATTAACAAAATTCCAATGGCTTACTTAGATGATAAATAATGAGCCATTTTAAGGAAGAGATCTCCTGGGGTGTGCGGAAAAACCTGCCGCTGAAGCGAGCTCGCCCGGATGTGGAACTCTGCACAGGCATAAACAGGAAACCGGGCAGCTTGCGTTTGGACTGACAGACAGGCTTGGAATGGCCCATCTAAAGTGGGCATCGTGTTGACCCTTGGCAGAAGCAAAGGCGTTTGTTTTGTTATGTGTTATTGTTCACATCTGTATGGTCCCTATTTTCAAAATCCTCTCCCATCATTCTGAGACAGCAATGAAAAATACCACGCATACCACCAACCAATAAAATGCTCTCCCTAATCCAAATTACAGGGGTGCGAACGATGTTTTCATTGCTCTCAGGTTGCCTTCACGCAGCCCTGAACAAAAACTATCATCAGTGAAAAGTCTCAAACTCTTACAAGCTCCTCCGGCAGGGCTTTCCCTGAGTATCAGCTTCATGGACACAAAGTATACCATCCTAGTCTCACTTTAAAAAAAAAAAGTTATTATTATTATTTTTTATTTTATTCATTGTCATTATTATTTTTTTTTTGAAGTTGACCAGAAAGAGACAGAGATTAAGAAGGAAAGTGAAAAAGCAAGGTGCCAGGTCCAGGACTTGAACCGAGATCAGCCATGTTGGGGTCCAGCTGCCTTATCCACCATGCCACCTGACAGCTCCCTAGTTTCACTTTTTAGTGACAATATATTTTTTTCTTTAAACTTAAAGCTAGAGAAGGCCAGGAGGTGGTGTGGAGGTTAAGGTGCTGGGTCCCACACAGCTGACATCATGGTTCGAGTCCCAGACCTGGTGGCTTGATAAACAGGCACATGTGCATGCACACCCAAAATCCCAAAAGGGGAATGGAGACGAACGGATTGCAGCATGGCCATCTCCCCCAGGGGGTTATTTCTCGTTTTCCCTCCCCCCTTTCTCTTGCTCTGTCTCTCTCTGGTAAGTGCAAATGACCTACAGCAAAAATAAACCAAATAAACTTAAATCTGGAAACAAAAACTTTGAATCTTGTGTGTTAATGCAAAGAAGGTCTATAATAATCCTATAAAAATACAGGCGGTCAAAAGTAAGCTTATCAAAATGATCCATTTACTAGAACACTTGTGCACATGAAAGTTTCCCTGCACTGTAGAGATGAACCCTTCTACCGTGCTCATAAAGAGCACTTCAGTCCTTCACTGAAGACATCACATATCATCAGGAAAATTCAGCTCGATGTCACAGCATGTGACATTGTTCCATAGTAACCTTGCTCTCAAGACAAAGGTCATTTCTTGGGAACCAGCAGTTAGCGTAATGGCTATGTCGCTGGACTCCCACGTGGTCGACCGCGGTTCGCGTCTCGGACCCGGTGACTTACAACTCACGCCGGGCGCGTGTGCGTGTGTGCCCAGGATCCCGAGAGGAGAATGGAGGGGAAGGGATTGCGGCGTGGCCATACCCCCTGGGGGGTGATTTCTCGCTTTCTGTCTCTATGTCTCTCTCTGTCTGTCTGGCGAGCGCACACGCCCTATAGCGAAAAACCTCTCAAAAAAAAAAAAAAAAAAAAAAAAAAAAAAAAGACAAAGGTCATTTCTGGAGAGAATAAGGCCAACGAATTATATTTTTGTGAGCATTTTGAGTTTAACCATCTTTTTAAAAAGTTTATTAAAAACGTGAAGCATTATAACTGAATAAGAACATAACAAATTACATACATTTTTTAAAATATTTAAGACTTAACCTGAATAGGATATAAAATTGTGTGAAAACTTGGGACCAGCAGTTAGCGTAATGGCTATGTCGCTAGACTCCCATGTAGTCGACCGCAGTTCGCGTCCCGGACCCGGTGACTTAAAACTCACGCCGGGCGCGTGTGTGTACGCGCCCAAGATCCCGAGAGGAGAATGGAGGGGAAGGGATTGCGGCGTGACCATCCCCCCTGGGGGGTGATTTCTCGCTTTCTGTCTCTATGTCTCTCTCTGTCTGTCTGGTGAGCGCATGCGCCCTATAGCAAAAACCTCTAAAAAAAAATTGTGTGAAAACTTTATATAGAAAATAGTTACTCAAGTGAATTATCGAGTTTGTGTATGTAAGAGTCTTTGCTGATGTTAGACTTTGAATTATAAAGTAAATTAATAAATAGTAACTTTATATGTACTTATTTGTCTAGGTATGCTAGGAAAAGAGAAGTTGATAGTGATAAACAGTACAGGGACGGTTTTTCTAGATTCTTCTTTAACAAGACACAAGCTGGGCACCTTTCATAGCACTATTGTTACTAAGACAACAATAAACCTTTAACAACGCAGGCGGTGTGTCTGGAGTTTGTAAAGGAGATGTCATAAAGAGGTCAAAGGAAGACAGAGAAACTCATGTATATTAATCCCCAATAAGACAGGACCTGATATCCCAGCGCCTTGGAGGAAGAAAACAAAACCATTCACTGCATAAACATCCCCAGCAAGGAGCCAGGGAGACTCAGAGGCCCTGTCTGCAGAAGCAGATAGCCGTCATCCAGGGATCTACCCATGACAGCTCCCGTCAGAGACGAGGGTCTGCTTTGTGTGTTTTAGGTCTAGAGCTAAGGCCGTAATAGATGATCAATAAAACCGAATGGCGAGAGGCAGAGCAAGTCCCTTACCATGCTGAAATCGCATGACTAGCGGACATTACCCCACTTCCTAACTTCCTGTGCACCTTGGCTCTCCCCTGGGTCCGAGTGCACAGGCAACAGGAGTTTATGAGGGGCTGATCCAAGCCGCCGACCCAGCTACGCACCTCGGTAGTGACACAATATAAACTTCAGTACATGAAATCCTGGAAGTTGATGTAAACAGCTTTTAATAGCAGTGAACATTTGTTCGCTTTGTTTAGACCATCTGGAGGGCCCATTGTGTTCAGTTCCACACCGACTGCCGCCGGGTGACAGTTGATATATGTTAAGTACAAGCAAAGTGCCTCAGCCCACTCTGGGGACCTGAAAGAGAACTTTTCAGTGTTTTGTGGAATATTCTGTCAGATCGCAGCCGAGTCGCCTGCATCCTTAATGGCCCCATGCCAAAGTCCTCCGGCTTTTTTATCAAAGGAGAGTTTTGCTTTTACTGTTTGAGAGGTTAGGAAAACTATGCCAAAGTTCTTGCAGGCAGCTCGGGGAACACAGGCTGACAGGAATGATTTTCAACATGGAGGGAAGAATAAAGAGTTCCTGGGATCCTCAGAGAGCCCAGGCTTTGCTTGTTTAATATGCAACGCGGCTGACAAACAAGCCAGAGAACACCGCCAAGGAAAACGTCGCCTATCAACATAAGGCAGTTGGTTTTCTGAGAGAGAGATTATTCCTTAAAAGCACAGCCTCCTCCACCCGCACGGGCCGCTGCAGAATGCACGGCCATGCACAGGCGCGCCTACCGCTAGTGCACACAGCACCCTCGTGCCCACCCTGAGGCTGCAGGAGGCAGAATCACTGCAGTGAGAAATGCCACTGCAGAAAGGGCCACACAGATCGCCGTGAGTGTGGGTACAGAGCACACAAGAACGGCGGGCGCCCTGCAGAGCCGAGCAGAGAAAGGGCTCCCCAGTCCGCCCTGACTCACTTCCAGCCGGCTGGCTTTAGGGGAACCTCTGCAAGCTGAGCCGCGGAACGTGCGCTTCTGGAGGGTCGGCAGCCACCGCTATTCATACCTGAGGACACCTGGGCACAGAGGTGCGACCGTCTGAGATAAAAGCATGTCTCTGGGACTTTTTTTTTTTTGTCTTTTTAAAATATTATAAGTTTAAAAGTGGCTAATAAGTGGAATTTCACTCGCTGCAGAAGATATAGAAACTACAGAACGGATGTTAGCGCTTGACCTCCGAATCCTGTTCGTGTGGGCAGCGCTCGACCCCTGCATTTGGAGTCCTGCCAAATCTCAACGAAGGGCAGAAATGAAGGGCAGAAATTTTATGAATAAGTGAAATATGATTTATGTGACCCTGGACATATGATTTAGATGACACGGGACTCCAGACCACATTTACTGTGCTTCTCTTCTTTATCTCGGATGGCATAAAACAGATAGGGAAAAGCGTGTAGAAAAAGAGGAAATGAGGGGCCAGCAGGTGGCAAGGTAAAGAGCTGTACGTCTGCAAGACCAACTGAGGTTCAAGTCCCGGGTCTGGCAACTTGCTTTCTCTCACATGTGCTTTCTAGCAAATTCAAAAAAATAATAATGTCAGCAGGTAGAATGGTAGTTAGGCACTGGACTCCCACATGGTCGGCCACAGTTCAAGTCCCAGGGCTGGTGGCCTGCTTTCTCACTTTCTCTTTCTCTCTCTCTCTGGTCAAATTAAAAAATAATAATAAATAAATAAATAATTATTTTCAAAAAAGAGGAAATGATGAGGACCAGCTAGCGTAATCTGCGAAGTGGGGACAGAAATACTCCTTCTCAGATTTCTTTTAAGGATTAGGGTGCCTTGCACAGCACACCGCCTCAACAAATATTGATTGGAAGTTAATCATTAAACAGTTTATAACGAAAGATTTGCCTATATGAAGTTATTATATTAACAGCTAAAAACCTACAATGATGTTTTCAAAAAGACACGAATAAGGGCAATAAGTTATTTTTTGAGATGGATCACTACATTTTATTGAACAAATTATACCAGAGAGTCTAAATTCCATTTGTGGATTAATTACATACTAAGAGTGAGATAAACTTCCCAATAACTTCTAAAAATGTCTTTATTTCTTCAATTTTTTTTCATGATTACAAACTAAAAGAAATCCCATTCAGTATCTCCAAAGAAGAGCGCAGAGAGAGTCCTGGGAACGTATTCTCAATTATGCCTGGAAAATAAAATGTCTGTATATATTATTGTACACACTGAAGGTACTGCTCAGAGAATCATTTTTAAAGTGCTTAGGACGGTACCTGGCACATTACAGAAGCACAATCAATATTTATTGAATGAATGCAAGAACTCCTTAAGACCCCAGATACATAATTCTACAGTACAGCAACCTCAAGTGTTAGCAAACACCAAACACGATTCCCACAGCAAATAATATTATGTTTCAAGCAGAACAGCTAACGATAACCAGTTAAAATGTTCTTATTTTTTAAAAGAATCATTTATTTAATTTTATTTATTCATTGCTTTATTTTAATTTGACCAGAGAGTGACAGAGAGAGAGAGAGAAAGTGGGAAAGCAAGCCACCAGGTCCGGGATTCGAACCGTGGTCGGCCATGTGGGAGTGTCCAGCGCCTTAACCACCACACCACCTGCTGGTCTCCTTTTTTTTTTTTTTTAAGAATTATTTATTTAATTTTATTTATTCATTAAAATGTTCTGATTCAGTCTGGCTCTTTTTACTTTTTTTCCAGAAGATGGTGTACTCACCATAGCAAGAGAGAGAGAGAGAGGAGAGAGCACCCCCTCGTCCCCCCACCCCCCCCCCCTTGGGAAGGGTCACACCACAATCCCTTCCTCTCCAACTCTCCCTCCTTGTGGGATTTGGGCACACAGGTACACATGCCCGGCACGTTTCCCAAGCCACTGGGTCTGGGACTCCAAATACGCAGTTGGCCATGAGGCACCTGGCTGCCTTCAGCACCAGCCCATGGCGCTGGCCCTGTCTGACTCCTCTTCGTCAGAATTTCACTGATTTTCAAGGATGGTGAACTAGGTATGGATTATTTTTTTTTAATGCATTTTTTTAATTTATTTTTTTATTTTTCATTGTATCTTATAGATTCCAGAGTGCTTCATAGTCATCATCTCATTAAAAATGACCTCTCTTGTCTCGCCCATGGCGTGGTGGTTCAGGCAGCTGCCTCCCATATGACTGAATATGAGGTCTGAGTCCCGTACCTGGCGGCTGGACTAACACGCTGGGCACCTGTGTGGACATGCCCTAAATCGGAGAGAGATGGAGAAGGGATTGTGGTGTGAATTGTCCCCATGGGGGTGCTTTCTCACTTTTTCTCTATTTCTCTCTCTCTAGCAGGCACACATGCCCTCTCGCGAAATTAAAATAATAATAATAACAATACTCTCCCTCAGGCTGGCCCCATAGCTCAACAGTTTAGGGAGCTAGACCCACATAGCCCACTACAGTTCAAATCCCAGCCCTGGCAGCTTGAAGAACATGTCAAGTTGTGTGCATGCACGCCCAAAATCCTGGCAAGAGGAAGGAATGGAAGAAAAAGAATTGTGGCATGACTATGCCCCATTGGGGAGTGCTTTTTCTCTCTTACGCAAATGCACACACCCTCTGGCACAAAGAAAAATAAAGAAACACCTATTTTTATGCCCTTTTCTCTGAAGTAAGACACAACATAAAGTTTATTGTTTCAAGAATCAACCCAATAGCACAATAGTTAAATACTGTGCCGAGGGAAGGGATCCCACACGGCCACATGCATCAAATCCCAGTCCCAGCAGCTTGAAATACATGCTGGGCACGTGCGTGTGTGCCCAGGGTCCTGATGGGATGGAGAACTGGAAGGCAAAATGCCCCATTGAAGGAATCTCTCTTTCTCAATCTCTCTCCCTCATGAGAACACATGACACTGCCCCCCCAAAAAAAAACTATATATCTATATATGTGTGTGTGTGTGTGTGTGTATACACACACACACACACACACACACACACACACACACATTTAAAATAACTATAGCTGATTTATTAGAATCATTGTTTCCTTTCTTTTTCTAACCTCCCTCAAATTAAGCCACTTCCAAAACAATGTTACCTGAAGGGACTGGACAAATGGTTTCTGTGGCTGACTGTCTCTTCCAAAGATGACCACAATATCTCCCAGTCCACAAAGTCCCTGACACATGGAGCTTGGTGTTTCTCCCTCCAGGAGATGCAGTTTCGTTCCCCTTTCCTCGAACCTGAAAAGGTGGGTGACCGTCTCAACCAAAAGCATGGTGGAAACGGTGCTACAGGCCTCTGAGATCTACAGTTTCGAATGCCCTGTATGCAGGGATTTCAAACTGTGGATAAAGTGAAATTAAAGTATATGTTTATTTTGGTACAAAAAATTTTTTTGGAAATCTATGCATGGATAACATGCAAGTTCTCTGAGCTTTTTGCAGACCCGCTCATGCTTCTGCCTTGTTCCCTTTGAAAGCTTGCTCTTGGAACTGGCCATCAGGATGAGAGGGGACCCAGGCTACCCATGCAGACATCCACATGGACAGACTCTGGCCCTTGAGTTTCTAGCTGGCAATCATCACCAACTTGCCCGCCGTCCGGGCGAGCCAGCTAGAAAGCGAGTCTGCTCTGGCCGGTGCAACGTGGAGTGGAGAGGAGCCCTGCTCAAACTGAAGATCGAGAAACAAAACCTGTTTTTTGCTTTGGACCACTATTTTTTTCGTGGCTTGTTATGCACAAAGGGATAGCAGATATACGTCCTAAGATTAGAATTCTAAGGTTCTACAAAGTATGTCTGTGTTTATTTGTAATATTTTGCTTAAGTGGCCATTACTATTCATGGGACTTGTTAAAAATAGTGGATTTGGGCCAGCAGGTGACATAGAGATCAAGATGAATGAATCTTACATAGGTGACTCTATGGTTCAAGTCCCAGATCCAGCAGCTTAAAAATCACTATGGCATATGTGCATGCCCAAAATCACAAGAGGAGAATGAAGAAGAAGAGATATTTTGTAGTTTCATCAACTGTACGAGGGAGAAATGTTCACCTGTTGAAATACCCATTTTGTAAGCCAAATAATAATGTGATTGAATGTATAAATGAAAATGAAATAAAATAAATATATAAATAAAAGGATCACAAGACCCAAAAAAAAAAAAAAAAAAGAGATTTAGGCATGGCCATACCCCTAGGGAAGTAATCTCTCCATTTCCCTCTCTGTCTCTCTCTAGTGAGCACATGTGCCCTACAGCAAAAACTAAAAAAAAAAGAAAGAAAGAAAAATGTGGATTAAATTTTAGTACTAAATATTTGAACTGAACTTACTATCTAAATGCTCTATACCATCTACAAAATACTAATAAACCTCAATCTAGTAAATACAAACAATATGGGGTTGACTTACATTTTCAAGTTATCCAGACTGGAAGCTATGCTATGAAAGAGCAATGCAGCTTCCAATAATTTTTAATTAATATTTTATTAATTATATACGATGGGGGTCATATATGTATATATACATGTGTGTGTGTGTGTGTGTATACATGGAATCTTCAAAAAATTCAGAGTAAATTGTGTTAAAAATTATGCAAGGACTTCAAAATGTTTCATGTCAAAATAAACACATTCTTTAATTTGCTTTTTCCCGAGCTTTTTGACATTCATATATTTACTGACATACATAGTCAGTGGAGTAAAGAAAGGTTACAGAGATTTATTTTAAAAAATTATGAAACTTTTTTTGAGATGTAAAACTCAAATTATTGATCGAATGAAAGAATACAAATGGAAAAACACTTTGTGAACCATAAATCATTCTACTAAGAGAAGATGAAATCTTAAAACACACACACACACACACACACACAAAACTTATCACTTCAAAGTCTACTAGCTCCGGTTAGATATACATGATTAGAACATTGTAAATAATACATTTATAAATTCATTAATCCTTTTTAAAATTCCAGACTAATGAAAAATAGTGCATTTTTAAACAGCTACCTTGGCAGCAGGGGACTGGATTAGATGACCCCTCAAAGTTCTTTTCAGGGTCTATGAATTGGAGAAATACAAGCTGTCCTGCTATCTATAGGCACCAGATCACAGAAGATTTTAAATCTAATCATTTACATTCCGTGCTCTATACAAAAAAGTACTTCAATGCCTGTATTAATAAATGAAATCCAGTACCATAACAAATAGTATCAATATAGAGATTATTTCTCAAAAACGCTATATCTGCTTCTACTATTGAGTATTTTTAGTTTTTTAAGTAATAACCTTTCGTAGCCATAAGAAAAAAGTATGATTATAAATAAGCAGAACCCAGTCTTCCAGAGAGCATCTTCCTAAACCATAGTTCATGCAAGTCCCCCAAAAGTAAGTAGTGAAATATTGCTTTAAACCAAATAAAGGCTATCTTATGGAGGGGATTTTTCTTTAGCGTTCAATGGAGTCAGATTAATATTCACGACTTCATCTGCATAAGCTCTGAAAGAACCTTATTTGATTCCTCGTCTTCTGTATAAATACGTGCTTAAATATTTGCCACCTCAGAAACAAAACCAGAAACTCATTAGATACTCCAAAATCACGAAGGCCAGACCTAGGAAGCCGGTTCTGACCGAGGGTGGCGGCAGCCGGGAGCCAGTGAGCCCAACGCCTCTGTACTCTAAGATGTAAGGGCGCCTCGTTTTTTAAACAAGTGAAGATGCTAATTCTGCTGATGAAGATATTGTTTTTCCCCTCTTGTGCCCGATTCATTATGCAAGGCTGCAGAATACGAAGTGTAGACGTGTGATCCGGGCGATCTAATGATCTCCCCCACACCTGCTCATCTGGTACAATTTTAATTAACACTCCAAGGAGGTTTGTCAAGAGTAATCAAAAACATTGTCGCTTATAAAGCTGTGGCAAGAAATCAATAGTTTTCATCAGAAAAGGTAAGGTCTGGCATAACTGAACCATTTAATTGCTTCATTCCAATAAACAAAAACTGCACATTTTAATGACTTGATTCGGGAGATCAATATCGAAGCACATATTGCATTAAGCAGCAACATGTGGGATATTCGGAGTCGTTTCCATTCCGAAAGCAGCATTCCTCTTTTTTATTTCACCCCGAGTGGCACTCCGTTGCTGCACCTACGCGGTGCTGTGATTTATATCAAATGAGTGACCTCTAGGGCCGAACGACTAGAACGGGTGACTAGTTCTCAATGGTAAACTACTGGCACTTGACAAACTGCCTGAAGCAGAATGAATTTACTTCTCTTTTCCTCAATCATCAACAGGCTCTGCCCTGACCCCAGTTCTGACTCCTATAACAAGATCTCCTGTCGCTGCCTGAAAAATTTACTGTCGCGTCTACTTCTCATTGAGCTCGAGTGAGTACTTCTGTCACCTTCAGTGAACTGAGGCCGCAGGAGATTTAACTAAACACCAGTCCTAGTTTAAAAACTAAATAAGTGTGTTTCCTATAAAGCAGGCGGTGTTCAAAGGCGTCCGTTTCTCAGAGGTATGATTTTCGAGAAAGTTCCATCTTTCTTTGTGCTGCATTTAATTCGAAGCAACATTTGAGTCCCCTAATTCACGGATTCACGCAGCGTCGTGAGGGGGAAGTTCCCGTTCATTCTGCAGACCTTAAGAACTGTCTGTTTATCATTAGTTGCCGAGAGAATGATGTTCAGAGGGCACTTCAGTTATTTTGTGGGTTATTTAAAAATAAAAATACTTATTAACCACTGAAAAATAATGTGTGTGATATGCATGAAACTAATAGCCTCATATCAGCTGCAATAAATCCACAGGCGTGCAAGAGGAAATACAGACATTAGACGAAAATGTAAGCGGTCTAAGGCATTCGGTGTATTTTTCTTTAGGAGTTTTTAGGTTGTTTTGGTTTGTTTGTGTTTTGGTTTTCATTTAATCACTCTGTGTCCGTACACAGCATACCAAATGAATTTTCCCATCATGGATACACTGTTATATTGGTCCGGTCAGAGATGTGATAGGGTATTTTAAACTGTATCAGTAAGGACTTTCCAACAGTGACTTTTAAAAATCCAGATAGTAAGTATCAGCATTTTACAACATTCACAGCAAAGCATACACGGAAAGCTTAAATCAACATTTATGTCATATACATGACTTTTAACAATCGGCTTCAAATAATTAAGCTATCAAAACAAACATTCGCAAAACCCCCCACATCAACAACGAGGCAATTAAAAGACTGACGTCTGATGGTTTATTCCATCTCACTAAAGCCTTACGCAAAATTTTCACTCCCTCTTTAATTTTCCATTCTTCTACCCTCCCTGCTTCACGGCTTCTGGCTATTGGCTTTTACAATCTGTCCCTAGGGAGTGAGGAGTTATTACCCCTGTCGATGGAAGAGAAAGGGATGTTATTCCCTTGTCACCTTCTTCGGCTCCAGCAGATTCCAAGCACTGATGTATAGCTTTCGTTGGAGAAAGGCGGCCGAGTCGCTGTTAGTCCTGGGGCCTGTCAGATCCATCTACCTGTGCTGCTGGCATTACTTACTGGAGTCAGAGTGACACTCCGTGTCCCCAGAGTAGACTGGAAAAGCTCCAGGAGCAAACACTCCTCAGGGCATTCTGTTACTATGGAGAAAATATCATGACAAATGTCCCCACCCTTTCGCGAAAAGGACTTGAGTGGATACCTTGGCACCTTAGCCACAAAGGCCCACGTACGTGTTTGTCAACTGTTTTCTTCAGAACTCTACCAAGTCTTTAAAAGTTTAGTTAAAAATAATATATTTATTTCATTTTATTTATCATTATATCATTATTTTTTCAATTTGCTATAGGGAAAGTGTACCGGAGGGAGAGAGGGAAAGTGAGAAAGCAAACCACCAGGTCCCAGACTTGAACCACAGCCAGCCAGGTGGGAGTTCAGTGCCTCAACCACCACACCACCTGCTGACCCCTAATTTTTTTAAGAGAGATTTTTTGCTATAGGGCATGTACGCTTGCCCGAGAGACCGAGAGAAAGTAATAAATCATCCAGTGAGGGGATAGCCATGCCACGATCCCTTCTCCTTCATTCTCCTTTCGGAATTTTGGGCACGCACACACACATGTGCCTGGCATGAGTTTCAAGGCTCTGGGTCCAGGATTCAAACCGGTCAACTTGGTAGTCAGCCCAGTTTACTTTTTAAGGCACAGAATATGAAATAATCATTGTGACAGGTCAGAAAAAATCTGAGGAGAACCAATTGAAAACGCAGGGGAGGGGGCCACTTCGCCTACTCTTTTCAAATCATGTGCCTTTCCCTCATCATTACAGCATGACAATGAAGAAAAGGGAAAGCTCAACTCAATTCGCAATTACAGCCTACATTTCAGTTCTAACACCCAAAATATGAATAACTCCTTCCACGAATGATCAAAAAGTCACAATATTTTATATGGCTAGACAATAAATAGTCATTTCTAGACTTCAGTTCCCCATCCTAACAACTGTTTAGGCTCTAGGTGGTGAGACTTTTCGGATAAACATACATAAAACCTTTTTTTTTTTGGAGAGGTTTTTGCTATAGGGTGCAAGAGCTCACCAAAAAGACGGAGACAAGAGACATAGAGACAGAAAGCGAGAAATCACCCCTCAGGAGGGATGGCCACGCCGCAATCCCTTCTCCTCCATTCTCCTCTCGGGACCTTGGGCACACACGCACATGTGCCTGGTGTGAGTTTAAGCCACCGGGTCCGGAACTTGAACCACGGTCGACTACATGGGAGTCCAGCGACATAGCCATTACGCTAACTGCTGGTCCCAGTAGAACCTTTTATTCTCCTCGTCTTTGCACCTTGGCCTGTCCCTCTCCTCTCCTTTCACCAAGGTAAGGGTGCAGTAAAACTCAACGTCATGGGGTCTGGCCTGGCCTGCCCTACCCAGCGGGTTAGGAGGCCCAGGCCCAGGGAGGTTCCTGTCAGGTCTCCGTTGTCTGGTACGGTGGATTCTAAGATCCACATGCTCCTGTCAGGAAAGAGCCCTGGAGGCAGCTCCGGCAGCGCGTACATGTTTACCTGCCGGGACTGGATCCAGCAGCAGGTCCCAAATCCGTCCCCCGACTCCTCAGACCCAAGCGTGCTCGACTCTTCTGTTTCTGGCACGATAACAGGTGCACATACCACACAGAGTAGACACCCCCAGCCAGGACTAGGCCAGCACCGCGTAATGAGACGTCAGAGTTCTACAGAGGAATGTGGAACTGTTCGGATTACCTGAACTGCTCTGATGATTTGAGTTAATGACATCAAAGGCAATGAATACAAAGCTCAGTTCAGGCTGAGGTGCCAGGTGAATTATAAATTAACATCTGCTTTTCAGGGTGTTTTAGTCACCAAGTTTTGGATAAGGGATTGTGAACCATTACTACTACATTATCTATGATAGAGAATAGGGTGAGGAGATAACAATGGAAAACTTTTTAATTGTATTTTTGATTTAATTTGCTGTAGGCACATGCATGCACCAGAAACTAACAGAGAGAAAGAGAAAGTGAGAAAGCAAGCCGCCAGGTCCAGAACTCGAACCATGTTCAGACTTGTAGGAGTCCAGAGTTTTAGCCACCATACCTCCTGCTGTTCCCCCCCCCCCCCCCCCCCCCCCCCGCACAAGGCAATTCTAACATTTTTCTTCTGTATGTCCACAGTGCACATGCTAGTTCGGAAACCACTAGATGCTAGGGTGTTTTTGTTTTTTAATTTGCTGGAGGGCCCCTGTGCTCGCTGGAAAGAGACAGAGAGAGGGAAAGCAAGAAAGCACCCCCATGGGGCATGGTCACACTGTAATTCCCTCTTCTCCACTCCTCCCTCCTTCCAGGATTTTGGGCACACATGTATGTACACACATGTAGCACATCCACCTGACACGCAGTTCAGCTGCCTCAACCACCAGGCATGGGCTGGTCTGATGCTAGTTCTTAAATGAGAATTGAAGAGAGGCCAGCAGTGGAAATCCACCCCTAGTGAGTGAGCTCACAGTCAGGACCAGGACCTAGAACCAGACACCACAGTTGCCCCTGCTCCGCTTAGGAAACCCAAAGCCAAGCTGTCTGTAGCTCAAAGCCAATACCCACGGTGGCTTTTCCAGTCCTCTCACTCATTAAAGACACACGACGCCTTTTTAGGTAGACCTGGGCCCAGAACCGGAAGAGGAGGCCAGAACTTGCACATAAGCACAGGGAATTGAAGAAAGCAATTCCTTTCCCAAACGGATTTATTAATGACCAGGGGGACAATGCGCACATCGCTCAGATTCTGTGTTTGCTAAAACTCCAAGTGGCCAAGGTCAACACCGATTGTCTCTCCTGGAATTGGCTCAGCCTCACCATTTCTGGTAGGAGTGTTTTAGTACGAGTCAATAATCTATTTCCCAGAGTGACCTCCGTTACCCGCAAGGGGCCAGGTGAGTAGAGAAGCAAAAATGGTTGAAACGCATGGATAAAGGGTGTGTTTTTTGCTTGCAATTCTCAGTGAAGTAAATTTAAAATCGTAACATAAAGCACTTTCCACACAGACCTGCCATTTATCATAACCGGCTCTTCCCTCGGCCCCGGCGCCCCCTCCTCCTGCGCCTCTTACTCACTCGTTTTGTTTTAATGAGAAGAACCCTAAGGAGGCCTCATGACTGATTGGTGATGTCAGGGAACACCTAGACTACTCCAAAGGTCATCATTTCCTTTCCTCCAAATTTTGTATTTGGCTTTATTTATTTTGCCTCCACTTACACCACAGGGCAGTGGTTTTTCTGGTCACTGACAGCTCTCCCAGCACCAATGCTGGACATCGAAGCCCAGAGTAGAGTCATCACACCTCCTCCCACCTCTTCTCTCTTTCCTTCCCTTGTCCCTTCCCCTTCCTCCTCCTCCTCCTCCTCCTCCCAGAGTACCACATAGGGCCCTGGGCCTGATGGGACAGAAAAAAGTTGTTTTAGTCCCTGCTGTTGCTAATAACAGCATACCTGAGCCTGGGTAACTTAAGAAAAGAGAAGTTTGTTCAGCTCACGGTTCGGAGGCCGAGGCCCACGTCTGGTGGATCTTATGGAGTCTGAAGGCATCACCTTGTGAGAGTCAGAGCAGTGGCCGTGTCCTCCGCCTGCCTCATCTCTCTCCTTATAAACCCACCAGAAATCAATGTGGGGAGGGAGAAGAGTCCCGCCTAATGACCTTAATTAATGTTCCCAAAGGCCCCACCTTTCAACACCACAAAGGTATTAAGTTCCCTCTTAATGTCTTCACAATATAACCAAGTTCCAACACATGAACTTTAGGGGGGACACACTCAAACGATAGCAAAAGTCTTTTGTTGATTAATGCCGTTTTAGAACTCACGCCAGCTGGGTTCTTATTCACAAGTACCTCAGTTTGACCCTCACAAGTACCAATTAATGTAGCAATATTACCAAAGCTAGACTCCAGATCAGTATTACGTGCCCAGAGGAATTCTATTTGCATATAATTTGTGCTTACTTAATGTCAGCATTTATAAAAATGTCCTGAGCCTCTTTGCTTTGCAACAAAGAAAGGTTTTTTCCTAGCCAGAGTTGTGTGAGATTCCCCACAGGGGCCTGATCACTCTCGGGCCCAAGAGTGAAAGCTGCCCTGAACAGGCTCTGGCGGCACAGCCATAAATACGGAGATTCAATGAGCCAACAACATTTCTCCAGAAAAAAGGGATGGTTACCCCTTTTTTTCTGCATTGTGAAGAGTAGCTCTTGGCTTATTATATTTTTATCTCTCACTGATGTCATAGATTCAGATAAAAAGGAAAATTAGGGTCAGCCAGGTGGCGGTAGTTATGGTGGCTAGATCCCACGTGGCCAAGTACATGGTTTGAGCCCCAGACCTGGCAGCTTAAAAAATATGCTGGGTTGGGGAACCAGCAGTTAGCGTAATGGCTATGTCGCTGGACTCCCACGTAGTCGACCGCGGTTCGCGTCTCGGACCCGGTGGCTTACAACTCACGCCGGGCGCGTGTGCGTGCGTGCCCAAGATCCCGAGAGGAGAATGGAGGAGAAGGGATTGCGGCGTGACCATCCCCCCCTGGGGGGTGATTTCTCGCTTTCTGTCTCTATGTCTCTCTCTGTCTGTCTGGCGAGCGCACGCGCCCTATGGCAAAAAACCTCTCCAAAAAAAAACAAATATATATGCTGGGTTGGGGGAACCAGCAGTTAGCGTAATGGCTATGTCGCTGGACTCCCACGTGGTCGACCGCGGTTCGCGTCTCGGACCCGGTGGCTTACAACTCACGCCGGGCGCGTGTGCGTGCGTGCCCAAGATCCCGAGAGGAGAATGGAGGAGAAGGGATTGCGGCGTGACCATCCCCCCCTGGGGGGTGATTTCTCGCTTTCTGTCTCTATGTCTCTCTCTGTCTGTCTGGCGAGCGCACGCGCCCTATAGCGAAAAACCTCTCAAAAAAAAAAAAAAAAAAAAAATGCTGGGTTGGGATCAGCAGATGGCATCACAGTTAAGTCGCTGGACTCCCACATGGCCGACAGTGGCTGGACTCCCACGTGGATGACAGTGGCTGGACTCCATGGCTGACAGTGGCTGGACTCCCACATGGAAGACAGTGGCTGGACTCCCACATAGCCAACAGTGGTTTGAGTCCCAGACTCAGTGGCTTCGGAATCATGCCAGGGACATGTGCATGCGTACCCAGGATCCTGGGAGGAGAACGGAGGAGAAGGGACTACGGCATGGCCATCCCCACCCCCCACCGGTGGTGATTTTTTCACTTTCCCTCTCACTGTGTCTGTCTCTCTCTCTCTCTTTCTCCAGGTCCCCCCAACCCCAAATGCATGTATCCTAAGGCCAAAACCTCTTAAAAATTAATTTAAAAAAAACGCTGGGTGCAGGTGCATGTGCACACCTGCCCAAAATCCTGAGAACAGGAAGGAGGAGAAGGGATTGTGGCATGGCCATCCCATCCTCCTCACTTTCCCTGTCTCTCTCCCATGAACATACATGCTCTATAGCAAACTACAAAGAAAAAAAAAAGTTCTCCTTTCATATACAGACGTCTGATCCTAACTGCAGGGCCTAGCAGAACCATAGGATGGGACCCCTTCAGAATGTCAGCCACTCTGGCTGCATTTCTAGGAAGTGACTCAGTCCCCACAACTGACAAAAAAAATGTACCACAGCTAATAAGTCACCTCATCTAGGCTGGTGCCTCCAGTTCCAGAGCAGTCCTGCCCACCAGAAGTATGAGGGGACTTCAGAAAGTTCCTGGGGAGATGGCGGTAACGTACAAGTTCAGGGCCGGCCCCAGGCCGTAGCAGCGATGCCCTGCTCAAGGAAAGCCAGATTTCACAGGGCAACCACGGTTCAACTCTCCAGCCCAGTCCTCCGGGAACACACAAGACGCATGCGTGTGCTCAAAATCCCACAGCCTGGAAGGGATTGTGACATGACCAGACCCTGAAGAGGGTTCTCTCTCTCTCTCTCTCTCTCTCTCTCTCTCTCTCTCTCTTATGTGTGCCCATGCTTTATCCTGAATAAAGAGGAAATTTTTTTCAGGTTTTTACTGCAGGACACATGCACTTGACAGAAAGAGGGAAAATGAGAAATCGCCCCCCGGAGGGGATGGCTATGCCACAGTCCCTTCTCCTCCATTCCCCTCTCAGGATTTTGGGCACACATGCACACATGCCTGGCATGATTTTCAAGCTACTAGGTCTGGTACTGGAACCATGGTCGGCCATGCGAGAGTTCAGTGCCTTAACCACCAAGCCACCTGCTGGCCCAAGAAAAATAATTTTTTAAATACAAGTTTATTTGGGTCCAAGAAAATAGTTTGCTTTTATCTCAGAACACATATTTCTTTGCTATGACTGCTAGGAAACTCAGAGCAGAATCTGCAGGCCGCTGTTCCTGGCAGCACACTGGCGGTACTACGCATGCATTTGCGTGCTAACCTTCTCCTGGCTTTATTTTCTAGTTGACCTCCTCATCTCTTTGTTTTATCCTGTTACGTGTATTTTTTTGCAGGGGGAGGTTTTTGCTATAGGGCGTGTGTGCTCACCAGAAAGACAGAGAGAGAGAGACAGAAAGTGAGAAATCACCCCCCAGGGGGATGGCCACATGGCAATCCCTTCTCCTCCATTCTCCTCTCGGGATCTTGGGCATGCACTCGCACCCGGCGTGAGTTCAAGCCACCGGGTCTGGGACTCGAACCGTGGTCAACTATGTGGGAGTCCAGCGACATAGCCATTACCCTAACTGCTGGTCCCCCCATGGGTATTTTTATAAGCTGTCCTATATGATTTTTAATAGGTAGAGTGTTTCAAGTCATCCTGTTGTAAATAACAGAAAATATCTGACTCTGGATAATTTAAGAGAATGTAGGTTTATTCTGCTCATGATTTGGAGGTGCAAGGGCCAGGGGCCATAGCTGGGGGTGTGTTACAGAGTTCGAGGCTTCACATCACGAGGGCACACGCAGAGCAGGACGGCCATGTCCCTCCAGGTCCGTCTGTCCATTCTGTCTCCTCGTGAACCCACCAGGAGTGAATCATGAGGGCCCCATCCTGATAATCCTGAGTCCTGATACCTCCGCAGAGTCTGACGCAGTTTTAATTTCTTGACCTCTTCATAATCAAATCTCAACAGCGGAATTTGGGAGGCCACACAGACCATATGGGCCTGGCCCTTGCACGTTCCAGGACCGCTCTGTCTAGAAGTCTCGACAGCCCACAGCTGCCGTCCCTATGCCATTCCCTCCACTGCTCCCACTGCAATCGGACAATGTGGCCAGTTACGGCCTAGCCACTGAGCTGCTTCTCCTCACCTCAAAGAGATGAAGCCCCCGAGGGCAGCGCCCTGTTCTGGTTTCTTCTCTGCTGATTCCCAGAGCTAACGCCGGCCCTGATAAAAAACTGGGTCCCAACACAGGTGTGATGAATGAGTGAACGAGCCCATGAGCAGCTAGCTGACCAATCCATTGGAACAGCCACTTTTCACCTTAAAATAACCTACAATTTGATGCTCTAGGGACCAGCAGTTGACGTAATGGCTATGTCGCTGGACTCCCATGTAGTCGACCATGGTTTGAGTCCCGGACCCAGTGGCTTAAACTTACGCTGGGCGCATGTGCGTGCGTGCCCAAGATCTCAAGAGGAGAATGTAGGAGAAGGGATTGTGGTGTGGCCATCCCCCTTTGGGGGGTGATTTCTCGCTGTCTGTTTCTCTCTTTCTGGCGAGCACACGCACCCTATAGCAAAAACCTCTCAAAAAAATAATAAACTAACCTACAATTTGATGCTCTATCTCAAATATTCTTTCACAAATAATGTTTTTAAAGAATGGGACAGCGGGGGCCCTCAGGTGGCATAGTGGTTGAGGTACTGAACTCTCACGTGTTGACCATGATTTGAATTCCAGATGACCTGAAACTCATGTCAGGCACATGTGCATGCGTGCGCAAAATCCCAAGAGGAAAATGGAGGAGAAGGGATTGTGGTGTGGCCATCCCCCCAGGGGTTGCTTTCTCATTTTATAGATAGATAGATAGATAGATAGATAGATAGATAGATAGATAGATGATAGATAGATAGATAGATAGATAGATGATAGATAGATAGATAGATAGATGACCAATAGACAGATGTCTCCAGTGAGTGCATGCACCCTCTGGCAAAATTTTTAAAACTTTGGAGTATTTTTAGAAGTCCTGGTTCCCACCATTCTTGCTGGAATTCTTTGCCTTCCACTTCTCAGCAACTGCTGCCTCTAGTATCAGAGAATTTTCCCTGCCAAATAAGTACTGTTGAGTCTTCTGAAAATAGTATCAACTCGGGATGTCACTGGTAACGGGCACTTTACTTCCAACTTCTACTCCTTCTCAAACTCTAGCTCAGATAGCACCACTTCCAGGAAGTCCCCTCAGATACCACCAACACCTTCAGCCTAGGTTTAAGGGCCCTCTTTTGCTCTCACGATGGTAACCGTGTACACCCTTACCTTCGCGCTGACCACTGCATAGTAAATTCTCAATAAACCATCACAGAACTTGGGGCATTGGCACCCATGGCAGGTGACACCTTTGTGTCCTTTGCCAGAATGTTTTGTGTTAGTGCTTGTACTGACAGCGGGCTCTTTTTTGAAAGCAACATGGTACCTCCAGCTGACACGAGAATTAGCAGTGCTCTCACTCTGCTACTACCCGACCCGCTGCAGGGCACAGACACGCCTCCAGGCATTTAAGCCAAGGAGACTTGTACAGCACAGTCATGCTGGTGAGTGCTCAGGGGTTAACACACGTGAGCTCACTTACCGTCCCCACAACACCACCGTCCCATGCGGTAGAATCATTGCTGTCGCTCCCATTTTGGACACGAGAAAACGGGAGCAAAGAGAGCAAACACTCTGCTAAATGGTCACCCAGCGACTCAGTGGCAGGGTCAGGCGGAAGCCACAGCAGCCGACTCCAAGTTCACGTGAAAAGCCACCAGGATACGGCCTCCTCACTGCTGCTGACCCGGCGTACCTGCAACCCTGGCCCCACAGCTTGATTTGAATAATAAATTCACTTGGGCCAGAGAATGGTCCAGCAATGCTGCAGTGCTGGGCCTGCATGGGAAAGCCCCAGGTGCATGTCCCAAGGCCTCCCTAACTCATGATCTGAGCTGGCTGGGCTGGTGGTGGATCGTGGCATGGGGACCTATTAGAGGTGCCTGTCTCTCTAGCGCTCTCTCTCTCTCTCTCTCCCTCTCTCTCTCTCTCGGTCTTTTTGTGTGTGTCTCTCTCATGGATGAAATAAACTTTAAAAAATAATTTTAAAAATAATAAATTTACCTAATTGGATATTTTTTCGAGTGGAAGAGGATACACTACCATAATCAAAGGTGTTTTGCAGGTCTATAAACTTAGTAGCTTTAACTTCTAAAAAGATTTTGTTTTCTCTTTTTATTTATTTTTTAAAGAAATAATTATTAAATTTTATTTATTATCATTATTTTTCAATATGATCAGAGAGAGACATGGAGAAAAGGAAAGTGAGAAAGCAAGTCACCAGGTCTGAGACTTGAACTGTGGTCCACTATGTGGGAGTCCAGCACCTTTACCACCATGCCACCTGCTGGCCCCCAATTCTGCTTTTTTATGATTAAGTAAAGGGTACCTGTTTTGGGATCACATAGGAACTTTCTTGTGTTTTTTCTTCAATGGAGGGTTTAATGTAACTCTGCTGCAGGTGGCCTAGTGCAAAGTGTCTTTTTTAGATCAAAAGTACATCGATTACAGGAAGAAAAACTGCAGATAAGTGATTCCCCTTCGGCAGCTTATTCTGCTGTAATTTCTTTATAAATTGTAAGCCATGCTTTTTACTAATAAACCTGAATTCTTTCACAGAAAAAATTATCGTAAGGACCAGCAGATGGCGTAATGGTTACATCACTGGACTCCCACATAGTCAAGCACGGTTCCAATCCTGAACCCAGCGGCTTAAAACTCATGCCGGGCGTGTGTGTGTGCATGGCCAAAATCCCAGGAGGAGAATGGAGAAGAGATTGTGGCGTGGCCACTTCCCCTGGGGGCAATTTCTCTTTTTCTGTCTCTTTGTCCCTCTGGCCAACGCACACGTCCTATAGCAAAAATCTCTCTAAAAATAAATAACTAAATAAATAAATTGTATAGCCTAAGCTAAAATAAATTTTAAATAAAGAAATTAAAAGTTAAAAAAATATAGGGGCCAGTAGGTGCTGTGGTGATTAGGGGCACTGGACTCCCACATGGCCCACCACGTTTGAGTCCTGAACCTGGTGACTTGCTTTCTCACTTTCCCTCTCTCTCTTGCTCACTCTGTACCTCTTTGGTCAAATCAAAAATAAATAAATAAATAAATAAATAAATAAATAAATAAATTCTTAAAAACATATACATATAGTGTTCTGTTTTTGCACTTTTTTCTTAAAATGTATTTTATGTTTGGTTTAGGGACAAATATAGTTAATACATCTAACTACACCTAATATAAATTAAAAGTTGCCTTGTAACCTACTACTGAAGGCAGCCTGATCTCACGTGACTGCCTATAGTTTGAATCCTGGCCCCAGTGTCTGGAATCACACACTGGGTGCATGTGAGTGTGCCCCAGATCTTGAGGATGGAGAAGTGGAGAGAGATCAAGACATGGCCAGGCCCCACTAGGGGTGCTTTCTCCCTGTCTGTCTGTCTCTCTCTGGGAAGCACCCATACCCTGTAGCAATTACAAAATAATTATTATTTTTTTAAATAATTGACTTCAGCACTGGATATTTGGGAGTATTACATTTTGTACTAAAAATAGTTATTTTGTCAATCACTTTATTTCTAAATGGAAAGATGAAAGAGGAGGTCTCACATTACTATTTGCAAGTATTTTTTCTTAAGAATTATTTTTCTAACTGGGACCAGCAGATAGTGTAATGGCTACATCGCTGGACTCCCATGTAGTTGGCTGCAGTTCGAGTCCCAGACCCAGTGGCTTAAACTCACACAGGGTACATGTGTGTGTGTGCCCAAGATCCCGAGAGGTGAATGGAGGAGAAGGGACTGTGGTGTGGCCAATCACCCCCGGGGGGTGATTTCTCGCTTTCTGTCTCTCTATCTCTCTCTCTCTTTCTGGCGAACGCATGCACCTGATAGCAAAAACCTCTCAAAAAAAAAGAATTATTTTATTTAACTTATTAATTATTATTATTATTATTTTCCAGTTTGATCAGACAGAGAGGAAAGGGGAAAGTGAGAAAGCAATCCACCAGGTCCAGGACTTGAACCACAGTTGGCTATGTGGGAGTCTAGTGCCTTTAACTACTATGACACCTGCTGGCCCCTATAAGTACTTTTCTGTCATTGCCCATGTAAGTAGTTTTATTTTTTTCCCTAAAATTATTTATTCAAATTTTATTAATTATTATTTTTACTTTGCTATCAAGTATGTGCACTCACCAGAGAGAGAGACACGGGGGGTGGGGAGAGTGAGAAAGCAAGCCACCAGGTATGGGACTCGAACTACAGTTGGCCATGTGGGAGTCCAGTGCCTTAACCACTGCGCCACCTGCTGTCCCCATCCTGTGGGTAGTTTTAATTCTCCATAAATGAAGAGCTAAGCTGGATATAATCATCATTTAATTTCCTCCTTTGGCCAGTGGTTTTTGAGAAATGCCAAGTATCCTGATGTGTATAAGAATTCAGGGCAGAATCATGAACTTACAGATCTGATGAAGGGCATCCTGAGGTTAACTGGCAGAATTACCATATATTGTATGTTCCTTTTACCCCCTCCCCCAAATTCTGTGCTCTGCGTAGTCCCTCCTCAAATGCACCTGCTGGTCCCACTGCTGGCATAAACTAAGCAATAGGTGTTGGCCCCAACCATCAGGGCACCTGTGATGTTCTGCCCTGTGCACGCCCAGCCAGCTGTGAGCTCCTGGGATCCAGACATCCTCAGAGCACGGGTCCCTAAGAGTTGCTACTCCCACCATTCCACTGCAAAGGGATAATTTTTAAAAATTACTTTGCCTACTGACATTGTAAAAATATTTGAAGCAGATATTGTGAGGCCCAGCCTGGCGCGCAGTCAGTAGTAAACTGAACTGCTGTGTTGGAAGCCACGTGGCCACCTGCAGGTTCAGATCCCCGCTTGGCCTAAAAACATTCCAGGCACATGTGCATGAGCCCAGCATCCTGATGAGCCGGAGAGCTTGGAAAAGGGGATCCCAGCACGATGACATGCTGTCGAGGGTTCTTGTCTCTCACTCCCACGTGCACATGCGCACACTCAATAAACTTTTTTAAAGGGGGAGGGTGTTTTTGCCATCTCTAATCTGTCAACTACAAAGAACAGCTTTGAGCATCCCAGAAAATGTACCAGCCCAGGGCCAGTAGGTGGCATAGTGATAAAGGTGCTAGACTCCCACGTGGCCACCCCATGGTTTGAGTCCCAGACCCAGTGGCATGAAAATCATGCTAGGGCACGCATGTACATGCATGCCTTCCAAACACCCAGGAAGAGAATAGAGAAGAAGGGGGTGCAGTGGGGCCATCCCCTCTGGGGGAGAGGTGATTTCTTGCTTTCCCTCTCACCATCTCTCTCTGTCTTTCTCCTCACCAATGAATGCATGTGCTCTATGGCAAAAACCTATTAAAAAAAAAAAAAAAAAAGTAAAGAAATGAAAAGAGAGAAAACATACCAGCTCAGCACGAAATCCCTCACTCTTCAGGCATTGGCTGGGCTGCACCCACAATGCAGATGGGCCATCATTGCCCTCACCAAACCCACAGGCGCTGCCACCGCCAATGTTCCGAGACCCTGGGGTGCTAACGTGGAGCTCCAAACACAAAGCAGCCAGGTTCAAAGTCTGGAGACTCCCACTCCATATCCCATTACTGACTGCGTTTGTCACAAGATTTTCTTCTTTTCAGTAAAGACCTGGTTGTTGGAAAGGGCTCTATTCCCTTAATCAAACTATTCAATGTCACCGTTGTGTCCTTACAGATAACTGTGACAGAAATAACACCGTCAATAGAGGATCTGCAGGCAACCTTGCAATAATTCCACATTCTCCCAGGGATCCGGAAGACAACAGGTTGGTGATGACTTATCTAAAAATTGGATGGACAGCAAATACTTCAGGCAATCCTCCATAAATATTGTTCCTCTCTGCAGAGTTTTTGAAAGGTATTAATGGCAGTGAGTTTGTGATTGTATTTCCTGATACGAACCTAGAAAGCAATATTCTTTTTTCTGTAATGGTTTTTGCCATAGGGTGAGTGTGCTTGCCAGAGAGAGACCAAGAGAGGGAACGTGAGAAATCACCCCCCAAGGAGGGTGGTCACAGCACAATCCCTTCTCCATTCTCCTCCTGGGATCGTGGGTATGCACACACACGTGCCTGGCATGATTTTCAAACCACCAGGTCCAGGACTCAAACTGTGGTCAGTCATGTGGGAATCTAGCACCTTAACCACCACGTCACCTGCTGGCTCTTGGGAAGTGATGCTCTAGGTCGCCGGTCAAAAGCAAACCAGTAATGAGATGAGGTCAGGACTCCAAATGTGTCCATGTGTTAAACAAGCACTTCAAAAATCCATGTGGAATAATAAGGCATATCCTTCTTTTCTCTCCCAGTCGTCAGAATCACAGCTTTTTCTACCTTCACTTTTGCTAACCAACCAAAATAGAACTACTCAGGCAGAACTTGCTGTCCCATCACGTGATACCAGATGCAACTTTGAAAGTGAAAGGCACGTGCAGTGATAGGTAGCATGGGTCTCTGTTCACTGGAAAATGAGAACAAATGGGATTTTTTGTAAGATTCAACTCTTGAGGTTCAAACCAAGCATTTCACAAGCAAGGGCAACGTTTCTCCATGCTATTTGACAGGGACCTAATGTTCTGTTTGGTTCCATTTTGTTTTCCGTAGTTCCCATGGTAGTCAGAGGAACTGGTTTCCCAAGATGGCCAGCCTGCATCCGGAGCACTTCCACAAACCCAGTAGAACAGCGCATTCATTAAGAGACCCAGGCGACTTGTACACGTACTGAGCAGCGACACACACGTGCCACTCTGCCAGAGGCGAACCCGCGGCCTGCGGGCCGTGGGACACCAACTCCTGTGGCAGACACAGAGGATGCGCACCTGGTTGGGCAGGAAGGCAAAAAGGGATTGATTCAGGGCCAGCAGGTGGCGTGGCGATTAAGGTGCTGGGCTCCCACGCAACTAACCACAGTTCAAATCCCAGGCCAAGAGGCTTGAAATTCATGCCAGGCATGTGTGCATGTGTGCCCAAAATCCCAGGAGGAGAGTGGAGGAGAAAGGACTGCAGTGGGGTCTTCCCACCCTCCAGGGGGGTGCTTTCTCACTTTCCCTCTCATTGTCTCTCCCTCTCTGTCTGGTGAATGCACATGCCCAATGGCAAAAACCTTAAAAACTAAATATAAATAAGTAAGACTTACACTATTTCTTCAAGATGCCATTAAATTTTTTAAAAAGAGGGACCAGCAGTTAGCGTAATGGCTATGTTGCTGGACTCCCACGTAGTCGACCGCGGTTTGAGTCCCGGACCCGGCGGCTTAAACTCACGCCGGGCGCGTGTGCGTGCGTGCCCAAGATCCCGAGAGGAGAATGGAGGAGAAGGGATTGCGGCGTGACCATCCCCCCTGGGGGGTGATTTTCTGCTTTCTATCTCTCTGTCTCTCTCTGTCTGTCTGGCGAGCGCACGCGCCCTATAGCAAAAACCTCTCCAAAAAAAGAAAGAAAAAAAAAATTTTTTTAAAAAGAGATTCTTTTGTAAAAGACATGCAGTCATATGCCAAGGGAAGTCAACCCGCAAAGAACCTCTCAGCTCTACTCACATTCTCAGACTGTGGGCTGGTGGCTCAGACCGCTCTACTGCGGCACCAGCGCTCTCCCACCTTCACTGCACGAAGGGCCCTCAGCACAGCCTGCAGTCCTCCAGCCTGACTTCGACTTCCCTCTAAAGAAAGGATTCCGGTTAACATTTCCCTTTCTTTTTGTACTAATTATTTCAGAGAAAAAGAGTAATTGTCTCTGAAGAAACGAAGTGCTCAGGGAAGCCAGTGACCAACCACCACACCAGATGTCTGAGAACTGCAGAATCGATCCTGTGATTAGACAGAGGAGAGCTCGGCGCCCACATTGATTATAAAATGCAAATCTGAATGCAGCTAATCTTCACATAAATATGATAGGAATAGCATTGATTTCGTCCTCTCATAATCCTATGAAAAAGTAACTGTCTGAAGCAGTAATGTTATTTGAATAAAACCTGGGATGAGCTAAACATGCATATTAAAATGTCCACAGCAACCATGAGCACACAGGCACAGAAATAGAGGAGAAAAAGATGGAATATTTAAAAATAGTTCCTTTACCATAAAGAAGGCAAGAAAGGAACAAAGAAGCTGGGGTAAACATGAAACGAAGATGGCTGTCTTGCACCCAACCCTCTTAAAGACCCCAGCTACAGTGAGGGTCAAATCTGTGAGAAGAGTCTCAGTAACAACATTGCTCATCACTTACCGTCCTTTTATTTACAATAGGCCCCTGTGAGTATGGTACGTGTGTTTGCGACAGTGTCATATGTTATATGACAATCAGCTCCACACAGAAGGAAAGACTCACTAGGTGATTCTCAGCGACAGCTCCATCAGCAAAGGTCTCTCAAGAGAGGGTAATATTGTGAGTGTGACCACGCTAAGGCTGCTGCCCTCCACTCATTTACTTAACTGGTGGCTGCTGTCCTCATTGGAGGGTAGGGCCACAGAATATCATGGACCGGATATAACCAAGAGACACGTTACCTTAAATACTCCTTTGATCCCCAGTGCTAACTGCTCTTATGAATTTAAAATGCCCACTTGGTGCTTCAAATAATTAGAACTTTAAGAAGAAAGGTTAAGATGTTAGTCTCTCACACACACACACACACACACACACACAAATACACAGAGTTCAATAAACTTGACATTAGTAAGAAAGTTGATAAGTTTGCACATCTATAGCTAGAGACTTTTTTAAAAAATAGTTTCTCAAACTCATGAGCAGAATCATACATCAACATTTTTATGGCAAAACAGACTGAATTCCTATGATAAATAATTCCCAGTCCCACACAGGCAGGAGTCTTTAAGAATTTCATCTTTAATAACAAGAGAGTTTAATTACAAAGCCAATGAGTTATGATCAACATTCCCGGTCTCCCCCATACCAGCTCCCAGCACCGGGGACCACAACTGCATACACAAATAACCTCACTCATATTTACCTCTCGTTCGGAAGGGACGGGGAGGTCAAAAACTGATGTGCAGTGTAAGACCCTCAAAGAACCAACACTTTACGAAGAGGGGGCCTTTAGATACAGAGGTTTTAGCTAGTGAGTATTTAATCCTGTGCTACAAAGGACCCTTTAACCGATCGGCAATATCAAAATAAATTTGCTTCTTAGGGTTGAGACATTCGGTCACAGGTGAACCACTCTGTGCCATCATTGGTACCACCAACTGAAAAGAGAGAGGATTTTAGAGTTAGGATTTCTGCCCCAGGGGATGGCTTCCCCTCTCATGCCTCTTCAGTCAATTGTCTGATCCAAACAGCCATCGTCTCTCACCTGGATTCTTTTTTTTTTTTTTTTTAATTTTTTTAAGTTTATTTCTCCCATGAGAGACAGAGAGACAAGGAAAGAGAGAGACGGCACCCCAACAGGGTCATTGCTCTGTGACCCACCCCCAGCAGCAACCAGCCCAGATCACGGCACATGCTCTCAGAGAGCACAGGGACATCACGGGATGCAAACCTAGGGCCTTCCCACGTGGGTCTCGTGGAGTCGTCACTGTGCTACCTTCTGGCCCCTCATCTAGGCTCTTGCAATAACCTCCTAGTGTTACCGGCCAACCAAGTCCATCTGCTGCTTCTCTCAGTCAACGAAAGGAGAGGCAGAAGCTGGGGAGGGAGGTAGCCTTTGTAATGCACTTGTTTTTTTTGTTTTTTTTGGAGAGGTTTTTGCTATAGGGCGTGTGTGCTCGCCAGACAGACAGAGAGAGACAGAGAGACAGAAAGCGAGAAATCACCCCCCCAGGGGGGATGGCCATGCTGCAATCCCTTCTCCTCCATTCTCCTCTCGGGATCTTGGGCACGCACGCACATGCACCCGGCGTGAGTTTAAGCCACCGGGTCTGGGACTCGAACTGCGGTCGACTACATGGGAGTCCAGCGACATAGCCATTACGCTAACTGCTTTGTAATGCACTTGATCACACGCACACACGGGAGTGTTTTCTTGAGTTCTGACAGTCCCTTTAGCAAATTAATCAAATCCGAGGAGGGTGCTCTAAGAGCCTGAAGCCTTAGGTCAGAAGAACAGGTAAAACCACCTGGGATGTACAAGCAGACGCAAATCATTCCTCACCACAATCAGATCAATCGCTTTCCGCTGAGTAACTACCCTGATTCCTGTTTCACCTCAAACACCCACTTCTGGTTTCTCACCTGACCCGCCCCCCTGTGACTCAGCACTTGGTCAAACTATTCTCCTTAGAGGCCTTTCTTAATTTCAAAATGGCTGCCGTCCTGCTGACCCTCCACCTGGCCTGCTTCTGTAGCAGATTACACTGCCTCTACCTTCACCCCTTACCAAATTCTCACAGGACGCCAGAGTGAGCCTTTGCGGGTGTTAAGTCAGATCACGGCGCTTCTCTCCACTTCTTCTCTCTGGGGCCTGTAAGATCCGGGATCCGGTATTTCCCTCCCACAGCTGCCCTGACCTCACTCCCTACTGCTCCGCCTGCCACTCATTCCACAGCCACACTGGCCTCCTTGCTGGTCTGTGAGTCCATAAACCTCTATCATCTGTAAATCGCCCAGGCTCAGCCATAACCCCAACCTAACCCTGTGAGCAACCCAATAAGGGACTGAGACTGCAAGCAAGCGTTCCTCATGGCCGCCCTGACATGGCCAGAACCACCTGCTCCAGCAGGATTAAGGCGGCTGCTCGGACAGGAGGGCACAAGGGACAGACCCCAAGGAAAGGGCTGCCATGGGGAAGTTTTCCTGACCAGCAGAAACCTCCTTCCCAACCAAGACACTGGGGTCCTTTTCTTCTGTACCCCTCCTACACTCAAAATTATAAATGCTATGACCTAAAAGCTCAAGTTCCATGAGATGCCAGGGTTATCGTATTGTCCATCCTCACTCACCCACTGTTTCCTCACCCTTTATATTAGATCTGCTTCTCTGGAACAAAGAATTCCTTCACTCAACCCCATGTATTAGAGACAAAAACAGCCACCTACCATGTTTTAGAGACAACAATAGCCACCTCTTGTCTGAGAATACAGGGAAGACAAACCAGTTCCTATCACACCCCCATTCAGCAACCGTCCGGAAGACTTCTGTGAACAAAGGGAGCTAGAAGGCAGATTTGCCCACACACCGAGCGAGTGAGCCTTTCTGCAGCTGAACAGGTGTCCTCCAATTCAGTTCTGACATGATCTACCTGGAGACGGCGTCCGACCCCACAGCAGGAGGCCCAGTACCCAAGACTCCCCCCCACTCCAGATGCCACTTACATGTCCCAGGTGGTTTTACCTGTGCTTCTGACCAACAGGCTTCGGGGTTCTTAGAGCACCCTCTTGGATTTGATTAATTTGCTAAAGGTACTCTCAGAATTCAAGGAAACATTTATGTATACCAACTTATGTAAAGTCATTATGGGGCCGGCAGGTGGCATGGTGGTTAAGGCGGTTCGAGTCCTGGACCTGGAGGCTTGCTTTCTCACTTTCTCTTGGTCTCTCTCTCTTTGGTAAGTAAGTGTGTGTGTCCTGTAGCAAGTTTAAAAACTAATAGTAATGAGGGACCAGCAGATGGCATAATGATTATGTTGCTGGACTCCCACATGGTTGACCATGGTTTGAGTTCCAGACCCAGCAGCTTAAAATTCACACCAGGTACATGTTCATGTGTGTCCAAAGTATCAAGAAGAGAATAGAGGAGAAGGGACTGTGGCGAGGCCATCCCCGCGAAGGTGTGATTTCTCACTTTCTGTCTCTCTGGCGAGCATAGGTGCCCAATAGCAAAAACCTCTCAAAAAAAAAAAGGTAATGATAAATAAAATTAAATAAATAATTCTCAAAAATAAACTATAGTGTATTATGAAGGATACAAAGTGACCAGATGAAGAGGTGATAGAGCAAGGAATGTGGAAAATGGCGTGCTGAGGGCCTGTCTGGGCTCGCCACCCTCCAGGCACGTCCACGTGTTCAGTACTGGATGCTCCCCGAACCCAGTCCTTCTGGGCACTTATGGAGTCCTCAAGACACAGCATGCTGACTAGCTCCTTGGCCATCCCTGATCATCTCCGACTTCAGCTCCTCTCCGCTTCTTGGAGGAGGGGTAGGGCTCAAAGTCTGAACCCTCAAGTCCCATCTCCGTCTTCCCCACCCTGAGGCTACCCAGGGCATACAGAAGACACTCATCCAGGCCAGCCAGTGGTGTAGGCAGCTAGATCCCACGCGGTAACCAAGTGTGAGGTTCGAGTCCCAGACCCAGTGACTTGAAAAACACACTGGGCAGGTATGTGGGCCCAAAATCCCAAAAGGAGGGAGAAGTGGAAGAGGACTACAGCATGGCCATCCCCATGGGTGCTTTCTCACTTGCCCCCCTTCTCTCTCTCTGTTTCCAGCAAGTGCCCTCTGGAAAATTAAAGGGAGAAGAAAGATAGTTAATATGAAAGAAATAAAATGAGTGATTAGCAATTAGTTTCAGCTAAAGGCAGGAGGAAGCGCAACACAGCGTTCTTTTTACTTCCTCCTCATCCTTACCTACATTCTTCTGTATTTCCTGTAGGGAGGGCGAATTATGTTAAAACTGGGGGAGGAGCCTAGCTAAGGGTATTGTAATAACTACGTAACCATCAGCAAAACATCTGCATTTCCCCCTGAAAAATGACTACGTACCTTCTCCATTCACTGTTCTCTCTTACCAGGACAAAGCTTTCCACATGCTCAGCAGTTCAACACTCAGATTTCAACCTCGAAACTTCTCACCAGGTAGGAGGCTGTCCTGTTAAGTTGCTGTCCAGTCTTCTTGCAGTCAAACCAGCTCTTCCAATAGACAAGAAGAGAAAAAAGGGCAATCTAGGGGCTGACAGGTGGCGAGATGGTGACGGGCACTGGGCTCCCATGGGCCGACCGTGATGGTTGACTGGGGAGGCCCCCCCAACGCAGTGCTTGAGCCCTGTGCGCAGGGAACAGGACCCCATGTGGCTGACTGTGGTTAGAATCCTAGGCCTAGGGGCTTGAAAAACACGCTGGGCATGTGTGTTTGCCCCAAAGCCTGTCGCGACAGAGAAATGGAGGAAAAGGAAAAGGACTGTGATATAACACCACCCCGGGGGCTTTCTCTCTTTTTCTGGCGGGCACACGTGCTCTGGTAACAAAAACAACTATGTCTGCTCACTCGGAATGTGAACTCACAGCTCCTCACCCCCAGGGCGCCCCAGAACCCCTCCGCTCTGCCAGCGCCCTCGGCCCCTTACTGCCAGTGCAGTGTGAGATGTCACCGAGTGCCCTTCGCTTTGCCGATCTTACCCAAGCCTCCCTGGCCGCCCTCTTACCCTGGTCCTTCCGCTCAGATTAGGGACCCTTCCCGTAAGACAAAGGCTCTTCTGACACCCCGTAACCTTTTCTCAAGCACAAATCCAGGCTTACATCTGTCAGCCCCTCAGGCCAGGCCCCTTGAATTGGCACACCAAACAGAACTTTGCCTGTGGGATGGGGCGTTTCTCAGAGCCCAGACCCCATGAGTGCTTGAATGAACCCAGCTCCTTCCACTGTGCTGTGGAAACTGGGGGGGCTGCCTGACCACCCAGGCCCGTGTGAGTTCTGCGGATAGCAAGGCCGAGGTTCTCTCTAGGCTCAGTTACTGCGGGCTGGGTCAGCCCTAGGAGTCCGGTTGGTTTCCCTGCATCAGACTCCTCAGAACCACCAGCCCCGCATTTCCAGAGCTCTCACAAAGGCAGACACCCCGGCCCTATTCAGGCTCTCGGTGACCCCGTCCTCTCCGGAAGTACCTTATTGATACCAAGTAGAGCTGTCAGCCATCGTGCTTGGGGATAAACATGATCGCGGGTATTTCCTCTTGGACACGAGGAACCTGGGCTGAGCCGACTCCCTCCACCCCAGTAACACTGATAAGAGCCAAGACTTTGGCGGGCTCTCTCTCACCTGTTACTAGTGTTTTGCTTGAAGCAAATTATTGTTATTACCAGGTTATAACCACTAAAAAAACCTTTAATAGAAAAGCTAACAGCTCATTAACTATAATGAGCACCATCAGCGTTCCAGCAGAGGGGAGGCGACGGCATGACCCAGGTCTTTCAGCACCGGGAGGGCTCATGACAAGGAGGGTCAGCACCAGACAGTGAGACCCTCATCCAGCCCCATGCCCTGAGGTTTTACGTGACTCCTCCCAGTCCACACTCAGTCCTGGCAAGAACCAGTTGATTTACAGGATCTGTCTCATACCTTGAGAAGGCGCTGCCGTGGGGCAGCTGGCAATGCGGCGGAGTCTGGTAGCACCATCAGCAGGCAGGAGACCGTTAGCCTCAGACGTTGCCGCAAGGCGGGGCCTGTTATCACAAACCAGCTGTTTGCTCACAGTTCGAGTCTCTGTCTGCAGACTGTTTACCTACATGAAATGACTTACCTCTGGGACAGGGTTCAAAGCTCGAAAGATAAGCGCAGCCGCTAGCTAAAAAGACGCAAGCCTGGGAAAGTAAGGGTAAGGGGGAAAGATTAATCCCCGGGGAGCAAAAGTCCCCACGCCATAAAAATTACATGGCATTCCTTTAGACCAGCAACAAATTTTCCTCCCAAAAGTTCAAAGCCACTATTTAAGGGAACTAATGAAGAGCTAATATTCTCCCCAGAGGAATCTCTTACGTTTATAAGCATAAAGGCATGGATGGACCGGGTGTCCCTCCTCCCACAGGTCATCGCAGGTGACATCAGACCGAGTTCCTTGAAGACAAGTCTAGAACTCCCAGGTTCAGAATAATAACATTCCTAGACCTTCTCGGACCCCTCCTGAATTTTAGTTACTCTCTCTCCGGGACTTGCCTCACCACGGTCACCCTTGAGTTCCGTTCTGTGGAAAAGTTATCCCAAGGCCCAGGGCGTATCTTGCCACACGTAGGTTCAGGATTCTTGTTCTTCTCCTCAGCTACTCTGGGAAACATTCTGATCGGACTTTTTTCACCTTAAGCGCAGAGGATTGAGTTTACCATACTTCCGTCTCAGTTTACGGCACGTCATTATCACTGGTCCACGCAACTCGTTATTTTTTCATTGCCAGAGAGTGTTCGCCAGAGAGAGAGAGAAGGAAAAGGCATCCCCTGAGAGAGAGACAGAGACAGAGAGACAAAGAAAGAAAGAAAGGACCCCTCCCAGTGGGCATACTCACACTGCAATCCACCATTTCTCCCACCTGTCAGGATCTGGGGAGCATGCAGGTGTGTGCATAAACATACAAACACGCACACGCATACACATGCACGCACGCACAGAGCGTGTTTTACAGCCCACCAGGGCCGGGAATCAAACCACCCTCAATCATGTGAGATCAGCTCCTTTAACCACTATGCTATGAGGCTGGCCATGTACGAATTTTCAGAATTCCCTTTCGTTCTCCCTCTCCACTCCCATTCTCTTCTTCTCTCAACCGTAGTTATTTAATGTTTATTATTGGTGTGGAAGCTGCTGTTTGTGTCCATGAATAATTCTTCTCACCACCTAGTATTTCTTTTACCCATGTTGAAATCTAACCCTTGTCCATTTGCCATTTTTCTTGTTTACACATTTATATTATCAGTGATAGACTCTTTATGTTTTGATTTTTTTATTAAACATTTCTTTTTTTAAGAATTATTTTATTTAACTTTCTTTATTCATTCATTTGTTTATTTCAGTTTGACCAGAAAGGGAGAGAGAGAGAGAAAGCAAGCTGACAGGTCCAGGACCTGAGCCGTGGCCGGCCCTGTGAGAATCCAGCACCTTAACCACCACGCCACCTGCCAGCCCCTTTATTAAACATTTCCATCGTAAGTTTTGTTTTGTTTTGAAGTCTTGGATAGTCTTTTTGTCTTGTCACCCCAGCAGGTGACCACTGCTAACAGCACAGGCAGGGTCTTTCTCCAGGGTCATTCGGGCACCAAACTGATAGATATACATGCGTGTGTGTGTGTGTGTGTGTGTGTGTGGAGAGAGAGATCTGGTTTAATAAAACTGGATTTATAATCCTTAAATTCTCTTTCTGCAGTTTGCTTTCCTCATTACGTCAGAGGGGCCAAGTGGTGGCACAGCAGTAACTCAACTGGAAGGACGGCCCTGGGTTTTCGTCCCGAGGCCTCCCTATGGACACGTGTGTGCCTGGGGCCCAGGCCAGCCGGGGCTGGGCATGGATCGTGCATGTTCTCGGAATGCTTGGATGATACTGTAGGGAGTGTCTGCCTGTCTCTCACGGAAGAAAGAAATTAACTTTAAAAAATAAAAAGAAAAGAAAAGAAGAACTATCAGGGCCACCCTCCAGGGCAGCAGACCCAGACCTAGTGCATACTTTTTTAACGTTGCCTAGCATTTCATGGAATGAACACTCGACAATTCACTCGACCTCTTCCCTACTGGCAGGGAGTACATCTCACTCGGTTTTTATCACTACAAACAAAGCTGCAATAAAGATTTGTCCACATGAGTTTGTACATGTATTTCTGACTTATAGAAAGGGTGTTAGGTTGTACATCACTTCGTATTTCTTACATTTTCACTGTCCACTATGCTTTGGTGGCTACCAGGTTAGCACTTGTAGACCTAATCTGTTGGTCTCGGCTGCCCGATATTCCGTAGTAAGCCCCGGTTCACTTCAGCTTTCACTTTGCATGTAACTTTCTATCCTAGTAGCATGGGAAAGGTACTTTTAAAATATTACTGAAAGGTTAATGCACCTAAAATAAAGCACCAGGCCAGCCCCGTAGTACAGCCGTTAAGTGCTCTGCAAAGGGAATCAGATCCCACACCCCCCAACTGCAGTTTGAATCAGTGGTCTGAAAACACCAGGTGGGGCCAGCAGGATAAGGCACTGGACTCTCACACGGTTGAATGCGGTGTGAGTCCTGGATCTGGTGGCTAGCTTCCTCACTCTCTCTGGTAAGTGTGCATGCCCTACGGCAAATGTAAAATAATAATAATAATAACAATAATAATAACATTAAATAAATAATTCTAGAAAGAAAGAGAAGGAAAGAAAGAAAAAGAAAGAAAGAAGAAAGAAAGAAAGAAAGAAAGAAAGAAAGAAAGAAAGAAAGAAAGAAAGAAAGAAAGACACACGAGGCATGCATACACATGCCCAAGATTCTGATAGGATGAAGAAATATAGAGAAAAAGGACTGTGGTGTGACTATGCCTCACTAAGGAGTTCTTCCCTGCAGGCAGGCACATGCACGCCTTCTGGCATTAATATAATAATAATAATAATAATAAAGCACCACATAAAAAAGAAATAATTCCGGGCCAGCAGGTGGCATGACACTGGACCCCACGTGGCCAGCTGTGCGGTTCAAGTCCCACACCTGACAACTTGAGAATCACGCCGGGTGCATGTACATGGGTGCTCAAAATCCTGAGGGGAGAGTGGAGAAGAAGGGATTAAAGCAACACCCCCGGGGGAGGGTGATTCCTCACTTTCCCTCTCTCTTTCTTTCTATAGCAAAAACTAGAAAGAAAGAAAGAATTCTAGCTTTTTCAAACTCTTAACAAATTTGACTTTGGAAAATTGTATGACCAACCAAGGCAAACAGAACAGGGAGACTAATGGGACGAGGGGTCCTTGTCAAAAATCTACTGTGCCAAGTAGTTTATGAAACCTTATTTGCGTCTCCCACTGACCAGATGAGGAAGCTGAGGGACAGGGAGGTTAAGGGCTCCTCACACTCACACCCATGGTGGGGCTGGGATTGAAAGCCTGGCCCTTCCCATTAGTCCTCTGCACGGCCACCCAACTGACGTCTCATCTTTTCCCTTTTTAAGACAGGGTCTTGTGCTCGCTTCGGCAGCACTTATACTAAAATTGGAATGATACAGAGAAGAGTTGCATGGCCCGTGCACCACGATGACAGGCAAATTCGTGAAGCATTCCATATTTAAAAAAAGAAGAAAGAAAGAAAGAAAGAAAGAAAGAAAGAAGGAAGGAAGGAAGGAAGGAAGGAAGGAAGGAAGGAAGGAAGGAAGGAAGGAAGGGAGGAAGACAGGGTCTTGCCCTGTGGAGACACTCCCGCCGCTGCCTCCAGCTGGAACCACAGACACGTGCGCGTGCACCACAGCTGGCTCTGTTCTAGACAGGATCTTGCGGTGGCCTGGGCTGGTCTCAAGCTCACGACCCTCCTGCTTTGGCCTCCTGAATGGCGGAATTATGGCCACACACTATTGGCCTTTAGGTGGGACCCACACTGAACCCAGACTTCCTGCTTGGACCCAGCCTGCGGAGCACAGCGTCTCAGCCACACACCCCACCAAGGGTGGGCCCTTCATTTGTAGAGAAGGCCTCACAGGTAGCGTGGGGACAGGTGACAGAAGGCACACGGTAGCACAAGATGTCTTTTTTTTTTAGAGAGAGAGATTTTTGCTGTAGGATGCATGCTCACTAGAGAGACAGAGAGACAGAAATCACCCCCCAGGGAGGATGGCCATGCCACAATCCCTTCTCCTCCATTCTCCTCTCAGGATCGTGGGCATGCATACATATGCACCCAGCGTGAGTTTTAAGCCATCAAGTCGGGACTCAAACTGTGGTTGACTATGTGGGAGTCCAGCAATGTGACCATTACGCCAACTGTTGGTCCTATAGCACAAGATTTTCAATCTGGAATTTCATCGAAGGATTCTGAGAACACCGAAAACTGATATTCTTCCCAACAAAAATTAACAGTCTTAGGGCCAGCAGGTTAAGGTGGCTAGATTCCCCGCATGACTGATTCCATGGTTCAAGTCTCAGACCTGGCAGCTTGAAAATCATGCCAGGCATGTGTGCATGCATGCGAGCTTTTCTGTGGGAAGCTGCAGGCGGGACAGGTGCAATGTGGCTGGGGTTGAGTCAGAGTCTCCCTGGGTCAGGGAAGAGGCAGGCTGGCAGCACGGGGTTGTGTGAAGAGGGTCGAGTCACCAATGATACTGCTGAGCGTGGAAGGAGCAGAACCCTACAGTGAGCGGGTTTCTGCCCAGGGCGGGGATGGCCCCAGGTTTCTTACTTGGCACTGAACTTTCTCTTCCCACAGATGCGGGGCCACATGCTGCGGTCAGGTGTGGAAGGAAACTAGAACTGTCCAATTATCTGCCCCAGGATCCAAAGTCAAAATGGAATCCTGATACCATTTAGAAATTCTAAAGTGGGGACCAGCCAGTGGCATGATGGTTGGGGCAGTTGGATCCCATGTGGTCAACTGCACAGTTAAAGTCCTGGACCTGGAAGCTTGAAAAACACACTGTCTCTCTCTCTCCCTCTCTCTCACACTCATTAAATAAATAAATAAATAAATAAATAAATAAATTTTATATATATATACATATATATATACACACACATATATATGTGTATATATATATATACACACACATATATACAAATATATTTCATATATATGTATATATTTTATATTATATATGGTATGCATATATATTACATGTATATAATATATATATATATATATATATATATATATATATATATAAACTAATTCTGCCTGGGAAAGTTGAAGACCTCACAGAAGACAAAGCATTTGATTTGAGCCTGGAAGAATGACCAGAAACAACCGGACATCTTAGCAGCCCACATTTACTAGAAGCTTCCTCAGTGACCAGTGCTGTCCTGCCGGGTGAGTGGGTGTAGTGCGGTTTCACCTCCACAGCTCCCGTGTATTACCATGTGCTCTGCAATGACGTGGTGAGACGGGGCCTAGCAATGAGGGAGCTGAGGCTCAGTGAGTCCCCGTACCCTCAGTCATACGGCTTTAAGTACCAGAACAGGAAACTCAGTCCAGGGCTTTTTTCCTCCCTAAATCTGGGTTCCCTATATTTCTCTATGTTCAGCACATCCTGTAACTTTCCCACCAAAAAAAAAAAAAAAAAAAGAGAGAGAGAAAGAAAGAGAAAAAGGAGTATGGTGGGGATGGGACCATGGCACAGCAATAGGGCATGATGCTCTGAGAAAGCCCGGAGGGTCCCAGGTTCAAATCTGGGACCTCCCGGGGTGCACCAGGTACATGTGCACTCATGACCCAGGGCTGGCTGGAACTGGGGGTGGATTGCAGAGTCAGGACGCCATTGGGGAGTGCACTCTCTCTCTCTTCTCCACATCATGGAAGAAATAAGTTAAGATAATTAAAAACTGTTTAAAATGGAGTAAGAAGAGAGGAGTTGGAGAAAATGACTTTTTAAGAAATCTTAGCAGTGGGAACAGCAGTTAGCATAATGGCTATGTCGCTGGACTCCCACGTAGTCGACAGTGGTTCGAGTCCCGGACTCAGCGGCTTAAGCTCACGCCAGGCGTGTGTGCATGCGTGCCCAAGATCCCAAGAGGAGAATGGAGGAGAAGGGATTGCGGCGTGACCATCCCCCCTCGGGGGTGATTTCTCGCTTTCTGTCTCTCTGTCTGTCTGGCGAGCGCACGGCCCTGTAGCAAAAACCTCTCCAAAAAAAGAAAAAGAAATCTTAGCAGCAAGGTGCCTGGACTTTCAATGAAGGCCACTAGGGGGTGGTAGAAAAGGGAAAGGAAGGAAATGGGGGGTAGGATGTGGGGGGAGGAGGGGACAAAGAACCTGGAAAGAGTGAGCACTTGGTGCAGAGGAAGGGGTTGCTAAGCTTGAAAATGCCCTCTGCTTGCTTGCTTTTTCTTTTTCTTTTCCTTTCATTCTTTCTTCTATCTTCTTTCTTCATTCTTTCTTCTCTTTCTTTTCCCTTCTTCTTCTATCTTCTTTCATTCTTTCTTTCGTTTCTATAGGGTGCATGCTCTCACTGAAGAGCTGCAGAGAGAGAGGGAGGGAAAGTGAGAAATCATCCCCCGTGGGGATGGCCATGCTGAAATCTCTTTTCCATTCTCCTCTCAGGATTTTGGGCAGACACACACGCACACACACACACATGCCTTGCTTGTTTATCAAGTCACCAGGTCCAAGATCAAACCATAGTCAGCCATGCGGGATCTAACACTTAACTTCCACAACACCGCTGGCCCCGACCTGCTTTAAAGAACTCTCATACGGGGCCAGCAGGGCCGGCAGGTGGTGCGGTGGTTAAGGCACTGGACCCACATGGCTGACCATGGTTTGAGTCCTGGACCTGGCGGCTTGCTTTCTCATTTTCCCTCTCTGTCTCTCTGGTCAAATTTTAAAATAATAAATAAAATAAAATAAAATAAAATAAAATAAAATAACTAATCCTTTAAAAAATAAAAGGCAAACAGGTCTCTAGAAGGCTCTTGTAATAAAGCTGATAAAAAAAAAAGAGCTATCATAAAGTTTTTGTTTCTTTCCAATCCACGTAAGATTAACTTTCTTTTTTTTTTTTTTTTTTTTTTTTTTGGCAATAGGGTGCATGCTCTCTCCCAAGACAAACAGAGAGAAGGAAAGTAAGAAAGCACCCCCTGGGAGATGACCACAGCACAATCCCCACAGCACAATCTTTTCCTCCAGTCTCCTCTCAGGACTTTGGGCAGGCACGCACATGCGTCCGGCATGTCTTTCAAGCCACCAGGTCTGGGACTCAAACTGCACAGTCAGCCATGTGGGATCCAGTACCTTAACTACTGAGCTGCCTGCTGGCCCTAAAATGAACTATTTTAAAGTGAACAGTTTTGCGGCAATTAGTATATGCACAGTGTTGGGCAACCGTCACTCCTATTTAGTTACAAGACCATCATCATCGCCGAGTAAGACCCTGTACCCATTACACAGTTACCTGCCTGGCCTGCCTCACCCAGCCCTGGCACCCGACAGTGTTCTGTCTGTCAATTTACCTAGAATGAACATTTTGTGTAACTGAGTCACATGATCAGGGCTTTGGGGCCTGGTTTCTTTCACTTAACATGGCGTTTTCAAGGTTCATGTAACATTATCAATACATCTTCCCTTTTTATGGCTAAATAATATTCCATTGTATGGATATACCACAATTTGCTTACCATTCACCTGTTGATGGATGGGGGGGTATATCCACTTTTAGGTTAATAGTAGCAGGGTTGTTTTGAACACTTGTGTATGTCATAAGGGGTTTTATTTAAGATTTATTTTATTTATTATTATTATTATTATTTTATTTGCATGTGTACTCACGAGAGAGAGAGAGAGGGAAAGTGAGGAAACAACCAGGTCTCAACCACAGTTTGAGTCCAGAGCTTTAAGCATCACGCCACCTTCTGGCCCCTGTCATGATTTTTGAAACCTATCTGTGCTTGAGAACAAAAGAAAAGGATTAGAAGAGTGAATGAGACCACCGGAGCCAATGAAGGAGAGAGAAAAAGGAGGCAAGCAGAGCGAAGACAGAGAACGGATTAAAATGAACATTCCCAGGGGAGGAGGAAGTATCAGGACTTTGGAGCAGGCACGTGGCAGACTGTATCACTGCTGGCCGATACCCCGAGTGGGTTCTCTCTGGGCCATGACCCCCTTTGACCAGTGTGATGTGGGAGAAGGGGGCAGTGTCAGCTTCAAGCAGAGGCCTCAACGGGCCTATCCTGTCCTGCTTGCCCTCATGCTCTTCTTCCAGAATAATAGCAGGTGCCGGTGGCTGCTGCCCCACCAGCCTGGGCCCCTGAAAGAGAGCTGCAGCGCAGACCTGAACCTGCCCTGCAGCCGGAGCCACACTCAGCCCAGCCCAGCCCAGGACCTGAGAGGGAAGCGAAGGTTGCAATTGTCCGCCATGGTTCTGGGCTGACCGTTACCACAGCTCAGCTGTCAGCAGAAGAGGGGTGTGTCGCAGCAGGGCCCGGGGCACTGCTTTCCCGGCTGTAGGAGGGAAGAAGCAGATGAGGGGACCAGAGCAGCTGCCCCACGTGGAAGGGAGGAGACAGAAGGCCCCACAGCTGGTGCACTTCCACCTTCTGCCCGGCTCCAGGTAAGGCCGTGTAGACGGCGGGGAGCCCACACGCTTGCTTTCGTTCAAAGACTTTTGCCATAGGGTGCACGCTCTTGCCAGAGAGAGACAGAGAGAGGGAAAATGAGAAATCACTCCCCAGGAGGATGGTCATGCCCCAGTCCCTTCTCTCCGTTCTCCTCCCAGGATTTTGGAAACGCGTGTACAAACTCCAAGAGTGAATTTTTTTTAGAGGTTTTTTTGCTATAGGGCATGTGTGCTTGCCAGAGAGACAGAGAGAGCGAGAGAGAGAGAGAGAGGATCTTGGGAACCACTTTCTGGATTTCCAGCTGAGACAAACGGACCCTGTTCCTTCAGCTGAACTACCTCCTCTCAGTTCAGCTCATTCTGCTCTATTCCATTCTATTCTTTTTTTTTTTGCTATAGGGCCAAAGAGACAGAAAATGAGAAATCGCCCCCCAGGGGGGTTGGCCATGCCACAATCCCTTGTCCTGCATTCTCCTCCTGGGATTTTGGGCGCACACACACACACACACACACACGCCTGGCATGAATTTCAAGTCACCGGGTCCAGGACTCGAACCATGGTCGACTACATGGGAGTCCAGCATCGCAACCATTACACCATCTGCTGGCCCCTATTCTACTCTGTTCTATTTCTCTGCCTCCCTGCACTAGCAGAGGCTTCCACTGAAGGTGCTCAAAATCTGTTTTTTGATTAATGGACCCAGAGGCTAGACCAGCGTTAATGAGAGAATCACTTTGATGCTAGAGACCGAGAAAGTTTCAACAGAAATAGAAGGAACTCCTAGCAGCCTGGCTGCATGTGTCCCAGGACCATTTTCCTTACCAGGGCGCCACACCAAGCCATAATTCTGTGCACGGAGGAAACACCAACGCCCTTTTAATATTCATTGTAAATGATTTATTTGTTATTATGAAATGCTTTTAATTTTTTTATTACTTAGTTAATAATAAACATGAATCACCAACAATGAGATAAGTATTCTTAAGAAACAGCCCAGATCCAGACTCAGTATTCAAGTACTTACATGCTTTTTAATTAGCCAATAAAAGAGTAAGGTGTTTATTATGATTAATGGTCTCAATCAAAAAGCTTGATAATGTACTGTAGGCCAACAGCTCTCATTCTGCTGGATCCTAAAGCAGGTGCCAGTGCAGAAATCCCCGGGGCTTCTTCCCTAGGCCCTCTGCCCACGGCCATGTATGGAAACTGCAAGTACAGTGATTCTTGCTCTGAAAGCACCGATACGGAGAGCCAGGCGCTAGTGCAGTGGTCAGTGCGATGCCCTGTAAGGCAGACCCACACAGAAAAGCCCAGGTTCATGTCTGCAGAGCCCCAGAGGATGCCAGGCACACGAGCCCGCCTGGCTGAGGCTGCGGGTGGATCCTGGGGCCAAGTCTCTGGCAAGGGTCATGTCTCTCTGTCTCCCTTTCTCTCTCGCTCTCCTCTCCCTCTCTCTCTGCCTCTCTCACTCATAGAATAAAATGAATAAACTTTAAAAGTCCAGTCAGTAGTATGCTGGTTAGGGCAGCTGGATCCCATATGGCTGACTTAGTGGTTTCAGTCCCAGTCCCAGTGGCTTGAAAATCACGCCTAGCACGTGTGTGCACACGTCTCTCTCTGGCAAGTGCGCACATCCTGTAGCGAAAACTAAAAAAAGAGTGGCCTGCAGTGAGGCGGTGGAATCGCCTTCAGTGCCCACAGGAACGACCGGCCTTCGTTTTGTTTCCTGAGACCATTATTATCTGACTAATAAAATGACTGCATTCCAAATAAATTAATCTTGGTCTTTTCTCTCAATAACAGATACGGGTCTGAGCATAAGCAAAGACAGGGTTTGCTATATTTTTATGAGCGCTGTGAGTGGGCAAGGGCCACGTCAGAATGTGTTTCCCAAGCGTTTCTACTCTCAGGAGCCCATACAAATTTTTTTGTTGTTCCTTTTTTTTCCACTTTTTTTAGGGTTTTGTTATAAGGTGCAAGCGCTCACCAGAGAGAAACAGACAGAGAGAGAGAAAGTGAGAAAGCACTCCCCAATAGGGAAGGACACCACATCCCTTCTCCTCCGTTCTCCTCTTGGGATTCTGGGTACACATGCACACGTCTAGCATGTTTTTCAAACCAGGGGGTCTGGGGCTCTAACCATGCAGTCAGCCATGGGATCTAGCCACCTCAACCACCAGGCCCCTGCCGGCCCATGATTTAACTCCCTAATATGTCCACGTTCTCCGCCCTAGTCTCTAGGGAGCTTTCACGGAGAGCAGCACTAGCTGAGTCCTGGTCACTGATTTCCAGCCAGGTGAAAATGAAGTCTAGCTCTGGCTGAAGTCTTTCCTCCCAGTTCCTCTGCCCCTGCCCTGCTCTGCTCCACAATGACGTTGCCTCACAAGCAAGACCTGCCCAGCAAACATGCAGCAGCAGTTCCAAAGCCCCAATTCCGGAAAGTGAGTGACAGTGGAAAAGAATCTGTCAACACTCCCCCAAGACAGGTGTCACAGGCCACCAGCCTGTGGCCTGATAGCTAAGGCAGCTGGATCCCACATGCTCAATCATGTGGTTCAAGTCCCAGATCCGGCAGCTTCAGAAACAAGTCAGGCATGTGTGCGTGCGTGCCCAAAATTCCAAGTAGAAGGAGAGATGGAGGAGGGATTGCGGCGTGACCGTGTCCTGCGCGGTTGGTTTCCTCAATTTCCCTCTCCTCTTTCTCTTTCTCTGTCTTGAGTGAGCGTGTGTGTTCTCTGCATATTTTTTAAAAAAATAAACGGAATCTGCTTCCACAGATGCCCAAAGTGGTTCTCAATTTGCTTCCCAGTTCTTTTTTTTTTCTTTTTTTTGGAGAGGATTTTTTTTGCTGTAGGGCGCATGTGCTCGCCAGAAAGACAGAGAGAGACAGAGAGACAGAAAGCGAGAAATCACCCCCCAGGGGGGATGGCCACACCGCAATCCCTTCTCCTCCATTCTCCCCTCGGGATCTTGGGCATGCACGCACACGTGCCCGGCGTGAGTTTAAGCCGCTGGGTCCAGGACTACATGGGAGTCCAGTGACATAGCCATTACCCTAACTGCTGGTCCCAATTTACTTCCCAGTTCTATCATAAGACCAATTCCACAGCAAAATAAAACACCTAAAAATTGTGGAAAATGATACATGCATTTAAAAGTAAATAAACATGATCATCTTCAAAATCAGACTCCTCATTTAAAATGATTTGGTCAGAGTTTTAGTGTAGTGCATCTAAAACCTTGTCAGGGTTACTGACGCAGGGCTGAGAATTTACCAGACAGTGATAGGATATTAGTTTATTCTACAGCCCGCCTGGGGGAGGTGGAAGCACCAAAGATAAAAGACCAAATGGTTCTGGGCCACTATGGCTCTCACTGACTGTTTCTGGTTAGGAGCAACACTCTCCCCAAAAATATTTACAGGTATTTAAAATATCACAACTCTGATCAAGTATCAGCAATCCTAAGCCTTTTCCAGTTTCAGAGATGGAAATATGAAACACCTTCATTTCAGAGTCAGTCTGACAGGGTGGGTCTGAAATCCTAAGTCTGTTCCCAATGCTACTGCCGATCCAGGCGCCCCCCGTTTCTCCCCTGGACCTCCACACCCACGGTCTAACCAGCCTCCCTTACTCTTCTCTGCTCCACCACTGTAGTAGCCATTTTTTTATTTTTTAAATTTTATTTTATTTTTCTTAGAGAGATTTTTGCTATAGGGCGCATGTGCTTGCCAGAGAGACAGACAGAAAGCGAGAAATCACCCCCCAGGAGAGATGGCCACACACACGCCCTTCTCCATTCTCCTCACGATCTTGAGCACCCACGCACACTCACCCAGCAAGAGTTTCACCACCTGGCCTGGGATTCGAACTGCAGTCATCTATGTGGGAGTCCAGCAACATAACCATTTTGTCATCTGCTGGTCTCCGAAGTAACAATTTTTACAACACAAACCTGATCACACAATATGGAATCTGCTCATCTGTGGCTTCGGAACCTTCCATGGCTTCCTCGTGCCCCAGCTTGAAGATCGACCTCCCCCGGGGGCCTAGGAGACTCTGAATGGCTTCTATGGTCTCTCCAGCTGCATCTCCCGGCAGCTTCTAAGCTAATTATCCCGCTGTTCCTCCCATCCTGCACTCACTCTCCTCTCACAACCTGCAAGAGACTTCCTCCGGGCACTCTCTTCTCCTGGCTAGCCCCGCTTCCCGCCTTTCCATCTCACCGTGACCGCTGGCCTCCCCGGGAGTAGGGGCCTGCGATGCCCCATTGACTCTGCACCTGGCCTGGACAGCACTGTGCACACCTGGGATGGTTTGCTGTGTGGTGGGGCACCTCCCTGATCCGCAGAGCCACTTCTGTGGTTTCGCTTACCTGTGGTCGACCATGGCCCAGAAATGAGAACAGTAAGTTATTCTGAGGCCAAGGGAGACTGCAGCCACAGAACGTTACTGCGAATCTTGTTAGAATCGTTCTATTTCAGTCCCCCCGCCATTTTGTTTATTTAGTTGTACATTATAGGGCATGTACACTGCCCAGAGAAAGAAAGAGAGAGGAAAAGTGAGAAATCACCCCCCAGGGTGGATGGCCCTGCCCCAAATCCCTTCTCTGCTCTCCCCTCAGAATTTTGGGCATGCACACACATGTATTTGGCCTGATTCTCAAGCTACCAGGTCTAAGACTCAAACCACATATGAGATCCAGCCACCTTAGCCTCCGTTCCATCAGCTGGCCTATTTTATTGTTTTCTGTTTTTGCTTTTTGTTCATTTGTTTTTTGTTTGTTTGGGGATTTTTGTTTGTTTCCTTTGTGTGCGTGCACTCACCAGAGACAGAGGGAGAGACAAAGCGAGAAATTACCCTCCCCCCACGGGGAATGGCCACGCTGCAATCCCTTCTCCATTCTCCTCAGGATTCTGCATACATACATGCACCTGGCGTGTTTTCAAGCCACCAGGTCTAGGACTCGAACTGTACAGATGGCCATGTGGGATCCAGGCGCCTTAACCTCCACCCCGCCTGCTGGCCCAGAAGTTACTTTACTACAGGTCTCTGTGCTCCCATCCGGGGGCCCTTCAATTTGCCTAGTCCAGTTTTCACAGTAATCCTGCTAAATCAGTTTAGCAAGAATCTGCTCATCCTTGACGCCCGGCCAGATTTCTCACCTTGGTGCCCGCCCCGGCCTGCCTTCAGCAAGAATCCTGCTAGGTCGGTTTAACAGGAAACCCCCTGCCCTGGATGTCTCCTCTTCGTCATTTTCTACCCACTGACCTCCTCATTCTGACCGTTGGCTGTAAGGCCCCAGCTGTCTCTGCTGTATTTGGAGTTGGACGGGATCTCCCTCCAGATCTCCCTCCTCCATGCTGACAGTCTTGACTCCTGTCACAGTGGCCCTCAACAAAGTCTTCCCACCTTTCTAAGCATCAGAATAACTTTTCTCTTAACAGGATTAACTTTTAAATCCATCCCATGGGGACCAGCAGATGGCACAATGGTTATATCCCCAGACACAGTAGCTTAAAACTCATACAAGGGCATGTGCATGCGTACCCAAAATCCCAAGAGGAGAATGGAGGAGAAAGGATTGTGGTGTGGCCATCCCTCGTGGGGGGTGATGTTTTGCTTTCTGTCTGTCTGTCTCTCTCTGTCCAGTGAACGCACATATCCTATAGCAAAAATCTCTCTTAAAAAAAAAAAAAAAAAAAAAAAAGTCTAGGGGCCGGCAAGTGGTATGGTGGTTAAGGGCACTGGACTCCCACATGGCCAACTGTGGTTCAAGTCTTGGACCTGGCAGCTTTCTTTCTCACTTCCTCTCTCTCTATCACTCTGTCCCTCTCTGGTAAAATTAAAATAAATAAGTAAATAAATAAACTTTAAAAAAAAAAAGTCTATCCCATGGTTGAGCTCCATATAGATTTATTGGTAAGCATTATTTATTGAATTTTATTAATTATTATTTTAATTTTCAGAGAGATAGAGAAAAAGAGAAAGTAAGAAAGCAAGTTGCCAGGTCCGGGACTCAAACTATGGTCAGTCATGAGAGAGTCCAGTGCCTTAACCACTATGCCACCTACTGGCCCCAAGCTCCATATAGTTTTGGGTTTTTTTTGGAGAGGTTTTCGCTATAGGGCACATGCACTCGCCAAACAGACAGAGAGAGACATAGAGACAGAAAGCGAGAAATCACCCCCCGGGGGGGATGGTCATGCCGCAATCCCTTCTCCTCCATTCTCCTCTTGGGATCTTGGGCACGCACGCACACGCACCCGGCGTGAGTTTTAAGCTACTGGGTCCGGGACGCGAACCGCGGTCAACTACATGGGAGTCCAGCGACACAGCCATTACGCTAACTGCTGGTTCCGCTCCATATAGTTTTTATCCACACAAGTATCTAAAAGAGACTAAGAGGGACAACCATGTTAGCTGTAAAGATTCTAAAGTCCTAGGACAAGAAAACATTTCTAGAATCAGTTTAGAAGCTGATGGTGAAATGATGTCTGTCAGTAAATGTTGACAACCAAGTGTATTTTCTCCTCAAGGACAGGAGAAAAGTGTGTCATCTGTAAATGCACAGAAGGACTCGCCCTCGGCCAGCAGGTGGCGTGACGGTTAAGGCAGCTGGATCCCACATGGCCAACTATGCTGTTTGAGTTCAGACCCAGCAGCTTGAAAAAACATGCCAGGCCCGGGGACGTGTGCATGCAGGCCCAAGATCCTGACAGGAGAATAGAGGAGATTGCAGCATGGCCATCCCCCCTCCAAGGGGGTTTATTTCTCACTTTCCCCCTCTGTTTCTCTGGGGAGTGCATGTGCCCTATAGCAAAACTTAAAAAAATCAAAAAGAAAGACCAGGACCAGGCCTGGTGGTTGAGGCAGCTAAATCTCACACAATCGACTTGGTAGTTCAAGTCCCATACCCAGCAGCTTGAGGAAGACTCCAGGCATGTGTACATGTGTGCCCAAAATCCTGAGCAGAGAATGAAGGGATTGTGACATGGCCATCCACCCAGGGGAGTGCTTTCTCACTTCTCTGTCTCTCTTCAGTGAGCACATGCCCCTCAGGCAAACTAATCATAAATAAATAAATAATAGAAGGGCCATATTCAATGTGTCTTTTAAAATATAAACATTGGGCCAGCAGGTGGTGTGGAGGTGAAGGTGCTGGATCCCACATGGACAACTTTGTGGTTTGAGTCCTAGACTCAGTGGCCTGAGAGTCATGCCAGACATGTGCATGCGTGCCCAAGATCTGCAGAGGAGGTTAGAGGAGAAAGCATCACTGCGTGGCCCTCCCTACTGGGGAGTGATTTCTCGCTTCCCCTCTCTCTCTGGCGAGTACACAGTGCCTATAGCAAAACCTTTAAAAATGTAAACCACTAAAGGGCCAGCAGGTGGCATGATGTTTAAAGCCCTGGACTCCCACATGGCCAACCACTATTCAAATCCTAGACCTGGCAGCTGGAAATCAGACCAGGCAGGCCTGTGTGCAAGAATGCCCAAAATTCCAGAAGGAAAATAGCAAGGGATTGTGGTGTGGCCATCCCTTCTCCTCCCTCCTCCTACCCAGCCCCCCAGGAGTGATTTCTCACTCTCCCTCTCACTGTCTCACAGGCGAGTGCACATACCCTATGGCAAAAGTCTTTTAAGAAAAGCTCAAATTAAAAAAAAAAAAAAACAAACATAAAATGTGAGCTTCAGCAAAGAAATGACTTCTCTCATCCGCCCGCTGTTCCTAGTGGAATGGGGCTCTCCAGGTGGACGTTCCCTGGGCCACGGTGGAGCCACCTCCTCGCTGACCATTGTCGTTCTGGGTGATGACGTGGAATCTGCAATGAATTTTCCCGCAGACCGTGCAGCCTAAGACCCGGTCGTAGTCACTCATAACAATTGCTCTGTGGTGCGCTGCGTTACCGTGTGGGTTAACAGGTTTTCTGTACTACGGCACGATGTGAAACACTGGATTAAATCGGCTTTCTGAGGCTGCGTTAGAACCTGGAGACATTTCCTAATATGGTTTCTATGAGAAAATCGGTTCCAGGGTACAGGAAGCCAGAAGCAATGAAAACACACGTCTCCTTCGCTGTTTCCCTGCACAGACCCCACGATCCCCCAGCCTGGTCCAGCAGTAAACAGAACACCAGGGCCACCGGCACTTCACACCCTCCCCACATGCCCTATGGTGTCCCAAGGACCGGCATTCCCACCGAGAGCCCCACCCAGAGCCCAGGCAGCTACACTCTCCTCACCTGGACTTTATTGGAAACACTAATAAAACTGCTCCTCATCTTCCTCAGACCCTGGTGGGCCTCACCCTCTCCATGGTCACCGTCCATGGGTCCCCTTGGACCCCCACTCAGCCCCATCCTTTGCCACTCCCCACCTTATGCTCTCGTCCATCTCCAAAAGTGAGACGTGCTTCCCAAACCCTCTCTGTCTGCCTCCACATCGGTGCTCAGATTCTTGCTCCCTTCTCTCCCAGGCCACCCCTCAACCTCTTCTTTCAGAAACCACCAATTCCACACCCATCCAGGCCCCGTCACACTCAGGATGCCTCCTACCAACAGCCTGCCGGCTGGCCCTTTTCTGCACACCCCTCGTTCTGCCTCGGATTACTGGAATTGAGGTCCTATCTTGCTTTCCTTCCTTCCAGAGTTCCTTGAGGTGGGAACAGCCTTTAAGATGTCCCACCCCAACACGTGAACACATACCACATACACACACACACACACACACACACACACCACACACATATACATGCATGCATGTATAAGCATTTACACATTACCTACAATACACACATGTACAACACACATCTACACTGCACCAGGTTCACAGCAGACACTAATGGTGAGTCAATGCCACAGGGTTCACCTACGCAAGGCAAAACAGGAAGCTGAGGACATTGTAAGACAAGATCTGTAACTCGGTCAACAACAAAAGGTGAGGCGCCAGCAGGTGGCGCAGTGGGTAAGGCACTGGCCTGCCCCGCAGCTGACTGCAGTCTGAGTCTCAGACCCAGTGGCTGGAAACTCACACCAGTCAGGTGTGGCACATGCCCAGAACACAGGAGGAGAGTGGAGGAGAAGGGACTGTGGCGTGGCCATCCCCCCTGGGGGGTGATTTCTCCCTTTCTCTCTCTCTGTCTCTCTCTTTCTGGCGAGTGCACGTGTATATAGCAAAACCCTCTCAAAATAATAATAATAATAATAATAATAATAATAATAATAATAATAAAGAAGTGATGTTCCTGAATGTGCATTTCTTTTCTTTTCTTTCTTTTTTTTTTTTTTTTAAGGTTTTTGCCACAGGTCGTGTGCACTCGCCTGAAAGAGACAGAGAAACAGAGAGAGGAAAACAGAGAAATCATCGCCCAGAAGAAATGGCCATGCCACAATCCCTTCTCCTCCATTCTCCTTCTGGGGTTTTGAGCAAGCATGCACACACGCCTGAAGTGATTTTCAAGCCGCCAGGTCTGGGACTCGAACCCAAGTTGTCCATGTAGGAGTCCAGCACCTTACCCACTCCACCACTGGCTCCTTGGATGTGCATTTCTAAGACCAGCTGAGACCCTGTTATTTCCTGGCTCTGGGGAGATGCTTTACATCCCCCTAGCAAGCCCCGGAGCTAAGAATAAACTGAGACAGGTGAAATACTGAGCCAAAGACAGCTCAAAAGTGAGGTTGATGGCCGGCTGGGGGCGGGGGACTCCCCAGAGGCAGCAGGGCAGAGAGAGGCCCCAGCCAGACAGGGTCTGAAGGGCTCTTTGCAGACAGCAGTGAAAACATTTCCTCACCTGCAAGGCGGAGGTACACCACCCACCTCCCAGGTGGTGGAAAGGATTAAATTCACTTCCATAAAGAGTGTGTGGCAGCCACACACGAAGCACTCAGTGATAGCCATTATATAGGGGAACCCTTTCCTCTTTCAGTTTAATGCAATTTTCTCTGTAACTTAGGGTAAAGCACCCTCATTCCTTTTTAAAATATGGTTTTCTTTGACATAGAGGTAAGTCAGAAAAATGCACAAGAAAAGAATACAGTGAGCTGGGAGGTAGAAGATTTCCTTTTTTCTGTATTGATCACTCTTTTTCCCACTTTCTCAAGGAATTATTTACTACTCGAAAGGACACCACAACGCCTTATAAATAAAAAGCACACCACATAACGATGCCCCTGCCCTGGGGAGTTCACGACTAGGCTCTGTTAATATTTGCAAAGCGTCCCGGGTGCCTCAGCGGCTCATGAACATCTGGGGTTTGCTGTTTTCCAGACCCAGCCATTGTTTCCACTGTAAGCACAGCTCTAATGCGCTACTGCCGGCATCTTCCTGCGGATAAAACCGCTTTAACCACCAGAGGTTAAAGCAATTAATACCGATGGAACCCCACCGCGGCGGCGGCCCGGGAGCAGGGAGCCCGGCCCGCGCCCGCCTGCCCTGCAGCAGGGCGGGTTAGCTCCCCCTGGGGGACGAGCTCTTGCAAAAGGAAACCGACAATGAGCTGTGGCCCTCTGACACCTGCCCAAAGAATCGCGCTCGTGCTGCAGAAACCGTTTAGGTCCACGGTCTGTCGGCTTGGCTGCTTTTAGTGTGACTTTTATAGACGCGTTTAAAGAATAACGGCTGTCCTGGTCGTGGGACCTGCAGAAAAGGTTACGCTCTCTCCAAAGGAAATCGAAGGGTTTCCCGTCCACAGCCACGCCTCCCTCCCAGGTTCAGGTCCAGTCTTGCAGAGAAATGTGCTGGGTGACTCTCCAAAGTCGTCCCCAGACCCAGGGCTCTAGCTTTTGACAGCAGGCAGATTTTAAAACCAGACGCCCATTTCCCGTGGGGAGTCAAAAATCGAGCCTCAGTTTCTTTTCTGTTACCCTCGTCAGTAAGAGTTCTTCCATTCCCGACGCACTTTGTATTCATATTTTTTATCAGAGACCCTCTTATGAAAGCCTAAATCAGAGACCTGCTGCTCTCCAGCCTCTCCCAGCCGTACCACAGAGCAGGGAACTGAGAGAAGTCGCTGTCTTTTCTTCAGACACCCAGACCTAACACGCCGTGGAATGAGCCCAGCCTTGCTCACAGCGCTGACGCCTGGACTGGGCCGTGCCGCCAGCGCCACCCGCCACCCCGGGCCAGTGACAGGTTCTCAACTTCGCGCCCCGTCCACTCTTGTGTGAAACGGAGGAGAATGTTCTTTTCAGCATTCTTTTCTAACGGAGAAGAGCTGCTTCTCACTATTTGAACACCCCTGGGGATTCCCATGAAATAAAACTGCTTAACAATGACCTAATTCGTTCCTTGAAGAAGATAAGGCTTTTCTATCCACACATTACTGTTGTTGTGGCTTCTGTTGTTAAATTGTACGTGAAAGGCCAGCGCCCTACCAAATCTATTTCAGAAATGAAAAGTTCAGAACATGAATCTTAATGAGACCTTTACTTTAAATTGTGCCTGAGAATATGCATTATTTTAGATGCTTCTTTATATGTTTATCAGTTTGTAGTCCTAAAGGCATTTTTTTAAATTAGCTAGAGGGCCTGTGTTCAACAGAGAGAGAACGAAAGTGAGAAAGCACCCCCATGGGGGACGGCCACACAACCCCTTTTCCATTTCTCCTTTTGAGATTTTGGGTGCACACTCACACACACACACACACACACACACACACCATCCATTGTGGTTTTCAAACCACCCGTCCAGGACCCAACTGCACAGTTAGCCATGCAGAATCCAGGCCCCTAACCACCACCCCTCTGACAGGCACAGCGTTTTACGTTTTGGTTTTTGGTTTTGGGGTTTTTTTTATGTTGTAAAATGCCTTTTCTTATCATTTATTTATTTGCCATATTATACCTCACTATTGCCTTCTTGGTCTTGGGTTATTTTTTGTAACCATAAACAAAACATATTATTAAAAAAGGTATTCAAAAATGACACACCTCTTTCTGTCATTCACCCTTCACAGTAAACCTCTTTACCATTTTTTAAGAATTATTTTATTTAACTTTATTATTATTTTCCAGTTTTGATCAGAGAGATACAGAGAGAGAGAGAGAAAGTGAGAAAGCAAGCCACCAGGTCTGGAACTTGAACCGTGGTCGGCCACGTGGGAGTCCAGCGCCTTTAACTACCACAACACCTGCTGGCCCCAACCTCTTTACCGTTTTTACTTTCCCTGAGTCCATTTTCCTCTACAATAAAATCTTTCTAACGTAAATAGATTTAGGAACAAGTGTGTCTGAAGGTATCAGTCTGAAAGACCCTTGTGCAGAAGAAGTTAGCCATGAACTTGAGAAGACCTGTCACAGTGCATCTCCTCTGAATGTCCTAACTCATACTAAGGCTTTGGGTCGAGAAAGCTGTGGCTTCACCCAGCACTTCCAAATTTATGTCCATGTGGGGCCCTGTCCCAGACCAGGCTTTTCCACGGACTGTGGAACATGGATTTCTAGCATCGCACTTTCCGATTTGGTGACTTTGCTTATTTTAGGGTTTTGCATTCATTTGTTTGCCTGGAGGTGCTTGTGCTCAGCAAAGAAAGAGAGAGAAAGCACCACCCACAGGAGGAATGGTCATGCCGCAATCCCTTCTGCTCTCTCTCTCCTCTCTTTAGGATTTTGGGCAGGTATGTACCTGTGCTTGGGATAGGTACCAGCCACTGGGTCCTGGACTCGAACTGCAGTTAGCCACGTGGGATCCAGCTGCCATACCCACCACGCCACGGAGCTAGCCCGCGAATCAGTGATTGAAACTATCTAATACATATGGAAGCAATTTGGGGTCAAATAAAACTGAGACGTCAAGATGTAGCACAAGAATCCTTTTTAGAGAATTAAGAAACTGACCCCGGTTGTAACTTTCATAAATCCATTGTGTGTCTCTTTAACTAATTACATGGATGGTCACCATGTCAGAAGCCTGAAGCTATACTGAATAAGAAGATTCCAGAAAGATTCCTTTATCCCTCCTGGAAACTATAACTCAAAGTCCAGCACATTCCATGTTAGTGAGTCAGACTCTCCATCGGCCCCGGCACACCTGGAGTACTTCAGAACAGTCCCCCGTACAGGCCGCTGTGGTGATTCCGGAAACGATGAGACGCTGATGCTCAGGAGAAAGGGCCACTCAGTGCTTCCACTCGAGCCCCGCCCTGCCTCCAAAAGACAGCCATGCACCCAGATGCTACCTGCCCGACCTGCACGGCCAGCCGGCCTTAGATGGCTCTTTCCCTGATGTCAGAGCTAACGGAAAAAAACACACGCAAACAGCCCCCTTGAGGACCAGACTAACAGCGTAAGGGCTGTTCAAACTGTCACCCATCTGGACTAATTTTACTCAATGAAAACATTTTATAAAAGGAACTCCAGGTGTGTGGAACACCTGGCCTAAGAGAAGCTAGCCAAATGAAAAGGGTTGCACTTAGTCTCTCACAGAGAGTCTTCAGAAAGTGAGACGAAGTGTGTGTCCTTGCACACACCTGCTTGTCCGTGGTGCCCAGCAGCGCACGTCCCGCCCCTTCCGCTAAGGCACAGAAGGCGTGACGTGCATCTAGGGGTAAGGTCTCCTATTCCCCACAGCACGTGACAGGACGTGGAGGGTCTGGACGAACTCTGCGGCCGCGTCCCACAAATCCGACCCCCGAGCTCACATCTCAGACTTGGCGGCGTGAGCAACATGCCAGGTGCATGTGCATGTGCGCCCCAAATCCCGGAAGGAGGCAGAGCTGGAGGAGCAGGGATTGCGTCGTGACCGGTTCCCATGGGGAGGAGTCCTTCTTCCTCTCGCTCTCTCTGTTTCTTCCTGGTGAGTGGATGCACCCTCTAGCAAAGAAATAAAAGCTGTTCCCTAAACTCTGATTGATTAATTGATCCACTGACAGCCCTTCTAAAGGTACTTATTGTCCCAGAAAAGCCGAACTCATAATGCAAATACTTTATTCCTGTTTTACCCCAGGAGATCATTTTACATTTCAAGGGAGCCTCACAGTTTGAACTGGACTGTGAAAAATGAGCCAAAACAGGTTGGCAAATAGTTCTCAGACTCTTTTCCACCCGCAAAATTTGCATTGTTTCTGTTGCTATTTGTCACATGCCGGCAGGCTCTTTCTATTTATCACTTTCTCTCTCAGTGAACAGGCTGAAACTGTGAAGGTGTGTATATTTCCTTTCTGTTGCCTATTAATTATTAACTTTATGGAAACTTTTTAAGGAATAGAAATAACAGGCAAAAGATAGCTACCTAAGCCCACTGAGTGATTTTTTTTTTAATAATTACTTTATTTAAAAAATTTGAAAATTATTTTATTTAACTTTTCATTCATTCACTCATTCATTCATTCATTTAAATTTGACTGGAGAGGGACAGAGTGAGAGAGAGAGAAAGAGAGAAAGTGAGAAAGCAAGCCTCCAGGTCCGGGACGCAAACCTCAGTCGGCCATGTGGGAGTCCAGTGCCCTTAAACACCATGCCACCTGCCGGACCCTTAAATTTATTTTTATTTTAATTTGACCATAGAGGGACAGAGCAAGAAAGGGAAAGTGAGAAAGCGAGCCACCAGGTCCAAGACTTGAACCGTGGTCGGCCGAGTCCAGAACTCTTAACCACCACGCCACCTGCAGGTCCCAGGATTGATTTTTTTTAAGGTCTGGTGCTTGACATGGTTTAGGATTTAAGCCAGGCTTAATTTCATCCCTCAGAATTATTAATATCACATTAATATACATATCGTTAAACAAATTAATCTTTCCTGAGAAATGTTATTTTCACCAGCCATTTTAAGACTCGGAATTTGCTAACTAAAATGCCCATATTTCAACTGGCCAGATACGTTTAAAGAAGAAAAAATTATTCAGTGTGCACCTAGTCGAGAATGTATAACATACATCCATAACCATGCTTCTCATACTTTCACAAGAAATGAAAGTGATACTTAATTATCAAAATAAAGACCCTCAAAATCTACAGGTGTGAAACAACTTCCTCTTTTTCTGCTATTTTCAATCCCCTAAGGACTGGAAGATTTTTCGGCTGTTGGTTCCAAGAAACACTTTAAAGTGTTTTCCTGTTCAGAATAAGTAATTTCTTGGGACAGTTTATATACTGTTAAGAGTGATACTATGTAGTGCCAGTCACAGCTTGGGAAATTGTATTTTATTTTATAGTACGTGGGTGTCTCTGATTCAACCAGTAATCGAACTCCTTGGTTTTCCCCACATGGTACTCAACTCCCTAACAAAAGTTAGTAAAATGTTGTCTTTTGATTTTTGTGACCTTAAACTCTAGGACTGTTCATTCAATCTCGCTCTTCCCCCACGAATACTTTAGGGCCTTTGATGGGATACTACATCTACAATCTATCCAAGTCAAAGCAAGGTTACTGACGGGATCTCACACCATGAAATTAACCTTTGAAAGTTCTCTGTGATCAGGAAAATGGGGCGGCTACAGACTGATGTTTATACTGCCACCTTTTGGCCTTCTAAGGAAATACACCACAGAGAGGGGAAAGAAGACCTGCCGCATATTGTAACCATAATGCATTTCTGCTCAAAAATGCTTCTGAAGGGGGAACGGGGATTGTACAGACCCTTTGAAGAATATCATAAATGCCCTGAACTCTCTCCCTGGGATTTTTCTAGACAAATTTGGGCAACCTGCAGCCCATCCATGGGTTTCCTTTCCAGAAATCAAATAGGACAGAGCAATCTCCTTTTTGTATGTGTGCTATGACAAAAATTCTGTAAAAAGGGGGAAAGTGGGCATTCTGGGAGGATTATTAGAATGTGATATTATTCAGAAAAAAATTGGACAGCAAATGATTTTTAGTTCAAAATTGGTAGCATACTGGGGAGAAATAAACATTTCTCTACAGCCAATAATATTTGGATTCGTTTCCAAGCTAATCAATGGGAAAGGCTCTCTGGAAATTCTGAGTGTCATTTCCAAGAGAAACATTATGCATTCGACATCTCAAGCGTTGATGCTGTAAATCTCTCACACTCGAGTGTGGATCAGGCGATTCGGTCTGGTGCACACGTCTGTTTATTTGTTTATCTTATAGAAATGTCGTTTGTGCTTCTAGGAGTATTTTTTTAAATTATTTTATTTAACTTTATTTACTCATTTATTTATTTATTTTAATTTGACCAGAAAGGGTATAGAGTGAGAGAGGGTAAGAGAAAGGGAAAGTAAGGAAGCAAGCCAGCACGTCCAGGATTTGAACTGCAGTCAGCCATGTGGAAGTCCAGCACCCTTAACCACCACACCGCATGCTGACCCTCTAGCAGTATGTGCAGTGCAGGTTGCACAGAGCTGTCAGCTGCCTCTAAGTCATTTTATTTTTGTTTGATGTTGGAGATGGGGTCTTGCTATGTTCCCTATCTGGCAAGGAGCTCATCCCCTCATGCCTCAATCTTCCAAGTAGCTGAGACACGGCCAGCAGATGAAGTGGTGGTTAAGGTGCTGGACTTTCACGGGATTGATCTTGGTTCACCCAGTGACTTGAAAATCACACTGGGCGTGTGTGTGTGTGTGTGAGTGTGTATGTACGTGCGTGCCCAAAATCTCAAGAGGAGAATGGAAGAGAAGGGATTGTGGCATGACTATGACTATCCTCCTTGGGGAGAGGTGGGGATGTGCTTTCTCATTTTCCCTCTCTCTATCTCTCTGGCAAGCACATGCACCCTATGGGAAAAAAAAAAAAAAAAAGAAAGAAAGAAAAAGAAAAGTAACTAAGCCTACCCATATATGCCACCCCCCTCAGCTCCAAGTTCTTTTAAACATCCCAGTGCTCTCCAAATCTGGAGGCCTCCTCATCCCCCCTGCCCGCCAAATGAAGCCATTCATCCTATTTCCTACCAAGGGAAGAGCGACTGGATGAGTCTTCGGAGCATCTGAGAAACTGCTGGAACTAATCGGCCCAGGCTTCCTCCCTAATGGAGTGATTGGCAGACACTTAAAGAGGTATCGATCGGTCCAGTCCATCCAACACCCTGGTCCTTTTGCCTGTCAGTGTGACCAAGGTACGAACCTAGTAACTCTTGGAACCCTACACACTTCCGACCCTTCATAAAATGACCACTCGTGGGCCAGCACAGGGCACACACGCAGTGCCAGCGCTCGGAGGTGGGAGCCACATGGAGGCCCCTTGTTGGTCCCAGGCCAACCTGAACGAGGGTTGCCTGTGCCTGCAGTCCTACCTAATTGGGAGGCTGGGGCAGGAGGGTTGCAAAGTTGGGAGACCCTGTGGAAAATACTGGATTGGTTTCTCTGCCCCTATCTCAAAAACAAATAAATAAATAAAAGAAACTACCACCCTTGTTATGAGCTCCCCCTAATATCTGCTACGTGCTTGGCACGTAAGCAATGTTTTACACAGAGACAGAACCAGCTCGCTTGGTGTGCACGGAAGAATAAGAGGTTCTCCCACCTACTTTGGTCCTCACTGAGTTTTTTTCATCTTTTCTGTTACTCTCAGAACTCTCCTATAACCTGTTATTCCATCAGTCATTATTTTAAGGGGGAAGAGATCCCCAATGCACTATAAGCGTCCCTCGTGCGAACACAGCCTGACGAGCACCCGGCTGATGGAGCAGCAGGCTCTGTTTGCATCGGTGCTGCAGTCTGGGTTGCTTCAGGAGGTTTTACGTTTTATTAATGTAATAAAACGTAGACTTTACAGTTATCTACACTGTGTAATTACACGTGCATATTTCAATATTAACAGCGTGATGCTTGAGTTTACTTTTTCATTAATAGAAACCGCATCTTATACATTAATTATACAAAGAATTAATGACGGCTTACACCAGTCTGGCTACAAGGAGACATTTTAAAAGCAATTAAACTCACAGTAGAGTAGCCCTCCCTTTACTAACAAGTTTTGTTCCCAAAGATGATTTTAAAAGCATTTGTTCATAAGCATAAAGTGGCACTATACAAGCAATAGAATGGACACATTCATGTAAAATTCAATTTTATAAGAAAACAATGGAGATTGTACAGAAGTCTTCAAAGAGACCATGGAAAATGAGTGTTCTGCCAAAGCTATGCATGGATAATTTAGGGGAAAATATTGAAAATAAACGTATACTTCAATCCTTTTCTTTCTTTTTTTAGTTTTTGCTATAAAGTTCACATGCTAGCCAGAGACAGAGAGACAGAGAGAGAAAGAGGGCAAGGGAGAAATCAGTCCCCAAGAGGGGTGGCCACGCCACAATCCTTTTTCTTCCATTCTCCTCTCAAGAGTTTGGGCCCGCGTTCACACACGCCCGCTTTCAAGCCAGTAGTCAAACTGTGCAGTCAGCCACGTGGGATCCAGAACTTCAGCCTCCACACCACCTGCAGGCCTCGATCCCATTTTTTATAAACTTTTTGAAGTCCCTCATACAAAGCATCAGCTTTGGCTCTTCTTACTTTTCAAGTCTTGTCAACTTTGATCTAAAGATATTGACATTTAACCAGAAGGTAAGTACACTCACCAGAGGAGCCAGGGAGAGAGAGAGCGGGAGAAGGCACCCCTAGCGGAGCATGAGCACGCCACAACCCTTCTCCTCCATTTCTACATCCTGTTGGGGCTGGGGACACACACACAAGCCCAGTGTGTTTCTCAAGCCGCTGGGCCTGGGATTCAAACCACTCGGTCGGTCACACGGGATCCGGCTCCCTTAACCACGAGGCCACTGGGCCAGCCCAAGTCTGAATCTCAGTTCAGCCACCAACAGGATGACCACAAGCACCTTACGTAACTTCTCTGGGCCTCAGTTTCTTCATCTGTAAATTGGGGGCTGTAATAATACCTACCTTATAACGTTGTTCCAGAGTTTAAATTAGCTACTATATAAACGTCGCATTGAACAGTGCCTGGCACGTACGGAACACACACGTATATTGCTATGATTGTAGTTACTATTAGGTCATCTGGAAAGTCATGACATACTTTTCTATTTTTTAATGTAAAAAATGTGTCATGACTTTCCTGACAACTCAATATTATCTTCTAACTTTGATGGTGCTAAAAGATTCTGAAATAGGGACCAGTAGATAGCATAATGGCTATATCACTGGACTCCCACGTGGTCGACTGCAACTCAAGTCCCAGACCCGGCAGCTTAAAAATCAGGTCGGGCGGGGACCAGCAGGTGGCATGGTGGTTAAGGGTGCTGGACTCCCACGTGGCCGACTGAGGTTTGAGTCCCAGACCTGGTGGCTTGCTTTCTCACTTTCTCTCTCTCTCTCTCTCTGTTCCTCTCTAGTCAAATTAAAATAAATAAATGAATGAATAAAGTTAAAAAAAATCACACCAGGCCCATGTGCATGCATGCCTAAAATCCTGAGAGGAAAATGGAGACAGGACTGTGGCATGGCCATCCCCCCAGGGGATTCTCACTTTCTGTCTCTCAGTCTCTCTGTCTCTCCAGTGAGTGCACGTGGCCTAGAGCAAAAACACCTCTCTTTGAAAAAAAGACTCTGAAATAAGTTAAAGGTCTCTAGTATTCTGATGACGTTTATGCTGACCCTCCTGGGAAGCTGAGGTTAGAGCGCACCTGAGGACTCACCGTATAACCACATGTGCACGTGTCCTCGCTTACCTTAAAAACAGATCTTTTCCTTTTAATTTCATTGGGATCATCTGCCTTCCCTTACTAGAACCTTCAGCCCTCTTACTGTTTCTGCACTCACAGATCATGTGTGGCTAAGGCGGCAGATCCTACATGGCCAGCTGCGCAGTTTGAGTCCCGGACCTGGCAGTTTGAGAAACACATCAGGTGTGTGTACATGCATCCTCGAAATCCCGAAAGAAGGGTGAAACGGAGGAGAAGGGATTGTGGCGTAGCCATGGCCCTTGGGGAGTGCTTTCTCACTTTCCATCTCTGTCTCTGTCTCTCTCCAGTGAGTGCACATGCGCTTCCTTGCAAAAAGTCAGGTCAAATAAAATAATTTTAGGATGACACCGAAAGGCAACTCCCAGTTTGGCAAACACTCCACAGGCTGTGGCTGAGATTAACCCAACTCGGTCTCTGTCCCCACCTGCTAGTGGCACTCTGTCCAGGGACTTCTTTTCAGGAAAGGTGCTCTCTAAAGTGATAAGAATTTTCTTCACAGCTCTCATTCCCCCACCGCAGAAGGCTAACTCCATCTGCAGTCTCGAATCTAGCACCTTCTGGAAGCTCCTGTAAGGCCGGACTACACTATATTTCCTTTTCACCAGGCTGAGTTCTTATTTTCGTAGGCATATTTCCTTCCTAGCTAGATTGTAAATTGTTTGAGAGCTGGGATCAAATTGTAACATATTGTTTCAGAAAATCTTTCCTTTTTCTTTTCTTTTTTTTTCAACTTGCCAGAGGGTACATGAGCTCACTGCTAGAGAGAGACAGAGGGAGAGATGAGAAGAGAGAGAGAAAGCACACCCTGTGGAGATGGTCACGGTACAATCCCTTCTCCTCCATCTCGTCCCCTTCGGGACGTTGGGCACATGTGCACATGCACCCAGTGTATTTCCCAAGCTGTTGCATCTGGGACTCGAACCACACAGTCAGCCGTGTGCGATCCAATAGCTTTAACCACCACCCCACCAGCTGGCCCGAAACACTTTTCTTCCAAATTGAAATTTTCTTTTTAAATTTTTTTTGGAGAGGTATTCGCTATAGGGCATGTGCGCTCACCAGACAGACAGAGAGAGACATAGAGACAGAAAGCGAGAAATCACTCCCCAGGGGGGATGGTCACGCCGCAATCCCTTCTCCTCCATTTTCCTCTCGGGATCTTGGGCACTCACGCACACGCGCCCGGCATGGGTTTTAAGCCACCGGGTCCAGGACACGAACCGCGGTCAACTACGTGGGAGTCCAGTGACATAGCCATTATGCTAACTGCTGGTTCCCAAATTGAAATTTTCAAGAGTGACCCAATGTGAGCCAGCTCCAAAGCCTAGTGATTAAGGATGCCGGATCCTACGTAGTCGACCGAGCAGTGTGAATCTCGGCCCCAGTGGCTTGAAAGAAAGAAAAAGAAAAGTAAGAAAGGAAGGAAAGAAGAAAGAGGAAAAAAGAAAGAAGAGAGAAAATTCTTCCTTTTTTTAGTTTAGTTTTTGTTTTGTTTTGTTTTGCCATAGAGCACACACACTTGTGGGGAAGAGACAGAGAGGGAAAGTGAGAAGTCACCTCCAGGGCATGGCCATGCTGCAAGCTCTTCTCCTCCCTTCTCCTGGGATTTGGGGCATGCACGTGCACGTACCTAGTGCTATTTTAAGCTGCTGGGTCCGGGACTTGAACCACAGTCAGCCATGTGGAAGTCCTTAACCACTCTGCCATTTGCTGGCCCCACCCCTTCCTATTTTTCTTACTATGAAATGCCTTCCACACCCTCCCTGTGTTACGGTTAGTGTTCATTGTCTATGGATACGTCCTTCTCTTATTTTCTAAGCAGCTGCAACTCATCTCATCTGGAACCAGGTAGTTCCCTCCCTACCTCGGGCACAGGCACGTCCATTCCTGGCCTTGGTCTATAGAGACCAAGGCCAAGTTTCCAAGCATGTGGCTGTGCCCAAGCCCTGAGCCCACTCACAAAGTTCAGGCCCTTTCCTGGAGCTTGACATTGGACAAAAAAAAACAAAGACAAAAGAATAAAACACACGTGGAAATAGGGTCTGGGTCACTGATAACCCTTAATATATGTAGTTACTTAATAACCCTCTACACTCAGAAGAAAGCCTAGGCCAGTGGTGACAAATGACGCCTACCTGACGACCGCAGTAACTCACTGTCCTGCTCAAAGATATTTAGCGAAGTCAAGGTTAAACCACGTAACGGCACCAATGCACGGGGTAGCACCAGACCCCCTCACGCCTGGCAGACGCCTCGACTAAGAAAGTTTCCACTTCATCTTCATCTGAATTTACAGGTTTTTTTCTTTGTAAATTGCTTTAAAATACTTCAGGAGAGATGGTTTGAAACCTTGGGAAAACGTTTTTAGACCCTTGAGCCAATATCATGTTTGGTTTTTCGATTCACTTTTTTCAATTTCTGAAGATGGAGATTTTAAGATCAGAACAGTAGGACTGCCCTTTTCATGACTAAAATCAGCCTCCCATGAGGGGCTGACTGAAGTTCCAGCTTTATTCCACCATGGAATTCACACCAGGGCAAAAGAGACCATTTTTCTTTTGTTTTGTTTTAATTAAAAAATAAAAAAGGCTTCATTAGAAGGCTTTGGGAAATCTGTGAGCCCCGTCCTGACGGCGGAGGACGACCGGGCACACAGGGACTGCAAGGACAGTCCCCCACCTGCGGAGGGACCGTGCATCCTGAGTCTGGAGGGGATGGCCGAGCCGACGGAGGTTCATTCTGAGATGAACAGGGCAGGGGCGCCTTTACCCTGCCCTCCGCGGCATCGCCCTGCAGACGGCACGAAGGGGAAGTGGGCGCCCCGCTTCTCAGACTGCACAATGTCACATTTGGTGACGCGGGATGTTTGCGAACTCCTGGAGGCGAGGGTTACGCCCTCCACCCGCTCTCTCTTGGGCCCATCAATGCCATTTATTCGCCATGACCTCATCTGATTAATATGTAACCACAGACGTGCAAGAAAGAATGTCCTCATCTGCGTGTCGCGACAATGGCCCAACGCCTTTCGACTGAAGCATCACCGGCGGGGCTCTCTCCACTCTGACATATTTATTCTTCCTCTTCGGATTCAAACCATTCCAAAAGGTGAACAAAAATACAGCGAAGCGGCCTGTCTGCAGTATTTACATGCTTTCCGTACCTTCAAAATATGTGGCTTATTAACGACTGATTTCCAACCTCGGCAATAAGCTTGTTTATTAACATGACACTCCTTAACCTGAAAGTGTCAAGCCCCTTCACGTCGTGCGATCTCCTTCATGATATTTAATATAAAGATAGAGCAGTATTTCTATCCCTCACAATAAGGGAATGGATTGTTTTAAGGTTATACAGCCTCGATGCGATAAAGCAAGAAGGAACCTTACAAAATGATAAATATTTTCATTAAAAAACTTTAAAACTAAAAGTTCAAAGATATGTCCGCTTCTCTTATTTCTTGTCAAAACATGACTTAAGACCTAAAACTAATCTACTTTCAATTTTATTCCATATTTCAGTGCTGTCATGGTACTCAGCAGAGAGTATTGGAATGCGATCATTTTTTATTTTGTTGATGTTACCGACAGCTTTATTTCACAAAGCAATCTTATACTATGTCTACCAGTGGCAGGGCAAAGAGGTCAAATAGTCTATCCTTACAGGTAGGGAGCTTATTAAACGGCACGTCTATTAAACCCGACGGACAACATAAAGAAACATTTCAGCAAAATACTTTTAACATAGTTCAATGAAGAGCTGGCTCCGAAGGGTAGTAAATAATTTAAACGGAGACCAATAGGGAATTCGTTATATTTTTTACTAGCATCTTCAAAATTATATTTCAAACAAAATGGTTAGAATAGAGAGAAACACGGAGCTGCAGAGGAACAGTCCCAGTGCCACAGACCCTACCTTGGGGGGTTTTCTAAGGGAAATGTTAGGAATCATGGCGTTTGGACGCAAATCCAAGAATTAATAAATCAGCCATACTATCACAAAACTCATTTAAAATCGTCTCAGCCTAAATAGGATATCATTGGGAACTGAAATAACAGCGTTTTTAAATGATCTTCCTGTCTTTTCTACTGTGTTGGAAAACACTTGGTTCTTAAATTCTATTTGCAATAACATCTATTCAGGACAAAACTTCACTTCTGAGAGGAAAAATTGCAAAGAACAGAGTAGGAATGATATGGGAAATATTCATTTTCTTATACTGTTTTGTGTGAAAAATTTTAAAATGTTTACAAAAGATTAGAAAAAAATGTGTTACTACATAGTTGAGATTTTCTTTTTTGTTGGCTTTAGTTTTCCAATAGGGTGTGTGTGGTTGCCTGAGAGAGACAGAGACAGAGAGAGGGAAAGTGAGAAATCATCCCCCAGGATAATGGCCATACTGCAATTCCTTCTCCTCCATTCTCTTCTTGGGATATTGGGCAATGCATACATGCCCTGGTCTGGTTTTTAAGGCACCAGGTCCAGGACTAGAACCACAAAGTTGGCCACATGAGATCCAGTGCCTTAACCACCACACTGCCTGGCTGTCCTGAGATTTCTTTTTTCTTTTTAGGTCTCCCTGGTAACCTTTCAATTACCAAAAATTGAACCTATCATCCTTTTCGTCACAGTGTTTCCTCCTGTATAAGCTTAAACAACTTCACCAAAAAAAAAAAAAAAAAAAAAAAAAAAAAGAATGCTACCTACTAAAGAGAATTTGATTTCTTTTTTTTCTTTTTATAATTTAATTTATTATTATTATTTAAGTAGACCAGAAAGAGAGACAGAAGGGGAAGTGAGAAAACAAGCCACCAAGTCCAGGACTCAAACTGCAGTCAGCCACGTGCAAGTCCAACGCCTTAAGCAACACGCCACCTGCCGGCCCCAAGAACTTGATTTCTTTTTCTTTTTCTTTCTTTCTTTTTTTTTTTTTTTTTTTTTTGAGAGGTTTTTGCTATAGGGCACGTGCACTCGCCAGAAAAACAGAGAGAGACAGAGACAGAAAGCAAGAAATCACCACCCGGGGGGGATGGCCACTCCACAATCCCTTCTCCTCCATTCCCTTGGGATCTTGGGCATGCACGCACACGCACCCTGCATGAGTTCAAGTCACCGGATCTGGGACTTGAACCATGGTCGACTACATGGGAGTCCAAGGACACAGCCATTATGCCAACTGCTGGTCCCCTGAGAACTTAATTTCTCATCCTCAGGTGCAAGCTGCAGTTTTCGAACAACAATAACAAAAACTGAATCTGTAACTTTTTTCTTCTTTTTTTAATAAGCAAAGATGAATTTATTCAGGCCAAAATGAGCGTGACTGCAGGGACACACAGCATCCACAGGGCACCGCCCTGTAACTTTTGTAAGTTTATCATGAATATTGTATCTCTTCCTTTTGAGGTTGAATCCCCGGTTTCTTACCAGCTAACTGGGTCCCTGGTCTTCTAGCAGTAACATAAGCTACTTGATCGAGAGTTATCAGTAGATTCACCTGGTAGGATAATTAATAAGATACAGAAACATAAAACACGAGTTGTTAAAGTCGACAATTACCTTCCCTCGCCGCGGCCCTCCTAACACTCTGTCCTTGCTTCGGCACGCAGTAAATCATCTACCTAAATGTATTTGCACCCAATCATTTTTTAAAGTCACAATCTTTGTAGTGTCAACTTGTCAAGGGTCAAAGGGAAGAACAGGCAAGATTCCCAAATCAATCTGCTTGTAGAAACTGTCTCATTTCATTTCAAATTACCTGCTGTGGTGGAAGCAGGCTATGGACAAACTGCCTTCCTCCATAAACCATGACAGCACAGGTCGAACTTATGTGATCATTCATAAGGGCCAAGTCCTGCCGGGTCTGTCATTAACTACTTTTAAACGTCTGTGCAGGGTTAAGTGATCTTGCAGGGCAGCCGCAGATATAAATACTGTTTGGACAGTTTAATGTCAAGAGACAACTCCTCTGGGATTAAAACTGTGTGCCCCAATAGGACGCCTGTCGATACAAGGATTAAGGTACTTTGATGTGGTTACTCGGAGTCAGGCCTTTGCCCGTGTTGTGTGCCGGTGACCCATAGGAGTCTCTGAATGTCCTGCATCTATTGGGTCATCGGAAAAGTCATGAAGCATTTTTTGCATAGGAAAACATAGAAATATATGTCATGGTTTTTCCGACAACCAAATACATTGACTCCTTGAGTATTAACAATAACTTCAGATTGGTTCAGAGGTTCGTCCTTCCAGAAGGCGTCTGAGGGTGTACTCTTGTGAGGCTGGCCAGAGATCAGGACACGCGGCCCGTGCAGGCAGATGCTCCCAGCAGCGCCAGAACCCACTACCAAGCCAACATCGACGACCTAATACTGCCCATAAAATCACAGCAGTTGGGGCCAGCAAGTGGCGTAGTGGTGAAGGCACTGGACTCCCAGATAATTAACCTCAGTTCAAATCCCAGGCCCAGCAGCTTGAAAAATCATACTGGGCATGTGGGCATGTGTGCCCAAAATCCCAAGAAAAGGTTGAAGGAGAAGGGATTGCAGTGTGGCCATCCCCCCGGGGCATGATTGCGTGATTTCTCACTTTCTCTCTCTCTGTCTCTAGCAAGCACATGTGCCCTACAGAGAAAAAAAAAAAAAACAAAAAAACAGAGCAGCTGGGTGCCGTAACTGTACACAGAACCATGATATGAGAAATAAGACTGAAATAATTATTCCATCATCTCTCCAGTGCTCATTTTTGGAGGTAGACACCACAAAATCACAAGATAAAATCACTAGTATTTATGGAGTGCTCAGTGTCTGTCGGGCCCTGTACTAAAGTCTTTGTATGCCTGACCTCATTTAAATTTCACAACAGCCTAAAGTTCCAGTCTATTCCAGGTGACAAAGCTGTGGCCTGGGCAGGTAATTTGCGCTAAGTCACACAGCTGGCAGTGCTGGAGAAGAGGAACAAATATTGAGTCTGTCTCCAGAACCAGCAGGCTCGACTGACGCTGGGCCGCCTCCGCTTGGATTGTGTCCCGTGAGAAATTCTGCTCGTTTGGCTTATAAAGTATTTATTACATACATGGGCTTAGCTTTCTTTAACATGCATTAGCTGCGTGCAAAACCAGTCTGAATCATTAAAAGGAAAGAGTTGCTAAGTTACTTGGGGAGCCAGATGAGTCAAATCAGGCTGATACGCGAATACCTCTGAGGGAACATGAAGACTTCCCAGAGGGGACGTGGGCACAGAGTTAAGGAAATCCATTTCCAAATCCTCAGTGCTCATATGTTTTCCTTTCCTAAAACTAATCCACCTGAGAAAATATCACATTCGTTCCCATTTTCTACCCCATTTACAAGAAAGTTCTCTGATCTCCCTTTAAACAGCAAGCCCCTCTCATTCCGGACTCTGCCCTAAGGGTGAAACCTCCAGATATCAAAGGTCACTAAAGACTATTTACTGGGCCCTTAAGCTTCCCTCCCACGATTCATCCCATTAAGAGATGCATTCGGTGGCACAGCAGTTAAGGTGCTGACCTCCCACGTGGAGAACTGCAGTTCGAATCCTGGACCCGGTGGCTTAAAAAATCACACTGGGGGGAGCAGCAGATTGTGTAATGGTTATATGGCTGGACTCCCACGTAGTTGACTGCAGTTCGAGTCCTGGACCCAGCGGCTTAAAACTCACACTGGGCACGTGGGCGTACGTGTCCAAAATCCCAAGAGGAAAATGGAGAAGGGATTGCATGTGGCGTGGCCATCCCTCCTGTGGGGTGAGGTCTCGCTTTCTGTCTCTCTGACACTCTGGTGAGCACATGCGCCCTGTAGCAAAAATGTCTCTTTAAAAACAAAAACAAAAAAACACTGGCGTGTGTGTGTGTGTGTGTGTGTGTGTGTGAGTCCAAATTCCCAGGAGGAGAATGAAGGAGAAAGGAGGGATTGCAGCCTGGCCATCCCCCTGGGGGTGATTTCTCACTTTCCTTCTCACTGTCTCTACGTCTCTCTCCAGTGAGCACATATGTCCTATGGCAAGACCTAAACAAAACAACAAAAAAAGAGAGATGCATTGCAGAAGGCCAGCTGGCAGCACAGTGGTAATGCAACTGGATTCACATGAGAAGGTGGTGGGTGTGTGTCCAAGGCCTTTTCACATGTTCTAAGCGTGCACAAGCGTGATCTGGGCTGGCTGGGGCCGGGGTGGTTGGCAACATGAGAATTCTGTTGGGAGTTCTGTTTCTACTTCTCTCTCTCTCTCTCTCTCTCTCTCTTACTCATGGAAGAAATACAAAAAGTTAAGAGGGTGAGGGGAGCCGGTAGCGTGGTAGTTAAGGTAGCTAGGTCCCACATGGCCAACTGCACAGCTTAAGTCCAGGGCTGTGTGTGAGTGCCCAAAACCCTGAAAGGAGGGAGAGAGGAAGAAGGGCAGGCTGAGGTGAGAACATTCCCCATGGGGAGGTGACTTCTGATTTTCCTTCTCTCTCTCTGTCCCCCAACCCCAAGCCCCACTGAGCACACACACGCTGTGGCAAAAATAAATTTTTAAAAGAAAAACAAAAGTAAGATTGGGACCAGCAGGGGGTGGTGGTTAATGCACGGGACTCCCACATGGCTGACCATAGTTCAAGTCCTGGGCCTTGTGGCTTACTTTCTCACCTTTCTTCTCCCTCTCTCTCTCTCTCTCTCTCTCTCTCTCTCTCTCTGTCTTTGACTCTCTCAGTCAAATTAAAGATAATAATGGGCCAGCAGATGTTATAGTGGTTACATTGCTGGACCTCTACATGGATGACCATGGATCAAGTCTGGGCCCCAGTGGCTTAAAAATCATGCTAGGCATGTATGTGTGCGTGCCCAAGATCCCGGGAGGAGAATGAAGGAGAAGGGATTGCAGCATGGCCTCCACCAAAAAAAAGAGTGATTTCTCACTTTCCCCCTCACTGTCACTGTCTGTCTCTCTCCAGCAAGAACACACGCTCTAACGCAAAAACCTCTTCAAAGAAAGAAAATAAAAAAGCAAATAATAATAATAAATTAAATAATTCTAAGGGGAAAAAAAAGGGATAAACCAAACCTCCTTATCAGACTGTGACAAGAAAACTGCAGACTAGCGAAGTCAATGGTAACCATTTTGTTCTATTAATTATATAGTCCCTTAGATACACAATCACACACCGTCAGAAATTTGCCATGATGGTCCTCGCATGTCAACTAAAATATAAAAGTGCAACTCACCACTTTTTTTTTGGCTATCACTTTTAACTTTTAAATATTATTTATTTTATTTTATGTATTTATTTTTAATTTACTACAGGGCACATGCATTCACCATAGAGATTCAGAGAGAGAGAGGGAAAGTGAAAAAGCAAGACACCAGTCCAGGACTGGAATTGCAGTCACGTGGGAGTCTGGCGCCTTAATCACCTTGCCACCTGCTGGCCCCCATTTATTTGGTATCTTTAGTGACATTTTTTTTTAAGAATTATTTTATTTAATTTTATTTATTATTATTCTTTTTAATTTAACCAGAGAGAGATGGAGAGAGAGAAAGAAAGGAACAGTGAGAAAGCAAGCTGCCAGGTCTGGGACTAGAACTACGGTCATGTGGGAGGCCAGCGCCTTAACTACCACACCACCTGCTGGCCCCTCTGGCCCCTTTAGTGACTTTTTTAAACAACCCAAGCAAGCTATGAAGAAAAAAGAAAAAGGAAAGAAAATTTATCATAACAGAATTAGGAAATTCAGACAGGCAAAACTGAGAAGATAAAACCACCCATAATCCCATCACCCAGTGACAACAAAAATAGGATTTTACTATACATGTTCTTTTGAACTCTGTCCTTTAAAACTGGCAACTCAGGGCCAGCCCTGTAGCCTAGTGGTTAAGGGATTCGATCCCACAGTTAAGCACAGTTCAAATCTGGGCCCTGGCAACTTAGAAAACACACAGGCAGGCCAGCAGGTGGCATAGAGGTTAAGGTAGCTGGATTATACATGGCAGACTATGTGGTTCGAATCCCAGCTCTGGCAGCTTGAAAAACATACCAGGCATGTGGGCACCTGTGCGTGCATGCCCAAAGTCCTGCTAGGACAGAGAAATGCAGTATGACCACGCCCTCCTGGGGGTGCTTTCTCCCTCTGCCACTCTCCTCTGCCTCTCACAAGTGCATGTGCCCTCGGGCAATTACATGATGGGCAACTCAGGTTCTGTATCACTAATAAACCCTGTAGACGACCCTCGTTATTTGATTGGTTCTCTACAGTATGAATGCCTTTAAAACAGGTCGTCTCTTTGGACTGTACAGGCTGTAAGTGACCGGAGCATGCACGAATACCAGCCCAGTACTGTAAGAGAGGAAGCAGGGCCCGAGAAGTCAGGGACTGAAACTCTCAGACCAGCGATCCCTCCGAACCACACAGCTCCGAAACAAATGCAAGCAGATGTGAAACCACAGCAGTTCTTTTAAGCATGCCAACCGCTCCCTTCTGACCCAGCTGCCAGTGTGAAGTCAGTCTCATGCATTTGGTCCTAGCTAAGAAGGATCAGCTAAGGCCAGCAGGTGGTGTGGTAGTGAAGATGCTGGACTCCCACATGGCCAACTGCAGTTCAAGTCCTGAACCTAGCAGCTTGAAACTCACAACAAATAAATAAATAAATAAATACATGTTTTAAGTAAATAAAAACAATTTTTAAAAAGGAATCAGCTAGGCAAGTGTGCATTTGATATCTGAAGCTTTAAAAGAAAAAACAAATTCGGGCCAGCCTATGGTGTGGTGGTTGGGATGGCTGGATCCACATGGCCGACTGCAGGTTCAAGTTTCAAACTCAGCAGACTGAAAAACATGACTGATGTGTGCCTGAAATTCGGAGAGGAGAACGGAGGGAAAGGGGTTGCAACATAGCCAGATCTCTTGGGAGATTCTCTCTCTCTTTTTCTCTCTTTCTCTCTCTTTCTCGTCTCACTCTGGCACACATACCCTGTAACAAACAAACAAAAGGATACTCCAACTTCAGTGGTTCTAAACTTTCTTTCTGCACCGTGCTCCTTGGGCTCTAAGAGGCTGGAGCTTAGTGCTCTGCCCCAGTGAGGACAGGACAAGCCCGGCCTCTGACAATTCCCTGTCTGGCCGGGAACTGGAGGCACAGGAACAAAGACTTAAAGACCAGAAGCGCATACTAATGAGTGCACCGCAGCACAATGCGAGCCAAGTCGGCAAATGCCCAGCAGCTGAACAAAGGGACAGTCACTGTGGGGACGCGCGTCATCCGTGCGGGCCACCACATGTATCCAGTGGGCGCCCGAGGGTGAGGCAGCGTTCGAGGCTCGGATGAGGCAGCCTATTCCCTGGAGAAGCAGCCAAAGCAACCAGGCTCATGGTAGCGTAAGCCCCGTGTAGCTCTCACGGACCAAATGCAAGTTAGGTCTCTGCGCTTCAGTTTCCTCCATTCGAATGTGAGGGGAATACCTAGTCTATGATATGAAATTACGTAATACATTTCAAGTGCACAGGAGCCAAACAGATGGGTTGTTTGTTTTTGTTTTGAAGATATTTTTGCTATAGGGTGTGTATGCTCATCAGAGAGATGGAGAGACAGAAAGCGAGAAATCACCCCCCAGAGAGGATGGCCATGCCACAATTCATTCTCCTCCATTCTCTTCTTGGGATTTTGGGCACACATGCACACACACCCAGTGTGACTTTTAAGGCACTGGGTACAGGACTTGAACTACGGCCGACTATGTGGGAATCTAGCAATGTAACCACTATGCCATCCGCTGGTCCCCAATCAGATGTTATTAATGGAAGCTAATCTCATTCTCATTCTCTCTCTCTCTCTCTCTTTCTCTCTCTCTCTCTCTCTCTCTTAGAGAGATTTTTACTATAGGGCATGTGCACTTTCCAGAGACACAAAGAGAGACAGAGACAGAAAGTGAGAAATCACCCCCTGGGGGGATGGCCACACCGCAATCGCAATCGCTTCTCCTCCATTCTCCTCTTGGGATTTTGGGCGTGTACACACAGGCACCCAGCATGAGTTTTAAGCTGCCAGTTCCAGGACTTGAACCACAGTCAACTATGTAACCATTAAGCCATCTGCTGGTCCCTCTCTCTCTCTCTTTAACATTAATTTATCTAGTTATTTGTTGTAATTCTCAAACTTCCAAGTCCAGGACTTGAACCACTGTCAGCCACTGGGAATCCAACACCTTAACCACCACGCCACCCGCTGGTCTAGTAGAATCTAATCTTGACTAAACTGACTACGATCCAGGGACCACACTACCACATCACGTGCCTTATTCTCAGATGACCCTCACAACTTAACGTACACCAGCACTCCACGGAGGATGCAGCTGCCACACAGTGGCTGTCCGAGCACATGGGACTCCGCGGGGTACATGTCCACATTCAAATCTAGGTCATTTCTTTCTGCAGCTCACAGTCACAGAGACGCTATGCTGAACCACCTCCCTCATCTTTGACTCTGTGCCCAGTCCCACCCCAGCTCTCCCCTCCCTGTCCTTCGCTTTCCTCCAAACACCATTTCTAGCCCAGGACATAAAGAAAAGGAAAAGGGGACCAAGAAAAGAGGAGTCTTGGGACCGGCAGGTGGTGTGGTGGTTAAAGTGCTGGACATGGCCGACTGCCGTGCTAGGTTTGAGTCCTAGACCTGGCAGCTTGCTTTCTCACTTTCCCTCTCTCTTTTTGTCTCTCTCTTTGGTCAAATTTTAAAAATAATAATGATGATGAGGCTGGCAGGTGGCGTGTGGTGGTTGGGGGTGCTGGACTCCCACATGGCCGGCTGCGGTTCGAGTCCCAGACCTGGTGGCTTGTTTTCTCACTCTCTCTCTCTCTCGTGCTCTGTCCATCTCTGTTCAAATTAAAATAAAGTTAAATAAAAATAATTATTTAAAAAAATGATTATGAATAAAATTAAATAAAATAATTCTTTGTTTAAAAAAAAAAAAGAAGAGTCTGAAGGGCACCCAGGACCTCTACAAAGCTCCCTCAAGATTTCATTCTCGGGAAACAGCAGTTAGCGTAATGGCTATGTCGCTGGACTCCCATGTAGTCGACCGCGGTTCATGTCCTGGACCCAATGGCTTAAAACTCACGCCGGGCACGTGTGCGTGCATGCCCAAGATCCCAAGAGGAGAATGGAGGAGAAGGGACTGCGGTGTGACCATCCCCTCTGGGGGGTGATTTCTCACTTTCTGTCTCTATGTCTCTCTCTGTCTGTCTGGTGAGCACACACGCCCTATAGCGAAAACCTCTCAAAAAAAAAAAAAAAAAAAAAAGATTTCATTCTCTCCATGTGCTTCTTTGAATCCTCCCTCTTGCCTCTTGATTACAAATGAGGCTCGAAATTCTCATTCTCCCAACCCCTTTCTCATTATAATTCTTTTGTTTTTTTTTTTTTTGAAGAGGTTTTGGCAATAAGGCACATGCGCTCGCCAGACAGACAGAGAGACAGAAAGTGAGAAATCACCCCCCAGGGGGGATGGCCACGCCGCAATCCCTTCTCCTCCATACTCCTCTCGGGATCTTGGGCACGCACGCACACACGCCCGGCGTGAGTTTAAGTCACCGGGTCCGGGACACGAACTGTTGTCGACTACATGGGAGTCCAGTGACATAGCCATTACACTAACTCGCTAACTGCTGGTCCCATAGTTCTTTTTTTTTAAGAAATGTTTTATTTTAACTTTATTTTATTATATTTTCCAATTGAACCAGAGAGAGAGAGGCAAAGTGAGAGAGGAAGCCACCAGGCTCAGGACTTGAACTGTGGGTGGCCATGTGGGAGTCTAGCGCCTTTAATCACCACACCCCCTGCCGGCCCCTCTTAAGTAGCAGAGCTAGGGTTCCTTGGTTGAGTGAGTCAGTAACTCAGTGACTCTCCCACTGCTGCTCACCTGTACCAGCAGGAACAGCGCCCCGTCAGAGGCATCTGAGCATCAAGTCATTGCCCTTGTGCTTTTATTGAGCTTGTCCTGTCTGCATCTGAACAACGGTCACGCCTCCTGCCCCTCCCAATCAGCAAACCAGGGGTTCTCCCTCAGAGATTCAGTTTTAGGGGTGGCAGGCTGTCTCTCTCTCTCTCTCTCTTTATTTTATTATTATTATTAGTAGTAGTAGTAGTAGTGTTTTTTTTTTTTCCCATAAAGTGTATGTGCTTGCCAGAGACAGAGAGAGAAAAAGTGAGAAATCACCCCCCAGGGGGGATGACCATGCCTCAATCCCGTCTCTTCCATTCTCTTCCTGGAATTTTGAGCATGCATGCACACTTGCCTGGTGTGAGTTTCAGGCCACCAGGTCCGGGACTCGAACTGCGGCCAACCATGTGGGAATCCAGCACCTTAACCACCACACCTGCTGGCCCTTGGTCATCATTTGATGATCCCCTCCCCAAAATCTTCCCAAGAGAACCCAGAAGGCACTTCAAAGCTAGGGTCACCATCTAATTTCCTGCCCAAAGCTGACACTTCCGAGAGTGACAGGGACACTAGGAGTAATTACACCAGAAGAACAGGCACGCACAGGCACCGTCCAGAACACATGGTCACCTATCCCAAAGCCTAAGCTGAAGCCAAACCACGCCAATATTTTCTCCAAATGCAGTGAAACCTGCTCTTCCGCTTTCTCTGGTTACAAACAGGGAGAGCCTTCATTGTTTTATGGAACAATACGATCTAGATCTACCACACGAGTTCCAGTCATGTCACGTGCTTATACACACCTGTGTTCCTAGAAACGGGGGCGAGCGTGAGCAAGAGACATTTCACAAGAAACGACCTGGGTTTGAATATTGAGTCCTGTCCTGGAAAGCCCCCGGTGCTTGGACGAGGGGCTGTGTGTCGTCTGCATCCACAGAGCAGTGGTGTTCACACACTGCGAGGCTCGGCCGAGAGAACGCCTGTGATGAGCATAGCACCGCCCCCCAGTGGACTCAGCTTTCAGGAGCTGGGGCGGCCGGAACCACACGGTCGAGTGCAAGGTTGAAGTCTTGAACTCAGAGGATTCAAAACCATGCCTGACGTGTCCACTAACATCACTCGTTGGCTACTAATGTGTGTTATGTACTTCAAATATGTCACCTAATTTCATAAGAAATGAAATGGTGGGACCAGCAGGGGCGTGGTGGTTAAGGCGCTGGACACTCCCACATGGCCGACCATGGTTTAAGTCCCAGACCTGGTGGCTTGCTTTCTTGCTTTTCTCTCTCTCTCTGTCCCTCTCTGGTCAAATTAAAATAAACAAATGAATCAATGAAATTAAATAATTCTTAAAAAAAAAAAAAAGAAAGAAATGAAATGGCTGAAAATCCACCCAGACATTTAGCTTGTTAGTTATAGACAGAGAGAACCTACTTCTTCTGTGGACTATGATCCGGCACACAATGCCCACTCCAGTCGTACATGTTCACACCCACTCGTTGGTGGCACCTGACTATAACCATCTGCTCTGAGGCACGTTTTTGTATCTGACACCACATTCCTCTTCACCTGGGAAGAGAGAAGGCACAGTGGGTAACAAGGGGTCTCAGGTATGGCTAGTCTAGTCAGGGTGACGTGTTATATATTCAATTAATTAGAGCAATGATGTGCAAAGTGGAGCACGTCCATAGCTCGACATCCCACCTTGATTCAAGACACCAACAGCGACTCCTGAATCTACCATCCAGCTCCACGGTTTTGAATGGGCTCCCTTCCCAGGGGCCTCCCTTCCCTGACCTGTGGAAGGAGTCGTCTGCTTTCCTGATGGGTCCACTTTCCATTTACAGAGCCCTTGAGTCACATGACCCAACTGGCCTGATTTGGGTGTGTGTCCAACCTTGACCCAAAGTGGCCAGAGAATGGAGTGTGATGACTGTCTAGCCTGGTCGGAAGCTGGGGTCTGCTCCCCCAAACACGGCCAGAGACACAGACTCTCCTCTCTGTGCAGAGAAACTCAAAATGGCCGTCATGGGCCCCCTCAGGTACTCGCCCCTAGAGTGATCCCTGTCCCTTGAGAATGAACACAGCCTGTCTTTGCTTCTAACAGAACCCAGCCAAGGTGGCAGGGGGTGTGTAATTACGTTTCACGAGACTGTAAATCCCAACGCCTTTTCTTTCTCTTGCTGACTTATAAAGAAAGCAGCCATGTTGAGGGCCTACGTGGCAAGAAGTTGACAAGGGCCTCAGCTAGTAAGAAAATAAGGTCCTTGGGCCAGCAGGTGGCATGGTGACAGAGCAGTTTGAGTCCCAGGCCTGGTGGCTTAAGAAATATGTCAAGTGCATACATGAGTGCCCCAAACTCCTGAGAGGAGAATGAAGAAGGGATTGCGGTGTGGCCATCCCCAATGGGGGTTCATTTCTCACTCCTCCCTCCCCTCTCTTTCCTTCTCTCTCTCTCTCTGTCTTTCTCTGTGCACCATTTATGCCCTGTAGCAAATTAAAAATAAAAAAAGAAAGAAAGAAAATGAGGTCTTCATTCCAGTAACCTGTAAGGAACTGAGTTCTGCCCACAGCCACGTTAGCTTGGAAGTAGGTGTTTTCCCAATTAAGTCTCAAGTGACAACACAACCACAGCCAATGCCTCACAGCCTTCACAAGACCTGATTAAGCAGCTCCTGGGGGCAGAAGGTGGTTTGGAGGTTAAGGCAGCTGGATCCCATACAGCTGACTGTGAGGTTTGAGTCCCAGGCCCAGCAGCTTGAACTCACACCAGGCGCGTGTGTGAGTGCCCCAAATCCTGAGACGAGAATGGAAGAGAAGGGATTGCAATGTGCTCATGTCCACTGGGGGGTGATTTCTCACTTCCCCATTCTCCCTTCTGTCTCTGTCTAGTGAGCATGCTCACCCTATAGCAAAAAATTTCTTTAAAAAAAGGGGAAAAAAAGCTGCACGTGGGCTCTTGGTCCATAGACCTGTGAGATGATCGCTACCTTGTTTTAAGCCACTATGGTCATGGCGATCTCGTCACACAGCAACACACAACTAATGTGCCCACAGAAGCAGAGCAGAGTTCTGCTCTCACAGAGATGGGGGTAGATGTTAGATTGTAAAATCAACACTCTCCAACACGATTACCAATAATGATTAAGTATTCGATACTCAGTTCTCGTTTCCCTCAAGAGAGTATACATAGCAAATGGTTTGTATTATAGATTTTCAAAAAAATAAATTTACTTACCCTTAATATTGAGCCACCAAAACACATTTCTTTTCTTTTTTAGAGAGATTTTTGCTGTAGGGCACGTGTGCTAGCCAGGAAGATGGAGACAGAGACATAGAAAGTGAGAAATCACCCCCTGCAGTTTCAGTCCCAGACCTGACAGCTTGAAATGCACGTCAGGCGCGTGCGCGTGTGTGCCCAAAATCCCAAGAAGAGAGTGGAGGAGAAGGGAAGGTGTACGGTCATTCCCCTGGGGGTGACTTCTCATTTTCTGTCTCTCTGGTAAGTACATGTGCCCTATAGCAAAAATCTGTCTAAAAAAAGTCTATATTACAACGCATGCTGACCTGGAGTAAGTCACGATTTTCTTTGTTTGTTTTTACTCTTGCTATAGGTCACGTTTGCTCACAGAGGGGAAAGTGAAAGAGAGAAAGTGACCATCCCCCATTGGTCATATTACAATCCCTTCTCCTCCATTCTCCTTTCAGGATTTTAGGCCCGCACACATGAGAACAGAGAAGGGATTGCAAAGTGGCCATCCCCCCAGGGGGTGATCTCTCACTTTCAATCTCTCTTTCTGTCTCTCTCCAGCAAGCACATGCACCCTATGTCAAGAATTTAAAAATTAAATTGGGGGGGACCAGCAGTTAGCGTAATGGCTATGTCGCTGGACTCCCACGTAGTCGACCACAGTTCGCGTCCCGGACCCGGTGGCTTAAAACTCACGCCGGGCACGTGTGTATGCGTGCCCAAGATCCCAAGAGGAGAATGGAGGAGAAGGGATTGCAGTGTGGCCATCCCCCCTGGGGGGTGATTTCTCGCTTTCTGTCTCACTCTGTCTGGCAAGCGCACACGCCCTGTAGCAAAAACCTCTCAAAAAAAAAGAATTAAATTGGGGACCAGCAGGTGGCGTGGTGGTTAAGGCACTGAACACTCCCACTATGGCTGACCACAGTTCAAGTCCTGGACCTGGTGGCTTTCTCACTTTCTCTCTCTCTCTCTGTATATTTCTCTCTCTGGTCAAATTAAAATAAATGAATGAACAAATAAAATTAAATAAATAATTCTTTAAAAAATTGAATTAAATAAAATTTTAAAAACTCATATGGGGGGGTCAGCAGGTGCCATGATGGTTGGAGGCGCTAGACTCCCACGTGGTTGACCACAGCCTGAGTCCTGGACCTGGCGGCTTGCTTTCTCGCTTTCCCTCTTTCTCTCGCTCTCACTCTGGCCCTCTCTGGTCAAATTGAAATAAGTAAGTAAATAAATAAATAAAGGTAAATAAAATAATTTAAAAAATAAAATAAAAAACTCATATGGGCCAGTCCTATGGCCTGGTGGGTTAAGGATACCAAATCCCACAGGCCTATCACAGTTTCCAGACTCGTAAGCTTGAAAACACTCCAGGAGCAGGTGCATGTGTGAGAAAAGTCCCAAGATGAAGCAGGAAAATGGATCGTACTGTACCATGCCCATCACAGGGTGCTCCCCCACCCATCTCTCTCTGGGCAAGCACACACATCCTTTGGCAAATAAAAAAAAAGTCACATTGTACATAATAAATATTTTCCATTTTCATTTGTTAATTATACTTCCATAAAGCTGGAGGGACTATAAATAAATATATCAACTTCTGGGAACCAGCAGTTAAGCATAATGGCTATGTCGCTGGACTCCCACGTAGTCGACCGCGGTTTGCGTCCCGGACCTGGTGGCATAAAACTCACGCTGGGCGCGTGTGCGTGCGTGCCCAAGATCCCAGGAGGAGAATGGAGGAGAAGGGATTGCGGCATGGCCATCACCCCTGGGGGGTGATTTCTCGCTTTCTGTCTCTATGTCTCTCTCTGCCTGTCTGGCAAGCGCATGCGCCCTATAACAAAAACCTCTCCCCAAAAAAAGAAAAAAGAAATATATCAACTTTTTTTTTTTTTTTTGAGAGGTTTTTGCTATAGGGCATGTGTGTTCGCCAGAAAGATATAGACAGAGAGACAGAGAGACAGAAAGCGAGAAATCACTCCCCCAGGGGGGATGACCACGCCACAATCCCTTCTCCTCCATTCTCCTCTCGGGATCTTGGGCACGCACGCACACGCACCCGGCGTGAGTTTAAGCCACTGGGTCCGAGACTCGAACTGCAGTCAACTACATGGGAGTCCAGTGACATAGCCATTATGCTAACTGCTGATCCCCTTCATGAACCTTCTTGAGCAGTCTTCAGCCAGCCTTGAGCCTCGTGTCCGACCCCTTTTCTACCAGCCCTTCCTAAGCCCAGAAAAGAGCATTCATAATGTCTCAACGCCACCCCTTCCCTCTGTAGTACCAGGAGATCTCCTCTGGACCCTCCAGGAATCCATCCTCCCAAGGGCCCTGACTTTCTAGCAGGAAGAAGCATACACAAAACCACACACCCCAAGGCAGTGTCAGAACAGTGCAGATAAGAACCAGGAAAGCAAGGAGGAAGAACACGAAGGAGTGGGCAGGTGAGCTGAGTCTGGAAAGATAGGCCACAGAAGCCACAGAAGCCACAGAAATCCAACTTAATTTAATTATTGTCCCCCGCCAAAGAGAAGTGCCAGAAGTGATCAGGGATCAGCTGAAGCCTCTCAGGGCACATTCCTGAAGTCCCTTGATCTCTGGGCTCTGCTTCCATGTTGAGATTCGTTTTTTCCATGTCCGAGAATACACGGTCATGGCAGCTCCAGGTGCACCCATCCTTGCCATAGAGTCTCTCCAGGTGCCCAGCTCAAGCCTAAAAAAAGGCTGGCTGCTCAGTTTAGGTCATGTGCTTCCTCGGCAGCTTCCAAAAAAGGAGACAGTGTGATAGGATTCTAACGAGGGAAGACTTGGAGGGAATCGAGAGATGGAGGTGGTGATTGATTGACAGGGTGTATTTGGGGGATACCACACATTCCCATGTGTGGGGACAAGGTATGAAAAGACACTGTAATTTAAAACGATGTTGGGGAGGGGGGCGGTAGGTGGCATGATGGTTAAGGCACTGGACTCCCACATGGTCAACCGTGGTTTGAGTCCTGAACCTGGCAGCTTGCTTTCTCACTTTCTCTCTCTTTCTCTCTCTCTCTGGTCAAAATTGAAGAATAATGGGGGCTGGCAGGTGGCATGGTGGTTAAGAGTGCTGGCTTCCCACATGGCCGACCATGGTTCGAGTCCTAGAACTGGCGGCTTGCTTTCTCACTTTCTCTCTCTCTCTCTCTCTCTCTTTCTGTCCCTCTCTGGTCAAATTAAAATACGTAAATAAATAAAATAAATGTTTATTTATAAAAAAAATTGAAGAATAATGATAATAAGTAAAATTAAAAAGAAATCTTAAAAAAAAAAAGAAATATAACCATTTTTAACACTTGCCCATAATTAATATTGAACTATCAATTTTGAAGTGAATTTTTCTTTTGGGAAGGGAACTTAAAAGACAAGAGAAAAATAGTTCAGTAATTTCTCTATAAATTAAACATAGAATTAACATATGATGCAGGCTCCCCCAGTCACTCCCCAAAGGCCCCACTTGTCAACACCATAATCTAAGTGTCTATCCTCTTTTTTTTTTTTTTTTTTTGAGAGGTTTTTGCTATAGGGCGCGTGCACTCGCCAGACAGACAGAGAGAGACAGAGAGACAGAAAGTGAGAAATCACCCCCCAGGGGGGATGGTCATACCACAATCCCTTCTCCTCCATTCTCCTCTCGGGATCTTGGGCACGCACGCACACGCGCTGGCATAAGTTTTAAGCCACCAGGTCCAGGACACGAACCGTGGTCGATTACATGGGAGTCCAGCGACATAGCCATTACGCTAACTGCTGGTCCCAGTGTCTATCCTCTTAACACCAAACCCCACTGGAGAGTGAGTGCTCTCTCTCTCACAAGCGCAAGTGTGTTCTGGCATAAGAAGAAAAAAAGTCATTTCTGGTCTGTCTAGAAATGCTTTACCTCTTTTTTTTTCTTTAAAGAATTATTCATTGGGACCAGCAGGTGGTGTGGTGGTTAAGGCACTGGATGCTCCAACATAGCTGATCACAGTTCAAATCCTGGACCTGGTGGCTCGCTTTCTCACCTTCTCTCTCTCTCTCTCTGTCTGTGTGTGTCTCTCTGGTCAAATGAAAAATAAATGAATGAATAAATAAAGTTAAATAAATAAATTTTTAAAAAGAATTTTTCATTTAATTCAATTAACTAATTAATGCATTTATATAATTTGACCAAAGAAAAGCATGAGAGAGAGAGAGGGAAAGTGATAAAGCAAGCCACCGGGTCCTAGACTCGAACCGTGGTTGGCCATGTGGGAGTCCAGCACCTTAACCACCTCCCCACCTGCCGACTCCCTACCTCTGGTTTTACTTGCAATCTTGTAACCAGGTCCGAGTAAAAGAAGCTTCAGATAAAATCTTTTGATGGCAGCAGATTTTAGCCTTATACCTGTTAGGGAGTGGCCAGTCCTCAGGACTGGAAATTGTGGAAATGACTAAGAGGGATGTTTGTGTGTACTTGTCACTCCTCACGGAGACCGGCAGTGTCCCTACTTCTTGTGTCAGGGCCCCTTCACACTCACACATGGTAAATACAGACCCCGTTGCCCTGTGTACTGCCAGGAAGAGAAACATCTCATTTCTTGTCTGTGAAAAACGCAGAGGGAACAAAAAAACATGTAATTTTGGATTTCCTATAGATTTCTGAGTCAAAAACAACATCTAAGGTTGCTATTTTTAAACCAAATTAGAGAATTTTTTTATGACCGGAAACTAACCTCACAATGACACCTCATTTCCTGCAAACTACAAGAAAATTCCACACATTCCCATGTTTAGCAAGTCCAGGGCTACCATCACCACAGCTTGGTCACATGAAGGTGAGTTTGAGTATCATTGGGAGAATAAGCAGACATAATACTCTGAAGGCTTAATCAACATTCCCAACAACGAATAAAGGATCGGACAGCCTAAAATGTATAAAACATGAACAATTGAGAAAGGCTTCTATGATCCTAATTTACTTCGGTTTTTACTGAAATCTCACTGCTGAATAACAGAAAAGTACTAAAAATTCTTCAGTCTAATATTATATTATTTAACCTGACATGTTTTCCTAACAAAAGTGTTCATTTCACCTAAACATGGTGTTTTTTTTAAACTTTTTTAAAGAAGTATTTATTTAATTCCATTTGTGATTTTTTTTTTTTTTATTTGACCAGAGAGAGAAAGGGAAAGGGAAAAAGCAAGCTGCCAGGTCCAGGACTCGAACTACAGTCGACTTTGTGGGAATCCAGCACCTTTAACCACCATGCCACCTGCCGACCCCTAGACATGCTATTACTCCTTTTCCCTTCCTAACCTAGAGGTAGTAGTGAACTGACCTTAGACACAGACTTTTCCATAGTCACGAAAGTGTTTGGGACTCCTAGACTAAGATCCATACAAGGCTTACCGCAGCAGTACCCAAACTAGGTTCCCTGTGACATGCTCCCAGGTGCTGCTCCTTGGCACCTGGCTGGGGTCGGGAATGGCTATGTACAGTATCTCCCTCTTTGACGGTCCAAGAAGTCCAAGACAGTCAAGCTCCCACCTCACTGTTTAAGGCACACTCCCCACCTACGCCCCCGCCCCTTACCTGACCACTCCTTTCTCCTAGTGACATGATTAACATTCCTCAGAACCCCAGGCCTGGCTGGTCTGGTCAGTTCTGCTAAATTTACGGTCCTGGTATTCTGGGCAATCATTGTTTTAGTCAAGAAACAGGCAGGGAGATCAGATGTCAAGATACTTCAATTTTGCAAGGTAAGATACCCCACACCAGCAGAAAGCCCTTCACTAGTTGTTTTTCTTTCCTATTCTTTCCTTTTCTTATCTTTTTTTTTGGATAGGTTTTTGCTATAGGGAATGTGTGCTCGCCAGATAGACAGAGACAGAGAGACAGAAAGCGAGAAATCACCCCCCGGGGGGATGGCCACACCGCAATCCCTTCTCCTCCATTCTCCTCTCGGGATCTTGGGCACGCACGCACACACGCCCGGTGTAAGTTTTAAGTCACTGGGTCTGGGACGTGAACCGCGGTCGACTACATGGGAGTCCAGCGACATAGCCATTACGCTAACTCCTGGTCCCGCTAGTTGTTTTTGTCTATCTGGTTTCTGACCTGGGTGCACTTCTGAGTCCCTTTGGCAGAAACGTTCAGTCTGAGATGAGGGGCAGCCGGCCTGATGCACACTTTTTCCTTGGCCACGTTCCAGGGGATATTACCAAAAATCCCATCCCAGAAAAAGGAAGGCACCCTGTGGTCTACCCACACTGCCTCCCTGTCCTAGGCTATGTCCACCTGTGTGGCCTGTCACCAGAGTGGGGAGGAGCTTTCACTGTAGTCAAACTGCTGGGTTCAAATTCCTCGCTCCACTACTGTAAGGATATGTTACCTTGGGCAAATTGCTTTGCCTCTCTGAGCCTTGATTTTCTCTTTAATCAGTAAAGTAGAACAATACAGTACTGCCCTGTAAAGAACAGTGACTGGGACCAGCAGATAGTTAATGGTCACGCTGCTGGACTCCCACATAGTCCACTGTGGTCCAAGTCCCGGACCTGACCAGGACCCGGAGATTTAAAACTCATGCCAGGTGCGTGTGCGTGCATGCCCAAAATCCCGAGAGGAGAAGAGACTCTGGCATGGCCATCCTCCCTGGGGGGGCGATTTCTGGCTTTCTGTCTCTGTCTCTCCGGCGAGCGCACATGCCCTACAGCAAAAATCTCTGTAAAAAAATTTTTTTAAATAAATAAAGAACAGTGATTAAAGAAAATATTAAAGGGAACCAGCAGTTAGCGTAATGGCTAAGTCGCTGGACTCCCACGTAGTCGACCGCGGTTCGCGTCCCGGACCCGGTGGCTTAAAACCCACGCCAGGCGCGTGTGCGTGCGTGCCCAAGATCCCAAGAGGAGAATGGAGGAGAAGGGATTGCGGCATGACCATCCCCTCTGGGGGGTGATTTCTCGCTTTCTGCCTCTCTGTCTCTCTCTGTCTGTCTGGCGAGCACCCTATAGTGAAAAACCTCTCAAAAAAAAAAAAAAGAAAATATTAAAAATGAAAATGTATGCAAGCACATCTAGAATGCTTGTGTGGGTCACTTAATAAATGTCGACCGCTATTCTTTCTTCCCTCGGACGCCCTCCTTAGCTAGTGTAGCTTTAACAGCTGGGACAGAGGCTAGAGGAAACGGAAGCCACAGCGGAAGGGGAAGAAGGCCCTGGCGGATGTTGTAGAGGGAAGTATTTACAATGTGAGGCGAAGTCAGAGGACAAACGCGATCAGAGCGTCTGAACCGAGGAAACGAACAGTCGAATCCCAAACTGAGCAGCATGGAGATACTGATCAAAGGGACCAGGCATCCGTTTATGAGAGCCTGCCCAGATGTCTCCATATTGACCGCGCCATAGACGGTGCCTGTGGCATCTTCCTTTCTAAGGCCACCCTAACAGGGGGACACTGAGCCAAGAGTTTAACATACATTCCGTTATCGCCATTGGGCCACCTCCTGGAAAAGCTCTGGACACACTCCCCAACTACAGGAGGCAACCAGAGCTGAGCCTCTTGACCTATTTGGTGGAAGAAGTAGATGCTCAGTAAATACAGGGCCAGCCATTGGAGTAGTGGTTAAGGGACTGGACCCTCACATGGCTGACCATGGTTTGAGTCCCAGACTTGGCAGCTTGCTCTCTTATTCTCTGTCTCTCTCTGGGCAAGTACACATGCCCTATATCACATTTTTTAATAATAATAATAAATAAAATTAAATAAATAATTCTTTAAAATTAATAAATAAGTATCCGTGGAATAAATAAATGGGCTGGCTCCCTAACCTAGTGGTTACAGGAGCCAGATTCCACATGGCTGACTACAGTTCAAGTTCCTTCCCTGGTGACTTGCATGTGTGCCCCAGATCTTGACAGTATGGAGAAATGGAAAACAGGGACCATGGTATGACTATGACTCTTGTGGAAGGTGTTTTCTTCCTTTCTCCCTCTCTCTCTGGCAATCATACGTGCCCACTGATATAAATAAATAAATAAATAAATAAATAAATAAATAAATAATTTTAAAAATGTGTCACAGGGCACATGTGCTCACCAGAGAGAGAGAGAGAGAGAGAAAAGAAAGAAAGAAAGAAAGAAAGAAAGAAAGAAAGAAAGAAAGAGAGAGAAAGAAAGAAAAAGAAGAAGGAAAGCCAGCCACCAGGTCTGAGACTTGAACCATGGTCAGCCATGTGGGAGTCCAGTGCCTTAGCCACCACACCACCAGCTAGCCCCCATAGAAATTTTTTAATAAATTAAAAAATAAGTGTTTGGGGCCAGCCGGTGGCGTGGTAGAGGTGGCTGGCTCCCACATGGCCAACTGTGTGGTTTGAGTCCCAGACTCAGTGGCCTGAAAAACAGGCTAGGCGTGCATGCATGCATACCCAAAATCCTGAGGAGAACAGAAAAAGGACTGGGGCATGCGGCCGGCACATTCTCTCAAGCTACCAGGTCTGGGACTCCAACTGTGCGGTAGGCCATGTGGGATCCAGCTGCCTTAACTACCACACCATAGCTAGCCCTAATTTTCTTTGTATTTTCTTCCAACCATTTAAAAATGACTGCTCACAAGTCTTATGAAATGAGATGGTAGTCAGACTTGACCTTTGAACTACAATTTGCTAACCCCTGCTGCAGGAAGGTGTGGAGATAAGCAGCCGGGCAGGCAGGGGGACAATACAGTGCTGCCCGAGCTCCGGCTGCCTGCCTCACGCTGTGCTCAGTCCTGCCGAGTGTGAGCAGGAAGAAGCAGGCACAGCCCTGCCCTCAGGAAGCACATGTCTCAAGCAGGGGAGCTGATAACAAAGCGGATTATTGTAGGCTGGTCGCTTTCGCGTAGAGGAAAGGAACAGGGTGGTGAGGCAGCCCGGGCTCCATGCTTGCGCACGCACGACCACCTTTCAGGCACCCAACTTCCTGTGCGCATCCTCTCCAGCTCAGAGATGGGACCGCGAAGCCTGAAGTCACACAGCTGATCTCAGAGAAGCCAGCCACAAACTCAGGCCCTGTCTCCCTGTCCGTGCTCTGGGGCAAGGCCGGAAGGAGACTAACCAGACAAGAGCCGAGAGTCCCAGGTCCAAGTCCTCGGCTCCACGTTTAACTCCTCAAAGCTCGTTTCGACGATGGAGAATGAGGATGCTTACCAGGATACTTACGAGCATATGCAAAGGCCGGTGTGGCCCTAGTCAGCAGGGCCTGGCAAGGCAAGTGTCCAGTGGATTTTTTTCCTAAGACAAGCTCTAGCCATGTCTGGGTATTCCTGCCTCAGCCCCCCAAGTAGCTGGGACTATGGGTATCCCCTATTATGTCTGGTTCTTTTTAAAAATAAGGTCTCAAACCTTCTTCTGCCTCAGCCTTCCCAGTCCTGGGCTTACAGGCACACACCACCGTGCCCAGCTTTTAGGTTGGACAGGAAACCAAACCAGGGCCTCCTGTAGTAGTCCCAGCTTGCAGGACAGCGTGTGAGCAACAAGCCCTTCTGGCTGGGGCATGTTTCAAACCAATTCCATTTTTGCCCAAATAATCCTAGTCATCTCCCTTACCTGCAAAGTGTCATTCATTTCTACTTCTTTTTTTTTTTTTTTTTTTTAAGAGAGATTTTTTGCTACAGGGTGCATGTACTCATTAGAGAGACAGAGAGACAGAAAGTGAGAAATCACCCCCCGGCGGGGCTGACAACACCACATTCCCTTCTCCTCCATTCTCCTCTCAGGATTCTGGGCATGCATCCACACACACACACCCAGTGTGAGTTTTAAGCCACCGGGTCTGGGACTCAAAACATAGTCGACCCATGGGAGTCCAATGGCATAACCATTACACCATCTGCTGGTCTCTATTTTTTTTTTTTTTTTTTAGATTTTTGTCATAGGGCACATGTGCTTGCCAGAGAGAGGGAAAGTTGGATCCAGGACTCAAATCACAAAGTTAGCCATGTCGGATCCAGTTGCCTTAACCAGCATGCCACCTGGCTGGCCCTGCATCTTTCGAATGATTTAGGAGAGAGAGAAAAGAGAGAGCCAGCTAATAGTCATACATTAACTGGTGAACCTAAATAAAAATGTAGGCGTTCATTGTACTACTACGTCAACTTTTCTCTAGGTTTGACGTTTTCCAGAATAACAGGTGAGAGGAAAATGAAGCCATAGCAAAAGAACATTAGTTCTTGGGACCAGCAGTTAGCGTAATGGTTATGTCGCTGAACTCCCATGTAGTTGACCGTGGTTTGAGTCCCGGATCCAGTGGCTTAAACTCACGCCAGGCTCGTGTGTGTTTGTGCCCAAGATCCTAAAAGGAGAATGGAGGAGAAGGGATTGTGGCATGGTCATCCCCCCTAGGGGGTGATTTCTTGCTTTCTATCTCTCTGTCTCTCTCTTTCTGGCTAGCGCATGCGCAAAAACCTCTCCAAAAAAAAAAAAAGAACATTAGTTCTTTATAAGGGAGCTTCTCATCGATTCAGTCCTTAGCTACATTACCTGCACCGTCCTCTCCCATCTGCCCAGACCCTCCCCACTGCCCTTTCCGCTCATGAAGCTGAACACTGAAAACAGCCACAAAGACCACACGTGACATGACTCCATTTATATGAAATGGAAAAGACAAACCTATAAAGACAAAAAGTAAGTTAGACTACAGTGGCATGGGCGGCTAAGACGCCTCACTTAGGTGGAGACCACATGGAAGGCCTAGGTCCAATTCCTGGCCCAATCTAAGGACTGGTGGGTGGTGTGCACCTGTAATCCCAGTGATTTGGGAGGCTGGGGCAGGGAGGGAGGATCAAGAGCCGGCATGGGCAACATAACGGGATCCTGTCCAAAAAGCGTCTGGCATTGTAGCTCCCACCTACAGTCCCAGTGGGGAGGCTGGGGCAGGAGGATCCTGAATGGTGAGATCTTGTCTGCAAAAAAAACCCCTACAAAGTAGTGTGGTTGCATAGGGCTGGGTGAGTTGAGGAGAAATGGGGAGCGAATGCTAATGGGTATGGGTTTTTTTGTGAGATGATAATGTGGTGTGGTGGTTAAGGCACTGGACTCCCATGTGGCCAACTGTGGTTCAGATCCCAGACCCAGAGGCTTGAAAATCAAGCTGGGCACCTGTACATGTGTGCCCAAAATCCTGAGAAGGGAATGGAGATGGGATTGTAGCATGGCCATCTCCCCTGGGAGGAAATTTCTTTCTTTCCCTCTCTCTATCTCCAGCGAGTGCATGTACCCTAGGAAAACAAAAACAGAAACAAAAAACAAAACAAAAAAAACTAAAACTCATTGTGGTGATGGTTACATTAATTCTGCAAATACACATACACACACAGCAAAAAAACAAAACAAAACAAAACAAAACAAAAAAAAAAACCCTGAATTGTACGTTTTATTTTATTTTTTTTTTTGAGAGAGATTTTTGCTATAGGGCATGTACGTTCACCAGAGAGACAGAGAGAGACAGAGAGATAGAAAGTGAGAAATAACTCCCCAGGGGTATGGCCACACTGCAATCCCTTCTCCTCCAGTCTCCCCTCAAGATTTTGGGCACACAGACAGATGCACCTGGACTGAGTTTTAAGCCGCCAGGTCCAGGACTCGAACCATGGTCAACCACCATTACGCCATCTGCTGGTCCTGAATTATACATTTTAAATAGGTGAACTGTGGACCTGTGAATTATATCTCAACAAAACTGGGGTTTGTTTTGCTTTGTTTTGTTTTTATAATTTGCTAGAGTGTGTGTGTGCTCACCAGAGAGAAACTGAAAGGGGGAAAGTGAGAAAGCATCTCCCTTGGTGGATGGTGATACTGAAATATCTTCCCCATTTCTCCCTCCTTGTGGGATTTGGGGCACACACGCACATGGGCCAGGTACGTTTCCAAGCCACCAGGGCCAGGCTTGAACCACGCAGTCAGCCATGTGAGATCTAGTCGCTTTAATCACCAAGCCATGGTCTGGCCCCAGAAAGCTACTTATTTATTTATACTTACTCATGACTCATTTTTTTTTCTTTTTTCTTTTCTTTTTTAATATTTCTGTCACAGGACAAGTGCTCTTGCCAGAGAGAGACACAGAGAGAGGGAAAGTGAGAAACCACCCCCTGGGGGAAGGCCAAGTCACAATTCCTTCTCCTCCATTTTCTTCTCAAGATTTTGGGCACACAAACCCATTGTGACTTTCAGGGCCTGGGGCTCCAACTGTAGTCAACATGTGGGATCCAGTGTCTTCACCACCACGCTACCTGCTGGCCCACTACTCAATCTTTTAAGTTCATATGAATCAACTAAATAATTCCTCTTCTATGTATCTATCCTAAGGAAATAATAAACTTCTAAAAACTTAGGGAAAAAAATGAGACGAGTTATACAAATTATAGCAAATTTGGGGCCAGCAGGTGGCACAGTGGTTAAGAGTACTGGACTCCCACATGGCCGACCGTGGTTTGAGTCCTGGACCTGGCAGCTTGCTTTCTCACTTTCCTTCTCTCTCTCTCTCCCTGTCTCTCTGTCCCTCTCTGGTCAAATTAAAACATAAATAAATAAAGACAAAGATAAAAATAAAGATAAAGATAAAAAATTTTAAAATAAAATAAATAAATTATAGTAAATTCATATGAGTGGTGGGTCAGAGATGGGAGAGGGGTGAATAGAGAATGTTCACAAACTAAAACAAATACTCAACTATTAATAACAATCAGAATATATGAGTTTTTTTGGTTTTTTTTTTTTTTGGAGAGGTTTTTTTGCTATAGGGCGCATGCGCTCGCCAAAAAGACAGAGAGAGACATAGAGACAGAAAGCGAGAAATGACCCCCCAGGGTGAATGGTCACGCCGCAATCCCTTCTCTTCCATTCTCCTCTCAGGATCTTGGGCACGCACGCACACGCGCCCGGTGTGAGTTTTAAGCCACCAGGTCCGGGACACGAACCGCGGTCGACTACATGGGAGTCCAGCGACATAGCCATTACGCTAACTGCTGGTTCCCAATATATGAGTTTTTTTAATAACTTCCTTAATTCATTATAATAAATACATTCTATTAGGTTATCTGGAAAATCATGATACATTTTTACATAGAAAACTATATTATGATTTTCTGAACAACCTAATATTTAAACATACACAGCCCGAAAATCCCACCTGAAAAAGATAAAAGGGGGGCCAGCAGGCGGTGTGGTAGTTGGAGGCGCTGGACTCCCACATGGCCGACCACGGTTCAAGTCCCAGACCTGGTGGCTTGCTTTCTCACTTTCTCTCTCTCTGTCACTCACTCGCTTGTTCTGTCCCTCTCTGGTCCAATTTAAATAAATAAATAAATAAATAAATAAGTTAAATGAAATAATTCTTTAAAAAAAAAGGTAGGAAGAATTGTAGCATCTTTTCCTGGGGACATTTAGAAAACTAATAAGTAAATACAAGACTATTTACCTTGCTTCCAATATCACTCACAGTCGGATCCACCCTTGCCTTTCTATGGTGGTTTCTAAAGGTTCCTCTTCACATGATCTGACCTCCAGCCCAACTGGGCTTTTCAGATGGCCTTGCAATTTCCTACTTCCCACCCTCCCTGCCTTTCTCAGACTTATTCCTCTGCCTGGCTGCCTTCCAGAGATTAAAACTCCACCCCCAGCTCAGCAAACCTATCTATCAAAACATGACCCTTCCGACCCACCCCGCAGGAGCCTCTAACCACCTGGACCTCATCTCTAACCATTTTTTCTGTGCCCGACCACGGCTCTGAGCTTCCTTCAAGGTCTTACTATTTCATTCTACGCCAGAAGTACTCATACTATGGTCCAACCTACATACAAGCTTCAGGGGGATTTCTCCACACCCTGAAATCATTGCAAAATCATATGTGTACAGATATGTGTATTTCGGGGAAGGAAGGACACATAACTTTCCCCAGATTCTCAAATCTTCCATGACCCCCCAAAAAGGAATTTGATTCTCATTTGGTCCGTCCGTCCTACGTGCTCCACGTAAGCTCCAGGACTCAGCCAGTCCAACGCTTTTGTACTTGGAAAACAGCCTTGCCCAAAACACCCATTAGAGGTTGAATTTTACTGAATGGAGCCAACACACGTGTGGGCAGTTACCCAGGAGAGAGGGGAAAGTTTAAAAAGGAAAGAAGGAAAAGAAAACCCTTCACTCCTCCAGATCAAAGATGCTCTCACAATCCAAAGAAGAACCAAAGTGAAAGTGAAATGGAGTTTTCTTTACAACCAGAGACCCAGCCTAAGCGCCAGAGGAGGGGCAGGGGAGGTCTGTGCAGCTTCCAGTCTGCCCCTGACTCACTGCGATCTTGGGTAATAATCTTCTCAAAATCACTCTAGCTCACTTCCCACTTATGCAACGTGGAAAATAAGTCTTGCCCCTTATCTATCAAAGGAAGAGGTTGTAAGGAAAACAGATGACACACAGAATGCTTTCTGAACACTTCATTAGGCAGCGTCTCTGCAAATCTTTTCATCAGAGAGTCTGTGGTTGCAAAAGCCACTCGGCTGTAGTGGTTGTTTTGATGTCCTGCCTTCTTTCAGGTCTAAAATATTTCCAAATGTGCTCCAATTTAGCACTGACGGTAAGAAAATCTCGGGTTGGAATGTACCCTGACCATACTCCAGAGCAGCACTTCTCAATAATGTTTAACTCGTATTCCCGTTTAATAAGCATTAAAAATCTCACTCCTTTTAAAACTCTGTATTATAAAAAACGAAGATTTTTTTTCTCTTTTCAAAGTATGACATTCTGTAATAAATACAACTCAGCAAAAACAAACAAACAAAAAACCAAAAAACTGTTCATTTGCAACAGAATGGATGAATCTTGGATGCATTATGCCCACGTGAAAGAAGTCAGACCCAAAATAGTTCACGATGTGTGATTCCACTCACAGAAAAATGCCAGAAAAGCAAACCAATTGCTGAGGCAGAAAGCAGATGAGCGGCCGCTGGGGGTGGACGAGCAGGAAGGATCTAGGACACTTTGGGCAGGGTGGTGGTGACAGATGCGTTCACTATCTTGGCTGTGACGTTTTCACAGTATCTGCAGACGTCAGAACTTACCGGGCGTGTGTTTTCGTGTGTCCCTACACACCAGTAAGCTGTTTTTAAGTCTGTCACACGGTTGAGTGTCCTTGTCCACAGCGAGATCCCTCTCTGCCTGTCCCTGTAAACAGCATTGTAGACGGGAGCTCACAGACCACCGGAGCTGCCTTCATTTGCCCTTGGCCCAGGGCTTTGCACCAGGGCTCCTGGCTCCTCCCCTCCACCCAAACCTGGGAGTCCCTGCCCCAGGACACTTACTCTATTCTCTTCCCAGAAATAACCTCCGGCTCCTTTCTCCTGTCCTCACTGCAGGCAGCTCAGGAGCAGCTCTGAGCCTGTGCTAAGGCCTGCCTGAGTGCTACAGCTCCTGGGTGTTCGCAGCACGTTTTACTGATTTCATCTGTTTAGGCTTCTAGTTCTTCCCCATGAAACTATACACCTAAAGGGGTTCTCACCCATTTTTTGTGCCTCAGAGTCCTTTGGTAAGCTCCTAAGCCTTTTCGGAATAAGATAAAATACACAGGCATATACAGAAAATGAATTATGAAATTCAGCATGTTTCTCAAGCCACCAGGTCCAGGACTTGACCATGAAGTTGACCATGCGGGATTCAGCCGCCTTAACCACCATACACACCACCAGCTGGCCTCACGTGTACCTTTTAATTGATGTATTAAATAACAAGAGCTAGGGACCAGCAGGTGGCGTGGTGGTTAAGGCACTAGACTCCCACAGGGCTGACTGTGTTTATGTATTTTTTTTTTTTTTTAAGAATTAGTTCACTGGGACCAGCAGATGGCGAAATGGCTATGTCACTGGACTCCCATGTAGTCGACTGCGTTTCGAGTCCTGGACCTCGTGTCTTAAACTCATGCCAAGTGCGTGTGTGTGCGAGCATGCGTGCCCAAGATTCCAAGAAGATAATGGAAGAGAAGGGATTGTGGTGTGACCATCCCCCCGAGGGGTGATTTCTCACTTTCTGTCTCTCTGTCAATCTCTGTCTTTCTGGTGAGCACACGCACCCTATAGTAAAAACCTCTCAAAAATAAAAAAGAATTATTTTACTTAACTTTATTTATTTTAATTTGACCAAAGTAAGAGTGTGTGTACATGTGCTAGAAGTGGAGAGGGAGCGGGACCAGCAGTTAGCGTAATGGCTATGTCGCTGGACTCCCATGTGGTTGATTGCGGTTCACGTCCCAGACCCGGTGGCTTAAAACTCACACCGGTCGCGTGTGCGTGCGTGCCCAAGATCCCGAGAGGAGAACGGCGGAGAAGGGATTGCGGCGTGGCCATCCCCCCTGGGGGGTGATTTCTCGCTTTCTATCTCTCTGTCTGTCTGTCTGGCGAGTGCACGCGCCCTATAGCAAAAACCTCTCAAAAAAAAGAAAAAAAGTGGAGAGGGAGTGAGAAAGCAAACCACCAGGTCCACGACTCTTGTAAACCACAGTCGGCCATGGGAGAGTCCAGCGCCTTTAACCACCACACCACCTGCTGGCCCCGACTGTGGTTCTAATCCAGGACCTGGCAGCTTGAAAATCATGCCAGGTATGTGTGCCCAAAATCCCAAGAAGAGAATGGAGGACAAGGGATTGTAGGGTGGCCATCTCCTCTGGGGGATCATTTCTCACTTTCCTTTTCTCTCTCTCTCCAGCCAGCGTATATCCTCGATAGCAAAAAAACAAAACAACAAACAAATAGCAACAAACAAAAACAAGATCTAATGATAGGTCAAATAATCACCATTATCCAAAGCAGCAACATGTATAAACAGTATTTCTAGAGAGCTGCAAACAGCTGTAACGTATTGTCAAAAGGCACGAAATCTCCTGATGGCGTCAGAACACTATGGCTAACACTCCTGTTACCACTGACCGTGCAAGTAACTGGAAATGCTGCACTGCAGTGACAGGTGTGAGAACGCCATCTTTCCCCACGAACGAATTAGCAGGGCCCCTGAATTTCACCCGATGACAAGGATCCACAGGTCCCTGAACTGTTTAGAGGGGCTGTGTTCTCTTTATCTCAAGACTCTTAGCACGTGGGGGTGGGGATGGGGAATTTAATACCCCAGCTACAAATCCATGTCAGAATAACAGTAACGATATTAAGTCTAATTCAGAAACAAAGATAAATCCCCTGCTAACTAATTACCATTCCTATAACTCTGCTTACACCAGAGCATGTCCTAGAAACTGGCCCAGCGATGCCAAGGAACTTCCAAACCATCTACCTGTAAATGCACCCTCTCTGGCCACTTTGAACGTGCTCGGTTCTTCAAAGCATTAACATAAAGCATGTGAAGAAATAAACACAGACCGGGAGGATTGAGAAGAGGAAGTCAAGTGCCTTACTATGACCTCACCACGTGCAGTGTGACCTTTGGATGGATCATGTCGCTCTCTAAACACATGAGAAATCTAAGAAATTCCCTTGGCTCACTGTGTTCTTCCCACCGCAGGGTGAATAACGCAGGCTGGCGTCCCAACCGCGGCCCTCGCTCACCATTACTAAACACTTCCTCTCTTCTCTCGGTCGTTGCAGTTATTGTCAAGAACATTTCATAAGAGTGTAAAAACAATGAAATGAGCTCAAGTGAGCTGGAGTAACAGCAAAACAAATTTCTTCACTTTTTCGTGAAAAAGAAGATCCTGTTTACTGTGAGTATTCACATGATCTTTATTTTATTTTATTTTTATTTTTTATTTTCCAGAGGGAAATTACCAGAGAGAGACAAGGAGACAGAGAGGGAGAGGGCAAACCACCCACCGATGGGGCATGATCACACAGCAGCCTCTTCTCCATGTCTCCATCCTGTCAGGATTTGGGACATCCATGCACAGGGTTTTTTATTTTTGAACCACCAGAGCCAGGATTCAAACTGCAAAGCTGGCCATCTGGGATCCACTAGGCCACAGGGCCGGCCTCCACGAACTTTAGTCCTGTTCTACATGGACGGTGTGTACAAGCCAGGCCGGTCCTCATTCCTCGAGGCCGCCATGGAAAAGAGAAAGTGCTTCCACCTTTCACCTTGGACTTATTTCTCTTAACATTTGGGTGAACAGATTTCTTAACTTCCAGCATAATTTTTTTTTTTTTTTGAGAGGTTTTTGCTATAGGGCGAGTGCACTTGCCAGACAGACAGAGAGACAGAGAGATAGAAAGCGAGAAATCACCCCCCAGGGGGGATGGCCATGCCACAATCCCTTCTCCTCCAGTCTCCTCTCAGGATCTTGGGCACGCACGCACATGCGCCCAGCGTGAGTTTTAAGCCACCGGGTCCGGGACACGAACTATGGTCGACTACATGGGAGTCCAGCAACACAGCCATTACGCTAACTGCTGGTCCCACTTCCAGTATAATTCTAAAGAACTAAGGTGAGTGAGCCAGCAGGTGATGTGGTAGTTAAGGCCTGAATCCCACATGGCCGATAGAGCAGTCTGAGTCCTGGACCCTGCAACTTGGAAAACACACCAGGCATGTGTGCGTGTGTGCCCTAAATCCCTACAGGAGAATGGAAGAGAAGGGACTGCAGAAAGGCCATCCCCTGTAGGGAGTGATTTCTCACTTTCCTTCTCTGTCTCTCTCCGGTAAGCACAGATAGCCTATGACAAAAATCTAAAAACACTAAGCTGAGTAAAATTCTTTTGGCTTAAGGCTGGCAGGTGGCGTGGTGGTTAAAGGCGCTGGACTCCCACATGGTTAACCATGGTTCAAGTGCCGGACCCGGTGGCTTGCTTTCTCACTTTCCTTTTCCCTCTCTTTCTCTCTCTCTCTTTCAATCTGTCACTCTCTGGTCAAACTAAAATAAATAAATAAATAAATAAATAAATAAATAAATAAATAAATAAATAGTTAAATAATTAAAAATATATATATATTTTTTTTGCCTTAAAATTGTCTGTTTTTCCTCCTACCCAAGAAATTGTAGGAGCCCCTCTTACCCTAAACCAGTCAGTCAAATTCAAAAGGATTTTGAGCAAGCATGTTGGTCCAGCCACACCCCACTCGTGGTTGGTCTAGACAGCTGCATCGTTAAATACCCACCATGTAGACATGGGCCGTTTTGGAAACTGAGGCTCACAAGGTAGTGGCTCACTACCCGAATGGAATGTCCCTACAAACTTCCTGCAGCATTTGTGAGTAAAATCCCGAGCTCGCTGGAGAAGGCCCACCACTCTGAAGTCTGGAGGTAGCCACCCCACGGGGTCCTGTGGCCACAGCACGGCCGGCCGGTTTGCGGAAACGAGCATCTCCCCATGGGGTCACCCTCTCAGTCACCAACGATCCACCTTCGGTTTACAAACATGTCAGATGGATCCCATCTGTGGAGTGGAAGACCTTTACGCCACTTCTCCCAAGAGTTACCAAACTCCTGCCCTGTTATCTCTGGGCTCTAACTTCTTAAGAGAGCAGCCTGCGGGCGATGTCTTCACTTCCTGCCTCTGGTACCCTCCTCTCCCCTCTCTGAACTGGTTTTTAGCCAGCAGTCTCTGCACTGGACTGGCCTCGTTAAAATGGATGGTGCCGAGGCAAAGGCCTCTTCACTGCCGGTCACGGAGGACTCTGCATCCTGGGCCTGCACGATCCTGAGTGATGCTGGACACGCCCTCCCCCGAGACTCTTCTTCCCTGCCTCTCCCACCGCTATTTGTCCTGTGTTCTCTTTTTATTTTTTAATTTATTCATCTATTTATTTTAATTTGCCAGAGAGAAAGACAGAGAGAGAGGGAAAGTAAGAAAGCAAGCTACCAGGTCCAGGACTCCAACCATGGCCGGCCACGTGCTGGTGTCCAGCGCCCTAACCACCACGCCACCGGCCAGTCCCCTGTTCTGCATTTTCTTTAAATGCTGGTGTTCCTAATTTTCCTTTTTTTTTTTTTAAGTGCTTTTTTTTTTTTTTTTTTTTTTTTTAAGTTTTTTGCTACAGGGTACCTATAGCACACCAGAGAGAATCAGAAAAAGAAAGTGAAAAATCACCTCCCAAGGAGGATAGCCATGCCAAAATCTCTTTTCCTCTACTCTCCTCTTGGGATTTTGTGCACACATGCACCTAGCGCATTTTTCAAGCTGCTAGGTCTGAGATACAAACCCCACAGTTGGTTCTGTGAGATTTAGCGCTCTGAGAATTAAACCCCACAGCTGGCCATGTGGGGTCTAGCATCTTAACCTCCACATGATCTGCTGGCCCCCCTTTTCTTACTTGTCAAAGGGCCCATGTGGGGCCAGCAGATGGCATGGTGTTTCAGGCTCTGGACTCCCACATGGCTAACCACAGTTCAAGTTCTGGACCTGGTGGCTTACTTTCTCACTTTCTCTCTGCCTCTGGTGAGCACATGTGCCCTAAAGCAAACTTTAAAAATTTACTTTAATAAATGAAAAGTACATTTTAAAAGAAAGACACATGTACTTTCCAGAGAGAGACACAGCGAAGAAGAGTCGGAAAGCGCCTCGCACTGGGTCGTGGTCATGTTGCAATCCCTTTTCCATCTCTCTCCTTTGGGGATTTTTGGGCACTCACACACATGCACCCAGTATGCTTCTCAAGACACCAGGTCTGAGGCTTAAACTGTGTGGTTGGCCATCTGGGACCTGGCTCCTTAACTACTAGGCCATGGGTCCAGCTCCCTGAATTTTCCTTCACTGGTCCTCTTTTCTGACTAAGTCTAGTCATTTTCTTTAGAAGATCTGATCCACTGCACTTCAAGTATTTTTGCTCACAAATCTCCCAAAATAAAAATAGCACATTCCTATTCAATTTTCAATTTGACATTCACCTTTTCTTACCCCAAGTTTGAATGGTTACAAAGAATCTAGTTTATAGTGTTCTGTACGTGTACAAACCCTTCTTTAATAGAACGTTACGTCATTCGTATTTCTTCTGCTTTAACTCCTGTTTCCATTCCACTCACCCCACAGGTATTTTAACAGCTTTACTGAGATATAAATCACATGCCATAAAATTCACCCATTTAAAGTATGCAGCTGAATGGTTTTCAGCATATTCAGATTGCAACTATCACCACAAACAATTTTAAAATATTTTATCACCCCAAAAGGAACCTCATTCCTATTAGCAGTCACCCCCCATTGTCCCCTCTCCTACCACAACCCTAAAACAAGCACTAATCTACTTTATCCCCATAAATTTGCCTATCATGAACATTTTTTCTTTTTTTTGTTTTTTGTCTTTGCCAGAGGCCATGTACCCTCACCAGCGAAAGAGAGAGAGGAGGACAAAGGATCCCCAGATGGGGCACGGTCATGCCGCAATCCCTCCTCCTCCATTTATCCATCATTTTGGTATTTGGGGCACACAACACACACACACACACACACACACACACACACGCTCATCATGTTTTTCAAGCTTCTGGGTCTGGCATTCAAACTATGTAGTCAGTCAAGGGGGTATGGCTCCTTTAACCACCAGGCCACAGGGCTGCTCCTCTGAATTCTTTCAAAAGGAATCATACCGGGACCAGCAGTTAGCGTAATGGCTATGTCGCTGGACTCCCACGACCGCAATTTGCGTCCCAGACCTGGCGGCTTAAAACACACAGGGCGCATGTGCATGCGTACCCAAGATCCCAAGAGGAGAATGGAGGAGAAGAGATTGTGGCGTGGCCATCCCCCATTGGGGGTGATTTCTCGCTATCTGTCTCTCTGTCTCTCTGTCTCTCTCTGTCTGGCGAGCACACGCACCCTATAGCAAAAAAAAAAAAAAAAAAAAAAAAAAAAAAAAAACCTCCAAAAAAAAAAAAAGGGGGATCATACCATGTGTAGCCTTTTGTGACTGACTGTTTCCCCATGGTTGTGGGTTTTCAGGGTTCGTCCTGTTGTAGCAGGAATCAGGTCCAGTCCTTCCGTTGTCCAATAGCATTCAGCTGTATGCATGTGCATTTCCTGTACCCATTCACCAGTGGGTGGACATTGGGTTGTTCCCACTATCTGGCTATTATGAATCATGCCACCAGAAACATTGGGTATACTCCTTTTGTTACCTACAGATTTAAATCAAACTATTTTCCCTCACACCTGCATCAATATCTGGAACCACCTCCTATGTTAGGAGAATCTTACCAAGGTTTTGTAGCTTTCCAAAACTCACTATAGTGGGACCAGCAGGTAGCGTGGTGGTTAAGGCACTGGACTTCCCACATGGCCAACTGCAGTTTGAGTCCTGGTCCTGGTGGCTTGCTTTCTCTTTTTCCCTCTTTCTCCTTCTGTCTCTCTCTGGTGAGTGCATGTGTCCTCTAGCAAATTAACAACTAATAAACTTAAATATATATATGTGTGTGTGTGTGTGTGTGTGTGTGTGTGTGTATTTTTTTTAATTCACTTTGCCCAGACTCCTCTAACTCCCTCTGGACTCCTGAGCAGCTATTTGCAATCTTCCTGCCCTTACTCAGTCTTCTCCCACATTCTTTTCTTTTTTTAAAAAAAGATTTATTTTATTTATTCATTCATTTATTTTAATTTGACTAGACACACACACACACACACACACACACACACACACACACAGAGGGAAAGTGAGAAAGTAGGCTACCAGGTCCAGGACTTTACTGTGGCTGGCCATGTGGGAGTGTCTAGCACCTTAACCACCACACCACACCTGCTGGTTCCCAATCTTCAATCTTTTTTTTCTTTTTTTTTTTTATAATTAGGAACTTTATTTTTATTTATGCCAACATTTCCAGGAAAAAGACTTTACATCTGGTTTTTAGAATTAATTTTACAGGCAAATTCTAATATACAGTGTGTACTCTGAACCGGCCTTTAAAATCAATGGGGAAACAATACTGCAGATTCTTTTTTTGTTTTTACTTAGTAATGATTTAAGAGGCTTTAAATTCTCAGGGTGTTACTTTTTTATGGCAATGCTTTACCAAGGAGAAACTGGGTAGCTTTTCCCCCAACGGAGTTACAACCTGTACCTTCAGTTAATGACGCAGCTGTAGACTGGCACCCACATCACAATCATCCATTCAAAGGTATTCTTCCAAATTGCTGCGGCAGAAAACTCAGAGAGAGATGTGGAAAGATCACCAGAAAATAGAACTCAAGTACAAGACTCCAACCGACTGACGACGTAGCCTCGCTAGCCAGCGAGCGGCCTCTGCGTGAACAAGGCGGCTGTTAATCACCAGGGCGTGAGAGCGGCCAGCCTGGGTTTGCATTCCCACTCTACCTCCAAAAGGAGAGCTGTGAGAATGATTTTGCCTCCGTAAGATATTGAAAATGAAAGTTCCTCTTTGGCAGGGGGCTGTAGGATGGCGAGAGAGAATGCCCCGTGGGGAGCACCTGGTAGCTGTTACTGGTATTTGAGAAGTGTGGTTCCCAATGTACCTTCCACGAAGGGATGAAGCTGCTTCCCATTCCTGACTCAAACCTCTGGAGGACGTTCTTATCCATTGGTTCTATCTTTAATTCCCACCTCGTGAACAGATCTAAATGTTTGCTCAAACGACTCTCTGTGGAAAGAGTGCATGCACTCTCTTTGGCCCCAAATCCTTTCATATTATAAAAATAAAATAGCGGGCCAGCAGGTGGCGTGGTAGTTAAGGGGTGGCATGGTTGTTACAGACTCCCACGTGGCTTACTGAGTTTAGAGTCCTGGACTTGGCGGCTTGCTTTCTTACTTTCCCTCTCTCTCTCTCTGGTGAGTGTACGTGCCCTATAGCAAACCAAAATAATAATAAAACATAAAACTAAATAAAGAATATTTTTTAAATGTATAGCAGTTCTGAATACAAATTATCCTAACAGCTACATTTATCTATCATGCACATTCCCAGCAGGAGTTCTCTCAGCGCTGATTATAAGGACCCCCCGGGGCGCCTCTCCCCTCCCCCGCTAACAGTGCAGGGACGGCTCTCCACTGCCCATTCAACTGCACAAACAGGAGAGTGGGCATCCTCAAAGCTGCTCGGAAGGTACACATTGGCCCTCCATAGCTTGCTCACCATTGTTTTGTTTTTATTTTCTCATTAATTTTTTTTTTAAATCACCATTATTTTTTTTAAATTCTATTTATTCATTTATTTTATTTTAATTTGACCAGAGAGAGTGACACAGAGAGGGGGAGAGAGAGAGAAAGTGAGAAAGCAAGCCGCCAGGTCCGGAACTTGAACCGTGGTCAGCCATGTGGGAGTGTCCAGCACCTTAACCACCACACCACCTGCTGGTCCATCATTAATTTTTGAAAGAAAATTAATTCAGGGGCCATCAGGTGGTTAGGGCGCTGGATTCTCACGTGGTCAACCTTGAGTCAAGTCCTGGACCTGGCAGCTTGCTTTCTCACTTTCCATCTCTCTCTCTCTGGTCAAGATTGAAATTAAAATAATAATAATAATAGTTTGTTTTTTGCTATAGGGCACGTGCGCTCGCCAGAAAGACAGAGATAGAGAGACAGAAAGCGAGAAATCACCCTGCAGCAGGGATGATCACGCTGCAATCCCTTCTCCTCCATTCTCCTCTCGGGATCTTGGGCACGCACAGGCACCAGCATGAGTTGAAGCCACCTGGTCCGGGATTAGAACCGTGGTCAACTACATAGGAGTCCAATGACATAGCCATTACGCCATCCGCTGATCCCAATAAATAAAATTAAATAAATAATTTTTTAAAAGAAAATGAATTTAGAATTCTTAACTATATGAAACTTCAGAAGAATGGCAAAGACTCGTTTTCTCTTTTTTTCTTAACATTGCAAGACAATTAATGCTTTACCATTTTATTTATTTTCACTTTCTAGGTACCAAGAAGAAATATTTAGATAATGTCATCAACAAATCCTCAACCAGAAAGAGGGTTTATCAGACTATGTGAAATCCCCCAAAGGTCTGTATAAGTTACTTTGCCTCTGCACCCTGACCTTTCCGGTCTTCCTATTCATATTCAAATAACAACATACCAGCTAGGGGCCCACAGCGAGATTTCTGCGGTACTTTTCCAAGGTGCAAAATGTTTGACCCTGTGAAGACAAGGTGACTCAGCACATTCAAACGCCAGCCTCAGGTTTAAAGGGCGGGTGGGTTCCTCCCCTTTTTCAAGATGTGCGGAGAAGAGATTAGGACAAGATTTTTTTAAGGTTTGAAAGGTCAAAGAAGTTAAACATATACCTCTCTAGCAAAAAAAAAAAAAAAAAAAAAAAAAAAAAAAAAAAAAAAAAAAAAAAAAAAAAAACCAAGAAAGAAAGAGAGAGAAAAAGAGAGAAATAAAGGAAGAAAAATAAAAAAGAAAAAGGGGAAAAAAAGGACAAATAAAGAATGAAGAAAAGAGAAATGAGATGGTCAGAAAGACAAGTCTGCTTGTATTTAGCATGTTAGCATTTAACTGGCCCCGTAGGTGGAAAATACCACCCCGTGGCCAGGCTGAAGGCGGGGAAGCCAGTTGCCCCGTTTCTCTCCTGTTGTTTAAGTAGAACCGGTGCCCTCTCATTCCCCAGGCTGGATAAACAGACCGCAGTGAAAGACACACGAGGAAGCTAATAATGTTTACAGAGAGGCAAATACAGTAATTTCGTAATTGCGAAGACAGTAAAGCCGAGGAATCAAAGACCTGCGCCTACGCTTTCCCCGCGGTGGCGGTGTGCGCCTAGCGGCTCCCAAGCCCGCAGGTTATCAGAACCGCGGGAGAGGCTCTGTAGGGTTCCTTCCGGTCTCGCATTCAGTTTGGGGTGGGGCCCAGGAATCTAAAACACTATCCAAGTGGTTCGACACTGGCTAGGTTAGGGATCAGACAGCTGATAAACTGCCTTAAAGGAAGCAAAACAAAAGGTGAATCACACACCCCACCCCACCCTACCCTCAGCCCAACCGGGAGTGGCTGGTAAGAAGTCAGAGTATTTAAAATTTAGAAGGATGTATCCTCCTATGTTAAAGCATCAAAGACTATTACTCTTTGGCCGCTGCGCCACAGCAGTAAAGTCCCATTTCATGTCCCAGGGCCTCCCTGACTGAATGCACTGGGTGCACACACGCATACCCAGCTGAACTGGCCTGGGCCAACCAGTGTGAAGACCTTCTTGGGGCTACCTCTCTCACGCTCTGTCAGACGCGCGCTGGTGGAATAAACTTTAAAAATACACGCATTATTAATCATCTTGTCTTAACTTTTAAGATTCCCAGTGAAATCCTAACTTTAAAAGTTATTTGGCGGGGGGGACCAGCAGTTAGCATAATGGCTATGTCACTGGACTCCCACGTAGTCGATCGCGGTTTGAGTCCCGGAACCGGTGGCTTAAACTCACGCCGGGTGCATGTGCGTGCGTGCCCAGGATCCCGAGAGGAGAATGAAGGAGAAGGGATTGCGGCGTGGCCATCCGCCCAGGGGGTGATTTCTCACTTTCTATCTCTCTGTCTCTCTCTGTCTGTCTGGCGAGCGCACACGCCCTATAGCAAAAACCTCTCAAAAAAAAAAAAAAGTTATTTGGTGGGGACTAGCAGGTGGCGTGGTGGTTAAGGCACTGGACACTCACACATGACTGACTGCGGTTCGAGTCCTCGATCTGGTGGCTTGCTTTCCCACTTTCCCTCTTCTCTCTCTCTCTCTCTCTGTCTTTCTCTGGTCAAATTAAAATAAATGAATGAATAAATAAAATTGAATAGATAATTTTTTTTTTTTTAGAGGTTTTTGCTTCAGGGCACGTGGGCTTGCCAGGAAAACAGAGACAGACAGAAAGAGAGAAATCACCTCCCAGGGGGGATGGCCACACTGCAATCCCTTCTCCTCCATTCTCCTCTCTGGATCTTGGGCCCGCACGCAAACGCGCCCAGCCTGAGTTTAAGCCACCGGGTCCAGGAAGCAAACTGTGGTCAACTACATAGGTGTCCAGCGACATAGCCATTATGCCAACTGCTGGTCCCGAATAGATAATTCTTTATTTTATTTTATTTATTTATTTTTTTTTAGAGGATTTTGCTATAGGGTACGTGCGCTTGCCAGAAAGACAGAGAGATAGAAAGCGAGAAATCACTCCCCAGGGGGAATGGCCACACCGCAATCCCTTCTCCTCCATTCTCCTCTCAGGATCTTGGGTGTGCACGCACATGCGCGCAGCGTGAGTTTAAGCCACCGGGTCCGGGACTCGAACCGCAGTCAACTACGTGGGAGTCCATCGACATAACCATTACTCCAACTACTGGTCCCCTGAATAGATAATTCTTAAAAAAAAAAAAATAAAAGTTATTTGTGGAGGGGACAGCAGGTGGTGTAGTAGTTAAGGTGCTGGATTCCTACATGGTCAACGGCAGTTAGACTCCTGGACCCAGAGGCTCAACAATCACACCGGGTGTATGTGCATGAATGCCCAAAATCCCAAGAAGAAAATGGAGAAGGGATTAAGCTGTGGCCATTCCCCTCTCTCACTGTCTTTGTCTCTGTCCTGTGAACGCACATGCCCTATGGCAAAAATCTTTTAAAATAAATAAATAAAAGTTACTTGGGAACATGACCTGTCTTCCAGTTCCTGTTTACAATGAGGAGCTACACATCTCTTTGTGCCTGAAACAAAGACTCCTTCCCCAGACCCTGCGCTTGCTAATTTCCTTCAATTCACTCATAATACTCTTCACAGCGACTGTTATACCATTTCATAGATGAGGAAGAGGAGACCATGAGAAATAAGTTGTTCCAGTGGTAAAGCCGAGATGTAAACCGAGGTCCATGTTCACGCTGTTTGTTACAAACAACTGGTTTTGTTGGTTAGTAGTTCTTTGGAGAAGTTTGGTGGGAGATTTGGATACGCTGCAATTTCAAAGACTCTCAGTCGGGTATAATCGTCATCCATTCAGCAAATGACCGGTTGAGTTGGGCACCTTGGCAGGCACGGCACAACCACCAGGAGTGCCAAACAGCTCCCTATCCAGAGGGGCCTTCCCAGCCCAGGCCAGGAGGGTGAGCACGAGCTTTGCCTGCACTCTGCTCTGTTAGTTGTCCCACTGTCCCCAGCGCACTCAGCTCTGAGCTGTCCTATTCTGTGAACTGTCACAACGCCACTTTTGATTCACAAACACGTTCACCCAAATTACGGGTGCAGAGAGCTCAGAAGAACACAGGTGGGAGGGCCTGTCTGGGCCCTCTTTGAAAGTCTTTGCAGAGGATGTGGCTTAGAAACTGCATATTGAAGGATGAAAGAGACTTCACTACACGCCGAAGAGACAGGGTGTTCCTGGCTGGGGCCACACCAGGCCTGCCCTGTCTAGCAGGATGGGGGCGCGGGCGAAGGCCCAGCTGGGGCAGGAGCAATTTAGGGTGGAGGAGGCTAAGAAAAAAACGAGGAGGGGATTTTTTTGCTGTGTGCAGAGTTGAGACTTCCAAAGACAAATGGGGTCCAGCGGGTGGTATGGTGGTTAAGGTGGCTGGATCCCACATGGCCGACTTCCCGGTTCAAGTCCTGGCTAGAAAATCATGCTGAATGGGGCCGGTAGGTGGTGTGGTAGTTAAAGGTGCTGGACTCACACATGGCCAGCTTTGGTTCAAGTCTTGGACCTGGCAGCTTGCTTTTTCACTTTCCCTCTCTCTGATCAAACTGGAAAATAATAATAATGATAATAAATAGAGTTAAATAAAATAATTCTTAAAAAAAAAAAAAGAAAGAAAAAATCAAAATGTGTGTGTGCATGCCCAAAATTCCAAGAGGAAAATGGAAAAAAGATTGTAGCATGGCCATGCCCAGTGGGAAGTGATTTCTCGCTTTCTCTCTCTCTGCTTGTCTCTCTAGTGAGCACACATGACCTATAGCAAACTAGCTAACTAAATAAATAAATCAGCAGTGGTTTACATGCAGAAGCCATAGGACTGTATTTGTGTTTCAGAAAGGTGATGCTTGCACAGGGACGGAGAAGGGGCTGCACGGAAGCCACAGGGGTTGACAGACCAGAGTGAGGGCTGCTGCAGCAATCCCGGCTGGCCCAGACCAAAGCTGCTGTTAAAGGAGGGACCGTGGGCCAGCAGGTGGTGTGGAGGTGAAGACACTGGATCCCATAGGCCAACTCTGCGGTTTGAGTCCTGGACTCAGCAGCCTGCAAATCACTCCAGGTGATGTGCATGCATCTCCAAAATTGCGAGAGGAAAATGGAGAAGAGATTGTGGTGTGGTCATCTTCCTTGGGGCGAGAACGGGCGGAAGGATTTCTCACTTTCCTTCTCCCTCTGTCTCTCTCTGGCAAGTGCATACACCCTGTGGCAAAAAATCTAAAAAATAAAAATAAATAAAGGCAAGACCTCACTGGAGAAATTGGTGAAGTTCAAGTCCCAGATTTGGTGGCTTCAAACTCACACCAGACATGTGTGCGTGCAGGCCCAAGATCCCAGGAGGAAAACAGAAGAGAAGGGATTGTGGCATGGCCATCCCCCCGGGGGGTGATTTCTAGCTTTCTGTCTGTCTCTGTGGGGAGCACACATACCCAATAGCAAAAAAAAAAAAAAAAAATCTCCCAAAGAAAAGAAATGCAGACTGAAAGAGAATCAGAACTCGAAGTGCACATTTGTGAGTCACTTGTGATCATATTTGAAACCCTGGGAATGGCGTTTCAGGGAACCCTATTGGTAGAGCAGATTGACTGGAAAAGAGGGCAGCAAATATTTTACTGAGAATAAAAGCTCTTGTTCAGGGTTGTCTGAAACAGGCCAGCTGCATGGCAGGCCCCGCCTGGAGTGTGGAACAAGCGACTCACTCATGGAAAGCCCGTGCTGTCAGAGGGAGATAAGCCAGCTGATAACCTGAGACCCTGCGAGTGGGAAAACCACTGTGAGGGAAACAGACAGGTGCGAGTGGAGGCAGAGACGCTGCAAGCCTGGAAAGGCCCTCAGTAGCTCCAGAGGCCGGGTAAGACTCCCCTGGGGTGACATTCGAGCCGAGACCTGGGTTTAGGAGAACCTTTACTAAGCGCAAGGCTCCGTTCTAAGCCTCTTATGTACATTATCCTGCTTAAACATTACAACAATCCAATGAGGTAGGGACTGTGGTTATCCCCACCTTAAAAATAAGAAAACATTGGGACCAGCAGATGGCATAATGGTTACATTGCTAGACTCTCATGTAGCCAACTCTGGTTCAAGTCCCAGACTGGGCAGCTTAAAACACACTAGGCAGTATGTGTGCATGCATGCCCAAAATTTCAAGAGGAGAATGGAGGAGAAGGGGTTGTGGTATGGCCAAACTGTTCCCTGAGAGGTGATTTCTCACTTTCTGATGTTCTCTGTCTCTCTCTGGTGAGCACACACATCCTATAGAAAAAAATCTCTCTAAAAAAATAATAAAATAAAATAAAATAAAATAAAATAAAATAAAATAAAATAAGGAAACACTGAGCCAGCAGGTGGCATGGTGGTTAAGATGCTGGACTCCCACATGGCTAACTGTGGTTCAGTCCTGGACATGTAGGCTCACGTTCTTTCTCTCTCTCTCTCTCTCTGATTAGCGCAAGTACCCTACAGCAAATTAATAATAATAATAATTAGGGGCTGGCAAGAGACATGGTGGTTAAGGACGCTGGACTCCCACATGGCCAACTGCAGTTCAAGTCCTGGGCCTGGTGACTTGCTTTCACACTTTTCCACACACTCTCTTACTCTCGCTCTGTTCCTTTCTGGTTAAATTTAAATAAATAAAGTTTAAAAAAAAAAAAAAAAAAAAAAAGACCAGCCCACAGCCTGGTGGTTAGAGGCTGGATCCCACATGGTCTACCATGAGGTTCAAGTCCCAGACTCAGTAACTTAAACGACACACCAGACTCATGCACGTGCATGCCCAAAATCCCTGAAGGAGGAGAAATAGAAAAGCGATTAGCATGGGACCATCCCCCATGTGGGGTGCTTTCTTACTTTATTCCCCCCCATTGGTAAGCACATGTGCCCTCTGGCAAAAAAAAAAAACTAAATGAGAAAAATGAAACTTCACAGACCCTAAGTAACTTGCCCACCAGCTAGTAAGTGGGTAGAAGAGCCCACTTCAAGGAGTCCAGCTCCAGAAACCATGTTCTTACCCCTTCCTAAGCCGCCTCCCGGGTGAGAAAGGCTTGGAGAAAAGGCCATGAGAAGGAAGGTGACACACGGACAGTGACAGTCTGTCAGTGGTGAGGGCTCAAAGACAGCGTCTGGGGGAAAGGCAGTGCTCAGTGTTCCCTGTTATTTAAAGCAGGGCAACTTCCTAAAGAATGGGTCAGAGGCCCCAGATGTAAACGCCAGCTTCACTATTCACTCACTCTGTAACCTGGGGACAAGTCGTGACCTCTGTGAGCCTCAGTGTTTTCCTCTGTGAGGTGTGTCTAACACACAGCCAAGATCGCCCTGGAGACACCATCTGCAGCACAGTTATCCGCCGTGCAGATAACACACACCTGACTCGGGCACTCGCTGACAGCAGGACACTTCACACGACACTCTGCAAGCTAATTGTTATCCTGAGAGAAGGCCTGGGAGGGGTGAGGAAAACAACTGGAGAACTCCAGCTGGTCTTCCTGCACTCTCCTCCTCTGCTCTGTCATTCCAGGCGAGAGTATCTAGCTCGTGAGGCAGGAACTGAAGAGCAACCGAAAGAAAATTAGCTCTTGGGGAGACAGCAGTTGGTGTAATGGCTATTTCGCTGGACTCCATATGTAGTCGACTACAGTTCGAGTCCCAGACCCAGTGGCCTAAACTCACTCTGGGCGCATGTGCATGCACGCCCAAGATCCCAAGAAGAGAATGGAGGAGAAGGGATTGCGGGGTGGCCATCTCCCTGGGGGGTGATTTCTCGCTTTCTGTCTCTCTGTCTCTGTCTTTCTGGTGAGCGCATGCACCCTATAGCAAAAACCTCTCCAAGAAAAAGAAAATTAGCTCTTGGGAAGAAGAATTGCCAGGATCCCAAAGTGCTGTGCTAAGAAATGCAGTCCTGGGACCAGCAGTTAGCGTAATGGCTATGTCGCTGGACTCCCATGTAGTTGACCACGGATCGCGTCCTGAACCCGGTGGCTTAAACTCACGCTGGGCGCATGTGCATGCGTGCCCAAGATCCCAAGAGGAGAATGGAGGGGAAGGGATTGTGGAGGGACCATCCTCCCTGGGGGGTGATTTCTCACTTTCTGTCTCTCTGTCTCTCTCTGTCTGGCGAGCGCACATGCCCTATAGCAAAAACCTTTCCAAAAAAAAAAAAAAAGAAATGCGGTCCAGAAAGGCCCCCTCAGTCAGCAGGATCCGGATGATTAGGAAGAGGGGGTCTAAAGGGCAAATGAGGGCCCACGGCTAGTGGCTAAGGGAACCAGATCCTGCCAGAGTATATGGGTGTTTGTGCCCCAAATCCCGGCAGGATGGGGAAACGGAGGAGAAGGAATTGTGGTGTGCCCACACCCCACTTGCAGGGGGATTTCTCCTCCTTCCCACCCCCTCTCTCTCTAATGAGTGAAGGCAGCCTCTGACAAAACAAATATAAAGGAAAAATGACGTCCTTCCGCGTGGCGGCTGAGGACGGGCGCACCTACCAGGCCCTGGGAGGCCTGGCTCCCTCGCCTTTACCTTCGCTGACAACCTGCACATCAGCCCGCTGCCCCCACACGTCCCCGCCTCACCCACCTGCCTGTGCTGGGCACTCTGAGCCATCCCCCCAGGAAGGCCTCTGCTTGCACTGGATCGGAACGCGCAGGTCTGTGCATGAGCTTCACAACGCCCCCGAGAGCGCCGCAACCTCCTCTGGGAAGCCTTCCCTGAGCACCTGCAGCCCAAGGTTCCCACCTGGACTCTCGCTCCCAGTAGGCCCTCAACCACATCAGGTTAATTCACATTCATTGCTTTCTTTAGGGTACTTAAAGCTACGGGAAATGATCTTGTTCGATTTTTTTTCCTGGTTTATTTTCTGCCTATCTCAAACCTCTGCTAAAAATTGTAAGTTCTGGGGCCAGGAAGGTGGTGTAGTGGTTAAGGGTGTTGGACTCCCACATGACCGACCACGGTTCAAGTCCTGGACCTGGCGACTTGCTTTCTCATCTTCTCTCTCCCTCTCTGCTTCTCTCTGATGACTATACCAAGTTAAAATAATAAATAAAATAAAATAGGGGCCGGCAGGTGGCATGGTGGTTAAGGACGCTGGACTCCCACATGGCCGACCACAGTTCAAGTCCTGGACCTGGAGGCTTGCTCTCTCACTTTCCCTCTCTCTCCTTCTCTCTTGCTCTGTCCCTCTCTGGTCAAAATAAAAAAATGAAATAAATGAATGAATAAATAAAAAATAAGTCTTTAAAAAATTAAATTAAATAAATAAAATAAAATAAATAATGCTTTAAAAAATAAAACCTGTACGTTCCACAGTGCCTAGATGTTGTCTTACTCACTCACCCTTATACTCCCAGCACCTGGCAGGAAGCAAGGAGCTCAATAAATATTTATTGAATCAATAAAGGACAGCAGAAGAGCATGATCAAGTTGCAGAGGCAGAAAGGTAAAGGCTGAGTTTGAGAAAATGGCTCGTCTGGGCGAGCTGGGCAGGGAGGCTGCTTCCAGAGGACCGGAAGCTGTCTGAGCTGAGTGGGCAGTGGACCACCGCTGCCGGGGTTTCACCAGGAGAGTGCCCTGAACAGAGCCGGCCTCAGACAGCATCAGCCCTGCTACCGGACAGAGGAGGGACTGATCAGAAGAGGGAAATCTTAAGAGAAAACTGTTCTTGACCCTAAAACTGGCAAAGATTGAGACATCTGATGGGTCAACAGGTGGTATGAAAGTTAAGGCACTGAATCCCACATGGTTGACTGTGTAGTTTGAGTCCCAGACCACGCAGCTTGAGTCCTGGACTTGGGGGCTTGAAAACCCCATGGCTTGCTTTCTTACTTTCTCTCTCTCCCCCAGCCCCACCCGTGTTGGTCTCTGGTAAACACATGTGCCTTATTGCAGATTTTAAAATAATAATAATTGGGGCTGGCAGGTGGCACGGTGGTTAAGTTGCTAGACTCCCACACAGTGGACTGCAGTTCAAGTCCTGGAACTGGCAGCTTGCTTTCCCACTTTCCCTCTCTCTCTCTGGTCAAATGTTTTAAAAAACATTAATAACAATAATAAATAATATTTAATAATAATACATAAAATTAAATAAATAATTCTTTTTAAAAATAAAAGAAAATCATGCCCCAGGTGTGTGTGTGCATGCCCAAAAATCATGAGAGGAGAATGGAAGAGAAGGGATTGTAATGTGGCCATCCCCCTGAGGGGGTAATTTCTCACTTTCTCTTCCTCTTTCTATCTCTCTCTGGTGAGCTCAAGGGGCCCTATAGTAAAACTTAAAATAAATAAATAAACAGATAAATAAATCAATAAATAAAAAGTTTTAAACTTTTTAAAAGAATTATTTTATTTATCTTTATTTATGTATTTGTTTGTTTTAATTTGACCAGAGAAAGAGCAAGAGAGAGAGGGAAAGTGAAAAGCAAGCCGCCCTGCCCAGGACTCGAATCGCAGTTGGCCATATGGGAATCCAGCATCCTTAACCACCACACTACCTGCTTGCCCCTAAAGACTTTTTTTTAAGTCCCTAGAGAGTTCCCACTATGTCTTCGGCTTGTTTACAACATAAGCAGAAACCCAAGTGTGGTGCCGACCTCCACAAACGCTGAGTCTCCCACTTTCAGAGTCACGTTACAAAATTTCATACACATTTCTATAAAGCCTGGGGTCTGATCTCTGATCATCAATGCACCATTCCACTGAGACGATTGAGAAGGGTTTCCTTTCAGTAAGCACACAGAGCAATGACCCAAATTTGCACTATTCCATTAAAACTGCAAACATAAACCTCTGTTTTAAAATTGAATTCCCTGTTCTTAAAGATTATCACCTACCAGGGCTGGCAGGTGGCATGGTAGTTAAGGGTGCTGGACTCCCACAAAGCTGACACGGTTCGAGTCCTGGACCTGGCAGCTTGCTTTCTCACTTTCTCTCTCTCTCTTTCTCTTGCTCTATCCTTCTATGATCAAATTAAAATGAATAAGTAAAGTTAAATAAAATCATTCTAGAAATAAAGAAAAAGATGATCACCTTCCAATTAAAAGAATAGTTTGTTTTTATTAAAATGTACTGCCTCTTAGTCTTGCATGATACTCCTGTCTGCAGAGGATTCTTCTGTGCTTTTACAAGTGTTTTACAACCTCCTAAAGTCAATAGACTCAGCTCTTCTTTAAAGAGAGACACACAGGGACTGGATGACTGGTTCTGAGTGACTCAAGGACAGAGTCAATATTGGAACTCAGAACCCTGGAGCCTGGCATTCCAAGTTCCTAAAACCCTGAGGTTCTTGCTAACCCCAGTGGAATTCACTCATTTCCAGGCCGGGGCCTCTTTGAGGCCTCTGGGCTTAGAATGTCAGTTTCCCAGATTTTCTCCTTCCAAAGTAGTCAGACAGAAAGAAATGTTGGCCTACACACTGTAGTGTTTAGTAGGTTAGGAATATCTGAATTTAAGAGATTCCATTCTCCAACCTTTATTTTTAAAAAGGCATAGTGGGGGACCAGCAGTTAGCGTAATGGCTATGTCGCTGGACTCCCACGTAGTCGACCGCGGTTCGAGTCCCGGACTCGGCGGCTTAAACTCACGCCGGACGCGTGTGCGTGCGTGCCCAGGATCCCGAGAGGAGAATGGAGGAGAAGGGATTGCGGCGTGGCCATCCCCCTTGGGGGGTGATTTCCTGCTTTCTATCTCTCTGTCTCTCTCTGTCTGTCTGGCGAGCGCACGCGCCCTATAGCAAAAACCTCTCCAAAAAAAAAAAAAAAAAAAAAGGCATAGTGGCATAGTTAAACTGTATTGATACAACTTAACAACCTCCATAATTACTCTAACCTTGCTGGTGAGGTTTTTTTTTTTTTTTTTTTTTTTTTTTTTTTTTTTTTTTTTTTTTTTTTTGAGTCCTCTGTTGGGACTGGGTTAAATTCAAATCAAATCAAAGGGTACTATTTAAACTATTTGCTGTTTTGTGTGTTTGAGTTAGTGCTATCTTGGACATTCTGAGTTCCTAAGGGCCACAGGGCTGGTCTGCTGGTGCTGGCCTTATTAAGAGAACCCTTAGTGACTATGTAAGTAAGGACTGAAGAGAAGATTTTACAGAATAAAGTAGCTATGTGTAGCTGTCCGATGTCAAATGGCATTTCTTCCCATTTACAAGGTGAACTCATAAGCACCTGAAATTAAATGACAGCTTCAAAATTAATACGCTAAAAAACAGGTTTACTCACAAGTTCAGATATTTTCAGTTAAAACCCACATCATGGTTTTTGATTATGTCTGTCTTCAAGAATGTCAAAATACTTCCTGAATTTATTTTTCTTTTTTTTAAAATAACTATTTATTTTATTTTTTATTTATTCATTCATTGATTTTTAATTTGACCAGAGAGAGACAGAGGGTGAGAGTGAGAGAGAGAGAAAGTGTGAAAGCAAGCTACCAGGTCCAGGACTCGAACCCCAGTTGGCTATGTGGGAGTGTCCAGCACCTTGACCACCATGCCACCTGCTGCCCCTGAATTTCTTTTTCAAGATCACGTATTTCCATTGTAATTTTATAAATTTTAAAAAGGGCTGAATCATTTACCTGAGTTGCTCAGCCAATCCAAAGACGATGAAAGCCTGAATATAATGTAGCAGGTAAGAATCTGCTAAACTGGGTCACCTCCCTATTTAACTTCACTTAAAAGACAGCTATTTGGGGACCAGCAGATGGCGTAATGGTTATATTGCTGGGCTCCCACATAGTTGACCGCGGTTCGAGTCCTTGACGCGGTGACTTAAAACTCATGACATGCATGTGTGTGTGTGTGTGTATGTGTGTGTGTGTGTGTGCGCGTGCACAAGAGCCTGAAAGAATGAAGGGATTGAGGTGTGGCCATCCACCTTGGGGAGAGGCGATTTCTTACTTTCTGTCTCTCTGGCCAGTGCACTCACCCTATAGCAAAAATCTCTCTGAAAACAGTTGTTTACATACCAATTAAAGTGGTCACATCAAAAGACAAAAGAAAGCCACCAGGAATTATCAGTAGGTCCTCTCTTAAAGCAACAACAACAGAAAATCACATTTGTGCCCAAAAATAGGCTAAACAAAAGATAGAGAAAGAACGTTGCATCTTACAAGTTTAAGCCTTCACTGTATTCTTTAATGGAAACACTATAAATCTGCTTTTCCAATTGCTAAGTCTTAAACTGACACACAAGGCACCAGACACACGTCAGCCACACACGCTCACACACAAATCCATCACGCAATCTCGGTCCATTACTCTTGCCAAGGTCAGTACCGAGTATTCCTGAAATTTTCACTTGTACCATGAATAGCTGTTTTGTGAGGATTATCTATTCAGGCAGAAAAAATGGGGGGAGGGGATGAACACCAGAAACAATTAGCCATTCAACTGGTTCTGTGCAAATTCCGAGCCCGAAATCCTTTGTTTGTTTTCATTTTGTTTTGTTTTTCTTACCTACCTTGGGACTCCATGAAAAGAAATAGATCACGTACGATTTTTTTTTTTTTTTCTAGAGCCTTTCTACAGACCTCCGTGGGCACCGGGAGCTTTGGCTTTGGCTTCCTCTTGCAGCCAGACACTGGAACCCAGAGCTACTTATTTGCATTTCAACACCCTTCTGTTTTCTGTCCTTTAAGAGGCTCAACCAATTCAAATAGCAGGTAAGGCAGTTGGACCATTCTCATGACCCTAGGAAACGCAGAGAAGAAAACTTTGGGAGACAATGTGGTCATTTTTGCTTAAGACTTACTTCTTCAGTTAAGCCTGCGAAGCTCCAGCTAGACTGTTTTATTAAAAATTTACCTTAAATTGCTCTTAATTCTTCTGTGCCCTAGAAAGGGAAGGGGGCGAGTGGTGGGGAGAGTTGGAAAGGGGGAAAAACTCTGCCTTCTGGAATGTCTCCTGAATAAATATGACTAAAATGTTCACAAGTTCATAGGGATTCACAGGTCACAATATCGCACTCGATTCTGAGAGCAACTGCCTCCTGTTTCTGCCGACGGGGCTCTCCTATCTGGCACTAACCAAATTGAGAGAGGAAAGTGTTTTTAGGTGGAGAGAGCTGAGAGGATGGGTAAGAGCCGGCCACATGACACTGACTGGTTGACTTGAAGGACACTCAGTCACAGATGCCGCTAGGGTAGAGCTCCTGCCACACTCGCTTGGATGACCACATGGACGAGATTCCGGAATGTTAGCTACAGGGCAGTTTTCTAAGCGTTAATATATCCCAAGAGGCATTGGCAAATAAACATTTGCAAATTTGACTTTTTTTTTTTTTTAGTTTTTGTTTTGTTTTGTTTGTCCATACTCACCAGAAAGAGACAGAGACAGAGAAGAGAAAAGTGAGAATTCAGACCCTGGAGGGGATGGCCATACAGCAATCCCTTCTCCGTTCTCCTTCTGAGATGCGGGCATGCACACACACACACACACATGCCTGGTGTGATTTTCATGCCAGGACTTGAACCATGGTCAGCCATGTAGGAATCCAGGACCTTAAGTACTGTGCCAACTGATGGACCTGCAGATTTGACATTTTTAGTAGACAAATATTGGAGGTCAGTGTTTGGTCAAAGACTATATTATCCTGAGTCCAGAGAATCACAGCTTAGAAATGGAGCGGCCCATATGTTCATTTTCTCCATGGCCATGGTTACACAGCTGGTTTGTGACAGATGTGGAACTGTAGGGTAGCTTCTCTGGGATCCCAGTCCTGAGCTCTTGGGCTTCTGGTTATCAAATCTGCTTAGAGGGATCCGCAGTGAGATCGTATCATACACAGCTCTCAGAAGACAGGGCTGCACCGCTTTCCCAGGGCTGAGCTCGCATCCCTCACAGGAGCTCTGCCCGCAGAACTACTGACTCAGCACTCGGCTCTTTGATAAACATCTCTCCTTCCAACTCACACAATCAACAACTCACAAAGGTTCTTAGAAATATTGGGGGCTCCAAAATTCCTCTGCTTTCTCCCAATGTACCAGCCCCCTAATTTTTCACTTTTCCCCCATTCAACTGAGATTCTATGGTCTGTTGTAACATCCTTCTTGCTAATCCTTAAATTCCCTTCCCCTCTGTGTTTTCTCAAAATCCATCAAGGAAACACGAGCCCTGAATAAACCGAGCTATCTTCCCTCCCTGGTTTGTATGCAAGCGGCCAAACTCTGCTGAAGACAGATCAAAAGCGCAGGAGGTGGGACCAGCAGTTAGCATAATGGCTATGTCGCTGGACTCCCACGTACTCGACCGCGGTTCGTGTCCCGGACCCGGTGGCTTAAAAACTCACGCCAGGCACATGTGCGTGCGTGCCCAAGATCCCGAGAGGAGAATGGAGGAGAAGGGATTGCGGCGTGGCCATCCCCCCCGGGGGGTGATTTCTCCCTTTCTGTCTCTCTCTATCTGTCTGGCGAGCACACGCACCCTATAGCTAAAACCTCTCCAAAGGGAAAAAAAAAAAAAAGCGCAGGAGGTTCGTGGTGACCAAATCCACACGGAGCCTCGACACTAATGACCGTGTTTGTTCTTTGCAACTTGCTTTCCAACAACCATTTAGAACTTTCTCAACTGTCCTAAGACTGCCAAGGTGCCCGTCTCTCTTTGCTCCCTCTTTTACTGATTGGATGAGGGTCCTCTGTAGACCTTCTTTTTCTACGTAGAGTCCAGCCTCGCCCCCCTCGAGGTTGATGGTTCTTCTGCACTGGGTCAATCCTCCTCCTGTATTTTACGTTCTCCTCCCTCATCATCACCCCAAATGCTTTTGTTACCGTCTCTTACATCACACATCAATCCCATCCGTATTCTAGTGGTCCTATCTGTAAAACAGGCCTAAAATACAACCGTTTCTCCTCACTGCCACGGCTAAGGACACAGTTGTCTCTCATCTACCTGTTCTGTCTCTCAGCTTCCACCATTTTCCCTTGCAGGCTCTTCTCAGCCAAATGATCTTTTGAAATCATAGCTCACAGCATATCACTCCTCTGTTTAAAACGCCCCGATGGCTTTCCATTTACCTAGAGTAAAAGCCAAAGTCCTATACAGTCCTGTACTCTACCAGCACTGTTCAAAGCACCTTTCCGGGAGGCCAGAAAGGATCTGTACCTCAGCGCTCCAACCCAGTAGCCACTAGCTCCACAGGGCTACTGAGCACTTGAAATGTGGCCAGTGTGACCGAGGAAATTTAATTTAAATTAAAAATTTAAATTTAATTTTTTAAAAGAACTATTTAATTTTATTTACTTATTATTATTATTCAATTTGACCAGAGAGAGACAGAGAAAAAGAGAAGAGAGTGAGAAAGCAAGCCACCAAATCCAGAATTCGAACCACAGTTGATCATGTGGGAGTCCAGCACTTTAACCACCATGCTAACTGCTGGCCCCCGCATTGTTAGTTTTTTAAAAATAATTATTTTATTTCACTTTATTTATTTTAATTTGACCAGAGAAGGACAGAGCGAGAAAGAGAGAGAAAGTGAGAAAGCAAGCCACCAGGTCCAGGACTCAAACCATAGTCAGCCACGTGGGAGTCCAGTCCAGTACCCTAAACCACCATGCCACCACACGTGGTTAATTTTTCAAATTGTAACAGTTTGCATTTAAGTACCACCTGTGGCTAGGGTGTACATACAGGAAAGTGCAGCTCTGCGTGATGTATTCCTTATCTTCCCTAACCTTCTTCCCCAAGCCTACATCACGTGAAGAAAGCTCCTGCCAAGTCAGAGGATGTCGGGGCCATGGGTGGTTTGGTGATCAGGGCGCTGAATTCCCACATAGCCGACCAGTTTGAATCCCAGACCTGACGGCTGAAAATTGCACTGGGTATGTGTGCATGCAAGCCCAGAATTTTAGGAGGAGAATGGAGGAGTAGGGATTGTGGCATGGCCATCCCTCTAGGGGACGATTTCTCACTTTCCCTTTCACCGTGTCTCTGGCAAGCATGTGTGTCCTGTGGCAAAAACCTAAAATAAGAAAAAGTCAAATGGTATCCCTCCTCTACTCAAAAATCTCGATGGCTCCCATCACACTCTAAATAGGAGCCAAAGAAAGTCCTTATCTTGATGTTCGAGGCCTCACATGATCAAACTTCCTCACCCTCTCTGACCTCAGCGCCTGTCCACCCCAACCAGGAGACCACCCTCCTCAGCACAACATGCCAACACGCCATGGCCTCAGGGCCTTTGCCCAAGCTGTTCTCTCTGCCTGGAACATCCTTTCCCCTAATATTCACACGACGAGCTCCCTTAAGTCCTTCAAGACTCTGCTCCAGTGTCCTCTGCTGGGAGAGCTGACCCGGCCTCACCTGACCTAAGGGCACGACCTAACAGAGCCTTCCCACCGGACCACTCTCAAGGTCTGTACTCTGCCATTTCTTCAGAGCAGTCACCTCCACCTGATACGGATTTGTTTTCTTATTTACTGTCTGTCTCTCCCAGAAGGGGCGGGGTTTCTGCTTTGCTCAACAAAGTATCCCTGGTACCTGAGACAGTGCCTGGCTCAGAACTGGCACTCACAACTAAATCAATAAAGTGCTGAACTTAATGAACGAATATGAATGGTTTTATAGTGTTAAAGACTGCTCCAAGTCTCTGCCTTTGACTTGGGATCCACCACTTTCCTGCAGCTATTCCCTGGGAAAAAGATGAGAAGGGTTCCTTTCTAAATATAGTATCTTCACTTGCAAGAGGGAGCTGGGTGCTTTAACTCTTAGGTTGTCGGAAAGTAACGTATTTTTCTATGCAAAAATGTGTCACGACTCTGTATTAGCTCTCATCTTCATCACGATCCATTTTTTTTTAAATTTATTTAACTTCATTTATTATTATCATTTTAATTTGCTATAAGGTACATGTGCTTATCAGAGAAAGACACAAAGAGAAAGAAGGAGAATGAGGAAGCAAGCCACCAGGTCTGGGACTCAAACTGTTGTCAGTCATGTGGGAGTCCAGCACCTTAACCATCATGCTACCTGCTGGCCCTACCACCCATTTATTATTATTTTTTTTTTTTTTTTTGGAGAGGTTTTTGCTATAGGGCACGTGTGCTCACCAGAAAGACAGAGAGACAGAAAGTGAGAAATCACCCCCCAGGGAGAATGGCCACGCCACAATCCCTTCTCCTCCATTCTCCTCTCGAGATCTTGGACATGCATGCACACATGCCCGGCGTGAGTTTAAGCCACCGGGTCCGGGACTCAAACTGCGGTCGACTACATGGAAGTCCAGCAACATAGCCATTACACCAACTGCTGGCCCCTACAGCCCAATTTTTAAAGAATTTTATTCATTGCCATTATTTTTTTTTTTTTTTTTTTTTGAAGTTGACCAGAGAGAGACAGAGAAAACAGGAAAGTAAGGAAGCAAGCTGCCAGGTCTGAGAATCAAACCGTGGTCAGCCATGTGGGAGTCCAACTGCCTTAACCACCACGCCCCCTGCTGGCCCCTACAGCGCATTTAAAAAAAAATAATTTATTCTTTTTTCTTTTCCTTTTTTTTTTTAAAATATTTGCCAGAGGTCACATGCCCTCACTGGAGAGAAATGGAGAGAGAGAAAGTAAAACAACACCCCTCATGGGGACTGGTCATGCTTCTCTTCCATGTTTCCCTCCCTTCAGGATTCTGGGCATGCACGCACATGTGCCTGGATGTTTCCCAAGCTACCAGGTTGGGACTCAATGGGACTCATGCAGTTGGCCATGTGGGATCCAGCCACCTCCACCACCAGGCCCCCAGCTGGCCCCGCCACAACTTGTTTTACCAGAATGGAAACAGACAGGTTTAGTAAACTGCTCTAGCCCAGCCACCATGACCTTCGCCTTGCTCATGATGTAGTTTCATAATCAACAGGAAACCCTTCTAAGGGCATCGATAATGACATGTGTTAAGGTGACCAAGTAGCTTCATTATTAAATCTTTCTCCGGACGCGATGCCTCTAAATCAGAATCACTATTTCCCTAACAGACTAACTGAACACAGTTAACAGAAAGTGAGTGCCATTCTCACTTTCATCTTTTACTCCCCTCCTATGGCCTAAGTCCTTCTTATCAAATTGCCATTACATTTTTAAAATGCTATGCTAAATAAAATATTGTTGGCCTTCATGTTTGAAAATGATGTTGCTGACAGTGCTATTTTTTAAGCTAGGATTTTTACAGTCAGCAAATAAAGTAAGGGTCAGTAAATTCAAGACCAGTTCCACCTAATGGATCAACTTCCTCTTCATCTGCTAGACAAGAGTGAAGGCAATTTCCTTTCTTTTTTACGCTTAGCATATTAATGAGCAGGGATGGCCCAAGTCATTAGCGCCACAGGTAGTCAAGACCATTTTTGCCATTCGTTTGCATGACATATGCCATGAAACCTTCTGGTGGAAAGGCAAGCCAGAAGGACTGGTTTGCTTTCACGGCCTGTACTTTTCCATTGTTGCCTGATGGAAGCACCAATAAATAGCTACAAACACAAAGATAAATTTGGAGTCATCCCCCAGACAAAGAATCTAAGATTTTCAGGGATTTGGGGACTTGTGTTTCCCACAGCCTTGTGTGTTCGAGGGGAACTTTCTGATATTTACATCTTGGTCAGGCACCCTGCTGTGGAGCACAGAGACTGGGACAGGAGCAGCCAGGACGAGGCACCCTGACTTCTCCGCCACTCACTTCAATTCAGTCAGAGTTTTCACTGAAGCCCAGCGATGGTCCTCCACTTGCCCTGGGAGAGAGACACACACACAAACACAGAGACACAGCGAAAGAGGAGATTTCCACAGTACACCTGCATATGACTGCTCTGACGCTGCTCATAAGTATGAATTGCAAATGACTGTTCAAAATTACAGCTCTCAAAATACCCAGACACCTGGTCACAGGCTGCCAACCTAAGGCTAAAATAGACACCTCGATCAGTCACACTGTGACTTGAACCATTCGGCTGCATTTGACCACAGCAACAGATACCTTTGCCAAAAGAAATAGGAACAGCTCTGGGAACTGATTACAAAACTGGGATTGGTCCAACTTTTAAAAAGTGATGGTTCTGTTGTCTGGAATGTCTCACAACCAGGACATTTTTCTCAGCAAGTCAGCTCTATATAATGAAAGCAATTACAAGAGAATCAGATGTGCACAGAGCTTCTCCCTCTGCCTAATATGGGAATAATAATTAACTGTTCAGAAGTGGAAGCTCTGGCTCATGGCTGGTGATTCACCTTTAAAGCTGTGCAAAGGAAAACGCCGAGAAGCTTTTGGAAAGCAAGTTAACAATGCGTATCAGGAGGCAAAATAATGTTTATTTTCTTTGATACGGCAATTTTACTGCTGGAAACTGATCCTAAGACAGGACCCAAAACAAAAGATATTCACTACCAAATCTGAGTCTACCTAAATGCCCATTATATAGTAGGAAAAATGAATGTTCATTATACATCTTCCAAATGAAATACTACATAATCTTTTAAAAATAATTCTTAAGACTATCACAATATTAAAAAAAAAAAAAAACCTGAGGACAATTTTAAATCAAAAAGCCAAAAATGAAATACGTGTGCTTTATGATTGCAACCATGTTCAAATATATTTGCATGTAGAAAAAATGGAATGGCAGGATTATGGATGGATTTCCCTCCTCTTTTTGTGATGTCGATCTACTGTTTTAATAATCTTTAAAATGAAAAAATGTAATGTACAATGTTTCATATTTCTCTATCTATGATAAATAGGCCAAAAAAAAAACTTTATAAAACATCAAGAGCCCATTTCAAATGTTTGCCCTTTAAAAACTGGGGATATGTGGGACCAGCGTTAGCGTAATGGCTATGTCGCTGAACTCCCATGTAGTCAACCACGGTTCGCGTCCTGGACCCGGTAGCTTAAACTCATGCCGGGCACGTGTGTGTGCATGCCCAAGATCCCAAGAGGAGAATGGAGGAGAAGGGACTGCGGCATGGCCATCCCCCCTGGGGGGTGATTTCTCTCTTTCTATCTCTCTGTCTCTCTCTGTCTTTCTGGTGAGCGCACGTGCCCTGTAGCAAAAACCTCTCAAAAAAAATAAAAATAAAAACACTGGCGGTATGCACGAGCAGGTGGTGTGGTGATGAAGGTGCTGGATCCCACATGGCTGACACTGTGGCTCAAGTCCCAGACCCAGCAACTTGAAAAATATACCCGGCACGTGTGCATGTATGCCCAAAATCTCAAGAGGAGAATGGAGAAGGGATTGCAGTATGGCCATCTTCCCAGGGAATGATTTCTCAATCCCCCCCCCCCCCCCCCCATCTCTCTGGTAAGCTCACACACCCTATAGCAAACTGAAAACCTGAAGCAGGCGCAACTCACTGAGTAGACTATAATAAACCAAAAAACTAGGTACAGGGGTCTGGCAGGTGGCATGGTGGTTAAAGATGCTGGACTCCCATATGGCTGACCACAGTTTGAGTCTCAGACCTGGCAGCCTACTTTCTCACTTTCTCTCTCTCTCTCTCTCTGGTCAAATTAAAAAATAATAAAAATAGGGGCCGGCAGTTATCGTAATGGCTATGTCACTGGACTCCCATGTAGTCGACCACGGTTCAAGTCCCAAACCCGGCGGCTTAAACTCACTCCGGGCGCGTGTGCATGCATGCCCAAGATCCTGAGAGGAGAATGGAGGAGAAGGGATTGCGGCGTGGCCATGCCCCCCGGGGGGGGCGGGGGGGTGATTTCTTGCTTTCTGTCTCTCTGTATGTCTCTGTCTCTCTGGTAAGCGTACGTGCCTATAGCAAAAACCTCTCCAAAAATAATAAGAAGAAGAAGAATAAAAATAGTAAATAAAGTAAAAAAAAATTATTAAAAAAAAAAAAAAAAACAGGCAGAGTACTGTCCAGTGACAGCCAGCTAAATATGCGTATCAGTTTTGCTTCAACCCCTCTGGCCTCTCCAAAGTCAACCCAGATACACCCAGGCCCAGGTCACAGCCAGACTGTAATGGCATACGGCACCGCTTTGGAAACACTCCTGGCCTAGGCCCTCCCCTAAAGAAGCCAACTGTGGAGATCTGGGTCTCAGGCTTCTACTATTGCTATTTCTAGGGGAGACCTGGTTTGCAAAAGGCCTTTGGGTGCACTCCCTGCCACAAGCTCTGGAAGGCAAGTAAGCCCTTTCTAGAGGAGACCTTGGATCCTGGACCCATAGAGAGGGAAGTATGCAGCTATACGATCTTCATTTTGATGTTTGTCTTCTCAAAAATGAATTTTTTTCTCACTCAGTCCATCTGGGAAGCAGCTGTCTCCCAGGCACACCTACGGTTCTCCACACAAAGGTGAAGGAAGGTGAGGAGGCAGGTCCCCCTCCAGTTGCTGGTTCACTCCCCAAAACACAGCCTCAGCAGTAGCCCAGGGAGCAAGCCTTAATCCTGGCTCTGCCCTCCCACAGGCATTGTTCATTAAGGTGTACACATGAACAAAGACAGCTTTTCATTGTTATAAGAATAAGGAAAGCATGACAAAGGGGGAAAAACTTGTTAATTTGCATAGATTTGTTTCAGTGTTTCAAGATTCAAGTGATCATTGGGAACCAGCAGTTAGCGTAATGGCTATGTCGCTGGACTCCCACATAGTCGACCACGGTTCGCGTCCCGGACCCGGTGACTTAAAACTCACGCAGGGCGCGTGTGCATGCATGCCCAAGATCCCGAGAGGAGAATGGAGGAGAAGGGATTGCGGTGTGACCCGTGACCATCCCCCCTGGGGGGGTGATTTCTCGCTTTCTGTCTCTATGTCTCTCTCTGTCTGTCCGGCGAGCGCGTGCGCCCTATAGCAGAAAAAAAAAAAAAAAAAAAAAAAAAAAAAAAAACTCTCCAAAAAAAAAAAAAAAAAGAAAGAAAAAGATTCAAGTGATCACAGGAGGGACAGCATGGTGGTTAAGGCGCTGGACTCCCACATAGTTGACCATAGTTCGAGTCCCAGACAGGAGGCTTGAAATTCATGTTGGACACGTGTGCGTGCATGCCCAAAATCTCAAGAGGTTGCACATAGCCATGCCCCTGGGATGGGGAGATGATTTCTCACTTTCTCTCTCTCCATCTTTATCTCCCCAGCGAGCACTCATGCCCTATAGCAAAAATCCCCCCCAACCCCACAAAGGGGCACTCAGAAGTCTGTCTAGAGAAGTGTATCTTGTTGCTAAAGCCAGTGCTTAGTAAACTCAGTCATTCTGGGTGTCAATAAATAATAATAAAAATAGACCCCGTTTCCATTATTCATTCATACAAATTATATTGTTTCAAATGAAGGCCTTTGTCAATAATTCTTCAGAGAGAAACTTTTTAATTTTGCAGTATCTGTTTTTATCTATCAAGCTCTAAACCATCACACCTATGTTGCTCAAAAATCGTCGAGACCTTGGGTCAAGGAGACAGTGGCGTTGGCTTTCAACAGAAAATGTGCTTCTCTACACTAAAATGGCCACTTAAGCAAGAATGTGGAAATGATTTATCTCCCCATGTGTGAAGCTGGATCTTAGCTCCTCCAGCTATGTCACGACTGCACAATTGGTCAGGGACAAGTAGGTATACGCTCCTAAATAAAGAAAAGCACTCTAATGGCCAAAAGAGCTGAGTGTCTGACACACCAAAATTACCTTAATAAAAGTTAAATCGCCCACATCCCTAGAATAAAAAAAATACTGACAATAATAATGCTAGAGTGTTAAAAACAGCAGAACATAAAATAGATCTATTTATAGCGCATGAAGATCGTCTTTCAGAACTGGTGTTAGGTTAAGCAGTCGCATCAGCAGTGTATTAGAATAAAGTCCGAAGGAAAACAAAATAGAACGCAGTGGCATGACCGGAGACCGCAACTGCAGGAGAAGGACGGTTTGTCCACCGAGGCAGCCCCAGGGCCTAACAGGTTCCCAGGAAATACCTGAATGAATGAATAACTGAACGCACAAATAAATGAATAGGGCTCAAAATTAAAACATGATTAATGTCATAAAACTACAGAGCCATGACAAGGCCAGCAGGTGGCATGGTGGGTAAGGCACCGTATTCCCACATGGCCGACAGTGGTTTGAGTCCAGACTCAGTGGCTTGAAAAATTACGCCAGGCGGGACCAGCAGATGGTGTAATGGTTACCTTGCTGGACTTCCACATGGCCAACTGTGGTTCGAGTCCCGGATTCAGTGACTTGTGTGCATGTGTGTGCCCAAAAATCCCAAGAGGAGAATGAAGAGATTGTGGCATGGCCATCCCTGGGGTGTGATTTTACACTTTCTGTCTCTGTTGAGCACACACACCCTATAGCAAAAATCTAAAAAACAAATAAATAAATCATGCCAGACACGTGTGCATGTGTGCCCAAAATCCCTAGAAGAAAAGGTATTGTGGCATGCCCATCCTCCTTGGGAAAGTGATTTCTCACTTCCCCTCTCTCTGTCTCTCTCTGGCAAGCACACTCACCCTGTGGCAAAAACCTAACAAAACACACACACACACACACACACACACAACACAAACAAACAAACAAACAAACAAACTACATGTATATACTTGTCTTACCAAGTCAGAAAGAAACTATCCAAAAGTGAAGGGTAGCTACATACTATATTTTCCAATTCGGTGTTAACATTCGGGTATGGATCCTACATTTAAAGCATGGCTAAGCCATTCTTTGGGCCAACTGGAGATATCCTGAAAGACTATCTCGAAAGAGTCAATCATTTGGCGTTTCAGAAGTTTCTTGGTCAAATTGACTAATAGATTTTGAGCACCCCTAATTCACCATTTCAATTATGTGTGCTAATTGGGTTCAGGGGCTGCTTCTTAGAGCTTTAGGGAATCAGACACAGTCCAAGATGCATCTGAACTCTTTCTGGAGCCCGGAAGGAAAGTGTACCCCACCCCCACTCTCCTCCAGCTCGTCGCCGTCCTGGGTCCTTCCGCCCTCCCCACACACTTAGGCGACCCAGTTATCAGCTTGCTATTTTCTGTCTGCCTGACTCTTGCTAGAAAGTAACTTTCAGGCCAGCGAGAGCCTTGACCATCTTAGTTTATCACTGTATTCCAGCACCTGACACAGTGCCTGGGACCTCGTAGATATTCAAATATTTAAGAATGAATTTGTGTAGGTGGGAAGGGGGGGTCACTCAGAAAAGAAAAAAACAAACATTTAAAAGACACAAGAATGGAAAGTTATCTGCTGAAGCTGAGACATCTTTGACTTGATTAACATACAATGCATGTAAGCTTTCAAAAACCATATCGTGTTCTGTAAAGATGTGCGATGATTAAATGTAAATAAAATTTTAAAAAAGAATGAATTTGTGACTAAGTGAATATACTAGATCCAAGGATGACATAGAAAACTTATTATGGGCTTCAGGAAGGTATAAGCAAAAATGTTCTCAGACTGCTGCTCTAAGCTACCATGTGACAATATAGAATTCTATTTCTAAATGAGATTTGGTAAAAGGCTTTCTAAGTAATTGACATATTATCCATGGATGAATGATCCAAGTCTTTCCATTCCAGACAGATCCTAAGAAAGATAATGACAGTTCAAAGTTCAAACCACTCTCAAATTTGAGAGGTCTCCATTCCTAAAAATAATTTTTTAAAAATTAGGTTTTTAAAAACCACGTGATTTCAACAACAGTACCATCAGTAATCCATTCAATTAAAAAACTCACAATAATTTTCCTGTCATGCTTCCTAATTATCATTAGTATAGTAAAAATATTCAGTTCGCTAATTCAACAGTCAATTTGTAGAAATTCAATGAAAGAAATTTTACTTTCTTCACTTTGCTGAACCTGAGAGTGTTAAGATATTCGGTGTTTGCTATATCTGGATTCTCAGGAAAAGATTTGACTTCGGAGGGCCTGCTTCCATCAGCAGCAAGTAAGAAATTGGAGCTAGACCTAACTTTAAGGCTGGTTCAATTCTCCCTTAACTAGTTGCAGGGCATTCACTTTGCAACCCTGAGTTAGCACATGATTTTACAACTCTGGCAAGGTCTTTGGGTATGTCACATTGATGATATGGATCTACACTGACTAATCTTGGAGAGAAAATGTTGTTTAGGTATGTATATATGCATATTTTATATTTTTGTTTGTTTATGTTTTACCATAGGGCGCCTGCACCACCAGAGAGAGACAGAGAGAGGGAAAGTGAGAAATCACCCCCCAAAGGGGATGGCCATGCCACAATCCCTTCTCCTCTGTTCTCCTCCTGGGATTTTGGGCATACACATGTACACGTGTGCGTGCGCACACACACGTGCGCATGCGCCCGCCCTGTGTGATTTTCAAGCCTCCAGCTCTGGGACCGGAAGTGTGGTTAGCCATGTGGGAGCCCAGAGCTTTAACCACCATGCACCGCCTGCTGGCCCCGTCACATGAGCATAATTTTAAATTGCATTCATAGGGCACCAGCAGATGACATGATGGTTACATTGCTGGACTCTCATGTAGTCAACTACGGTTCAAGTCCCAGACCCAGCAGCTTAAAGACTCATGCCGGGCACACGTGTGCATGCATGCCCAAAACCCCAAAAGAAGAATGCAGAAGGGCCAACCCCCTTGTGGGATGATTTCTCTCTTTCTGACTCTGTCTCTCTCTCTGCAGCAAGCACACGTGCTCCATAGCAAAAATTTCTCTGAAAAAATTGCATTCATAGTATACATGTTATTATATATCTCATGTTGCTAACTCTTCATATTTATGCTTTCTAATAGCTAAATATGACACCTGAAAAAAATTGCATCTTTCTTTATACTCCTTCTATGGGACATTAGGTGTTTCTCTTCTACAGGGGAGACCATTATAAATAACACTATGGGTACATCTCACTAGATTCTAAAACAAATTTTTACATTTGATTACCAAGTCAAAAAATACGAACGTTTTCACAGCTCGAGTACATTTCAACTCAGATGTAAAAATTTGTTCCCAGAAGCATGAGTAATATGGGTGTTCCAGGAAATGCATAAAAATGAATATTAAAATTCTATGCTTTTTGTTTATGTTTTAAAAGCACTTAAAGAAACAGGAAAGAAGTCACATCCAATTACGGTAGGTCCAGCTCAGGAGTTTGTGGGAAGCTGTGGTTCCTTGTGACAGTGAAAGCTCACGAGATATGCCCCCCAAACATCTTAGTTTTCCTTAGCATTTTTTTGGAGTAATTCTTCATAAAATGATGTACACACACATCCTATCCAGAAACCAGGTTTAACATGTTACATGTACAGTCTGATGGCGGGGTCTTTGCCTGTTCTGCTCACCAGCACAGCGCTCAGACCTCAGACCAGAGCTATTAGATACTATCTGTTGAATGATCTGTTCCATGAATGCTAAGAAGACTAAAGGAAGTTTGAACTCACTACATTAAGCTGGGCAGCATTGCTTTTTTCTATTTGGGGAATAATTTTTTGGTATTTGGGTAATTTTGGCTCATTATCCTGCATGTGTGCTCATCAGAGAGACAGAGAAAAAAGAAGAAAAGTGAGATGGGAGAGGGGGGTTAGCCATGGGGAGACGGCCAAGCTGCAATACCCTCTCTTCTATTCTCCTCTTGGGATGATGTGGTTTTCAAGTCACTGGGTCCAGAACTTGAATGGCACGGTCAGCCATGTGGGATCCAGCCACTTTAACCATCGCACCACCAGTGGCCCCTACTCAGGGAATTTTAATGTACTGATCTATACGTTAGTTAACAAATCGCTTTGTTAGAAGCCACTTCGTACGTGGAAAATAACCACAGAACACTAAGTACTGGATCGCCTTAGGGAGGCGGAGTTCAAATCCTAACTTCTCTCCCAGGTGCCACTGTCCTGGCCACACTTAACTTCATAATGTCTGCCCCGTACACACCCACACTCTTTGCTGAAGCCTCATGTTTTTCTGTTCCCTAAGGGACCAAACATTATGCACCAAGTATATTAAATAAGTTGAATATGAAGAAATAAAAGAGAAACAACTGTGGTGAGAATCATAGGTCATTTTCTTTCAAGGAAAGTGACAGAGACAGCAAAGACCTAACACACATCCCTAAGGAAGCGACAGTGGCCGTGGCCAACTTGACTACACAGAGCGTACAAGCCAAACGTGACTCGAGGTAGCCGTACACTCACTGGTGCACCATGGAGCCCAACTAAAGAGGGAGAGAGGAAAAGGAGGTGGACAAGAAAAGCGGACACGGGGAGCAGAGCTGTCTTCAGTTGCCTTACAATCTGCTCATGCTTTATACTCACTAGAAGTTAATCAGCAGCAGGTGGAGTTCAGTACAAACCACCTTTAAAATAATGCTCTAGGGGACCAGCAGGTGGCGTGGTGGATAAGGCGCTGGACACTCCCACATGGCCGACTGCAGTTCGAGTACCGGACCTGGTGGCTTGCTTTCTCATTTTCTCTTTCTCTCTTTCTCTTTGTGTGTGTGTGTGTGTGTACCTCTGGTAAAATTAAAATAAATAAACGAATAAATAAAATTAAATAAATAATTTTTAAAAATAATGCTCTATTTAAATTTCTAGAAAAGTTTCCAGCAAAAGAGATCTTAAGAATTGAAGCAAACTTTATACTTTTCCTCAATTCCATTGAGATTTCTTGGGCTGTCAGAAAAGTTATAAAGCACATTTGCATAGAAAAATATGTTATGACTTTACCAACAACCTCATATATTCCACTTGCACTTCACCAAGCACTGGGAAACTTTTCTCAGGTCAAACATTGCTTTTTACCTACATAATATTCAAGTATGGTCTTTTGGTAACCAACAAACGCTAATAGCTGCAACACAAATACACAGTGTTGCTGTGTCTCCAGCTTGGACAAAGACTGAAGAACCAGATCTGCTCCTATACATGAAACTTCAAGGACGCAGAGGACACAATCGCCCCCAAAGGCCGCAGTTTCAAAGAACCTAACAATGATCGCAGCTATTAACGACATGGGTTATGTGTAAACTTTAAATGAATTTCTATTATATTCCTTCATAAAGACAACCCAACTCAGTCTCAATTGAAAAATTAGTTTTCCTTGGGAACCAGCAGTTAGCATAATGGCTATGTCGCTGGACTCCCACGTAGTCGACCACGGTTCGCGTCCCGGACCCGGTGGCTTAAAACTCACGCTGGGCGTGTGTGCGTGCGTGCCCAAGATCCCGAGAGGAGAATGGAGGAGAAGGGATTGCGGCGTGGCCATCCCCCCTGGGGGGTGATTTCTTGCTTTCTGTCTCTATGTCTCTCTCTCTGTCTGGTGAGCGCACGCGCCCTATAGCGAAAACCTCTCAAAAAAAAAATTAGTTTTCCTTAATAAAAAAGTTTGAGGAAGGGGCCAGCAGATGCTGTAGCAGTTATGTCACTGGACTTCCACATGGCTGACTGCGGTTCAAACCCTGGACCTGGTGGCTTGAAAATCACTCCAGACTTGTGTGCGTGTATGCGTGTGGCCAGGATACCAGGAGGAGAATGGAGGAGTTGGAGGAGAAAGGACTGTGGTGTGACCGTCCCCACTTGGGGGTGATTTCTCACTTTCCCTCTCACTGTCTCTGTCTCCCACCTCCAGTGAGCACACATGCCCTAAGGCCAAAACCTCAACAACAACAACAACAAAGGTTGAGGATTCATCATCAAATATAGACCCACACTAGAATCATTCCAAAGTTTAGAGAAACCTTAACCATGTTCCACTGACATTGGGTTAGCGCATCTCTCCGCACAGGCCAAGCCACGTCTCTTGTAACTAGCAATGTGAATCTAGTTAGGATAAGAAGTTTTCATGTTATCTTGTTAATAAAAGGCCTATTGATAACCATGAGAGGGGATTTAAAATTCAGATTACTTTAAAATGAATTGAATCCTAACCTGGTGACAGTCTGTAGCATTTGGACTGCAATGCTGGAAGCCACATGACTGACTGGTCCAGTTGACTCAAGTATTCTGCGTACGAATATGTGCCTACAATCCTGAAGCACGGTATAATGGGAGAGTTCATCGCTCTCTCTGGTAAAAGCACTCTCTATCATGTATGTGTGTATGTATGTATGTATGTTTCTGTCGGAGGGCATGTGCACTCACCAGAGACAGAGAAAAAAAGATAGAGCGAGCGAGAGAGATAGCACCTTCAATGGGGCGTGGTCATCCTTACTCCTCCACTTCATCTCGTCCAGATTTGGGTCATGGACTCACATGCACTCAGTATGTTTTTCAAGCTGCTGAGGTCTGGACTCTAACCACTGCCAAGCAGAGAAAGAGGGAAAGCAAGAAAGCATCCTCCATGGAGAATAGTCACACTGCATTGTCCTCCGTCTCTCCATCCTGCTGGGATTTGGGGTATACATGCACAGATGTTCGACCCGTTTCTTGAGTCACTAGGTCTGGGATTCTAATCTCTCAGACAGCCCTGTGGGATCCAGTCACCTTAACCACTACAACAGGGGCTGAACCTACACTAGCTTATTTTAAAATCGAGTAACATTCCAACTAAAGTAGCCATGTATCAAGATACTCTATAACTTTACATCAATATGCTTTGTGTTTCCAATAATGCTGACACTTTATGAAATTTAGGGCATCTCATTTTAGATTTTTGCAAAGCTTTATTTTTCACACTTATGTGTCACTGTAGACATACTGTAATTTACAGATAAGCAAAGACAGAAAAAAACAACACTCGCAATCCCATCTTTCAATATATAATGATACTGTTTACCCTCCAAGACTTTTCTCTATGCATACATTCTTACAAGAAGAAAAGCAGACTCATCCTACACTTCATTTTACAACCTTATGCCAGAGAGTGTGTGCACTTGACAGAGAGAGACAGAGAAACAGAGAGAGAGGAAGAGGAAGAAAGCACACCACCACCACCCCTCCCAAATGGGGTGTGATCATGCTGCAATCCCTTTTTCTCCATTTCTCCATCCTCTTGGGATTTCATGACTGGCATGTTTCCCAAGTCACTGGAACTGGGATTCAAACCACGTAGTCAGCTATGATGTCCGCTCCCTTAACCACTAAGGCACAAGACCAGCCCCCAGCTGCTGCTTCTTTTTTTTAAACTAAAGAAATGTTGGACATCTCTCTTGGTTTTTGTTTTAAATGATGGAGAACACATCTCACACATGAGAGAGAGAGTGGATGAGAATGAGATGTTAAATTAAACTATTTTAGCCTAAAACAACCATTGTACTCACACACTTTGACTCCTATGGATAAGCCCAAATCGTACGTTAGGCTGTTTTCCTGGTTACAGCCAATCACAACAGCTAGGCTTCAATAATAACAGATATCCCATCTTTTTTAACCATGTTAATGCAGACAAATTTCAGAATGTAACCAATGATTTTTTAAAGAATTATTTATTTATTCATTTCTTTATTTTAATTTGACTAGAGAGAGAGAAAGTGGGAAAGCAAGCCACCAGGTCCAGGACTTGAACTGTGGTCAGCCATGTGGGAGTGTCCAGCACCTTAAATACCACACCACCTGCCGGTCTCCTAACCAATGATATTTCTTTCTTTTTTTCTTTTTCTTTTTCCTTTTTTTTTTTTTTTTTTTTTTTTTTTTTTTTTTGAGAGGTTTTTGCTATAGGGCATGTGTGCTCGCCAGAAAGACAGAGAGAGACAGAGAGACAGAAAGCGAGAAATCACCCCCCCAGGGGGATGCCCATGCCACAATCCCTTCTCCTCCATTCTCCTCTCAGGATCTTGTGCACACACGCACACACACCTGGCGTGAGTTTAAGCCACGGGGTCTGGGACTGAAATTGCAGTCAACTTCATGGGAGTCCAGCAACATAGCCATTACGCCAATTGCTGGTCCCTGTAACCAATGATTTTTCCTACCTCACTCCCTCACTTACGATTTTTGTAGAATACTTTCCAGCCACCTTAACATCCATACCACCTTGCTGGCCCTATAACATTACTTTTTTTTATTGTTACAGGGCATGCGCACTTGCCAGAGAGACACAGATGGAAAGAAAGAAATCACCACCCCCATCCCCGGGGATGGCCACACCACAATCCTTTCTCCTTCATTCTCTTCTTGGAATTTTGGGCATGCATGCACTCGTACCCTGCATGATTGTAAAGCTCTCTTGTCTGAGACTCGGACTGCAGCTGGCCATGTGGGAGCCCAGAGCCTTATGCTATAGCAGTCCTATGCTACCCGCTGGCCCCAATAACATCGTTTTTAAAAAGAATTATCTGATTATTTTTAATATTATTACTATTACTTTTTAATTTGTTACAAGACACGTGTGCTTACCAGAAGGACAGAAAGAGAGAGAGAAAGTGATAAAGAGAGAGAGAAAGCAAGCCACCAAGCCTGGGACTCAAACTGCCATCGACCATGTGGGAGTCCAGCACCTTAACCACCACACCACCTGCCGGCCCCAACACCACTTTTAAGAACTACACTCTACAGAAATAGAATGGGTTAGTCAAGTTGTCTGGACATTTCGAATGCTTCCATTTTTCACTATTATAAACAGTGCTCTGATGATCATTGTTGTTCTTTGTACACATTCCGTAGTCTTCCCAAAAAAATGTCCCTACAAGGACCAGCAGTTAGCGTAATGGCTATGTCGCAAAACTCTAATGTAGTCGACCGTGGTTCGAGTCCTGGACCCAGTGGCTTAAACTCATGCTGGGCGTGTGCATGCGTGCGTGCCCAAGATCCTGAAAGAAGAATGGAGGAGAAGGGATTGTGGTGTGGCCATCCCCCCGAGGGGTGATTTCTCGCTTTCTGTCTCTCTGTCTCTCTGGAGAGCGCACGTGCCCTGTAGCAAAAAATCTCTCCAAAAAAAGAAAATGTCCCTAGAGGGGTCAGCAGGTGGCATAGTGGTTAAGGTGCTGGACTCCCACATGGCTAACGTGGTTTGAGTCCTGGGCCTGGTGGTATGAAAATCACACCAAGTGTGTGTCTGCCCAAAATCCCAGGAGGAGAATGGAAAAGAAGGGATTGTGGCATGCAATGGGGGTGATTTCTCAGGGTCCTTCTGTGTCTCTTTCTGGCAAACACACACGCCCCATGGCAAAAATCTTACCAAAAAAGGGAGAAAGAAAGAGAGAAAGAGAGAGAAAGAAAGAATGAATGAAAACGTTCCTAGAATTTCAGCACAAGCTCATATCCTCTATGTGTAGTTGAAGGTGTTTAATATAAAGTGACCTCCAGGAAGGCTGTATTAACGCCAGTTACCATGTGGCAGTGCATGTAAGCTGAGGCCACATTTTAAGGGCTATTATATTGAAAGTGTGTTTAACTTATATCTTAAGTAAAAATGTATATAAAAACCAATTAATAAAAGAAAAATAGCCAATAAACATAGAAAAACAACTTTCAAAACAACCACAAAGACGTGCATTAATTTTTTTTTTTTTTTTTTTTTTTTTGGAGAGGTTTTTGCTATAGGACTAGAACTGCAGTCAACTACATAGGAGTCCAGTGACATAGCCATTACACCAACTCCTGGCCCCAAAGACGTGCATTAATATGACCGCAATTCTCCCGTCGAATGTAAACGTTCCTTAGACAGACAGGATCTAGAGATGAAAGGGCACTTTCATGCACAGTGAACAGTGAGCTTTCGCATGAGTGAACAGGCACACATTTTGAAGGTCAGGTTAGCAACATCAAAACCTTAAGAATTTTCAAACTCTGTACACTAATATATTCTACTTATATACTTTACTATGCTGAAATAATCAAAGACAGGCATAAAGACCATACACAAAGGCATTTCCAAGCATTATCTATTTCATAACAGTGAAGAATATCAACCACCTGTAACAGGGTACTAACAAAATAAAGTAGGGTTTTGAAACCACGGAGAGGGGTTGGATGGTGGTGCAGGGGTGGAATGCAATGCCTCTGGGAGGCTGACCCCAGGGGAAGGTTCTGGGTCTATGTCCAGAGACCTCCCTGAGTACCTGAGACACACTCACACTCACAATCTGGGACTGCCTGAAGCTGGAAGTGGATGATGAATCGAGACCCTGCTGGGAGTGCTGTCTGTCTGTCTTCCTTTCTCTGTGTCTTTCCTACTTATAGAAGGAAGGAAGGAAGGGAGGAAGGAAGGAAGGAAGGAAGGGAGAGAGGAAGGGAGAGAGGAAGAGAGAAAGAAAGAAAAGACTACATGGAAAAATAACATCAAATCGTTGTCTGAGTGTTGCATGCTTTCCCTTTTTGTATCTTCCAACTTTATTTTAAAACTTTGTTTTTAGGGGCCGGCAGGTGGCGTGGTGTTTGGAGGCGTTGGACTCCCACATGGCCTACCACGGTTCGAGTCCTGGACCTGTGGTTTGCTTTCTCACTTTCTCTCTCTCACGTGTGCTCTCTCGCTCTGTTCCTCTCTGGTCAAAATAAATAAATAAATAAATAAATAAATAAATAAATAAATAAATAAATAAATAAATAAAAATTTTTAAAAAACTTTGTTTTTAAAGATTTATCTAATTTTATCTGTTATTAGTATTATTTTCATTTGTGATAGGGTACACACACTCACTAGAGACAGAGAGAGAAAATGAGACAGAGAGAAAGTAAAAAAGCAAGTCACCCGGTCTGGGACTTGAATCATGGTTGGCTACATGGGAGTCTAGCACCTTTAACCACCATGCCACCTGCTGGCTCCCTCTTCTAACTTCTTAACAATAAACATACTACCAAAAAGAAACACGAAAATGTATGAAGTCAGTAAACTTTTTTTTCCTCTAAGTAAGTTAAAATACTGCTAAAGCTTCCCTATATATTAGAGTTTTATCTTCAGCATCTTAGGTTATTCTGTTAATGGAAACAGGCATCGAAAGGACAATAACTTAAGACAGTCTTGTGGGCTGGCAGGTGGTGTGGTGGCTGAAGTGCTAGACTCCAACATGGCTGACTGTGGTTTGAATCTCAGACCTGGCAGTATTGTTTCTCACTTTCCCCTTCTCCCTCTCTCTTTCTCTGGTCAAATTAAGAAAAATAATAATCATGGCACCAGCAGATGGTGTGGTGGTTAAGGTTCTGGGCTCCCACATGGCCGATGGCAGTTTGAGTCCCGGATCTAGTGGCTTGCTCTCTTACTTTCCATCTCTCTTTCTCTCTCTGTCTCTGTCTCTCTCTGGTGAGCACACATAGCCTGTAACAAATTTTAAAATAATAATAAGTAAAATAAATACATCTTTAAAATATAATAAATGTAAAAAGAATCATTTAAAAAGGAATTCTTTTATTTAACTTTATTTATTTTAATTTGACCAGAGAGGGACAGAGTGAGAGAGAGAACAAGAGAGAAAAGGAATGTAAGAAAGCAAGCCACCAGGTCCGGGACTCTAACTATAGTCGGCCATATGGGAGTCCAGCACCCTTAACCACCACACCACCTGCCAGCCCCAAATAAATCATTCTTAAAGTCAAAAGATAGTTTTGTTTCTAAATGTTTTCCCATAGTTTCTGGATAGTTCGAAAAATGTTTAAAACCTGTCTTTAGGATAATTTATTTTACCTTTCAATAGTAACTTTGCAATTAAAGCCTACCTGTGCCATGTGTGGCAATAAGAAATGGTTCCTTAAAAAAAAAAAATTAAGATTGACAGAAGGTGGGGCCAGCAGACGTGGTCGGTAAGGTACTGAATTCCCACATGGCTAACTGTGATTCAAATCCCAGATCTGGCAGTTTGTTTTCTCACTTCCTCTCTCTCCCCCTCTCTCTGGTGAGCACGTGTGCCCTATAGCAAATTAAATAATAATAATAAATACATTTAAGTAGATAATTCTTTAAAAATAAAAAAGTGACAGAAGGACCAGGTCATGGTGTGATGGTTATGGTGGTTGGATCCACACAGCCAAAGATGCGGTTGGAGTCCAGGACCCAGCGGCCCAAGAAACACACTGGACGTACATGCATGTGTGCCTAAAATCCCCAAAGGAGAAAGGACTGTGCCGTGATCATTCCCATGGGGGGTAATTTCTCGCCTTTTCTTTCCCTCTTTGTCACTGTTTCCCCTGAGGGGTTCACATGTCTTCAGCAATTTTTTTTTTCTTTTTTTTTTATGTGACAGAAGATAGATACAAGGGGAAAAAAAGGTCACTTATTGTCCATTTCGTCACCCTGTGCAACTGTCTGACATTTGGTAACAGAGCAAGGGAAAAGGAAATGGGACAGAAGCCTTTTCTGAATCATTTGTTTATTCATCCAAAAATACTAAAAATCTGTTCTAAACACTGATGTAGAAACTGGTTTCCTTTCCATCTCTTTTCCTTTAGAAGGGACAAAATCAAGGCAGGCATGTATAAACTGCCCTTGCATTCAGAGAAAGCAACCCTTTCATCTTCTAGCATGGTTTTTTCAAGTTATAATTTTTTTTTTAACAGAGAGATTTTTGCTATAGGGTTCGTAAACCCCCCCTCTCCCCCAGAGAGACAGAAAGTAATAAATCACCCCCTGGGGGGATGGCCATGCTGCAATCCCTTCTCCTCCATTCTTCTCTTGGAATTTTGGGCATGCATGCACATATATCCAGCATCAATTTTAAGTTGCCAAGTCTGGGACTCGAACCACAGTTGACTATGCGAGAGTCTAGCAATCTAACCATTATGCCATCTGCTAGTCCCTCAAGTTATAATTTTTTAAAAAATATTTATTTTATTTTATTTTATTATTTTATTATTATTTTTAGTTTGACCAGAGACAGAGAGAGAAAGAGAAAGTGATAAAACAAGCCGCCAGGCCCAGGATTCAAATAGCAATCAGTCATGTGGGAGTCCAGCACCTTAATCACTATGCCACTTGACAGCCCTACAAATTTTTGTGTAGTGGGTCCCAATCAGCACTTAGGGGGAAAAAAAGAAATAAAATATATTGGAAAGCAATAAAAATAATAATAATACTGTGTGAAAACTTTACATCAACTTACAATTTGTATTATAAGTAAGGCAAATACATCTTTACTGTAGAGTCATGGGAAAATATTTGAAAGCTTCTATTCTAAATGTAATAGAGAAACTACAAACTCAGTAACTCTTTTTCCCCAACCCCAATAAAAAAAATTCAGTCCCCAAGTCAAGTATTCCTGGAAAGTATAAAAAACAACTTAGGGCAGAAAACTCTATAGTGATGCCCTGACCCATCCTTAAACCTTCACGAGTTGCTCAAAATGATAAGAGAAGTATTGGCAGCATGACCACATTAATGCTGGTCCATTTCTTTTTTTTTTTAATAATTTTATTTATTCATTCATTTATTTTAATTTGACCAGAGACAGAGACACACACAGAGAGAAAGTGAGAAAGCAAGCCACCAGGTCCTGAACTCGAACCATGGTCAGCCATGTGGGAGTGTCCAGTGCCTTAACCACCATGCCACCTGCTGGCCCCCACCGGTCCATTTCTTAATATTTACCTGTTATACCATAATCCTATAGCCTGTAACTCCACAAACCCCTGAATCTGCTGCTGTGCTTCCACTCTCCTAGCCACACTTCCTCTTCATTAAAGCTTCTTTTAGATCCTCTGGAATCACATCCCATAATTAAACCATCCTTCCACCTCAACCTTCTGGCAGTAACTCGAACCTCTCTCTCCCTATAGCCCTCTCGAGAGAAGGCTGTTCCTCAGGCATTCAGACACTAACTGAGCACCCTCCAAGTGCCAGGCAATGTGCAAGCTCCATGAACACAGTCATGAACAAGAGTGACACGTGCAGTGCTTGGAAGGGGCACTAGGCTTGCCTTCTTGCAGGAACAGAAGGAAGTGTGGGTGTCAGGAAAGCAGGGTGCAATCTGAAGAAAACTGACAGGAAAGTGGCTGTGCGGACCGCACAGGAAGTTTGAATTTTATTTCAAGTGTAGTAGGAAGCCATTAAAGCAGGCTGAAGTTTAAAGCAGTGGGTGACATTATATGAACGATTCCAGGGAAATGGGCTGTTTGGATTGGGGTTAGTGATGGCCTAGACCCGGGCAGTGATAGTGGAAATAAAGAGAACTGATTGGAAATACATTCTGGAGGTCAGTCAGTAGAACTTGCCAATAGATTTAAAAGGGGAGAATTTTTAAAAAATTACCAGAGGGCATGTTCACTGCCAAAGAGACAGGTAGACAGAGGGAAAGGGAGAAAGCACTTCCCAGTGGGTGTGATCACACCACAATCCTCCTCCATTTCTCCGTCTGTGGGGATCTGGGGCACACACATGTGTCTCATGTGTTTTTCAAGTCATCAAAGCTGGCATTTGAATGTCGGTGATCAGCCGTGTGGAATCCAGTTCCCTTATCCATTGTCCTATGGAGCTGGCCTAGGGAAACATTTTGAAAAGATTTTTGCCATAGGGTGTGTGTTCTCACCGTAGAGAGAAAGAGTGAGAAGGAAATTAGAAATCACTCCCCAGGGGGAATGGCCACACCACAGTCCCTTATCTTCCCATTCTCCTCTCGGGATTTTTGGGCATGCATGCCCACGAGCCCAGCGTAATTTTCAAGCCACCAGGTTCAGGACTCGAAATGCTGCCGGCTATGTGGGAGTCCAGCACCTTAACCACTGTGCCACCCAACAGCCCCACCAGTTGTTTGTTTTCTTGACTTCCTCCCCTCCATCTCCTGCTTTATTTTGCCCTGGGCCGTTTCAATCACATCTCTGCTGCACCTGGACTTTGTCAGGCCCACCTGCCAGTTCACTGCAATGAGTCCTGGCAACCTTCTGAATGCAACCTTCTCTCCTTCATCTTCTTCACCTCTTTCCACTGCAGCTGTTTGTTCAACCCCTCAGGACTCTCATTTCCCTCCCTGTCCCCTTCTGTCTAGCTTAGATTGCTATCCTGTCCCATAGCCTGGCCAGTCCAAGTCTGTGTGTTCCAACCAGTACCGCTGACCACACAGTCATGGCCGCCCTCACACTCTTTCATAACTCTTTACCTTTCAAGCCTCTGATTCATAAACTAGAGTCGATTTCTAATTACGTACACTCACAGCACCCTCACTTCTTTCTCCCTACTATACTCTGCTTCAGACCCTTCTTTTTTTAAAATGTTTGTCATAGTCACTGTGCTTGCCTGAGAGAGACAGAGACAGAAGGAAAGTGAGAATGCACTCCCCTCGGGGGATGGCCATGGTAATCCCTTCTCCTCTAGCGATTTTGGACATGCATGCACAAGTTCTTGGCACGCTCTTCAAGCCGTGAGGTACAGGACTTAAACCATGCAGCCTGCCTTGTGGGATCCAGCACCTTAACTAGCATGCCACAGACTGCCTCCGGGCCCTTCTTTGTCAGACTCTAATTAAGCTCCTTGAGAGGAAGGACCTTGTCTGACTCCTGACTCCACTGCTAGCAGCTAGCGGAGCCTGGCACCCAGTAAATACTGGTAGGGAGGGACATATTTTAAAAACTGAAATGTTAAAAGTGGAGTCATTTTTAGTGGAAAAGTGAGAGCGTAACATTAGGTCTTTCACTAAACTTACATAGTGGTTACTCTTTGTATATAAAGGAAACACTGACCCACTAGGAAGATGATATAAAATTTGCTTATCACCAGCAGGGATTGATTTTACATTGATCAACTCTTTTAATCTCCTTTGTGCCCAATGATATAAACCTGCTGGGGAGCACTGATTAGTAAACGTAAAAACGCTGGGGCCAGCAGGTAGCATGGTAGTTAAGGTGCTGGACTTCTACATGGCCACCTGAAGTTTGAGTCCCAGACCTGGCGGCTTGCTTTCTCCCTGTTTCTCTCTGGTCAAATTAAAAACAATAATTTTTTAAAGAACAGAATTAAATCATCTTTTTTTTTTTTTTTTTTTTGAGAGGTTTTTGCTCTAGGGCACGTGCACTCGCCAGACAGAGAGAGACATAGAGACAGAAAGCGAGAAATCACCCCCCCAAGGGGGATGGTCACGGGTCACACAGCAATCCCTTTTCTTCCATTCTCCTCTCGGGATCTTGGGCACGCACGCACACGCGCCCGGCGTTGAGTTTTAAGCCACCAGGTCCGGGATGTGAACCGCAGTCGACTACGTGGGAGTCCAGTGACATAGCCATTACGCTAACTGCTGGTTCGCCAGAATTAAATAATCTTTAAAAAAAGTATATGTAAATACATTAAAATGTGAGAGCTCAACAATGAAGCAAGTCTATTATATATAATTACATTAATCATATATATATTTTTTTTTACTAAAAATCACAAAATGTACTAGTTAAGTTAAAGCCTTAAAATTAAAAAGTATGAGTTCCATCTTTTTTTTTTTTTTTTTTTGCTATAGAGCATATGTGTTCTCCAGGCAAAAAGAGAGTGAGGAAGCACCCCCAGGGGAGCATGATCACAATCCCTTCTTCTCTATTCTCCTCTTTGGATTTTGGGCATGCAAGCACATGTACTTGGCATTTCTGAAATATGCAATTGGCCTTGTGGGATCCAGCCACCTTAACCACCATGCCGCCAGCTGGCCCCAAGGTGCAAATTGAGTTAATAACAAAATACTGACTTGTATTTAGAAGTATCTATGCTTGTTTAAATTATGTTATAAATTTATATTCAACTTTCATGTATTTAAAGATGGAATGGGGCCAGCAGGTGGCATGGTGACTAAGGACCCTGGACTCCCACATGGCTGACCATGGTTTGAATCCTGGACCTAGTGACTTGCTTTCTCACTTTCCATCTCTCTCACTCTCTCTCATTCTGTACCTCTCTGGTCAAATTAAAATAAATAAATTAAAATAAAATAATTATAAAAAAAGATGGAATATTGAAGTTTTTAAGAAATTATTTATTATTTAATTCCATTTGTTATTATTATTTTTTAATTTGACCAGACAGAGACAGAAAGCGAAAGAAAGCAAGCTGCCAGGTCCGGGACTGGAACTGTAGTCAACCATGTAGGAATACAGCATCTTTAATTACCATGCCACCTACCAGCCCCAAGATGGAAAACTGAAGTCAAATCCCAAATATAAAAACAAGTTTTCTTTTCTTCATATCTTTTAGAAGAGGTTAACTGAACTAACTGGTTAAATGATAAGGAATTCTGGAAAAACCAGCCACTGAATTATAAACACAAGCAGTAGAAAATTATGTGGCACTTCTGTTAAGAAAAATTTCAGGGGCTGGCAGGTGGTGTGGTGGTTAAGAGCACTAGACTCCCACATGGCCAACCACGGCTCGAGTCCTGGACCTGGCAGCTTGCTTTCTCACTTTTCCTCTCTCTCACTCTGTCCCTCTCTGGTCAAATTAAAATACATAGATAAAATAAATAAAGTTCAATAATATAATTCTTAAAAAAGGGGGAAAAAATGGGAACAGCAATAGGAGTAATGGCTATGTCGCTAGACTCCCATGTAGTTGACCATGATTCAAGTCCTAGACTCGGTGGCTTGGACTCATGCCGGGTGCGTGTGTGTGCGTGCGTGCCTAAAATCCCGAGAGGAGAATGGAGGAGAAGGGATTGCAGGGTGGCCATCACCCCAGGGGGGTAATTTCTCGCTTTCTGTCTCTCCGTCTCTCCCTTTCTGACGAGCGCACGCGCCCTATAGCAAAAACCTCTCAAAAAGAAAAAAAGTTTCAAAATATTCTTAAATTCACTCCAATTTCTTAGTTTATTCTCTAGACAAGTCCCATGCTAAACTGCTTCAGAAAATTTTCCTCTATATACTACAGTTCCAAAAGTTGCTAATATATAAACACTAGATTTATTTATTCAATAGATCATGCTTCCTAAATTTTCCTTAAACTAATTTATTCTGAAAACAAATCACCCTGACCTCATTCTAAAATTTCTATTTCTGAGAAAATTATATTTTATTTTATAGGGAACCGGCAGGTGGCTTAATGGTTAAGGCGCTGGACACTCCCATATGGCCAATCATGGTTTGAGTCCTGAACCTGGTGGCTTGGTTTCTCACTTTCTCTCTCTCTCTCTCTCTCTCTCTCTCTCTCTCTCTATCTCATCTATCTCTGGTCAAATTAAAAAAAAATGAATAAATTTTAAAAAAAGAATGAATTTTTAAAAAGAATGAATAAATTTAAAAAATGAAATTATATTTTACCATTATTATTTTTTTGAGAATCTTTAGCCAAAGGGTGCGTGTGCTCGACAGAGACAGAAAGCAAGAAATCACCCCCACAGGGATGGCCACATCGCAATCCCGTCTCCTCCATTCTCCTCTCGGGATCTTGGGCACACAGGCACACACACCCGGCGTGAGTTTAAGCCACCGAGTCCGGGACTCGAACCGTGGTCAACCACTTGAGAGTCCAGTGACTCAGCCATTACACCTTCTGCTGATCCCTCATTATTATTTTTTTTAGAGAGAGATTTTCGCTATAGGGTGCATGCGCTCACTGGAGAGATAGGGAGAGACAGAGAGAAATTGCCCCCCGGGGGGGGTGGCCACACCACAATCTCTTCTTCTCCATTCTCCTCTTGGGATTTTGGGCATGCCTGATGCGTGTTTTAAGCCACCACGTCCGGGCCTCAAACTGTGGTCGACTACATGGAAGTCCAACGATGTAACCATTATGCCATCTGCTGGTCCCTCGTTTACTTATTAGTATATATTAAGCAAAAACAACACAATGATAAAATAGTAAGAGTCAAGTATTTCTATAAATCATGTGTTTTGGGAAAACAAAATGAGGAAGGTGGTAATATTTATACTACACTTCCTTATATTCATCTTTCCCATGAGAACCATAAAAATAATCTGATCATCAGAAATAGAAAATAATCTTTCTGATATTATAAAATTTGCTTTTTGCAAAAACAAAACAAAGCAACACAAACCCACAACTTTGCTAGTGTGCAATCTCCAAATATTAGCTCTGTAAACTGAACACATTAGGAACTGAGAACAACTGAGTACAATAGTGCCGGCACTGTCTGAATGGAGAATCACAAATAGGACATAGGAAGATTCTGCAAAAAAGAATGAGTAAAAATAGAAACCCTTCCCTCCTCTATGTCCCTTAGCCCAGTTCTGGCGGCCAAGCTCTTTTGCATAACACAGGCAGGTTAGGAGTCTTTGGGCTACAGCCCCTTACCTACGGAACAGGTGGCTTCCCTGTTCTCTGCTATGATGGCCATGGCCGTCTGGACAACCAAGCAGCGAGTATTTTTATCCACTTTACAGTCACATTAGGGGTAACCAAGAAAGGGTAAGCAGTTTCCTCAGAATCAGGAAGCTCAAAAGTTCGGGAGCCAGGATTAGAATGAAAACCTCTGGGCCCAAGGCGTGAACTGTTTGTAACCTGCCATACTGGATCGAGAGCATGGTGGCTGTCAGGGACCTATGGCCAAGCCCACAGCCTAGCAGTCTGGCTCCACCATTTCCTGTTGCTTTGGTGGAAGTTTCCTAACCCAATTTGCTCATCTGTACAATGAGATTAATATCCTCCTACTTTTTGGTTTGTCAGTATTAAGAGGCACAGCCTACGAGAACTCTGACACAGAGTAGAAGTTCAGCAATAATATCCTCTACCCTGCAGCTTCCACAGACAACCCTGGTCCTTCAGGATGTGTGCTGTGTACATGAATACATCCCATCCCCTGTGGTAGGCAGGCACACAGTAACCAGGGGCTCATCTGGCTTGTGCAGCTGCAAATCAGATACTCTACTGGATGGACTGGAATTTCGAGTCACATATAAACCCTTCAGCTAGCCAGAGAAGGGCCCCCAACTCTTCACCTCTATCAGTAGCCGCTACTGACACAGGCAGTAATTGCTACACACCCTTGGCCACAGCTCTAGGGCCCACGTAGAAACAACTCAGGTAAAGCCTACAAAATAAGGCCAGGTACCTAAGGGAGGCTGGTTTGCTTTACTGTATGTATTAATTCATTTATTTTTAGAGAATCTTGAGATAAAAGAAGGTTGATGATTCCCAAATCTCTTCCCTCCAGCCTGGATGTCCTGCCTGTGCTCCAGACCAGCACACCCAGCTCTCTGCCAACATCTCCAAGTGATGCCTCAAACTTACTTATTTCCAAAGCCGAACTGAACTGCAACAAATCTGGTCTTTCTTCTGATCCTCTCTCAGTTAGAGCCCCTGCCAGCTACTGAAAACCTGACTATCAACCTGGACCCCTCGCTAACTTTCCCCAGTGTATGGGAGATGGATCTTTAACACCTCCGGAGTCCACCCACTTGTCCCAAGCCCCATGCAAACTCAGGTGACAACCATCTACACTGAACAACTCCTATCATTCTCCAGAGAGCTTGCTCTTTGCAAAACCAATCATCTCTCATTCCTGTTTAAAAACCTGTCACCCACTGCCCTACTGCCCTTAAAATAAGCCCAAATCCATTAACAAAAAGAGGGAGGCCTTAGATACCTCTATCTTGACTATTTTTGAAAAACACTGATTTTCTTTATGGTGCTTTCCCTCTCCCTCCCCACCTCTAGTGAGAGCAACTGACCTCTGGGAAAATTTAAATAGGAAAGTCGGATTTACTTATAAATTTCAGTTATTAATTGGCTTCGGCTAATCTAATGGTTGTTTCATAGAATGAATGGCAGAAAGGACTAACAGAATTTTAAAGACACTGCATTCTCAAAGTATAAACTAAAAGTATGACTGCTAATTTCACTCTATTCAAATAAACTTAAATTTTAAAAAGATAATTCAACTGTTCACAATGCAATTACTCAATATCTTTAAAGTATTTAATTTCCACCTTCCATTAGACATTTCTAGAAATGAATTATAATTTTACCAAATGAAAAATTTCAGTTTTTCCCAAAAAACAGTTCTTCGATTTACATTTTTATCATTAACCCAAATACCTACTGCTAGTCAACATTTGAAAGTCTTGTAAAAGATTTTAAGTGTCTGGGGCCGGTAGGTGGTGTGGTGGTTAAGGGCGCTGGACTCCTACATGGTCGACTGCAGCTCAAATTCTGAACCTGGTGGCTTGTTTTCTTTCTCTCTCTCTCACTCTGTCCCTCTCTGATCAACTTCGATAAAATTAAATAATGACAATGAATAAAATTATATAGAATAATTCTTAAAAAAAAAAAAAACCCTTATGTCAGGTTCACACAGTGGTTCGCTTCCTATAGATAGGCTAAACAACTTTCTTTTCTCATCACAATCTTAACCGTTCTAAACACATAAATCTTATTTATTGCAGAGCAATGTCCCTACCATCTGCTCTAGCTTGTATTCCATCTGAAAATATTTCTTTTTTTATATATTCAGCTCCCAATAATTTGTGCTCTATTTTATTACCAAGCAAGTGCATGGCAGGAAGGAGGCAGTGAGAGTCTCTCTGATCATCTAAATATCTATTTATATATAACTTATAAACAAAATCACTGAGTTATGAAAAGCAATTCAACATATATTTTGAATTTCTGCTCACATTGAGCTGCCAAAATTCCAAATGATATTTAAGAACTGAACATTTTTAACAAGCAGTACTTTCAGACTGTTCAAAATGTTTTTGTATCTTAGTACCAGATGGAGTATTGGTTCAGCTGGATGAATGACTAAATATAATCGAGCGATCATTTCTTCTTAAATTATAAAATACATGTTACTCTGTTTGAGTCTGAAAATGAGAAAAATAATTTCCATCACTAAATGTCAAGGGAAGCCCAGAAATTATTTCCTAATTATACAACCAGTTCTATAAGATTTGACTTGCATGTTGTATAAGACTTCACAAGCAGATGAGCTGACAGGGTTTAAAAGCAAAAAATGTTTCTCATTATAATTTTCTTTTGCTACTTAATGTTTAGCTAAGAACAAAATGTTACCTTTTACTTTGTATTACAAATCAGGTACTTATGATAATTGTTTTCTCTAAATTAAGATATTCACTCATATAGAATTATAGCAATTCAAATTTTCAAGAAAATGTAAATGTTACTAGAAAAAAATTACAAAACATAATTATTTATTCATTTAATTGTATTTATCATTATTATTATTTTAATTTGATCAGAGAGACAAGAGAGAAAGGTAAAGTGAGACAGCAAGCTACCAGGTCTGGGGCTTGAACCACGGTTACCATAAGGGAGCCCATCACCTTAGCCACCACACCACCAGCCAGCCCCTCTCCTCTCTTCCTGAACACTACCCTTCTTTTTTATAGGACACAAACACTACCATTATGAGCAAGAATACTATTATAGCCTTCATTTCTCCTTCCCCGTATTAGTGTTATAGATGTTTAATAAAATAAAAAGGCGAACAAGATAAAACACAGTATTCTATTCCATCAGGCCACTTTAGAAATCTTACCAAATCACATTTTAATTCTGCCTCACATACAGTCCTATGATTCACCAGCAGTAACCCATGAGAATCTATTCTGACCAGTCATTCAAATGTATCTAATTCCAATTTTCAGGTCTTTTAAGTCGATGGCCATGGTAAACATGTCCATTAATAATCTCATAAGATCCTTTTTCCACTCTGTCTTTACACAATAGTCCTTCCTTCCCTTTCATAAATCTGTCCCAAGTTTGTTTTTTTTTTTCCTTTTTGAGAGGTTTTTGCTATAGGGTATGTGCACTAGCCAGAGAGATAGACAGAAAGCGAGAAATCACCTCCCAGGGAGATGGTCACGCCGCAATCCCTTCTCCTCCATTCTCCTCTCGGGATCTTGGGTACACACACACACACACACACACACACGCGCGCCCGGCGTGAGTTTAAGTCACTGGGTCCAGGACTCGAACAGCAGTTGACTACATGGGAGTCCAGCAACAGCCATTACGCCAACTGCTGGTCCCCAGTTTTAATAGTTTTTTATGCCGTGCTCATTCAACATTCATAAGGTTTTCTATATATATACATTTCTTCAAATTAATCCTGAAGCATCTGTTAACTGAAAACCTAATTTTTTTATTTACTAAAAATAAGAGGCAATTAGGGACCAGCAGTTAGCGTAATGGCTATGTCGCTGGACTCCCACGTAGTCGACCGCGGTTCGCATCCCAGACCCGGTGGCTTAAACTCACGCCGGGCATGTGTGCGTGCGTGCCCAAGATCCCGGGAGGAGAATGGAGGAGAAGGGATTGCGGCGTGGCCATCCCCCCTGGGGGGTGATTTCCTGCTTTCTGTCTCTCTGTCTCTCTCTGTCTGTCTGGCGAGCGCACGCGCCCTATAGCGAAAACCTCTCCAAAAAAAAGAGGCAATTAGAGTTTAAGTATAATGGTTTTTGGATTACCCTTGTAAATTTTCTAAACTAAACCTTTAGGAGATCAGTGAAATTACCAGTAGAAACACATAAAAAATGCACAGCTAACTATTCCAAATGTGACTGAAGTATAGAAAAGTGTAAGACATTTTAGTGAATTTCTCTTATAAAATAAACATAGGGAACTTCTGCAATTATCCTTCAAATCCAAAGGCATAATACTCCTCCTTGATTTACCTTACAAACAACATAAGATTTCCACTAAAAGGCTAGGTGGAAAGCACTACGGATCCATTAAAAATTTTTGTTTGTTATAAATTGTATGTGCTCACCAGAGACAGGCAGAGAGGGGGAGAGAGAGAAATCACACCTGGAGGGGTGGCCATGCTGGAATCCCTTTCTCCTCTATTCTTCTTTCAGGATTTTGGGCACACATACAAATACATTTAGCTTGTTTTTCAAGCTGCTGGGTCAAGGATTCAAACCGCACAGCAGGCCTTGTGGGATCCAGCTGCCTTAACCTCCATGCCATCTGCTAGTGCCTAATTTTAAGAAATGTTTTAATACTTTCATGAAGTGCTATGAACCTTCCTCAGTTTTTTAATGTGCTTAAGATCAAACAAAAGGTACATGTGGGGTCCATTATATGAAAACATTTGTGATTTTCATTCTTCTACTTTATCCACTTATGCCAACTCCAGATCTCACCTCAGTCTGCTTTCCAATCTACAGTTACCACTTTTTTTTTTTTTTTTTAAGTTTGCATAGAGTATGTGTACTCTGAGGGATCGATATGCACTCTCAGGAGAGAGATAAAGACATTAAGTGTGAAAGCACCACTTCTCTCCCTGCAAGGAGTATGGTCATGCCACAGTGCCTTCTCCTCTATTTTCCTCTTGGGATTTTTTTGGCACACAAGCATATGCACTCCATGTGTTTTTTGTTGTTGTTGTTTTTGAGAGGTTTTTGCTATAGAGTGCATGTACTCACTGGAAAGACAGAGAGATACAGAGACAGAAAGCGAGAAATCACCCCCCCAGGGGGGATGGCCACACCGCAATCCCTTCTCCTCTCAGGATCTTGGGCGCGCGCGCGCGCGCGCGCGCGCACACACACACACACACACACGCCCAGCGTGAGTTTCAGTCACCAGGTCCGGGACTCAAACCGCAAGTCAAACTCAAACATGGGAGTCCAGCAACATAGCCATTATGCTAACTGCTGGTCCCTCTTCATGTGTTTTTTTAAGCAACTAGGCCCAGGACTCAAACCCACTGAAGTTGGCCCTGTGGGATCCAGAGCCTTGACCTCCATGCTATCTGCTGGTCCTACACTAAGTCATCTGTTGTTTTGAGTAACTAAGTCAGAAATGGCAGGCCTCAGAGTGGCTCTTAACAATTCCATTATCAAGGTCACAGGCTGTCTCTTCATGGAAACCCACAATGATACCCATTTATAGTTCTCATTATCCTCAAAAAGAAGGAACTTTCGGGACCAGTAGTTGGCATAATGGCTATGTTGCTGGACTCCCACGTAGTAGACCGCAGTTCAAGTCCCGGACTTAAACTCACACCAGGTGCGTGTGCGTGCGTGCCCAAGATCCCAAGAGGAGAATGGAAGAGAAGGGAGTGCGGCATGGCCAACCCCCCTGGGGGGTAATTTCTCGCTTTCTGTCTCTCTCTCTCTCTGCCTTTCTGGCGAGCACACGCACCTTATAGCAAAAAAAACTCAAAAAAAAAAAAAAAAAAAAGAAGGAGGAACTTTCTTTCCAATGTTTGTACTTGGCTTCCTTGGAGGAAGATCCTAGTTCATGCATAACATAAAATAGTTCTACTGCTGATCTTGTCATTCAATTCTGCAATTTGCTCTTAAAAACTGACCTAAAAATATCACTTCTAGTCTTAAAAAGCCATACTTACTCTAAAATTCAAGATTATAACTTTAGTGCTCATTTAAAACTTTTAATTTTCCAACAGATTATGCTTATAAGAGAAATCTTAAAGTCGAATAAACAAATGAGCTAGTTTCAAGTTAAAACTGAAAACACTTTGCAAAGCAAAATTTAAAAAAATAATAATCCCAACTTTAACACTCATTCACTCTCTTCCTTTATCACAACAAAATATATCATTATACACTGTAGTTTTAAGTTTGCTTTTTTGATTGGTGGGGATGTGGATTCAGAGCTCTTAATTCCAAAATCCAGTGCACATCTATCTGATCACATACAATAATCATTTTGATTGCAAATGCTCTGGTAAGAAAAAAATACTGAAAATTCTTACCAACCAACGGAAGCTGTGTAATTTTACAAGTTACTAAAGAAAGGATTTAATATATAATCATGAAGATTAGCCATCCTTCTCCTAGTTTGGGAATGTAAACAGAACTTCACCACAGTTGTCTGTTAAGAGTTATTTATTAATTGTCCTACAATAGTTCTAAAGTCCATAACAAACCAAAGCACTGAAGTCTGAACTGAAAAGATTGATAAGTTTCCCAAATAAAGATCTTCACTCTTTTAGTTAAATTCTCCAGAACCACTGTCAATATTGGGCAGTACATTCCATATTCCCTATTTCACTTCAAAACCTATTTCTTTTCTTCTCCATTCTAAGATATCCCTTACCTTGCTAATACTCAACACTTGTCCATTTTTCTTTTATTCTCTACAAGGGGATAATTTTCTCCTTTCGAGTGTGAGATCCAAATCATTACATTGTACTCCACCTGCCAATCTCTATTTCCCAAGATATACTTATTTCAACTTATATAATTTGCTTTGTAAGGCTTAACTTGCAATGTACATTTCAATCTACCTAGTCCTCAGGTTCTATGAGGTAAGTCTTAATTTTATTAAGAAGTCAACATTATTCTACCTAGATAAAGAGGTATGGATCAGATTTTTTTTTTAAATTTCATTTTTGCCCATACTTATATGAGAACCTAGTTCGGTGCAAGCAAAGAATCACAGCTGTTGACTGTAACTGTTATATACTATTAACACATTTCTTTGTTGATGAAGAATACTATGTCAAGTCTATCATTGAATAGTTTTTAATTATCAAATGAGAAAATATACGATGGATTATAAATCTATTCAACTTATCTGACCAATTTACAAAACTATGGCTTTATGTACCTACATATAGTCTACAAGTGCTAATTAAACTACAGGGAAAGAAATTTCAAAGTACCCTTAATACAGTTATATGTGGTTAGGAATGAACTAATTATTACTATTTATACAATGACATTTCAATATTTAGGTACTCTTCTTAGTCAGAGATTCTTTTTTTTTTCAAGAATTATTTTACTTAATTTTATTCTTTTTTTATTTTTTAATTTTATTGAAGTTGCCCAGAGAGAAACAGAGAGAGAAGGAAAGTGAAAAGACAAGCTGCCAGTTCCAAGACTGAAACCACAACCACCTGCCGGCCCTGTCAGAGATTCTTAACCTGGGACCCATAGGTAAGAACTGTTTTTTTGGGGGGAAGTGGCAGGGAGGGATCTAGTGAGAATGTAGGTTGACTTGTAAATTCTCAAGGGCATTATTTCTGTTAATGGGATTTTGTCAACTGCCCAAAAAGTCACATTCATTGTGTCAACTGCCCAAAGAGTCAGATCCAAAAAAGCTGGGCAGTATTTCTCTGTTCATATTCCCTATTTCCCTAGTGAGACAAAGATTGATCAAAAATTTAAACAGAGGGCCAGTCAGTGGCATGATAGTGAAAGTGGCTAGAACCCAAGTGGCTGACTGTGAGGTGAGTCCCAGACCCAGAAACTTGAAAAACATACCAGGCACATGTGCCTATGTGCCCAAATTTCAATAGGAGAATGAAGGAGTAGGGATTGCTTCAGGGCCATGTCCCTGGCATGTGCTTTACTTTCCTCTATCTCAAAAAAGCCCACTTGCCCTATAGCAAATTAATAACACACAAAAACCAAAAAACAAATTTAAATACAATCTCCTTAAGGTCTTCAATACCTTTTTAAAAAGGTTAGCATGGATGTTAGCATGGTGTAATGGTTATGTCACTGGACTCCCATGTAGTCAACCACAGTTGGAGTCCCAACCCAGTGGCTTCAAACTCATGCAGGGCACATGTGGGTGTGCAGAGAGGAAAATGGAGAAGGGATTGCAGGGAGGGGTAATTTCTCACTTTCTGCCTCTCTGTCTCTCCAGTGAGCGCACACATCCTATAGCAAAATAAATAAATAAATAAATAAAAATCACTCTTTTAAAAAAAAAGCTTAGCAAATACTAACTCAGAAAAAAATTTTCATCAACAGTAAACATGACAGAATCTCAAGGTGGGGTCTTTTCACTAATGTTCATTTTAAATAATAAATTATTAAGGACAAAATAATGCAACAAGTTGAACACCTTTTTCATCAAAAATCTATCCAGAATCCTACCATCTCATAGAAGTATCTCATACAAGCAGACTGACAAACTACCACAAATCTCCCCTCACTTAAATACTAAGAGTGATTCCACAAGAGAAATATTCATAGAGTATTACTGACAGAACCCCGTCAACATGAAGCACGGGTCATACCAACAGCAGTAACAAAGAAGTCTTGCACCACATTTAAAAAATGAAATCCTATCATTATGGATCATAGAAAACATGAAGATCATACAACTGAGAAAATAGATAGTCTTCAGATATGTGTTTTACTCTAAAAATAGAACTTTGAAGTTCAGAAGCAAACTTTTTCTGAGGGAAGTTCGGTTTAACAAAAGCCTCTGAATTTGGAAGCTAAGGACTGAATATGTTCTCATGAGGCCATACTACTTAACTGTCACCAAGTTTGGGCTTAAATGCAATTAATGACAAATAGCTACAAAATGCAGGCGTGAACAAAAACTTTTGTCTCTCTCATCTGTTTAGCGGTATAAAGAAAATTAAATTTAAGGTAGAATTATTGTGTACAACTGCACGCAATTTTTTAAATTAAAATTACAAAGAGCTAAGTATAGATTCTCCCACATTTGACTGTTCTCATTCTTGAACTGCCTCACAAATTACCAACCAGCAATTGCTAAATTATGGTAGTCCTTATCCTGAGATTACAGTTGCACAACAGAAATCCAAAGCACCATTTGCTACTTCACACTCTACGGTCTTAAAGTTAAAAAAACTAAAAACAAAAAATCCCAAATTTTCAATTACCATAAAGATGCAGACCATAAACAGAAGAAAAAAAGTTAAGTAGGTGGGTAAAAAACATTATTGTTATGGATAATTTAGAATAAAGAAACAAGTCACCTGTGCAGAGAAACGAAGAGCTGGCTTTCCATGCAGAATTAGTGAGATTCTGCTGGGCATTCTTGTTCGAGAAAATGACCAGATCTAGGGAATAACCTTGCCGAAGAAAATTAATTTCCATTTATAATCATATGGGCCCACAAATACAAAAAAACTTCTCTACAGAGAAATCTATGCTTACACAATATATTTTCATTTTCCTACAATATGGTCATAAACAAAAAAAGCAAACAAAGACCTATTCTACTCTTCAATATTTTTATTCCTAGTCCCAACATTTGTAGCTACTAAATTTCAAAGCAGTCTTCTCATAATCTTCGTCATCCACAACTTTCACCCTTAAAGTTAACATATTTACTAACTTTCACTTTTCCCACATTTTCAGTATTTATATGGTTTAGCTCTTTCCTTCTAATATTGATATTCTCAACTTTTAAAACATACTATGACTGAACAATATTTTTGTCTACTGAACATGCTCAAAACCATTTTTATCTCTGTCATACCATCATTTTATTGCAACCTTTTTGAGGCAAAAAAAGGATGTACCTAGAGCCAAACTACATTGGGAAGTCTTGACTAAAATAGAGCTTCAATAAATAATCCTTCTGGCCTAACATTTAGGATGGCTAATCCAATGCCAACAAAACATCCTACTGTACACATTATGTTCTAGTCTTCTACACTATCGTGCACCTCAAACACAAGATCTCCAACCCAAAATAAACTTGCTAACATAAGGTACTTTTTTCTTAAATGCAAGCCCCATGCTGTAGATGATACCATTAATGAAACTATTTAATGAAATACAGTTAATAGAAAAATCTGAAAAAGTGACTGAATATTAAGTGATATCTCCTTTCTTCAATTTTGTGATTAACAGGATTTTATTGGTAGTAAACTAGAGCAAACAATCAGAATAATACATATGCAGTATTCAGTACACACAATAAAAGTTAAAGAAATTAAAAACCTGTATAAAACAAAAGAACTGGAGAAAAATCATACAGCTTAAGAGATACAGTGGTAAAGGTCCTCTCCATCCTTTGATTACAGCTTGTACTCTGTACCCAACAGAACTTACTGCATTTACCAAAATAAAAAATACAAGACTTTTTTTTAGTATTGAGTGTATTTTAGAGGATTAAACACATTTCCTAAGAATCTTGCAATGACAAATTGGTGACCCTTTAGCTGCTAAAGCTAATGGGAGGAAAACGGGGAAAGGAAATTAACTAGTATTTTGTAACCATTTTTAATAATTTCTTATTTTCCAAACACTGCTTTTATAACAGAAGTGTTTTACACTTGCACAATATTAATTACTTTATTATACATGGAAGCCTGTGGTAGGCTGATTACACAATAAGACTGCAAACAACCAGTGGTACTTTCCTGACGTCAGAAGAGTACATAAGACTGAAACATCACCAAAAGTACATAAAAAAACTCATCAGCATAAACATCAAAGTACATTAAAAAATATAATCAGGAAAAAATACAATTGCTAAAAAGCGGTTTAGAGCAGAGCCACTGCCTATCAGTGGCTTCAAATGGCAATTAGCGTTCATAGCAAGTTCTGATGACTTTACAAGACCCCTGTACAATACTGACTAGCGCACCCTTTTCAAATGTACATTAAAGGCTGCAATTTCACGAAGAGGTTCTGATGTCCTTACTATATGCAGAAACATTCTAATCCCTCAGAGGAGTTATGCCACCAGTTGGAATGACCATCTTATCAGTATCTATAGCTCCCAGTACGTGGGGTTATATTATACACAGAAATCCGTTAAGTTTGTTTAAAAAAAAAAAAAAAAAAAAAAAAGTAGGGGACTGGGGATGTTTATCCTATTGTAGTACTTGGATGCCATAAGACATATAAAATGCATAATGAATTACCTCCTAGAATATAAATCATTCTAAAATTGGAACTGTTGAGTTAGGAAGAAGAGGGAACAACGGAGGTCCAGAAAGGGGATTGGTTAAAAACAAAAAGAAAAAACACAAGTGTGGGTGATAAAATACACAAAGGAACATTTTTAGGCCTTGTACAATAAATAATGTATACCCCATATTTCAATAAATTATGTAATTCCAACTTAGGTTCTAATACTGGAACCAACCAACCAGTTGGGTTTCAACACTACTAGATGTCCGAAGAATCACTTAGTGGAATTACGGCCTTGTTATAACTGGGATGAGAGGGTGCTTTTTATTAAAGCTATCATTCCAGGCTTTGATCAAAGATCCAAGACTATTTGTCCTACCAAGCTGGAATGAATGTGGTGTGGAAGTTCAGAGTACAATTAAAAGCTGCAACAAAATATAGGTAGCCAACAATCTCAGAATTTTGGATCAGCCCAGGTGGAGATAGCAATCTGAAACGTTTTCGATCCCTTACTTAAATAATAAAATGTATATCATATCAGCCCAGATAGAGTAATTTGAAATGTTTTCGATCCCTTAAATGATGAAATGTATTATCATACTATCTGTAAATTGAAATATTCCATTACAGTGATAACGTACAGAATTCCCATGCGTTATTACACTTTCCTGAGAGTAAAGCAATTAGAATAACCTTAATCCTAGCAACAAAATTTTTTTGTTTGTTTTTTCTTTTCTTCTTTTTTTTTTGTATTTTTTTTGTTTTGTTGTTTTTTTGCATTTAAAACTTTTGGGCTATTCCCTGACGATCTATACATGTAAATTTGATTGCTAAACATTGTCACCTTGAATGTCAAACTATTTTTAATCTATTGATTTTGATTAAAAATCATAATACAAACAGAGCTAAAATCACGCTAACAAAATAAACTAAATATGAAAAGTTGCATTGAAAGGGCATTACATTATTCTTTAGAGGATCGTAGAAACATTCCAATGGCAGTGTTCTCAAAATAAAACAAAATTACATTAGAAGACCCCCAGCCTGGTCACTTTTGGGACCTTACCTGTAACTTTGGCTGGTAGGTGTCTTTACTCTTGTACTACATGGCTCACTTACATCAGACATCATATTTGTATACCCTGAGAAATCTGACACTGAAGTCCTTACTCTATGGTCCACTTCTCCATTAGAGTTAGTAATAAAGGTCATTGGCACCCTGCTGCCCGACTTAAACTGAGAACCAAACGCTTGTGCAAAGTTCTCAATCTGGTATGTTGTTCTAGGCTCTATGTCTTTCTGAGGATCTATCTGGCTAGCTAACTCCTGAGATGGAATCTGAAAACTTGTTGAGGACTCTAAGTTTTTCTGTTGTTCCTTCTGGCTAGTCAATTTCTGAGATGAGGACTGGAAGGCTGATGAAGTCTCTAAGTTCTTCTGAGAATCTATCAGATCATCCAGCTCCTGGGAAGGTGTCAACTGCTGATGTGTAGCATCCAAAGCAGATAAATAAAGACCTGGCTGAGATCCAAACAACATCCCAAAAGGAGGCTTTGGCAATGAAGATGGCAACACTGAGGTAACAGATTGGCCGAAACCACACTCCAAAGGAGATGTAGTGTATATTTGTTTTTCTGGAAATAAAGTGTGGTTGTGAAGAGGTGAAGACAAACTGACAAATTGGAAACCATGTCCAAGAGTAAAACCTGCATTAGTGGATTTTTCAAAAGCCTGTTGGAGGTATTTGGAGTATTCTTGCAACATGCTTGCTTTTTCATTTGAAGGTGTTTGGGTGCCTGGGCTCAAATTTTCTTCTTGAACCAATTCTGAGTGTTCTCCTGAGGTGTGTATATCCACTCGTGGTTCTGTGATATTGAATGGATCCTCTTTCTGGCTTTCTGATTTGTTGGAGTACTGATCCAAAATGCTTTGTAAAACCTCATCAGGAATTCCAGACTTGTCATGACAAGACTTAATATCAGCATTTAGAGCCGAGGAGTCAATAAGTGACAATGGTGCCTCATTGTCCAAAACACTGACACCTGCAGACTGAATGACAGACTGCTGGGAGACCATGTGTCCTACATTTATAGAAAAGGCACTGTTGCTGCTGGCAGTTGGTAAATATCTTCTTTTCTTTGAAAACTGCATGGCATCATCATAATTACTACTTATCTGACCATGTTTGCTGCTTGAACTTTGGAGAAGACTAATGGTCTCCACACTATTATTCGATACTAGGCCAAGTGAGCTGCTTGGTTTTCCAGACAAGGACTTTTGTCCCACTAAGTCTGGTAACGGTGACACAAAGTTAAGGTAGTTTTTATCTGTATTCTTTCGGCTCCCTTTCTTAAAGATTAGTTTTGGCACCCTTTTTTGTAGTTCATCTATACCAGTGCCAGTTATGCCTCCACTGGAAGACACAGTAGGCATTTCTACTGAGTAACTCTGCATGTTTAAATTATTTGAAATTTGTGATTCATTTGTTTTACTAGTCTTATGTTCTTTATTTTCAACAGCTATGCTTTTTGACTTCGTTTTTCTCCTCGAAGAACTTGTATTTCCCTGAGACAACACAGCCAGATTACCCATATTGTTATGGTTTGATGACCCAGGTTCTGCATTAGCGGCTCCTTTCACTATGACTTCAACACATGTGCGCCTGTGCTTCAACAATCTATCAGTCCTTGAAAAATACTGTTGGCAAGTGTCACACTTATATGGCTTTTCTCCACTATGTGTCCTCTTGTGTCTCTCCATATGGTACTTCTGAATAAACTTCATGCTGCACTGATCACATCCAAATGGCTTCTCTCTACTATGAATTTTCTCATGTCTCTGCAATAGGTATTTCTGAATGAAACCCATACTGCACTGGCTGCACTGGAAAGGTCTTTCTCCCGTATGAATGAGGACATGTCTCCGCAGGTGATAGGAGCTTCGGAAAGCAGCACTACAGTGATCACAGATATGAGGTTTCTGACTTGGGGAGAGGATGGTGCCTTCTCCATCTCCGACCAAAGAAGGTTTGGAAGATGCGCTTGGCTTCCTCTTGGCTTTGATTCCCTGAGATTCTGGCTTTGGCCTCTTTGCCTTTTTGACACTAGTGTCCTGCTTTGGCTCCTCGTTGCCATGGTGGTCATCAGTCCTGCTACTGCTGCTGAGTAATACGTCGCGGTGGTGCTGGGCTGGCTGCTGCTGGACATGCTGGTGGAGAATACTGAGGTCCTGGATGACGCCGTGGCTCCCCCCTTCCCCGCCTCCTAGGCCTGGAGATCTCTCTTCAGCCCCAGCGAACAGCCCCCCATAGTGGTGGTGGTGATGGTGGTGGTGGGACTGCTGTTCCTCAGGATCCGCGGGCTTCTCCTGTTTGATGCTAACCAAAGACTGCAAGAATCCCCAGGAGGTCCTCTGCGAAGGGAAGGCCGCGGCTGACGCCGCCGGCTCCTTCTTGAAAGTCATGTCCGGGGCTGGCGGAGGGGGGGGCTCGGCGGCCGGGGCTGCGGAGGTAGAGGAGGATAACACGCACTGCGGGGGAGGGGCGGCCGACCCCGCCGGCCGGGTGAAGCTGGTGACCGGGGGGAGCCGGTGGTTGAACATAACCATACCCTGGGGAAAGGTGGGCTCCATCTCTGCGCTCCTGCCGCCGCCGGAGCCGCCGCCGCCGCCGGAGCCGCTACCACCGCTACTGCCGGTACCACCGCCGCCACTCAGGAACCCACTGCCGATTTTCATACCCCGGAGGAGGCCTGGCTGAGGAGAGGAGGAGGAAGAGGGAAGAAGGAGGCAAGGCGATGGGACCGGGCCCCGGGCCGGGACCACCGCAGCGCTCGGGACCCCGCCGCGCCGCCGCCCAGCCCGCAACGCGCCCAGCACTAATTCCCAGCCCAGTCGCCTCCGGCGCCGGCAGGCAGGGTCCTGCGACTCTTCCCCGGGCCTCACTCACTCCCTCCCGGACCCACCGGCAACACTTACGGGTCCCGCCGCCGCCGCTGCCGCCGTCGCCTCCAGTTAATAAAAATAACGCCGTCCTCTCCACAATGGAATTAAAAGCCTCCCCTGTACTGCGCAGCCGCGGCGCGGTGTCTGCTGGGAACTCCTCGACCCGGCCAGAGGGGAGCTCCGCGGGGCTAAGGGCGCCTGCGCCGCAGCTTCCGCCCGGCCTGCCTGTCAATCACTGGGGCAGTTGGGCGGAGATAGGGGGGGGCCGGGGCCGGAGGGGCGGGGACATGGATCCGACTGAAAAGGGGCTTCCAGGCGCTTGGGCGCGATTGGTGAGCTGCACCCGGGGCGATGAAAGTGGTTGAGGGCTAGTGGGGAAAAGACGCCCAGGAGGTGGAACCCAAGGGGCGGGAAGTTATGGGAGACCTTACTGTGGCATGGCGTTTGAGCTGCGGAGAAAGGGGCTGGAGGAGACAGTGGGGGAAACTGAGGACTGAATGGAAGGCTTTCTTCACTTTAGGGTTTGCGGAGATAGTGAATAAAAATCCAAACCCGTAAGTGGATCACTTAGGGCATCCAGTGCCTAAAAGTTGTTCAAACAGATCCCTGTTACCCTTTTAGTTTGGAAACACTAATCATGCATATCCTTTGTACATAGGGGAGGAACCTCCTTGGAAACCGCAATATTGGTACCGTTGCAAAAAAAAAAAAAAAAAAAAAAAAAAAAAAAAAAAAAAAAAAAAAAAAAAAAGGTGTCTTAGTGCCAACCTACCTGAAGGCTACTGGAAAAGGAAACCTCGTGTAATCCAGGTGCAGCAATCCTGTAAAACACGCCCACACACATTCTACATCATCATCAGATGTTGTTTAAAGGCCCACGTACCTTCTCCATCTGACTAATGAATGTTTGCCTCTTTAGATTGCTGCCTGGCCTCTAAAATTGTGAAAAACTGACCAGTAGGCTCTTTTAAGACCTCTGTAAAGAGTCATTCTTTTCTCCCCAATATGTCAATAGGATACCAAGAAACTCATGCAAATTTACAAATTTTTCTTTTAAAGGGAAATTACAGAATAAAATCTTGAGATCGAAATTATAGCAACAAAAGCAAACAACAGATATTTATTCAATGGTTAATGTACACAAGGACTCACTTTCACATTAAGCATGCAAAAATCTAAACAAGCACCTTTCTTAACAAAGGGCATTTATAAATCAAAATTTTTAGTAAAAATACTAAAACTCTAATGACAGTTTGTTTACATGCTGTATTTTCTTAATGAGAGTACCTGCTCATTTTCTCATAATATTGCTAGCTGAATAATTTCTCATGATTAAATAACAAATCAGTTGCCTGAAAATTTTCACAATCAAAGCCATAAAAGATTATTTACTAACACTCATGGACCTCTCTGAGCTTGTATCAGAAACTTAATAAGCAATATTTACTGGACATTTTGAGATAAGAAATAACTGCACTTCTCTAACCCCATGCATTTGCCACGTATAAGCATTCTGCCACTGAAACTGAAACTTTAATACCATCAAGTATAGCTAAGTGCTAAAGACTGAAAATTCAAAAACTTAAGGCAGTAGTAAAATATTAGTCAATGCCTATGAGAAATGAGGCTGTCCCTTTCTCCGGTGTGTCAGTGTTTAATGGTAAGCTGGGATGCATATAAGCTAGTCCAAGCATGAAGGGCAGCAGGACACTCATATGAAAAGCCAACTTTGTTCCTCAGTTATCAAGATAAGAAACCTGTCATTTCTCTCATTCACTCTGTCAGCCTTGAGATACTCCAAGCAGACTTACCTCTGTGTGGTACACCCCATATATCAGGAAGATGAAGAGACCCTGTAAAATAAAATGGAGGGGGAAAGCTGTTAACGCTAATCATTTCAGCAGTAGAAATACCTGAAATAAACTTTCCTGGGAACAGACAAAAGAAGACACACTTCATCAAGGTCAATTTATTTTCCTATTTTTCAGCATTAGAAGCTGTACCTTGAGCATTTATATAATACCATACTAGTACATCACTTACAGTGGTTGTGCTATTCAGTTCTTTAAAAACAGAAAATGAAAATACCATCCATCCCAAGTACACAGAATATTAATTAGGAAAGTCAGTGCATCAGTCTCTGAAAGACAGTGGGTAATGACAAAATTAAACTCGGAAAAATGTCATCAAAGTAATCCAATAGCAAGAAACAATAGGGTCTCTAAACATTGTTTTAAACCAGCAACAAGAATATCTTTGTCAAAATTTCAGTGGGGTAAAACTGAAAACAAAAGTATAAAACAGCTAAAAGGATAAACTTAAGGTGATAAGCATGACTAGTCTTTAAAATAATACTGAAAATACTAGTTCAGGTTAAGATAAAATTTCACAGTATCAACTGTCTATTGTGGACGACATACCTTTTTATTGTATTATATATGAATGTTCCAAAGACCTGCTATTTATTAGTCTTTAGCTTTAGAAAATGGTTAATTAAGTGTAAGATATAAATTAAATCTCACCTTAAATGTAAGATTTTGAATTTTGAAAGTAAACGCAGGATCTTCCAAAAAAAAAAAATCCATGGAAAATGTATATTATGAAAAACTATACATGAATTTTAAATATTTTGGGCCAAAATGAACTCATACTTTAATTCCATTTTTCCATGAACTTTCTGAAGCTCCTGCATAAAACAAAGATTCTTTCAAGTTACGAGAGATGTTAAGAAACTGTGTTTTCTCCTTGAAAAGGGAATAAAAATGTGTCTTGTACTATTTGTCTTACGTACTAATAAACCACTTTTTGTTTGTTCTGTTTTGCTATGGAGAAAGAAAGGAAAAGTGAGGAATCGTCCCCCAGGAGGGATGGCCACAGTGCGATTCCCTTGTCCCTCAGTATCCTCTTGGGATTTGGGGCACACACATACAGACACTGGGCATGATTCTCAGGCCTGGGTCCAGGACTCAAACCATGCAGCTGGTCATGTGGATTCAGCACCTTAACTTCCACACCACTTCTTGGCTCTAATAAACCACATCTTAAATAGGGGTTTGAACTAAATCTGGACATGGTTCAAACAGTTACTATAACATGTTCAAAAGGAAAATATTACAGGAATTTTTATTATTTTTTAAAATTTGCACTCACCAGAGAGAAACTTGGGCCAAGGGAGTAGAGCAGGGGTGTGTGCGGGGTGGTGTAGGAGGGCTGTGGTGGGGAGTGGGAACGCGCCCACCAGGGGGAGGGCCACGTCGAAATCCCTTCTCCATTCTCCCCTCGGGATTTGTGGGCACAGCAGCACGCACCCTGGCTTGTCTCTCAGGCTGGGGATCTGGATCTCAAATTGTGCAGTTGGCCATGTGAGACCCAGCCATCTTAACCACCATACTGGCCCCCAGAAATATTTCAATATTTGTTTACCTTGGAACACTTACAGATAATGCAAACAGTCCCAGAACAGGGAGATTATATAAAGCAAAAATGATTTTTGCTTTTATTTTGTTTTGAATGTTTTATTTCTTTAAAAGAATTATTTAATTTTACTTTTTTTTTTTTTGGAGAGGTTTTTCGCTATAGGGCGCGTGTGCTCGCCAGACAGACAGAGAGAGACAGAGAGACAGAAAGCGAGAAATCACCCCCCAGGAAGGATGGTCACGCCGCAATCCCTTCTCCTCCATTCTCCTCTCAGGATCTTGGGCACGCACGCACACGTACCTGGCGTGAGTTTTAAGCTACCGGGTCTGGGACGCGAACCGCGGTCGACTACATGGGAGTCCAGCGACATAGCCATTACACTAACTGCTGGTTCCCAATTTTACTTGTTATTATTATTATTTTAAAATTTGATATAGAACACATGTGCTCACCAGAGAGACAGAGAGACAGAGAGGGAGAGAGAGAAAGTGAGAAAGCAAGCTGCTAGGTCCAGGATTCAAACTGCTGTCAGCCATGTGGAAGTCCAATGCCTCAACCACCATACCAACTGCTGGCCTGATAAGTTTTATTTCTTAGAGCAATTTTAGATTTACAGAAAATTTGAAGAGATAGTACTGAGGGATTGCATATATCAGAATTTCCTCTACCATTTGTTTTATATTTGTATGTTATATTGCTACAATGAATCTTAGTTTTCACCATTATTACCTATATAATTTCAGAAACTAAAATTATTGTAGAACACACATTCATTATAACAACAATTTAAAAAGAGTTTTGATGGACCAGTAGATGGCGTAGCAGTTTCGTCACTAGACTCCCATATGGCCCACTGTGGTTTGAATCCTGGACCCGGTAGCTTAAAATTCACGCTGGGTGTGAGTGCACATGTGTGCCCACCCAAGATCCTGGGAGGAAAATGGAGGAGAAGAGATTACTGCAACGGCCACTCTCCCCACCCCCAGGTTGGGGAGTGATTTCTCATTCTCACTTCCCCCTGTGTCTCTCTCTCTCTCTCTCTCCAGGAAAGTGCACGCGCCTTCAGGCAAAAACCTCTACAAAAAAAAAAAAAAGTTTTGAATAAAATATTCGATGGTGAGGCCAACGGGTGGTATGGTAGTTATGACACTAGATTCCCACATGGTTTGAGTCCCAGACCTGATGGTTTGAAAATCATGCTAGGTGCATAGGCATCCATGCCCAAAATCTTAAGGGGAGAAGGGATTGTGGCGTGACTGTCCCCCCTTGGGGATGATTTCTCACTTTCCCTCTCTCTGTCTCTCTCTTTCCCTCTCTCTGTCTCTGTCAAGCAAAAACACACACCCTTATGGGAAAAACTTAAAAAAAAAAAAATCGATGGCAACTTTTGGGTCATAAACTTTCAAAAATTCAAGTACAGTCAGTTTTTTTCCCACTGTGCATATGTGTGTATATGATGTCTAAAAGCTGAATACCACACTCAGTCCCACCTTTCATGCAGCCTTAGTCAAGATCCACTGGTGCAGACTGAATTCAGGATGCTTAGATGGGACTCGTTGGGCAGGCTACTTGCTTGCCCTTATTCTAGACACTAACTAAGCAGTTAAAGAAAAAATTTTTTTCCTAATTTGTGTAACAACTCTAAGATAATTAATAGTCTTTCTTTCCTCAATAATTGCTAATTCTTTATTCCAGATTTTGCTGTATAGATATCAAATTAAGACTAAAAGTTCGGGACCAGCAGGTGGCATGGTGGTTAAGGCGCTGGGCACTCCCACATGGTCGACCACAGTTCGAGTCCCAGATCTGGTGGCTTGCTTTCTCGCTTTCTCTCTCTCTTTCTCTCTGTGCGTCTCTCTCTGGTCAAATTAAAATAAATAAATAAAGTTAAATAAAATAATTCAAAAAAAAAAAAAAACCATGAAAAATCTGACACCTGAGATTGTTCCAAAGATTCTCTACCTCTCTTTCTCTTGGGTGGCCACCTGATGCTGTCACAACCAACTAGTTGAAAGGTAAACAGTAACAATAATATCCACCTTGGAGCAGCAGGTGGCGTGGTGGCTAAAGCCACTGAATCCCATATGGCTGAGAGCCCAGTTTGAGTCCAGACCTGGACTCTTTAGTAAGACAGAATGTTGGTATGAGTTCTAACAGACCTGGTGGCTTGAAAAAGCACACTGGGTGTGTGTACCTGCGTGCCCAAAATCTCAAAGGAGAAATGGAAAAGAGGATTGCAGCATGGCCATCCCCCACCGATATCTCATTTTCCTTCTCTATCGAGCTTTCTGACAAATGTATCCACCCTCTAGCAAAAGTAAATACATAAAATTAATGTAATTGTCCCACACATGGTGGCCCCCCCACACAAATTTTCCAGTTATGAACAGTTGTGATCACTTTTTTCATTTATATTTTTATTTCTTCCATGAGCCAGTGGAACAGAGAGAGAGAGGGAGAGACAGCATCCCCAGCGGGGTCCTAATACTGACATCCACACAAGCTTCAGGCAGCCCCATACTGTGGGCATGTGCATGTCCAGTGTACTCAGGGAGGTCTCCAGATGGGAACCTGGGATCTTCCCTGTAACCTTCCCATCAGCCTCACAGAGTATCCCTCCTATCTACCCTTGTGCCACCACCTGGCCACCATTGTGATCAGTTAGATCGAACTCTCCAGAACTTCATAAACTCTTTGCTACTAAAACAACATCCTATTTTCTTTAGGGGCAGAATAAAACAGAAACTTAAAAATCTTAAGCCATAAGCCATAACTATGAGCCACTTTTAAATTCCTGCAGAGAGAATACCTTTAAGAACAGCTGGAAGGAACCAACTGCCAATCCTCAACTGGCACTGAGATTTTTGGAACTCCTCCTACTAACATTCTGTTCTGCTAAAGAGTGATTATTGAAAGTATGCCACATTTCTGAAATGAGTGGCCCTTCATCTGTCTGTTAGGAAGTGTCTGTTATTCCATTCATAGACATGCTATCTGCAAAAGGTATGCGGTATTTGGGGCTGGCAGGTGGTGTGGTGGTTAAGGTGGCTGTACTCCCACATGGCTCATCGTGGTTTGAGTCTCGAACCTGGCAGCTTGCTTTCTCACTTTACCTCTCTCTTTGTGTCTCTCTCTGGTCAACTTCCAAAAATTAAAATATAATGATGATGAATAAAATTAAAAAGTAAAGTATTTTTTAAAAAGGTATGGGGTATTTATAGAGATGCCAATTTCTCAATGTTTTGGTCTCAGTAAAAAGAACAGTAATTAGAGACCAGCAGGTGACATAATGGCTACAATGCCAGACTCCCACGTAGTTGACTGTGGTTTGAGTCCTGAACCTGGTAGCTTAAAACTCACGCCGGACGAGTGCACAAACATGCCGGAAACCCCAAGAGGAGAATGGAGGAGAAGGTATTGCAGTGTGGCCATCAAGGGGTAATTTCTCGCTTTCTGTCTCTCTCTGTCTCTCTGACCAGCACACGTGCCCTATCGCAAAAATCTCTCTTAAAAGAAAGAGAGAAAGAGAGAAAGAAGAGAGAAAGAGAGAAAGAAAGAGAGAGAGAGAGAGAGAGAGAGAGAGAGAGAGAGAAAGAAAGAAAGAAAGAAAGAAAGAAAGAAAGAAAGAAAGAAAGAAAGAAAGAAAGAAAGAAAGAAAGAGAAAGAAAGAGGAAAAAACAGTAATGGGGCAGGATACATCCAAAGTATAGCTGAGTTCCTGCACCCTGAGTGTACTTCAGGGGCAGGGGGCAGGACTAGGGAAAGAACAGCAGGGTGTTACATCTGATACTGTACAGGAGTTAAAAATGGAAGCTAGAGGGGAAAACATACTGCATTTCACTCTCATTTATGAAACCTTAAAAAGTGAGGCAACTTTGTAAATATTTTTACTGGTATAAAAGTCCATTGAACAAAACCTGCAGATTGACTCAATGGCTGACAAGGAGTCTGTTATTTTTCTATCGATCGTTCGGTACTTTTATAGTGCATTTCATGATTGTTACAAAATCAATCTTCTGCTGAGTGGTAATACGTTCTTTCTTGGCGATACAAAGAAACAGGAAAGGTGTCCTGTACATTGCCTGCTGGAGAATCAGAATAATGTTAACAAGGGCAATGTCTGTGCAGCTCTCTCAAAGCACTGTCATTTACATAATTTCATTTGTTCCTCACCACAATACTGCAAAGTAGGCAGCACGAGTATTATTAGCTTTATTTTATATATGGGGATGTTGAAGCTTGCACAAAGTGACACGACACTGACAGCTTGGCTCCTAATTTAATGCTCTTTCACACGTACTGCCTTAAATAGACACCTTTAGAATTCTTAAGTCACCAGCTTCAAGAGAATGCAATGTGGTGAGACCTTTCAAAGCTCAGGTTTATTAAAAGCATATCGCGGTTTGATTAGCAGACAGGGTCAGGGACTCCACATCTAGTAATAGGCTTCAAATAACCCTGGTCCTCCAGCGATCTAAGGTAGCCTAGCAAGCACAACAGGAAACAGGCTTTGCTACAATGATTCTCCGTCGCTGTGGGCCAGGTTCTGTCTTTTGTGTGGCGCTGACGAATTCTCATTCAGTGATCGGTACTTGCTAGTTGCTGGGAAACATCTTTTCCCATCAAAGGCTGCTAGGTAACCGCATAGTCAAATATCCCCGTCATTATCATCATTTACTGAACTTCTTTGAATGTGTGGCACTACGCAGGGCACTTTATTTATTTATAAATCAGGCTCCAACCTACTTCCCATAAACACTTCCCGTTTGGGTGACTAAATCTCCTAGAAACACGTTAGTGCCCAAGAATATGTGCATTTCAAGTTGCTTGTTGCAACGCTGCGTGCAGCGGCCCAGAACTGGACACAACCTCGGTGCCTTGACAGGGGAATGACAGAATCGATTGTGCTGTCTTCATCCCTTAGGATAGTCGTCAGCTAAATGAGTTAAAGCTGTATTTATTAGCCTGAAGGGATGCCCATGCATAGTTAAATGAAAAAAGCAAGAGGAAAAGGCACATGTATCTTTTATGGTCTCTCTCTCTTTCTCTTTTTTTGAGAGAGATTTTTTGCTACAGGATGCGTGTGCTCACTGGAGAGAGAGAGAGAGAGAGAGAGAGACAGAAAGTGAGAAATCACCCCCTAGGAGGGGGGAGGAATGACTATGCAGCAATCTCTTCTCTTCCATTCTCCTCTTGGGATTTTGGACACACATGCACATGTGGCCGGCATGAGTTTTAAGCCGCCAGGTCCAGAATTCGAACCACAGTCAACTACATGGGAGTCCATTACACTGTCTGCTGGTTCCTCTTTCTCTTTTATTTCATGAGAGAGAGAGAGAGAGAGAGAGAGAGAGAGAGAGAGAGAAAGAACCTTCAACAGGGCCTTGCCATGCCACGATCTGCCCCCAGCTTCCAGCCTTCTGGCCATCCAGGACCAAAGCTGTGCTGGGCACGTTCAGGTACACCTGGGGTCAGAACGCCAGGCTTTCCCATGTGGTTCCAGTAACACAGCAGCGTGCTGTTTCCAGCACCACCATGGTTGGACCTGAGCGTTTGACTGGATACCGTTCTGAAAATCTGATTCCCGAAGAAGCAGGACACAGCCTAGGTTCCAGTCCTAGCTCTGCCACTGATTAGTGAATGACCCTGGGAAAATGACTAAGCATCTGTATTCTTCAGTTTCATCATCTGAAAGTGCACACAATAATTGGACCTGTCTTGGGGCCGGCAGGTGGCATGGTGGTTAGGGGCGCTGGCTGACTGCTGTTCGAGTCCCAGTCCTGGGGACTTGCTTTCTCACTTTGTCTCTCTCTGTCTCTGTCTCTCTCTCTCTCTGTCTCTTATCTGGTCAAATTAAACTAAATGAATGAATAAATAAAGTTAAAATAATTCCTTTTTAATTATTTATTTACTTTTATTCATTCATTCATTATTTTGATTTGACCAGAGAGAGACACGGAGAGAAAGAGAAGGAAAGTGAGAAAGCAAGCCACCAGGTCCAGGACTCGAACTGTGGTCAGCCATGTGGGAGTGTCCAGCGCTTTAACCACCGTGCCACCTGCGTGGTCCCAAGTTAAAATAATTCTTAAAAAAAAAAAAATTAATGTTTGTGACGTACTTAGAACAGCATCTGGAGGGGCCGGCAGGTGGCGTGGTAGTTAAGCATGCTGGACTCCCATGTGGCTGACTGTGGTTTGAGTCCTGAACCTGGAGGCTTGCTCTCTCACTTTCCCTCCCACTCTCTCTCTCGTTCTGTCCCTCTCTGGTCAAATTAAGACTAAATAAACAAATACATAAATAAAGTTAAGTAAAATAATTCTTTAAAAAAGCATCTGGAATACAGTAATTGCTATATGAATGTTTTATCATTTGTCACAGTAAACTCAGGTGAGAAAGGGCCTGAAAATGCCACTGGATTAAGGAGTTAGTAATCCATTCAGTTTATATCTGAATACCTCTTCTATGTCGGGCACCAGTCGTGAATAAAACACTGGCCTAGCCCTCAACGGAGGGGCCATTCTGATGAAGAGCGTTCATTGCACTGTTCGATGCACACTGCTCTAACCCCCAACGGGCACTGCATCACTCACACCTCACCATCACCCCTGGATGTAGGTACCGTTGTTACTCCCATCTCACAGGTAAGAACAAGAGCTCAGCACAGAGGCATTAAGCGAAACCCCCAAGGCAGGAGGTAACAGAAGTGGGGTCTGAACTGAGAAGGCCTAGATCTGGAGACCACCTCTTTACCTGCTAAGCCATTTGCCCCCAACTGGCTGGGGGTGACCTCAGTAAATGCTTAGAGCATGGAGAGGCTACAGGACACTGAGCACTGTGGGGGAGCTACTCAGCACAGAGATCTCGAGCGTTTCTACGGAGAGACAAGCTCACAAAGTCCAAGCCTGTGGCTTTACAGTGATCTTAGTTTGTTTGAATAATAGAGTAAAAAATGTTGAAGGATTAAATGGTAAGCATGTCGTTTGGTCAGGTGTTTCTCAAATATCTGCTTCCACTATTCCTTTGCAAAGAGAGAAATAACAGTCAGCTCCAGATTAAGATCTCTAGTAAGTGCCTGAAGGTTACATATTTGGTATTATTTATTGAAGCAAGTTATGCATAAACTAAATATCCTCTGCACATGTGGCAGAATTTCATTTTTTTATTATAAAAATTTTTACAAATGTATTCTAAATGAAATTTAAGGTCACTTGAAGGTGCAGATGAGAGATCAGAATTTTTTAGAAAATAGAAAAAAAAGCTTTTAATCAGAGTAGCCTTGATCTTTGCTTAGTTCTTTTTTTATAAAGTTATTTATTTTATTGGGACCAGCAGTTAGCGTAATGGCTATGTCGCTGGACTCCCACGTAGTCGACCACGGTTCGAGTCCCGGACCCGGCGGCTTAAACTCACGCCGGGCACGTGTACGTGCGTGCCCAAGATCCCGAGAGGAGAATGGAGGAGAAGGGATTGCGGCGTGGCCATCCCCCCTGGGGGGTGATTTCCTGCTTTCTATCTCTCTGTCTCTCTCTCTCTCTGTCTGGCGAGCGCACGCGCCCTATAGCAAAAACCTCTCCAAAAAAAAAAAAAAAAGTTATTTATTTTATCTATTATTATTACTATTACTTATTTATAAAGTTTGCTACATGGCATGTACACTCACCAGCGAGAGACAGAAGGGGAAAGTGAGCTAGCAGGCTACCGGTCCGGGACTCAAATTGCGGTTGGCTATGTGGAAGGTCAGTGCCTTAACCACCACGCCACCTGCTGGTCCCAATCTTTGCTTGCTTCTGAATTAGTAAGTTCAAGGAATTTGCATTTTTAGCAAACATGCTAGTGGTTCTGATGTATACTAAAGTTTAAGGAGTAATTTTAGGACTGAGTCCATGGTATAGCAGTGATTCATGGCTTAAAAGAAGCCAGATCGAATCTCCGATCCTGGACAGTCTCTCTGTGCTCTGATTTCCTCATTGTAAATGGAGATAATAGTACCTTCCTCAGAGATTTGATGGATCAAGAGAATTATTTTTTTAAAGAATTATTTATTTTATTTATCATTATTATTATTATTTTGCCACAGGGCACAGACACTCACCAGAGAGACAGAGAAAGAGAGAGAGAGAGAAAGTGAGAAAGCAAACCAGCAGGATCAGGACTCGAACCGTGGCTGGCCATGGGGGAGTCCAGTGCCTTAACCACTATACCACCTGCTGCACCCCCAAATGAGTTAATCTGAGTAAAATGAGCAGAACTGAGTGAATTGTTTAGTACAATACTATAACTGACAAAAACAAATTTTGTACATATTTGTTATATAACATAGATAAATCACTGTCTTACGGAGTAATCCACAAATAAAAAGAGTTTGTAACTTTAGGAAGGTGGCCATCTTTAAAGACAAAATAAATTACACCTTGAATCCATTTTCAGGTGTGTAACTCAAAGTCTGTAGAGTAAATAAATTAGAAAAAAAATTTAGAAAATAATTTAAAGAGCATTGGCAACGAATTTTTTTTCCTGTCACTTTTTTAAAAAGTTTAACTGATTGGCCAAATATGATGTAGGGATTATCACTTTAGAAATGTGTGTTATAAAGATTTTTAAATATAGTTAGAATATTCTGTCAGTCAAGACCCTCTTGTTTGCCCATGACAGAAGCCCAACTCAAACCACATGAAACAGAGAAGGGGAGGAGACTTAGTGCAAGGCTCCTGGGACAGCTATCAGAGTTGAATACGCCATTGAACAATTAAATCTCCTATGGCCAGAAGAGACCAAACAAAGTATTCTCTGTCTGCTTCTTGCCATTCTCTCAGATCATCTTTTTCTGGTGGGAGAGGTGGTGCCCAACAGTTCCAGGCTCTCAGCCTTAACAGCTCCCACCCAGGAGAAGAAATGGCTTCTCTCTCCCAACTCCTGAATAACAGCCTGGCCCCGTTGGGGTCACAGGGTCATCAGCGATCCAATCACTGTGGTTTGGGCAATGGGCTTTTGTGATTGGCTCAGACTTGTTTACCAGCCTATGCCTGAACCAATCCTGTGCTTTGAAAAGCACGACCACAGTAGAAGATGGCCACTTACAGGCAGGCAGCCGGCCTAGCTAGACCCGGAGCCGGGAGAGGGAAGGACAGCGAGGGCCGCCTGGGGACTACTGACCGGCAACCCCAATTAGAGTCTTGCACAGTCAGTGTCTCCTGCAGACCTGGCCCTGAGCTTCAGGACTCACAACATAGTTGCAGAGCGAGAGAAATACATTTGTGTGTTGGGACCAGCAGTTAGCGTAATGGCTATGTCGCTGGACTCCCACGTAGTCGACCGCGGTTCGCATCCCGAATCCGGTGGTTTAAACTCACGCCGGGCATGTGTGCGTGCGTGCCCAAGATCCCGAGAGGAGAATGGAGGAGAAGGGATTGCGGCGTGGCCATCTCCCCCTGGGGGAGATGTCTCTCTGTCTCTGTCTCTGTCTGTCTGGCGAGTGCATGCGCCCTATAGCAAAAACCTCTCCCCCACCCCAACAAAAAGTTAAAAAAAAAAAAAAAAGAAATACATTTGTGTGTAAGAAATGAAGAAAGGCATTAGTGGTATGGATGATGGCGTTAAGAAAATACTAAGTTAAATATTCAGGGATCCTTGGAGAAGTGGGATTCTGAGTCTTAAAGATAGAAAATGAATGTAGCCAGTGAAAGTCTCATGCCTGAGACACAAAATTGATGTAAAAAGAGAGAGTATGAGAAATAAAACCTGTTTGGATGGAAAACCCTGATTATGGCTTTTGTAGTTCTCCATAAAGACCAGATTAGTCATTTACTCTGAAAAATAGCAGTGTTATTAAAGGAATTCTAAGGATAAATTGCCTTAGAAGCTAATGATGTAAAGGAGGCACGGGGATAATTAGAAGGGAGTGTAGGAAATAATAGCAGAGAACCACATGTGGAAGGTAGGATTCCAATGAGAGTGTGACAGAACGGAGGCTAGGGGGTGTCAGTGAGAACAGAGGTGGCCGAGACAGCTGAACTTGCTCTTCAGAAAAAAAACTGGTGGGGTTTGGACTGGACACAAGAGAGCGAAGAAAAATAAGAACCAAAGAAATGTGGATATTTGGGGACAAGCAGTTAGCGTAATAGCTATGTCACTGGACTCCCATGAAGTCGACCACGGTTCAAGTCCCGCACCCGGTGGCTTAAACTCATGCCAGGTGCGTGTGTGAGCGTGCCCAAGATCCCAAGAGGAGAATGGGGGAGAAGGGATTGTGACGTGGCATCCCCCCCGGGGAGTGATTTCTCACTTTCTCTCTCTCTCTCTCTCTCTGTATTTCTGGCGAGCACACGTGCCCTATAGCAAAAACCTCTCCAAAAAAAAAAAAGAAAAAAAAAAAAAAAAGAATTGTGGATATTTTAAATTTGGGGGAAGTGAAACAGCAAAAGCGGCATTTACAATAATGATGTGGATGATAGGGACGGCCATTAGGATAGTTTCTGGAAGGAGAGGTAGGCTCGCCTGTTTTGAGGGGAGAACAGAGAGTATGGGGACAGAAGGAAATCGAGAGATGCTTTTCTTTTCTTCTTTTTTAAATATTTTTTAAAAAGTTATTTATTACTTATTTTAATTTGACCAGAGAGAGAGACACAGAGAGAGAGAGAGAAGTAAGAAAGCAAGCCATCAGGTCCGGGACTTGAACCATGGTTGACCATGTGGGAGTGTCCAGTGCCTTAACCACACCACCTGCTGGCCCCAAGAGAGATGATTTTTCAGACAAGGTGTACAACTAGAAAGAACTCTTTTTTTTTTTTTTTTTAGAGGTTTTTGCTATAGGGCGTGTGTACTCACCAGAAAGTCAGAGAGAGACAGAGAGACAGAAAGTGAGAAATCACCCCCCAGGGGGAATGGCCATGCCACAACCCCTTCTCCTCCATTCTCCTCTCTGGATCTTGGGGCATGCATGCACATGCACCTGGTGTGACTTTAAGGCACCAGGTCTGGGACTTGAACTGTGGTTGACTACATGGGTGTTCAGCGATATAGCCATTACGCCAACTGCTGGTCCCAAGAAGGACAACTCTTTACGGACAGATTTTACAGAATAACTGTAACATCATTTTAGATGTAAAAGTGAGTGAGAACATGACAGATAGGTCTATTGTGTGCATGTTCAATTTCTATTCTAGTACCATTCACATCAATGATTGCCTCTCTGATACCTCAGACAAGTCAGTTCTGTAGTGGGGGTGTGGCAGGTGGCATGGTGGTTATGGCACAGGACTCCCACATGGCCAGTCACAGCTCAAGTCCCAGACCTGGTGGCTTGCTTTCTTGCTTTCCCTTTCTTTCTCTCCGGTCAAGATAAACAATAATAATAACAAATGGAATTAAACAAATAATTATTTCACTTTTTAATTTTTTTATTATTATTTTTTTTAGTGTTTCTAGGGCTGTCTCCATGGCCTGATAGTTAAGGCAGTTGGATCCCACATGACCAACTGCGTGGTTGAGTCCTGAACCCAGCAGCTTGAGAAACACACCAGGTGCGTGTGTGTGCCCAAAATCCTGAAAGGAGGGAGAGAAGAAGTGATTGTGGTGTGACCATTCCCCACGGGAGGTGCTTTCTCCTCTCCCTCTCTCTCTCTCTCTGGTGAGTGCACACACCCTCTAGCACAACATACAAAAACATTAACATCTCTGAAGTCAAGATACTGCTTTTGGCAAACTGTATTTTACAGAGTTGCTTGGTTCTGCATTAACTGAAGGTCACAGGATGTCAGATGGCACAGCCTCATTCGCATCCCACCTCACCCTCTTCGTGACTCGCCTGCCGTGTGTTGGAACAAGAGCAGATGTGCTGGTCTTCCCGCCAGGACCTGTGCTCCTCCAGGACACACATTGCTCCTTGTTCACTTTTGTAGTGCTGGTTCTGGGCACACAGTGGGCATGTAGAAATGACCACTAAATGGCATAAAGACTGTAAGAATGAGTAGGTGGTTTGCCCCATTTGCACTGCAGCTAGCAACAAAGTCTGGACCGAAATCCATCCTCCTGCTCCCAGCTCATACACAAAACATCACACCGCCCTCATCCTGCACTCTTCTGTTTGTTTGTTTATTGAGAGAAAGAGAGAAACAGGCACTTTCCTTCCTCCTATAGAAACACACACTTGGGGGTGGAGTGAGAAATTACTCCCCAGGGGGATGGCCAGGCTGCAGTCCCTTCTCCATTCTCCTCTCTGGATTTGGCCATGCATAAACACCTTCCTGGCATGTTTCTCAAGCTGCCAGGCCACATAGTCTGCCATGTGGGATCCATCCACCTACACCACCATACCATAGCCTGGCCCCATACTGCACTCTTTTTTTTTTTTTTAAAGAATTATTTTATTTAACTTTATTTGTTTATTCTAATTTGACCAGAGAGAGACAGAGTGAGAGAGAGGGAAAGTGAGAAAGCAAGCTGCTAGCTCCAGGACTTGAACCATGGTTGGCCATGTGGGAGTCCAGTGCCCTTAACCACCACACCTGCTGGCCCCATATCCTGCAGTCTATGAGGATTTCTCTGGTCTCAATTGCAGGTAAAACTACCTTCCTTAACTGAATCCGGTTGTCACAGAAAGGAAACTGAGGCTTACACTTACCTTGCTTGGGCTGCTGAATGCTCAGGGTCAAATCTGTGGGCTGCCACGAGCACCGTTTCACTTTGTCCCGATGTCTGAGTATTACTATAAACTACCTCAACTCCTCTCTGGCAAAAACGAGGAGTAAATGCACATGGAGAATATAACATTTCCAGCCTTGGTCGTAAATGACTATATTTGACTTCATATTTGTAATGACCCACTTTTCTTTCAGAACTTATTGATGTGAATTTCCCCCCATCGAGTTCATTATTTACTGAGAATTAATCGAAAGGTAAGCTCCTGGATTATGTAAGGAAAGAACTCAACTGTTGAAAAGCCTTGACTAGAGAAGTGAATTGTATATCAATGTATGTATCATTATGCAGACATTAAAGATAATGTTCATGGGGCCGGCCGTGTGGACGGGGGCAATGCAGCTGGGCCGGCACGGAAAGGCCGGAGGTTTGCATCCAGGGCCTTCCTGTGCACCCCGGGCACCCACATGCCTGTGATCTGGGCTAGCTGAAACTGGGGGTGGATTGCATAAGAGGAAACTTTTGGAGGTGCTTGACTCCGTTTCTCTGTTAGAAGAGGGAGAAAGCACTCCCCTCCCACATGGAGTGCCTTCACGCCATAATTCCTTCTCCTCCAAATCTCCATTCTGTTGGGGTTTTGGGTATGTGTGCACAAGCACCTCGTGGGTTTTTGAAGCCTCCAGGGCCAGGATTCACGATGTGAGATCTGGCTGCCTTCACTCCTAGGCTAAGGGACCACCCCTGGAGTCTCTTTCAATGTGAAATTCCTATCTTTTATGCCCAAGAAATTTTCTTAATTGTTACTTGGTAATTTACTCTTCTTCCCCTAATTTTTTTTTTTTTAAGATTTTTTCCATAGGGTTTATGCACTCAGCAGAGAGAGAAAAAAGGAAAGTGAGGAATCACTCCCCAGGGAAATTGGACACGCTGCAATCCCTTCTCCTCTATTCTCCTCTCAGGACTTTGGGCAAGAACACACACATACACAGCCAGCATGTTTTGCAGGTCGCCAGGTTCGGGACTCAAATTGTGGAGTGTCCTTAACCACCATGCCACCTGCTGGCCCTCTCCTCCTAATTTCTCCATATTTTTCTTCCTTCTTGGAGAAAAAGGACAAATTATTTGAATGTTAGATTTTTTGGCTAGATGATCTACTTTTCATCCTCCCCACTTCCCTGTCATTCCTCCTATTTATCTTTTTATTCTGCCCTCAGGGGACTTCCTCAACTTTATCTTCTTATCTTTTACTTAGTTTTAAATTTGTTACATTATTTTCAAGTTCAAAAACTTCAAAACCTTCAAAAACCTCTGATTTCTTAGCGTATCTTATTCTCATTTCATGGATACTAATTATATTAATAATAGAATTTGTATCTTTTTTAAAAAAAGTTTTCTCTTACATATACTTAAAAGTGGGATAGTTAAAAAATAAATTTTGCCTGGAAGCTTTCTCTACCTGGGATTGAAGGTTTGTCAACCGTGAGCTTCACCAGGTGGCTATTTGGCTAGAGTATTTTATTGACTTAACATATTATATCAGGAACACTTTACTAGGTCATCCAAAATTCCTCAGAACAGCCTTTTTTAATTTTTTGTTTTTTGTTTTTTTTTTGGCTAGAGGGTGAGTATATTCACCAGAGAGAGACACAAGAACAGAGAGAGGAGAAAACACCCCCATGGGGCATGGTCATACCACAATCCCTTCTCCTCCATCTCTGTCTCTCCTTTCGGGATTTTGGGCATGCACACCCATGGGCCTCGTGTGTTTCTCAAGACACAGGACCACGTGAGGTCTATCTGCCTTCACTACCATGCCGCATAGCCAGCCCCAGAATAGTCTTTATTGCTTTTTAAAATAAATACACAAACACAAACACACACACACATGCATACACATATAGGTGTGTGCGCTTGCCAGAAAGAGACAGAAACAGAGAGAAAGTGAGAAATCAGCCCTAGGGGGATGGCCCTGTTGTAATCCCTTCTCTCTCCAGATCCTGGGCACGCATGCACACGTACCTGGCATAATTTTCAAGCCTCCATGTGTGGGGTTTGATCACAGTTGACCACATGGCAAACCAGCACCTTAACCAACGCATCACTGCTGGCTTGAGAGACTATTTTTTTTTAACTAATTTTATTTGTTATTACTATTTTTTAATTTGACCAGAGAGAGAGAGGAAGGGAAAATAAGAAGCCAAGCCACCAGGTCTGGGACTGGGAGTTCAGCACCTTATCCACCAACTCACCTGCCAGCCCCAAGAGACTGTTTTGAGGAAAACTTCTGGGAAGCAATTTGACAATATTCTGTAAGAGTCTTAATGTTCATAATCTCTGACCCAATTTATAGATGGATTAGTCTGGGAATTAGAGGCAGAGTCAGGTTTGGCTTCATATTTACCTTTTACAAGTTACTTAAGCTTCAGGACTGAGTTCAGCGGCTGACTTAAGTGATACTTAAGGGTGGTTCTGAGAATAAGGAATAAACAAACTCAGTCTCTTCTGCACTTTCCCAACATTAAAATACTTCTGTGACCAAATGCATGTGCAAGCGAGCAATCAGTTCTGCAGATTTCGCACCTGCCTGGGGTCCTCCCTTTAATTCTTACACTATCCGCCTGGAGGTGGAGTGGTTTCCCACAGACTGGAGGCTCCTTTCACTAACTGGCCCCCTGCCTGCAGAGGCCAGTCACAAGCCCTAGGTGGTTTTACCTGTGCTTCTGACCTACTGGCTATAAATACAAGTTCCCATGACCGCCTCCTTGCATTTGGTTGACTTGCTACAGGGGCTCACCAAACTCAGGGAACCGTGTTAACTGGTTTATCATAAACAATAATGCCGAGGACCCTGGTGAACACCGCGAGGAGAGATGCACTGGGCAGTCACATGGGAAGCTGCATACGCCAGAGACCTCCCCACATTGGGCTACAGGAGCAACCCCAACATGGTTCTTTTCAGGTTTTTGTTTTGTTTTATTTTATCTTTTTTTTTTTTTTTTTGGAGAGGTTTTTTTTTTGCTATAGGGCGCGTGCGCTCGCCAGAAAGACAGAGACAGAGAGAGAGAAAGCGAGAAATCACCCCCCAGGGAGATGGCCATGCCGCAATCCCTTCTCCTCCATTCTCCTCTTGGGATCTTAAGCATGCACGCACACGTGCCTGGCATGAGTTTAAGCCACCGGGTCCAGGACTCAAACCGCGGTCAACTACATGGGAGTCCAGCGACATAGCCATTAAGCTAACTGCTGGTTCCTTACCATTTTTTTTTAAGATTTTTTTCCCATAGGGTGTGTGCTCTTGTTGAAGAGACAGAGACAGTTAGAGGGAAAGTGAAAAATCACTCCTCAGGGGGATGGCCACACTGCAATCTCTTCTCCACCATTCTCCTCTCTGGACATTGGGCACAAATGTACATACACCTGGTGTGAATTTCAAGCTGCCAGATCTGGGACTCAAACCACTATCAGCCATGTGGGAGTCCAGCGTCTCAGTCACCACACCACCTGCTGGCTCCTCTTTTGGGTTTTACAGAAGCTTCATTAGGTACCCATGATTGATTAAGTTCTGGGGCAGACAGGTGGTGTTGTAGTTAAGGGTGTAGGACTCACACATGGCCGACTGTCGTTTCAGTCCTGGACCTGGTGGCTTGCGCTCACTCGTTTGCTCTCTCTCTCATCAAATTAAAATATAAATAAACAAATAAAGCTAAATAAATTTTAAAAAGGCCTTGACCATTGGTGATGGTGATCAACCCAACCTTTAGCGCCTCCCCTCCCTGGAGGTTGGGGTGGGGCTGACAGTCCCAGCCCTCTAATCCTGCCTGCTTCTTACAGGTCTTACCAGTGACCAGCCCAGCCCAGACCCTGAAGCTGCCAGTCATCAGGCAATCATTAGCATAAAAAAGTCACTTAACCACTTTGGAGATATCAAGGATTTTAGGAGTTTTATGTCAGGAAACTGTGACAAAGACCAAATAGGTATGATATTTTTATAGTGTCACAATCCTCTGCACCAGCATTAATTTTTTTTTTTTTTGAGGGATTTTTGCTATAGGGCGCGTGCGCTCGCCAGACAGAGAGAGACAGAGAGACAGAAAGCGAGAAATCACCCTCCAGGGGAGATGGCCACGCCGCAATCCCTTCTCCTCCATTCTCCTCTCAGGATCTTGGGCACACACGCACATGTGCCCGGCGTGAGTTTTAAGCCACCGGGTGACACGAACTGCAGTCGACTATGTGGGAGTCCAGCGACATAGCCATTACGCTAACTGCTGGTTCCTAACCAGCATTAAATTTTTGAAAATTTGGTAGCGTGTTATCTTTCATTTGAATTTTCTTGATTAAGATCTGTTTACATCTGGGTTGAATATTGAAATTTCTTCTTTTGAGGGCTATTTGTTCAGGCCACTTATAAATATCTCCACTGAGGCACTTGAGGCCTTATTAATTTGTGAGAGCTCTTTACCTATAGATAGCCTTACTCAATTGTATCTCCCAGCTTATAAATCAGATTTTAAAAAAGAATTATTTTATTTAAGTTTACTTATTTTATTTATTCGTTTATTTTAATTTGACCAGAATGAGAGAGAGAGAGAGAGAGAAAGTGGGAAAGCAAGCCACCAGGTCTGGGACTTGAACCGGGTCAGCCACGTGGGAGTCCAACTACCACGTCACCTGCCAGCCCACAAGTCAGATTTTTTAAATGTTAAAATACTTTCAGGACTTTCCCTTACCTCTATTAAACAAGTAATTTATGCTTACTTTAGATTATATGTCAGTTCACCCATAAATTAGAAATTGGAAAACTTTTGGGACCAGCAGATGACGTAATGATTATGTTGTTGGACTCCCATGTAGTTGACTGCCATTCAAGTCCTGGACCCACCAGCTTAAACCTCACACCGGGGACTGGAGGCGGCTTGGTGGTTGAGGGCACTGGACTCCCACATGGTCTACAGCAGTTCGAGTCCCAGATCTGGCAGTTTACTTTCTCTCCCTCTCTATACCTCTGTGGTCAAATTCTAAAAATAAATAAAGTTAAATAAAATAATTTAAAAAAAGAAAAGAAAAGCAAATGAGGGACCAGTGGGTGGCATGGTGGTTAAGGCACTGGACACTCCCACATGGCTGATCATGGTTCAAGTACCAGGCCTGGTGGCTTGCTTTCTCACTTTCTCTTTCTCGTCAAATTAAAATAAATGAATGAATAAGTAAAATTTAAAAAAAAAAAAGAAAAAGAAAAAAAAATTAGAAACGTTTTAAAAAGTAGGCCAACTAGGGGTATGGTGGTTAAGGTGGTTGGATCCCACATGACTGACTATGGTTCAAGTCCTGTACCCGGCATCTTAAAAAAACACACTGAGCGTGTGTGCACAAGTACATGCACATGCCTGAAACCCAAAAGGACAGAAAGATGAGGAGAAGGGATTGTGGTGTGACCACTTCCTGTGAGGGGTGCTTTCTGGTTTTCTCTCTTTCTCTGTCTGGCTGTCTGGCTTTCTCTTGCAAGCACAAGTGTTCTTTGGCAATTTTTTTTTTTTTTTTTTTTGAGTAATTTGTAATTTTACAACCTATGGATAACCACAGTCTTTTTGGTACATTCCTTTGTAGTCTTTTTCTCATCCTTTACTATATGCATACTTTTTTAAAAGTCATTGTACATAATATATTAATTGACCTTATTTTGATAGCTTGCAAAAATTGAGGGGAAAACAATTAAAAATAAGCCTGTTAAACTTTTTTTTAAGGTTTTGCCATAGGATAAATGCCCTCGCCAGAGACTGAGAGAGGGAAGGTGAGAAATCATGTCCCAGGAGGTGGCCACATTGCAATCCATTCTCCTTCATTCCCCTCTCTGGATTTTGAGCACACACACACACACACATACATGGTATGTTTTTCAAGCCTCTGGGTTCAGGATTTGAACTGTGCAGTCAGCTATATGGGATCCAGCTGCCTTAACCACCACACTACCTGTTGGTCCAGGAACTCCATTTTAACAAGGATCCTAGTAGACTTTTTTTTTTAAGAGGTTTTTGCCATAGGGCATGTGTGCTTGCCAGAGAGAGAGAGAGAGAGACAGAAACAGAGACAGTGAGAAGGAAAGTGAGAAATCAACACCCCCACACACACCCCCCAGGGGATACGGCCATGTCACAATCCCTCCTTCTCCATTCTCTCCTGGGATCTTGGGCATGCATGCACATGCACTTGGACTGATTTTCAAGCCACCAGGTCTGGGACTTGAACCGCAGTCAGCCATGTGGGAGTCCAGCAACATAACAACTACACCATCTGCTACCCCTCCCCAGACTCTTGAAAGTCTGAGAAATATTGCCTTGAAATAATATTCTGGAGGGGTAACATTTTGAATGATTATTATTGCTTTATGATCTGGGGTGACTAATTTGCACATAAAGAAGAAAAAATGTGAGAATCTCCAAAGACATATGTTCTTTCGAATCTTTGCCCGGAGTTAATTTTGTGGGGGAATGAACACAATCTATTTAAAATTCCGTAAGCTTGAAGATTCAGATGAGACAGCTTTTATTATAAATCCCATGAATTTGTTGGCTTCTGATAAGGGATACAGTTACACTGTGAGAAATGTGACACAAGAACAATAACTTTATGAGCAAAGGTTAATTTTCATGATCCCTCTGCATATAGATTTTAAATGGCTGGTTTGCTTTGAAAAGTGGGTGAAAGGGTTATTTTGGCAGCTTTGTACTTTGGTCCCATCCTGACTGGTGCCTGCCTGGAGGCCATTCCGAAGTGTGAAATTGAAGAGAGATTATCAGGCAGGTGGCCAAAGTTTTAGAAATTGGATGGAAAGTAATTATTTTTTCTTTTGACTTAGGACAGTGAAACCCAACGATCCCCTCCACACTGAAGACGTATTTTTGGCCTACTTTTATCGTACTACTAAATAACACTTTTCAGCTGGAAAACCCCCAAAACTCTCATATAGAAACAAAACCTTGTCATCATTAGTCTTTCCTTATGTCTGCATGGGTCATTCATGTTTTCAGAGCAGCAGCAGCAAAATCCCCTGGTTTCGATTTTATTAAGATAACTGTTTCATTCATTCTTTAGGATAATGTATTTCTAAGATGAACTCATTACCTCCATCCAGAGAAGATTGTTCCTTTGGGCCCCAGCTGGATACACATGCATCTCACCATGTAAAATACTGAAAACATACCCGAATACTTATCTTTCAGAACCTCTGCGGTGACTCTTGCTTGAACTTTCTAAGATGCGTAAGAAAAAGATGGGTTACCTCAGTAAAGTTGAATTTTATTTATTTATGTAGTGATTGAATTAATTTTTTTTTTGAGAGGTTTTGGCTATAGGGTGCATACACTTGCCAGACAGAGAGACAGAAAGAGTGAGAAATCACGCCCCCAGGGGGATGGAACACCGCAATCCCTTCTCCATTCTCCTCTCAGGATCTTGGGCACACACGCACATGCGCCCAGCGTGAGTTTAAGCCACCGGGTCCAGGACTTGAATCACAGTTGACTACATGGGAGTCCAGCAACATAGCCATTACGCCAACTGCTTGTCCCATGATTTAATTTAATTAATTATTTTTTATTTGACCAGAGAGAGACTGAGAAAAAGAGAGATAAAGTGAGAAAGCAAGCCAGCAGGTCTGAGACTCAGCCATGTGGGAGTCTAGTGCCCTATCCACAATACCACCTCCTGGCCTTAGCAAAGTTGAATTTTACATAATAAAACAAAAGCTATACATCATGTATTGGATGTAAAAGGAAAAGAATGGAAACAATATAAATGTCCAAGGATGAAAATGTCCTTAATTAAATTAAGTTTCATCCAAATGATAAAGTATTATGCAACCGTGAGTTTTTCAAGTAAGTTTTAGCAACTTGAAAAATCGCTTAGAATAGATACAAGTTTAGCAGAAAAGCAGAGTGTGACCTCAATTATATGACTGTATTGAGATTTACAAACTGAAAAAAGATGGAAAGTAAATAGACAAAATATTAAGAGGGTTTTTCTCTAGTTGTATACTTTTGTTATGGTCATTGTCTTCTTTATATTTTCCGAAATTTTCTAATTTTTTTTACCCAATATAATTCCACTTCTGAATAATTTCATTTGTTTTTCTATTTATTACTTATTTTTACTGTTATCCTTATTTTTAGAATAACTTTTGGTAAATATCGAAGACTGAGCTAGGTACGTTATATCCTAGGGTCGCTCCGTTGTGACTCCCAGTCATAAAACACCCTTCCCACCCCTTGGCTCTCACCCCAAGTTAGAAATTTCCCCACCTCAGCATGCACAGGTGTCACCTGACGTGCCCTGCCTTCACTCCTGGTCCACGATTTGCTGAAGTAAATCTGAGGCAGGCTCAGGAGCCTGCAAGTTTATTTTTTATTGTTTTATTATTTTTTAAAATTTGCTAGAAGGCACATGCATTTGTCAAAGGAGAGAGACAGAGAGAGAGGGAAAGTGAGAAGGCACCCCATGGGGGATGGCCACACTGCAATCCGCTCTCTTCATTTCTTCCCTGCTCTGCGGATTTTGGACAGGTATACACATGCCCAGCGTGGTCTTCAAGCTGTAGGGTCAGGAACTCCGTGTGGGGTCTTGTCACCTTGACTACCTTGCTACCGCTGGCCCAGAATCTGCATGTGTTTTGTTTGGTCTGATTTTTGCTTAGGGCATGTGTGCATACCCTGGAGACATAGTGAGAGGGTAAGAAGTTATGTCCCAGGGGGAATAGCCAGGCCGCAGTCTTTCCTTCTCCATTCTCCTCCTGAGATTTTGGGCACACACGCACTTGCGCCTGGGTGATTTTCAAGCTATCAGGTCCGGGACTCAAACCACAGTCGACCATGTGGGAGTCTAGCACCTTAACCACTATGCCACCTGCTGCCTCCTCTTCCACGGAGCCTGCATTTTTAACAACCATGCCTGGTGATCTGATGCAGGTGGTTAGAGGCCCGCTTGGCAAGCACTACTCTAAAGTCTCCTCATCCCGTCCACCCGTCTTAGTTTTTCTCTCTGCTCATTGTGTCAGGAATCCATTGTTTCCTGAAGTTGGGCATAATTTATTTTTTAAGAATTATTTTATTCAACTTTATTTATTTAAATTTGACCACAGAGAGACAGTGAGAGAGGGAAAGTGAGAAAGCAAGCTGCCAGGTCCAAGACTCGAACCACAGTCGGCCATGTGAGAGTCCTTAACCACCAGCACTCTTAACCACCATGCCACCTGTCAGCCCCAGTTGGCAATAATTTTACGCCAGCCTCATGTCTCTATCAAGCTGTGGTGTTAGAAATTCCTACTGGTGGGACCAGCAGTTGGTGTAAGGGCTATGTTGCTGGACTCCCATGTAGTCGACTATGGTTCGAGTTCCAGACCCGGTGGCATAAACTCATGTCGGGCACATGTGCGTGCATGCCCAAGATCCTGAGAGGAGAATGGAGGAGAAGGGATTGTGGTGTGGCCATTCCCCCTGGGGGGTGATTTCTCGCTTTCTCTCTGTTTCTTTCTGTCTTTCTGGCAAGCGCACGTGCCCTATAGCAAAAACCTCTCCAAAAAAAAAAAAAAAAAAAAAATTAAACGAAATTTAAAAAATAAAGTAAGTCAAAATACCACCACAGAGTGAGCACTTAAAGACAGTTATTATTATTATTAGTCACAGTTTATGGAGATGCAAAACAAACCCAAATTATAGTTTAATATAATATTTTTGAGCTCATCTGAAAAAGAAAGTGTTTGAATGTGCAAGAATTACTCTGCCCAAAATGTCAAGAGCAGAATGGAGAAGATTGCAGCATAGCCACCTCCCCCCGGGGGGGGGGGGGGGGGGGTGGTGATTTCTCACTTTCCCCTCTCTGTCTCTCTCTGGTAAGCACATGTGTCCTATGCCAAAAACCTTTAAAAAAATTATTATTCTGAGTATTGGAGTCTCTATGTCAAAAAAAATAATAGCATAGTTATCACTTTATTTTTAAAAAATAAATGAACTCTGTTGAGTTAAATAAAAGTATCTTTCAGGGACCAGTGGATGGCATAATGGTTATGTCACTAGACTCCCACATAGTCAACCATGGTTCAAGTCCCAGACCTGGTGACTTAAAATTCACACCTGGTGCGTGTGCATGCATACCCAAAATTCTGAGAGGAGGATGGAGGAGAAGGGATTGCGGTGTGGTCATTCCCCCTGGGGGGTGATTTCTCCCTTTCTGTCTCTCTGTCCCTCCAGCGAGTACATGCATCCTATAGCAAAAATCTCTCTTAAAAAATAAATAAATAAATAAATAAATAAATATAGATATATATGTGTGTGTGTATGTATGTGTGTGTATGCGTATATATATATATGTATATATATATATATACATATATATATATGTTTCAGAACCAATGTTCAAGGCAGTGAATATGAAACACAAATGAACTGCTTTCGCAGGTGAGTAAACACCTAAGTGAGGCGAAGCTGCACCGATGACCACCAATGTAACGCCTGTGAGTACCTGCCCACGCCAAGAGCAGTGCTGTTAGGTTGTCCAGAAGGCCATGATGTGTTTTTCTATGCACATGTGTGTCATGACACTCCCGACCACACAATAGGAACACACCACTAGAGCCGCCCAACCCCAGCAAGAGGAGGGGAAGTCATATTTGTGAATCTGCTGCTGTAGAGCAGGGGCTGTGAACGGAAACCCCACACACACTCACATACGTATATACGCACACGCGCACACACGTGACCTTGGCGGTCAGATTCTGGAGGCCATCCAAGTGTGCCGGTGTCGTGTGGGGGGATCATCATGCTTGCCCTATTGCATTCATCGTGTCATCGACACAGTGGGTCTTTACAGCAGAAGAGCCTGCCCGACCTGTCCAACACCGTGAGCAGAATATGAGAGGATAGCAAAAAGACACATGCAAAGGCAAGGAAGAGAAACTGACTAATCGAAGAAGCAAATAGAGCGGAAGATGAAAGAATGAACCAAAATGAAGGACAGAAAATAAAAGAAAGGAGATACTACTAAATAAACATACACTCAGTACGAATTACGATAATGTTACACATTCACTCAGCAAATGTCTATGGAGTATCTACTGCATGCCTGGCAACATGAGAGATCAAATGAGGGGGCGGCTAGAGCCCCTCCTCCATTGACCACTGAAGGGGTAGATGAGGCATATAAAACTTAGAGGTATTATTAGAGCCTTAGTTTGCTCAGTCAACAATCATTGAGCACCTCTGATAAACCAGGCTGTGTGCTAAGCGTTGATGCATATCCATAAAAACATGAGAATGCAAAAATTCTTTTTTTTTTTTTTCCAAAGAGATTTTTGCTATAGGGTGCACGTGCTCACCAAAGAGACAGAAAGTGAAAAGTCGCCTGCCCCCCCTACCCTGGGGTGTGTGTGTGGGGGGGTTAGGGATGGCCATGCGCAATCATTTCTCCTCCAGGGAATACAAAAATTCTGTGAGTTTAGAAGAGACAGGGTACTTGTGGGATTTGATACTGGATAACAAGTTAGTAGCAACATAAACAGATGCGTGAGGGGGCCTGCAGGTGGTGCGGTGATTAAGGCGCTGGACTCCCTAATGGCCAGTTCAAGCTCTGAACCTCGCAGCTTGGAAATCACCCCAAACACATGTGCATGCATGTCCAAAATCTCTAAATGCATGTGCATGCATGCCCCCAATGTATGTGCGTGTATGCCCAAAATCTCTAGAGGAGAATGGAGAAAGGTTTGCTGTGTGGTCATCCCCCCTGGGGGATGATTTCTCACTTTGCCTTTCTCTGTCTTTTGCTGGCAAGTGCACTCATGCTATGGCCAAAAAAAAAAAAGATGAATGAGTTTTCCTTTTTTTTTAAAAAAAAAAAGAATTATTTTGCTTGTTATTTTTAATTTGACCAGAGAGAGAAAGAGAAAGAAAGAAAGCAAGCTTCCAGGTCCAGGACTCAAACCACCATTGGCCACATGGGGGTTCAGCACCTTAACCACCTGCTGATCCAAAATGAGTTTTCTTTTTTTTTTTTTTTTATAATTATTTATTATATTTTATTCATTCATCTATTTTTTTAATTTGACCAGAGAGAGACAGAGGGTGAGAGTGAGAGAGAGAGGAAGTGAGAAAGCAAGCCACCAGATTCAGGACTTGAACCATGGTCGGCCATGTGGGAGTGTCCAGCATCTTAACCACCACGCCACATTCTGGTCCCCCAAAATGAGTTTTCTAATGTCATTTATAGTAACTTAAGCTAATGGTGTATCTTTAATGCAAATATTTATGTTAGAGGCTTACCAGGTATTAGGTTACTGTAACCCAGGGGTAGGTGAATTTTATTTTAAAAATAGAAAAGGAAAATCTTTAAAAATCTGGTTTAATAAACTAGAAAGTTTGCCAAGTTGATACTTGAATTTTTCATGCTGTCTCTTGCTTTTGTCTCTCTGTTTCTCTGGTGAGTGCATGCCCCCATAGCAAAATTCTCTCTCTAAAAAAAAATAATATATAAAAAAATACTCAAGATTCTTTCATCCAACAAAATGCAAAGCAAAACAAACAAAAAAACCCAATAACCTTCCTTAGACCTTATGCCCTTCTTCAGTTTTTTCTCTCTTCCTCTTTACAATAAAATTTCTAAAGTTATCTGTACTTCCTGTGTGTTTCTTCACCCACATTCACTTCTCAACTCAGTTTTGTTTGTAGGTTTTGCTATAAGGTGTGTGTACTCGAGAGAGAAAGCGCTCCCCTCCCCCTTGTCACCCTCCCTAGGGAATGGTCAAGCTGTAATCCCTTCTCCATTCTCCTCTCCAGATTTTGGACATGTGTGCATACATGCCTGGTGTGATTTTCAAGCTGCTGGGTCCAGGACTCAAACCACATAGCCATCCATGTGAGCATGTGAGGTCCAACACGGTAACCTCTACACTACCTAATGGCCCCCTCGATTCACTTTTTTAAAAAATTTTACTTACTCGTTCATTTAATTTTTTAAATTCAACCAGAGATCCAGAGAGAGAGGAAATGAGAAAGCAAGCCACCAGGTCTGGGACTGGAACAACAGTCGGCCATGTGGGAGTGTCCAGCACCCTTAACCACCATGCCACCTGCTGGTCCCTCAATTTACTTTTATACAGCTTCTGCCCCTTCACTCCCAAGCAGCTCCCTCTGAAAATGATCTTCCCAATTTCATGGGTGTATCTGAGCCTGAACATTTCCTGACCTTGAAATTTCTTCCTTGGCATCACAAAGCCAGTGTCTTCATTTTCTTTTTTCAAGCTTGTTGATTTAGATCTCCCATAAGCGAGCAAGAGCACACCAACAGGGTCTCAACTCCACGACCCACCCCTAGCCTCAGCCGCTCCAGGATCACAGGCATGCACATGCCTGGCATTCTCAGGGAGGTCTCTGGACTTGAACCGGGAACTTTCCTATACGAATCAGCCTGGCAGAGCATTGACTTTTACTGAAGCACAACTGTCTCAGCCCTCTCCTGTAGTCCAGCCCCTTTCTTCCCACTTAGTGATTGCAATGTCAGAGAAAAGCAACAGCTGGGGGACCGGCAGGTGGCATGGTGGTTAAGGCGCTGGACATTCCCACATGGTTGACCATGGTTCCAGTCCCAGACCTGGTGGCTCATTTTCTTACTTTCCCTCTCTCTTTCTCTCGCTATGTGTCTCTCTCTGGTCAAATTAAAACAAATGAATAAATAAAACAAAACAAACAAACAACAACAACAACAAAACAACAGCTGGGCTTACAGTCTTTATCGCATCCTCAAAGCCCAGAGTCCAGGTTGTCCTTCAGCTGAGTCTCTCCAGGTGAGATGGTCGTCCCTGCTGAAACTGGGCTCCACATGCTTCTAGGAGAACCACCTTCAGGCCTCAGAAGGTGAGAGAGGGAGGGAGCGAGAGAAAGAGAGGGGGGCGGGTAGACTGGGAGAGAGGGGGGAAGGGAGAGATGGTAGCAGAGGGGAGAGAGTTATGGAGGAACTGAGGTCAGAAATTTTCCTCCCCCTTCTCTCCTCTCCATCTCTGACCCCAGAATCTTAAGGTGCTCCCATCTACATGTTTAAATAAGGAAAAGGAAGGGTGCTCAACCTTACTGTAACTTAGGACATTGGAATAAAAACCAATAAGGCAACTTGGAAAGTTTTTTATTTTGTTATTTTATTTTCTCCTTATTTTTAATCAAAACATAATTGTATATATTTGTGGGGTGCAATGTGATTTTTCAGTATAAAAATATAATGTATAATGATCAAATCAGAGTGATTAGCATTCCATTATCTCAAACATCTGTCACTGTGCGTGCGTGCGTGCGTGCGTGCGTGTGTGTTGGGCACAAAGAGCTAATCTGAGATATACAATAAATTATTGTGGGTGGTTTTTGTTGTTGCTTATTTTTAGTATAGGGCATGTGTGCTTGCTAGAGAGAGAAAGAGAAAATGAGAAGTCACCCCGCAGGGCAGATGGCCACACTGCAATCTCTTCTCCATTGTCCTCTTGCGATTTTGGGCACACACAAACACCTGGCATTTTTTTTTTTTTTTTTTTTTTTTTTGAGAGATTTTTGCTATAGGGCGCATGCGCTTGCCAGACAGAGAGAGACATAGAGACAGAAAGCGAGAAATCACCCCCCAGGGGGGATGGTCACGCTGCAATCCCTTCTCCTCCATTCTCCTCTATTCTCCTCTCGGGATCTTGGGCACGCATGCACACGCGCCCGGCGTGAGTTTTAAGCCACAGGGTCCGGGACGCGAACCACGGTCAACTACATGGGAGTACAGCGACATAGCCATTACGCTAACTGCTGGTTCCCACACCTGGCATGTTTTCAGGCCACTGGGTCTGGGACTCGAATTACAGAGTCAGGCATGTGGGATCCAGTGCCTGAACTCTGCGCCACCTGCTGGCTCACAGTAAATGATCATGAACTACTATTACCTTACTGCACTGCACGCTAGAGCTCGTGGAAAGGTTCTGAACAGGAGAGGAATGAGGTCTACATGCTTTGTTCAGACCAAACTTTAAGAGCACTATGTCACCACGACGTAACTGTCCAGATTTGTTTCAAAACATAAATGACTCACATTTCAGAGTTTTCAGAATAGGAGATAATGCTGCTCCCCTCCCCACCCCCATGAAAAGAAACCGTGTGATATCTGGAGGACTGGAATCCAGAAAACTGCAGAGGGGGTCAGGACTCTACCTTCCCAGCTCCCCCTCCACTCCTTCTCCTCGCCCAAATCCTAAAGGCTAGACTTTCTTAAGACCAGTCCCAGATATTGCCTTTCTCCCCTAAAGCCTCTCTCGAGGCCATCCTAGCTGTCACCCCAGCCCAGAGACATGCATGTGTTGTTTCTCTCTGATATTTAGTCGCTCTGTGTTTGCTTCTGTTGCTCACTCCTCTGGGCTCCAGACGGATTGCATCCGATGCTCAACTCCTTCCCAGGACCCCTGGTCTTCACTCAGGCTCTCTTCTGTCAGGAGATGGCCACCATCCATGCAGTACCACGAACCAGAAACTTCCTCCTAGCCCTGACATGTGGTCTCCTCCACGTGTGCCTGGTCCCTGCTCTCTGCGTCTCCACCGCCGGCCTGGCTCACACCTCCGCGGCTGCTCCACTGGCCAACAGCAGTGGTACGCCCAGGGTCTTCCTGAGCCCATGCAAACCTGTCTCCAAGGTGTCCTCAAGGAATGATAAGGGCCTTTACAAAATTCAGATTGGACTTATCACCTATTATTTAAAGATCTGTAGTGGATTCCTGGTGCTAATAGGGTAAATACTCAAATCCTGAACATGGTCACTAAGCCCTCTCTGGCCTGACCCCTGTGTGTCCTCCGGGCTCAGCTATTATCTGCTTTCTGGTATTTAGCCTGGCCATATGGAGCGTCCTCCAGTTTCTCCAATACGTCATGCTCCTTTCCGCCCAGGGCCCTGCACATGGGACATCAGTCCCGACCAGTGGACGCTCAGACTTCTCTTTCGCTTTTCCATCAGATATCACTTCCCTAAAGCAGGAGGGCCTGACCTGGGCGGATTTCCCCACGCATCCTCTCATGCCGCTCTGCAGGTTCCCTCCGAGCACCAACCGGCTAAGTCCATTCTAACTACGCATTTCTCCCTTTTTTTTCCTTTTAATTTGCTGAAGGGCACATGCACTCACCAGAGAGAGAGAGAGAGATAGCATAAGTGAGAAAACACCCCCACGAGCATGGTCACGGGCAATCCCTTCTCCATTTTTCCTTTGGGATTTTAGGCATGCAATGCACGCATGCACATGCACACGCACACGCACACGCACACGCACCAGGCGTGTTTCTCAAGCCGCTGTGTTTAGGGCTTGAAACACGTGGTCGGGCATGTAGAATCCACGTCCAGGCAGGCCCTACATTTCTTCTTTTTTCTCTTTTTTTAAAGTTTTACTATAGAGTTTGTGCCCTTGCCAGAGAGACAAAGCGAGAAATCTCCACCACTACCACAACCCTCCCGTGGGAAGATGGACACACCACAACCCCTTCTCCTCCATTCTCCTCTTGAGATTTTGGGCATGCACGCACAGGGTGACTTTCAAGCCTCTAGGTCCAGGACTCCACAGTGGAGTCAGCCATGTAAGATCCAGTGCCTTAACCACCATACTACCTGCTGGTGTATGTACATCTCCTCCGAAGCACTCTCCAAGTTGTAATGAAATACTTGGGCTCTAGTTAGTTGTTTAATACTGTTCTCCCCCAAAATTAAGCTCCATGGTGGGCTGTTGGCTGCATTCACAGTGCCTAGCACAAAGTAGACACTCAATAAATAATACCGAATGGACAAGTATACTCAACAGAGGCAAACTTTGGCATACCGCCTTGGGTATGCTTCTCTCTGGGCAGCTAAACACTCCCATCAAATGCTATCATTACCAGGCATTAAACACTGTCATTAAATGTCAGTAATATTAACATTAATAATTACACTGGGATAAAAAAGTATATAATTTAGAACATTTAGAGTAATACAAAAATGTAGAGGCAATTACTTTTTGCAGGCATCCTTGCTCATTTTTTAAAAAGAATGATTCAATCTTATATGACATTTTCATTATTATTATTATTATTATTTTAAATTTGTTACAGGGCACACCCACTCACCAGAGAGAGACAGAGAGAACATGAGAAAGCAAGCTGCTAGGTCCAGGACTTGAACTCTGGTCAGCTATGTGGGAGCCCAGTGCCTTAACCACCACGCCACCTGCTTGCCCCATTCTTGCTCATTTTGATAGTTACTTTTTCTCCTCAAATTTTTCCCCTCCGCTTTAAGTGAAATGCATGCTAGTTAGGGTGTTCTCCATGTCTAGAACATCAAGTGTCTCCAGAGTTAATACAAGCACGTTCCCGGAAATTCAAATAAGAATCTCAGTATTTTCCACATACCAGGCCCAGGGTTAAATCTTTCCCCTGTACTACGTAACCTGCTCCTCATTATAGCACCCCAGACTGGGAATTATTTAAACTCAACTCAGTTTCTCTTTGCGTTGATTCTTCTTTTTTCTTTTTCCTACAGGGCTTGTGGCGCTTGGGGGAGGGGAGGGTGATGGTGGTGGTGGTGGTGAATAACTGCCTGGGGGGGGGGGGGTGGCCACACCATAATCCATTCGCTTCCAGTCTCTTCTTGGGATTTTGGGTGCACACTCGCACATGCCTAGTGTGTTTTCCAAACTGCCAACCCAGGACTCGAACCGCACAGTCGGCCATGTGGGATCCAGCCGTCTTACCCACTGAGCCACCTCTGCCTTGATTTTTGTAGTCTTACGTTACCTTCCTGAAATGTCCACGCTGGCCTTTAAAAGGGCAAGCTCCCCTCCCCCTCTGAGTATGTATCCAGCCATCGAGGTGTAAACATCTCTTTAAACATCGTTTGAACTTTCATCAACTTATCACCTCTTTGGAAGAATAATAGTTTCCTAAGCTTTGGAGAAAATAGGAAAAAAAATGACAAAGAATAGATGGCAGTCAAAAACAATACACATTTCAAACACACAAAACCAAGTAAAACCAAAGGAAATTGTGAGACTATGTATCAAATATTATACAGCGAGATCCCCCTTACTGTGGACAAAACCCCACCGGTGCTGCACTACACTGCTGCACTACACGTTACCCCTGGGAAGCCATCCGACATCAGGCTGAGCTGAGTCCTTCACCTGAGGAGGAGACTCCATGTCCTGTCTTTCTCTTCACGTCAGCCAAAACATGCATGCACACAAATACACACATACAGGTGCATATGCACGCACACATATGTGCAAGCACACATGTGCACACACATGCGCCTAACAACTAGGCACTGAGTAGGCTTTTGAAAAATTTATTAAACTGAGCTACAGTATTTTTTTTAAAGAATTATTTATTTATTATTAGTTTTCTTTTAAGGGAGATTTTTGTTATAGGGCACATACCAGAGAGACAGAGAGAGAGAGAAATCATCTCCTATGGGGGATGGCCATGCTGCAATCCCTTCTCCATTCTCTTCGCAGAGTTTTGGCCACGCACGCACGCATACTCTGCACTGCATGAGTTTCAAGCTGTGAGGTTCAGGACTCACACTGCAGTTGGCCACGTGGGAGTCCAGTGACTTAACCACTATGCCCCCTGTTGGCCCCAATTAGTATGATTATTTTTAAAAATTTGACCAGAGGGAGACAGAGAGAAAGAGCTCGCAGGAAAGTTAGAAAGCAAGCCACCAGGTCCAGGACTCGAATCATGATTGTCCATGTGGGAGTACAGTGCCTTAACCACCATGCTACCTGCCGATTCCGCTGAAGTATGTTAACCTCTCATTTTAAAAAGGTAAAATCAGACATTTCACATAAGCTGAACTATCAATTAATGAAAATGCTATTTTTTTATTATATAGATGTAAAAGTAGATACACAGATGCCCAAAGAGGTGTCATTTGGGTCACACATCCAATTGGAGTGAGAGCTGATGTAATACCTAATACCTAGAACTTTTCAAATGGGCTGATTTTTTTCTCAGTAAATTGTGATTCTCTATTATTACTAACATAAATCTTTGAGTTTTTTTTCTTAAGAGAGTTTTTTTTTTCTTTTTTTTTTTTTTGCTATATGGCACATGTACTCATTGGAGAAAAGGAAAGTCACTCCCCGGGGAAATGGCCATGCTGCAATCCCTTCTCTTTCATTCTCCTCTCGGGATCTTGGGCGGGCACACACGGACGTGCCTGGTGTGAGTTTAAGTCACCAGGTCCAGGACTCAAACCATGGTCGACTGTGGGAATCCAGCGATGTAATCGTTGTGCCATCTGCTGCTTGCTGGAGAGACAGAGAGACAGAGAGGGAGAATAGCCCCCCAGGGGTGTGGCCATGCTACAGTCCCTTCTCCTTCATTCTCTCAGGATTTGGGGCATGCATGCACATGTGCCTATTGTGAGTTTTTAAGTTGCCAGGTACAGGACTCAAATCATGTTTGACTACGTGGGAGACTAGAGCCGTAATCATTATGCCATCTGCTGGTCCCAAGTTTATTTCTATGTCTCTCTCTTTTTTTTTTGGAGAGGTTTTTGCTATAGGGCCAGAAAGACAGAGAGAGACAGAGAGACAGAAAGCGAGAAATCACCCCCCAGGGGGGATGGCCACGCCGCAATCCCTTCTTCTCCATTCTCCTCTCGGGATCTTGGGCATGCACGCACATGCGCCCGGTGTGAGTTTAAGCCGCTGGGTCCGGGATTCGAACCGCGGTCGACTACGTGGGAGTCCAGCGACATAGCCATTACACTAACTGCTGGTCCCTTTCTATGTCTCTTAATAATAGGAAGCTAAATGGATTTATAAAATGGTTTGACAATGCTGTCAAGTAGGAAGGCTTTGGGCATATTTTAACAATCCTGTTTTGCTATAGTTCTGTACTCACTTGCCCCAGAGATAAAATGTTCAGTATTCTAAAATAACATGGCTCAGCCCACAGTTAGGTTGGGAAGGTGGAGCTAGACAGGTCTCTCTCTGCTCTGATCCTTGGTTACTCCTGAAGCCCTAGTAAATTACTCGACATACCTTAATCATGTTCTCTTTCTTTCTGTGCTCACCAGAGAGAGACAGAGACAGAGAGTTGGAAAGTGAGAAATCAGCCGCCTCAGGGGAAACTGCTACACCACAATCTCTTCTCCTCCATTCTCCTCCTGGGATTCTGGGCATGCATGCACACATGCTCAGCACGACTTTCAAGCCACCGAGTCTGGGAATTAAACTGTGGTCAACACTGTGTGAGTCCAGAGCCATAACTACTACGCCACCTACTGGCCCCAGTTTTTATTCTTAAAGTAACCAGAACAATCCTAACAGTTATATAATATATACCTATATCAAATAAAATATTAAAAGGTGGTGGTAATTAAATTGAATGACCACTTGAAAGGCTTCTTGTATGAGTTGTCATAGCAGAAGCCAAAAGGAGATCAAAGATCAAGACTTGTTGGACCAGCAGTTGGCATAATGGTTACGTCGCTGGACTCCCATGTAGTTGACCGCAGTTTGAGTCCCAGACCCAGTGGCTTAAACCACACTGAGCACAAGTGTGTGCGTGCCCAAGATCCGGAGAGGAGAATGGAGGAGAAGGGATTGCAGCGTGGCCATTCCCTTCTGGGGGGAGGGGGGTGTGATTTCTCGCTGTCTCTATTGCTCTCTGTCTTTCATGGTGAGCACATGCACCCTATGGCAAAAACCTCTTCAAAAAAGGAAAAAAAAAAAAAAAAAAAAAAAAAGATCAATATTTGTCATTGCCTTGAAAAATTTAGCACAGTAAATAAAGACGTGGAAATAGCCGTAGGACAGAGAAGAACTTTAGACTAGGAGTGAGCATTAGCAAGATGGAAGAGCAGGGGTAGACTGGAAGATTTCATGGAGGAGGTAGCCTTTCAACTGAACCTTGAAGAATTAGCAAGATTTTGACAAAGAGGAGGGTGTTCCACCACCAGGTGCTAAATAGGGTCCATGGGGGAAAATCAATAAAGCCCACACCTGTGTTGACATTTCTGTTCTCAAGTGAATGGTCGCTTCAGTTACCTAAAGATTGTCTCTATTTCCTTGAGTTGTTCATCTAACCCTGTACTTTTGAGCAGGGCCATTTTAATTTTCAGAAGTTGCACCTCCCAAAGTAGAGATCAGTCACTGTCGCTGAATTACACGGCCTAACTACTTCACATGGGATTAGCGCTAGGTGAGCCGAGAGTCCAGGAAGAAATTAGGGTGTGTAAATTGCCGGGAATTAAAAAAAATGTAGAAAATCTAATCAGTCGTGCTGAAAGGCAGAGTGGCAGATAGCAGTAAGAGAAAACACTCTGTAAGAGATGGTTGGATGTATACGAACACCAAACCTAATTTCAATCTTTATCCTTTTGGAAACTTTGACCAACTATCCCTTCTTTTTCTTTATTCATGATAGAGCATGTGCATGCACACAGAAGTGACAGAGTGAGAGAAAGAGAGAGGGGTACCGCCACAGAACCTGGTCACGCTGCAACCCCTTCTCTGGTCTTCCAGCCCACCACGTCTTGGCCCTCACAAGGGTGCCCAGTGTGTCTCAGGCTGACTGAGGCTGGTCCAGGGATTTGAACCATGGTCATGGTGTGGGATCCGGCTTCTTTTGATCAGTGCATTACTGTCATACTACAGAGCTGGCTCTATCAAATACTGTTCCTCCTGGAGGCTCTGTCCATGCCTGACATGTAGTAGGTGCTCAGTAAATATTAGGAAAATGACAGAACTTCTGTTCACTGGCTTTTGTTTCCTCTTTATAAAAAAAGCTATTCAAATAGTATCAAAAAATTCCTCTTTCGAACACTCAGTTCTACACTGAATGTCTTTTATGTCCAAAACACCGATACTTTGAGCACCTCTTCAATTTTCAGAATACTTTTTCATAAAGTATCTTATTTGATTTTTACAATGATTTTGCTTCAGGCATGGAACAACTGAGGTTGTCCAAGTTCAGAGACCTAAAGCTAGAGTGAGACCTGCTTTTAGCCTCCTTCCCTCGGTGTCACGTGCTTGTGGGCATTGACACCATTCTTTTACTAGTCTTGCTTCAAAGTCCTGGAATCAACATTATTAATGTGGCTTGATACAGGTAACAAGTAATCATAACTATTTATCTGTTCAAACTGTTTCTCTATCCACTGAGAAAGGAATAGCTATAAACAGGAATTACAAGAGCAAATGCATGTAGTCTTCAAGTGTAAAATCAAGAACTTCTTAAGAAAATTCTAACAAGAAGGCCAACCTCGTGATGCAGTGATAAATATGCTGCTCAAGAGAGCCAGATCCCATGTGGCAAATGTGGTTCGAATCCTGACCCAGGAACGCACAAGTATCCAGAATCGGATGACTGAGGGACTGGAGGAAGGAGACTGTGGTATGAGCAGACCCTGCGGACAGTGCTCACCTCTCTCTCTCTCTCTCCCATGCACATGTGCACACGCATGTGCTTTGTCATGAATAAAGAAAAACATTTTTAAGAAAATTCAAATGAGAAAGTATTCGCTTAAGCTTAATGTTGTGATGACGCTCATGAATCTATTACAGACACTTAGAAAAAAAAATCCCTTGCGGGACCAGCAGTTAGCGTAATGGCTATGTTGCTGGACTCCCACGTAGTCGACTGCAGTTCGAGTCCCTGGCCTTGGTGGCTTAAACTCACACTGGGCACATATGCGTGCCTGCCCAAGATCCCGAGAGGAGAATGGAGGAGAAGGGATTGCGGCATGGCCAACCCCCCTGGGGGGGTGATTTCTCGCTTTCTGTCTCTCTCTGTCTTTCTGGTAAGCGCATACGCCCTATAGCAAAAACCTCTCAAAAAAAAAAAAAAAAAAAAAAAAAAAAAAAATCCCTCACTAAATACCTTGCCAGTTTTCAGACATCACTTCTAGCCGTGGCCGGAATGGGATCAATGGCTTATTTCCGTGCACGAACGACAAGCAGTGCTAATTGTATTCATGACATAAAATGTTCACACGTTTTCTTTGGCCAATGGACTGAGAACAAGGAGCCTGACTCGCATTTCACAGACCTAAAGAATAATTTGCCGGTTAACTCATTACCGGGAATGGGGTAGTGTAACATGGCCGCAGCACATCTATCCTGGAATTTTAGGGTCCCCTAGAATCCCTCCATGATTTGTTTATGATGTAGAGATGATTGACTCTGTCAGTTACTAATAAATGGTAAATAAAAAGTAACCTGTGATATTAAAGTACTACATTAGCTACATTGTGATTAAATTATAGGAACACCGCCAGCTATAAACCTTTATAGAATCTTCTCAACCATGCAGTAATTCTCCTAACTATACTATTATGTAGAGCACAAATATTTCTTTGTAAGTCCGAAGCAATACATCAGGGAAGCGTTTACTGCTGAAGCGAGATTGAGAGTAAATGCATCTTGGGTTACTATGAATAAAAGCTCTAGCTTCTCATTACTTTATGACAAGACACAGAAATTCACTTTACTTTTCATTTAGGCTTTTCGGCTTCCGTTTATAGATGTATGCCTTCACGCTTTTATTCCCTTCTTGCTTCAGCCGTACGTAATAAATGATTATAAATTTTCACATTTGACCACCTCTCTGCTAGTCTCATGCTTAATGCACAAAGTTAGGAAGCTGCAGGTAAAATTTCACAAACACTTTTATTTATGATGTTGTCCTTGGTAACGGAAATTTCAATGTACTGAAATGAAAAGTATGATTAAGGGGATACGACGTTCTGACAAGGAGAGGAGAGGGCAGCCTTCTATTTCCTCCTGAAAATATATAATACTTTTTTTGACATCAATTTCATAGAGAATAGACATGGGTTAGTCATGGGAAAAAAAAAAAGACACAAACATGTTTCTAACTTCGGTATTCTTGAATTTTCACTCTTATAACTTATCTTAGAAATATCTTGTCTGAATTGATGGGCTTCGGAATTGAAAAATATTTTATGTCAATTAAAATGTAATATCAAGGACTGAGCAAAAACTGAGGAAACAAATATCATTGAGAATCAAAGAGTTCTTTCTTCTTTTTTTTCTGGAGAACAGTATGCGATAAGTAGAAAAGGACTGATAATTTTCCTAACCCTTTTAACTATTTCGATAACAGAATTTATTTTAAATCTCTGTGTGATGAGAAAGAGGTCATCCAGAAAAATGAGAAAAGTCAGAAACATGAAAGAAATAGCTATTTACCTTTTTGTGTATTTTCCCCAAATCACCATTAAGCAAATGAAATGCAGCCCAAACGTGTGTATTGTTTATAAAGTTATAAGTCTAGGGGTGCTCCGGGCTGAGTTTCCCTTTTCCTAGAATTGAAAAGAAAGAAGAAATTAAATGATTGGTAGAACTTCCCCTAGGAAAATCACTCCTTAAATAAAATTCTGTAGCTACAAAGAACAGTTTTCGTGCCTGGAAATTAGAATTGCTTGAGACATACTAGCTTCCCCTCGAGTATGGCTCTGGCCTCCACCGGTGGGTACCACGTGTCCTCAGGACAGGGAGTTCAAGGAGCACTGTAACTCTCAGCCTTGCATGGCCTGGCAGGCTATTTCCTACGCGGTGGAGGTAGATAGAACATCTTGATTCCCAATCTCTGGAAATAAGACCGTGAGCATTTAAAAATAAATATTCCTCTTGGTTTTCTCTCTATGGAAAGAAGAAACTGGAAGCTTACTTTGACTAAGGGCAGCTTTAGTAGGGAAGGGGCAGATCTGGGTATTAATACCTGGATGCTATCGAGGACATTCCACGTGCCGAGCGTCATGGGCACTAATTCCCTCGGAGTGTGTCTATGAATTTCTGCATCGTGGGGAACCCCATGCCGAGGCCAGGAAGAAGGGGAGAGGGACACAGAAAACGCACGGAGCCCAGGGCCTGTCGTCGGGGAGCTTCCAGTCTGCCAGAGATGAGGTTTGCACAGAGATGACTAGACTTACAGGGCAGCAAATAATCAAAGCCAGATGAGGAGAGAGGTCAATTCCACGAAATGATGCCACGTGGGAAGGGCCGCCTGAGGTTGCCATCTGGCAGTGGCAGGGAGTCTGGGTGGTCTCTCCGTCGGCCTCCGTTCACAGCTCAGGCAGAGGTCAGTGACTCAGTCCATCTGAGCGCTGCCAGTTAAGGACCAAAAGCTAAAGTGCCTGCTGTGTCCTTGGTGCCACAGAGAGAGCCATTCCAGACATGACAGAAGAGAGAAGAGACAGAGAGGAAGAGAGAGCTGGGCGAGTGTGGGGAGCTGCGGTAAGAAAACGGGTGTTCGCAGCATCGAATCCTCAGACATATCTATCTGACGGTGCTGGGTGTCTAAAAAGGTTCTCGAAAGACACCTTGCTGGTTTTGCATTAATGAAAACAGGGTGACTTATTATAAAATGTCTCGTCCGAGGGCTTGCTATAACCTCCTGTCCGTAGTCGTTACGTTTTTAGGAAAGAACTCCGCTGTTGTACGGGCTAAAAAAAAAAAATCTGTCGTTGGTGCAGCTTTTCAACAACCTCGCAGCTTTCTTCAATAACTGCTCCTGCAAATACTTTGTGACAGCTTCCATTTGTTGCTTAGCTATTGCAGACCCCTGAAAAATATATTATGTCTCATGTCAGTTATAAAAATAACACCACAAATTATAACCAAAACAAAATTACCCAGTAATTATCATTTAGATGTCCACTTGAATCCTTTTCAGAGTTCCTGTTACTTTAGTCTGCTTGTATAAGCCAGACAATTTAATACGAGGCGCATGAAGGGGTTTGTTTAAATCTTTCTCCTTCACCATGTGCTACGATAATGTCTGAAATCTACCTTTCCGAGTACTCTGTGAGTACCTAAATCTCAAGAGCCCTTCTAAATACACTGAATACGAACAGCCTTAACTTTGACAAAAATGGGCACTGCAAACATGTGGTGTCAATTAGGGGACAAACCGAACAAAGGTTGGAAGAACAAGAACAGAGCTCACGCTTTCTTTTAACTTGCTAATGTCTCTGACCCTTTTGTACAGAAATCACTTTAATCAACATTATGTACGTTTCATTGTGGCCTCACCTTTTAACAGCCTGTGAAACATGTTTGGCTATCAATTACGCACATCAAGTTGATAAGCTGCAGGACTAGGGCTCATTTAGGCTGGCAATTAACTCGGGGAGGGTTTGAGGAGACTCACATGGTGAGCGAGATTTCCCCTCTCCACCCTCCTTCCACCTATTTGGGGCTCCAAGTGATGAGGAAGCTTAATTAAACTGAGCAGAGATCTCTTTTCTCACTGTGGGAAGTGAAGAGCCATTCTTCTCTCCCCACTTTATGCTGTCCCTGTCCCTGACCTAGAGGATTCACAGTCACTTACAGGTTTTCGTACAAGGAATTCATTAAAAATTGATTCTCGACATGCTTTGGGTCTCATCAGAAGCCCAGTCACCTGAGTCTACATAAAACCACTGATGTCCCCGTGCCAGGTAAGAGGAGGGTCAGGGTGCCATCTGAGGTCAGGAAGCAGAGGACAAAGACCAGAGGCCATGGCACTGCAGGGAAGTTGGTGGGAAGTGTCATTGAGAACAAGAGGGCTTCCATTAAGCCTTGAACCGGTGTGGTGCCAGACCACCTCCACCTTGACCCAACTCCAAATCTACTTTAAGAAAGCAAACTGATGTCCAGCAGTGTGCAAATAGACTTTTTTTTTTTTTTTTTTTTTTTTTTTTTTTAAGGTTTTTGCCATAAGGGCATGTGCATTCGCTGGAGAGAAGAAAGAGATAGTGAAAAGGAAAATGAGAAATCATCCCTCGGGGGATGGCCACACTGCAATCCCTTCTCCTCCGTTCTCTTCCTGGGATTTTGGGTATGCACACACATGCACCTGGTGTGATTTTCAAACCACCAGGTTCAGGACTTGCACTGTGATCAGCCAGTGGGAGTCCAGCACCTTAACCACTCTGCCACCTGCTGGTCGCAGGGAGCATGTAATAAGTGTGAAGGCCAGGGCTCCAGAGCAGGTAAATGCTTGGCTTCTTTCATGTTTATTTTATAATTTGCTACAGGACGCATGCACTCATTGGGAAGGGAGAGGGAGTGAGAAATCACACACACACCCTGTAGGTGACAGTCACACTGTGACCCCTGCTTCTTCATTCTCCTCTCAGGATTTTGGACACATACGCATGGAAGCCCTGTGTGTTTTTCAAGCTGCTGGGTCCAGGACTTGAACAGTGAAGTCGGCCATGTGGGATCCAGCTGCCTTCACCACCATGCCACTAGCAGGCCCAAGCTTATTTTACTTAATAGCTTGCTTCTTTTCTTTCCTTCCCTCCAATCTCATACTCTCAGATAACAAGCAGCAGCTACTGGATTTCAAAGCAGATTCTTTCCTAGTTTTATTTCTTTCTGTCTCCCACAAGTGAGAGACAAAGAGACAGAGACAGCATCTCTAACCATGTCTCAACATGTGCTCTACTTCTAGCTTCAGCCAGCCCCAGATTGTGGGCACATATGTACCCGACACACTGGGGGAGTCCGGGCACAAACCTGGACCTGCCCCACGTGAGTCAGCCTCCCAGAGCATCACGCGTTGCTGCCTGCCACAGTCTGGCCCCTAGAGTGAAAAACGTAAAGACATTTCATCAACATCCACTCATTTCAGGAGTTTTAATGAGTGTCTACCATGACCAAGGCATTATGCTAGGTGCTGGCTTTAATGAATTACTAACACTTTTAAAATGTGGGACCAGCAGTTAGCGTAATGGCTATGTCGCTGGACTCCCACGTAGTCGACCGCGGTTCGAGTCCCGGACCCGGCGGCTTAAACTCACGCCGGGCGCGTGTGCGTGCGTGCCGAAGATCCCGAGAGGAGAATGGAGGAGAAGGGATTGCGGCGTGACCATCCCCCCTGGGGGGTGATTTCTCGCTTTCTGTCTCTATGTCTCTCTCTGTCTGGCAAGCGCACGCGCCCTATAGCAAGAAAACCTCTCCAAAAAAAAAAAAAAAAAAAAAAAAAAAAAAAATGTATAGTGTGTTAGATCCCATTTTTAAATATGATATAGTACCAAATCCCAAAAGAACCTCCCCCTTTAGAGTGGGCAGTCCTAGGAATTAGGAAAAAATAGCTCCAAATGCCCATTAGGGACAGGCATACTCTCTCTCTCTCTTTTTCACCATACTCTCTTACTTTACAGGTGGGGCGTTCGGATTCTGATGCTCACAAGCACATTAAGATATAATCTTCAAATACCACGGCTTGGCTGATCCACAGAACATTAAGAATATTTTGAGACAGTCTGTTGTGTGCAAGGAGCATCTATTTTAATTGACGCGCTTCGACGGTAACAGCGTTGTACTGCGCGGTCCCCTCCTCCGGGGGTTCGCTGGTTATAATAAATAGTGGTGTGTATTGCACAGGAAGGCGAGAAAACATATAGCCATAGCTTTCTTAATATTATACTAATTTATGACTTTAGCGGTCTTGGCTCTGCTCCTGGAAGTCTATTTTCATCTCATGCTTGTTTTTGAGGCAGTTTTGAACCTCCTAATGAATAAACCATTGTTACTGGAAGACTTCGTAGAGACGGAGTGGAAATGCTCCTTCTCATCTAAGAGCCTAATTACGTATATTCTGTGAAGCAATGTACCCACAGAGATGGAAGTTCTATTCAAAATGGGTATTTTGTTTTCTTAAAATTTCATTTCTTGTTCTAGACTCAGCTGTTTTAAAGTGTGTGTTTGAATGGCAACACGGGAGAATTGAGCAGTCTCACACAGGTATAAGCTCTGTACCCTCCTGGACGTAGAACAGGTCTAACAGCCCCCAAAGTATTCAAGTAATAGAAGCCACGAGCTGGCAATGAGCGTGTCTGCTTTCTAGGGTAATGCTATTTTTTGATGTTCAATAAAGTTGAAATTCTATAAAAGCTCAACTTCCAAATAAAATGCAGTAATCCTATAGTCATTGTTAGATTCTATTGCACATATTACTCCATGATTTTATGCAAAAATATTCCAAATTGCCTACAAATGAACTGGAAATATTTTTTTTTAAAGTGCTAAGAAGATGAAAGTCTAGGTTAGCTTTAAAAGTCTGAAACTACAGGGAACCGGCAGTTAGCGTAATGGCTATGTCGCTGGACTCCCACGTAGTCAACCGTGGTTTGCGTCCTGGACCCGGTGGCTTAAAACTCACGCCGGGCGCGTGTGCATGCGTGCCCAAGATCCCGAGAGGAGAATGGAGGAGAAGGGATTGCGGCGTGACCATCCCCCCTGGGGGGTGATTTCTCGCTTTCTGTCTCTATGTCTCTCTCTCTCTGTCTGGCGAGCGCACACGCCCTATAGCAAAAAACCTCTCCAAAAAAAAAAAAAGTCTGAAACTACAGAGCCAGCAGGTGGCATGGTGGTTAAGGGTGCCAGACTCCCACATGGCTGACCAAGGTTCAAGTCCTGGACCTGGCAGCTTGCTTTCTCACTTTCTCTCTCTCTCATCTCTGTCTCTCCCCGATGAGCCCATACACCGTATATCAAAATGTAAAAATAATAATGGGGCCGGCAGATGGCGTGGTAGTTAAGGGCATTGGACTCCCACAGGGCTGACGGCAGTTTGAGTCCCAGACCGGGGGCTTGCTTTCTCACTTTCCCTCTCTCTTTCGCTCTCTTGTTCTCTTGCTCTCTCACTCTTACTCTCTCACTCTCATTCTTTCCCTCTCTGATAAAATCAAAATAAAATAATTCTTCAATAATAATAAAAATAAATAAAATTAAATAATTCTTCTAAAAAAAAAGTCTGAAACTATGTGGTCATAGAAACGAGGAGGAAAAGAAAATTTTTTGGTTCTTTTCTCCTCTTCACAAGAGATGACGCACACGCCTGAGTTATTACAATGCATTGATCTGACTCCAACCTGAAGTTACCAAGGTTTTATAAGGCTGCAATAAAGCTTTCTTTGCATTAACCAGCCAAGCACATAAACATTTTAATGAACTGTTTTTACATGGTTCATTGGGTAGCTACCAGACTACTATAATACAAATCACCACTTCGCCACATCCAGCTTCCTCGTGATGGCTGTACTTTTTCAGTTACCAAATGCAAATTGCAGATCACGGCTATGGAGCTTAATCACATCCTTGCCTATTCGAGCATGGGGGATTCTGAGCCTGGAGTCTACCATATTCTGGGCTCATCTATTTGAGGGGCAGAATCTCGGAAAAATTTGACTCTCAAGTGTCTAAGTTAAAAGTGAAGTTTAGCAAGATAGTCACTGAGACACAACCCCCACCCCCCCAAAAAAAAAATAAGCCCCTCAAAGCTCCACTTGGTTGTTGAAATGGTTTTAGGCAATGAGTGACAGCATTGCCCGGAGAGGCAAGTAGTTGACTCACCATTAATCATGGAAGAGATGGTGTCCCCAAACTGATATTTCTCTTAGTGACCTGAAGGCTTGAATGAATTATTGAACTCAATACCAATGACGATCAAATCTCCTTGGAATAATTAAGTATCATTACTGACAAACATTTGTGTGCATTCTTGTCAACGCTCTAAGTAACACTAAATTATAAAACATTTATTATGTATTCTGAGGGCTTTATGACACTGTATTTTTAAGAGTAAAGATGAGACCAACACATCATTTAATGAATGCAAATTTTAAATGAATATTTAACAAACCATGCCCTGTTTTATGTCTTAACATCGCTCCCTCCACTGGAGTGACTGAATGAGAAAAGGCTCCACGCTGGGCTGTCCCCGCTGCCTAATGCCCCAGTGAAAACAAGGTGTTTTCACCTTGATGTGGCCTTTAAAATAAATTAATTTGTTAACCTTTAAAAATGCAGTGTAACAGATGACATAAGACATTTATAAGACAGTTTATGACCCGACCAACCATGTTCTAATTCAATAATATTTATTAAAACATTTTATTTGTCTAATCATTTCATGGCCAAGATTTGGAAATGTTTGTTTTTCAAGTTGAGTCAAGGATTTAAATGGTACTAATGGTACCATAAAGATGTTATATGGTGTTAATATAACCTGAGTATTAAAAAATATAATGAATTTGCTATTTATGAGCCATTAAGTTTTACCTCCCCCCACCCCGGAATAGATTTTATATCATTACAGACCTATTAATACACTTTCTCTGTTTTTCCATCCTCTTAACTCCTTCCACGTTCTCTCAGATTTAAAAGTTTATTTATTTATTTCTTCTGAGAGAGAGAGACTCCCAAGCTGGTCTTGATACTGTGACCCCCGCTCCAGCCCCAGTCAACCAGGATCATGGGGAGCCACGGCCAGCATGTACAAGGAGACCCAGGGACACAAATCTGGGACCCTCCCATGTGGCCTCAGCCTCAGAGAGTATTGCATCACTGCTGCACCACTGAGGCTGGCCAGGGGTGTGTGTGTGTGTGTGTGTGTGTGTGTGTTCCCATTACAACCTTCCTTGGGAGAACTTTTTCTCTGCTATAGGGCAGATGTGCTCACCAGAGAGAGAGAGAGCAATAGAGAGAGAGAGGGAAAGTGAGAGACCACCCTCCAGGCCTCACTACAATCCCTTCTGGTCTATTCTCTCAGAATTCTGGGCATACATCCTTGCATAAGCGCCCAGTGTGGTTTTCAAGCCTCTGGGTCTGGGACCTGAGCAGTGCATTTCAGCTATGTGGGATCTAGTGCCACCTGCTGGCCTAAAACTTGTTTGTATCAAACACAAAATACAAAAGTATGCTTTTTAAAGTTTATTTATTTATTTATTTATTTATTTATTTTATGGTTATTACCTTGGTGTCTAAAGAAACCGGGAGCAACTCCAGATATTAACTAGACATGGATCATGGGGCCAGCAGATGGCATAGTGGTTTAGACGCTGAATTCCCACATGGCTGACTGCGATTCAAATCCTAGAGACAGTGGCTTGAGACTCACACCAGGCATATGTGCGTGCATGCCTAAGATCCAGGGGGAGAATGGAGAAGGGATTGCCACATGGCCATCCCCCCGAGGGAAGTGACTTCTCACTTTCTCTTTCACTGTCTCTCCCTCTGGCGAGTGTACACACCCTTGAGCACAAACTCCTAAAAACAAACAAACAAACAAAAAAAAAAACAAAAAACATGAGTCAGATAAGTAAATTGCTAAACTAAAACCTTGAAAGAAAGCTTTTCTTTTTGTTACTGAAAAAAAAAGAATCTTAAATTTCTCCAACTGGGCACACCATTTAAGCGGTGATTCTGGAACTTCAATAGAACATAGTATAAATGACATGTATAAACAATAGACATCTTTGCTAGTAAAGCAGTGGGAATAATCTCCAAATCCAATGGTGGGTAGCTCAGGGCCACCTGCTGGATGGAATATCATATAGTCATTAAGAACCTTGTCTTTGAATCATATTTAAGACCATAGCAAATACCATGCTTAAGATATAAACTACGGGGGGAAAAGTAGGACAGGACACTGAATCCAGCCCCTGAGGAGAGCAATGCCATAGTAAAACAAATTCACAAAGTAAGAAAATGACATGAAAACAGAAAGTATAAACAGTTACTACACACACACACACACACACACACACACACACACTTATAAACATATACATATAGGGTTGTCAGAAACATCATGACATAGTTTTCTGTGCAAAAATGCATCATAACTTTCCTGATGACTATATATATATATATATATATATATGTGTGTGTGTGTGTGTGTGTGTGTGTGTGTATAATTTTTCTTAAAATATTTCTTAAATTTTATTTATTAGTATTATCTTTTTAAATCTGAAGAGAGAGAGAGAGAAAGTGAGAAAGCAACCCCCAGGTCCGGGACTAGAACTGTGGTTGGCCATGTGGAAGTCCAGTGCCTCAACCACAACACTACCTGCTGGCCCCATATACATATATTTCTTTAAATTTTGTTAGAGGCACTGGAAAGAGACAAAAAGGGAAAAAGAAGGAAAGTGAGAAAGCATTCCCTTGGGGGAATGATAACTCAGCAATCCCCTCTCTTCCATTCTCTTTTTGTGATTTTGGGCATGCATGCACATGTGCCTGGCATGTTCTTCAAGCTGCTGGGTCAGGACCGACCCACACAATCAGCTATGTCGGATCCAGCTGCCTTAACCACCATGCCCCTTGCTGGCCCAGAGCAGTTACTATTTTTCATAGTCAGCTTGATATATATGTAGCCTATGAATCATTTGAAAGAAAATACTTTCAAAGATAAAATAAGTTGTTTGAATTAATCCTACTGGTTTAGAATATGCATCCTTTCCACCACTCACCCCTACCCTGCAGTATTTAGAAATAGTTGGATTTAGTCATGGTGCTTACAAGTTTTCATTCTCAGGGGAGCTCTCTTATTGTTATTCTGTATCATTGCACCTGTCCAAAATAAAAGTGGAAAGGTCACCTAATATAGAGAATGACAGAGTGGCTAGTGACATTACTAGACATCAAACAATGGGTCATCTTAATTATCTTTAAATCGTTCATTCCAAGATCACATTTATTACTCATTTGCTTTTCCTGTGCTGTAGCTACTCTCTGCTGCTTTTTCTCTCCCTCTAGATTTTTTTTTCATTTCTTCTGTTTTTACAGAAGACTGGAAACACAGTTTTAAGTGATTTCCAACTTAAGTCATCTCCAAGGTTTTTCTCAGGCTCATCCTATACGATGCGATACCGTAAGTTTTCCTTAGTTTGAAAGAGGCGGGACGGCCTTGGGGCTGAAGGACCCTAAAAGTTGGATCCTGTTTCAATCCCTTCTACTACGCCCTCCACCCTTCAAAACCCAGAAGCACTAGCAGGTACAGAAACACTGCATCTCCAGGCTGCTTCTCGGGCCTCGGTAATCACACCTGATCACTCAGCTACTGCTCCTTGCAGTCACCCATCCAATACCTACTTGATCCACATAAAGTACCACGGTAAGGTTTAGCAAGAGAGTATAAACACCCACCCCGGGGAAAGGGTACTTCTCACGTCAGACGTCAGTGCTGGGTTTGCAGCCAGAGCCAACTTCCGTCGACTCTCACCCGTGAGGGTCACAGCAGGATGGTATCAACCTCAGACGGGAGGTCCAGGACTGAGCCCAATTCCTTTGCCATCCCAGGGGCCACCTGGGAAGTAACCCACCACGTAGCCCTAGCCAGTAAGCAAACTTTCCAGGTGCTCTTTGTCTCCCCTTGCATTGGACACCCCTTTCATGAACTCAGCCTGAAGGCCTCGTACGGTGGAAGCCCCTCAGTGTATGAAGGTCTTTAGCAGCATCTCCAAATGGCCTGGTTCCTTCCTTCCCCTCCCCACCCCACCGCACCCCTTCCGATGTCTACACGCTGCTGTGCCATAAACAGCCAACACCTCCCGCTCGGGATTTACGCCAAATCGTAGCCACGAGCCGAATACCAAAAGTATTCCACTTCATGGAGCTGCCTGGCCTCCGTATGCAGCCTCCGTTCCCTGTTTACTTTCTGAGTGGAAGAAGGAAGGAGCTTTCTCTTAGCGTCCCTGAGCCAGGACAGGCCAGTCTCCTGTCTGAGACGTCGTCCCTTCGCCCCGGAACGTCCAGGCAAGCATGGCACAGCTGCCCAGAGGCCTCGGCCAGCTCTGCTCCTCACGGGTAACTCCAGGAACGAGGCCGGAGGAAACGGATTCCGCCCAGAGGCGCAGACAAAGAGCGTCCTCCCAGAGGAGCCCACATGATAAGTGGCCACAGGGAGCGTCTCTGTGATCAGTCAGAAAGGCAGGCGAGTTATTAGCTTAGCCCTGAACCTCCTACTTAATGTAGGACCACGGTGATGGTTAACAGACCCTAGCTGCGGTGACAAGCCGGGGACCTGCTCGAGGAAATCCAATTGAAAAGCATCCATGAGGAACAACAAGCGAGAAACAGATGTTCCAGCCACCGGGATGTGCACGCATTTAACCTGACTGTGTGGCTGGGGTGGCATGGGCACATTTGTTTCCAAATATAGTGATTTCACCTCTACCCCCATAGAGAGATTGTCAAGTTCAATTACAGCCATCCACATTCATTTTGTCAAATTTTCCGTCGTTCCTTTAAAATAAGACAATGTCGCAATGATAACAGCTATTAAGGGAATTCGGGGCGTTGATCTATCTACTCAGTTTTACTAAAAACATTTCAGTTAAAGCATAGACTCTTAAATTCCAGGCTCACAGTAATTAAAAATTACCTTTCCAACATTGCTCACATGACGCTGAAATCATTCGCGTCATTGTGTGATGTTACATTACCACCTTGGTCAACTCTCCTTAAGAGCGTTCTATTTCCTGTCGTCTTTTTTAAGCCCCGCCTGGTTACTGAATAGAGTTTATTTTGATAGAGGTGTGATCGCTGTGGAAGCAGGGACGGGGTAGGACACAAGCTTGACGAAATCGGTTAATTAGCTCTGAAAGAGAGTGGAGTCTTCTGAACCACAGCCATCTGTCACGTACACTAGAAAACGTTCTCCTTTACGGCAGCACGATCTTGGTTTTCTGCAATGGGCTTTGTAAGAGGAGAAAGACTGACCACCTCACTGTGTTGATTTTTTTTCTCAAGGAAAAAACATCAATATTCTCAATGGCCTTTTTTTAAAAGAATTATTTTATTTAACTTTTATTTATTATTACTATCATTATTATTTTCCAGTTTGATCAGAGAGAGACAGAGAGAGAGAGGAAGTGAGAAAGCAAGCTACCAGATCCGAGACTTGAACCGTGGTCGGCCATGTGGGAGTCCAGCGCCTTTAACCACCATGCCACTTGCTAGCCCCTCAATGGCCTTTAAGTAGCTCTAATGTAGTACAACACCATGCTCCTAAGAAGAGAAATGCACGTGAAAGATTTAAAAATAAGAATGAATGCGGGCAAACTGAGACCAGATCACACCCCACCCTCAAGTCGTTCATGTACCCATGAGCTGCAGGGTAGTTTCTCTGGAACGCCTCGTTTTTTTATTGGTAGGTTTTAATCTGATACATTTTGGGGGTCACTGAATACTTATTTGCTGTAGAATGCCTGATCATGTCATTCTGCAAAGAAGAAAAGAGCTCGAGCCATCGTTCTGGGCTGAAATTCACTGAAAGTGTTTATGAAGAGGACGATCTTGGGGAATGCCAGCTTTTAAAGTCCAGTAACAGCAGCAACAATAAATTAATCAGGAACCCATTGCTAATTTATACACGAATCACTTACAAGGAAGGTAAAACGGTTCAGTAAATTATAGACTTACAAATAAACATGACTCCAGGGCCTTGGGAAATACTTTGATTGGATATAGATCCATTTTTTCCTCAAAACAATTTTCGCTTCAACTTCGGATAGAAGACCATACAACCAAACCCCTTCTGTTGAAAATTCGAGGGGAAACTTTTCCATGGTGAGGTGAAGAATCGGTGGGGATGGGCCCCAGAATTCATCTGCTCTGCACGGACTCAGGGGTGGGTCTGCTTATCGTTTCTCTAACTCATTCCCATGAATTCTAAATCGTCACCACCTAAGGTTAATGATACCTGTCTTTTGGCCGTCATACACAGTTAGGGCAGGTTAGCGGGAGATAAATCATTCTCACACCCGGGCTGTGCTTTTGTTCCCAACAAACAAAGGACACAACCTATTCCCATGTACATTTTGAACATCATTCTAAGGGAAAAGGATTTTTTCCCCCTCATGTGCCAATGAAATGATTTGTGTACAACACTTATTTTCTTGATACGGAACTTCCAAAGTCTGTAGCATAATAATGGAGACTTTCTACACAACCTGGGTCTCTAATTTCAAAACCTGGCCTGATTTCTTTCTTTTCTTTTTTTTTTTTTTTTTAAGAATTCCATCATATTTTATTTCTTCAATTATGCTGTATTATAATAAGCAGCCCAGTGCTTACATGATAGGTTGGTTTTGAAACAACTATGTATTCCAGCAAGGGAGACTGTTACTGATCATCCCATTCTTTCGGGGTAACTCTGCCAACAGGGGAGGGGTTCCATTCTATTCCGATCTGTGTGGCTGGAAACATCCATGCAACAGCACAAAACGTGACCCCACCAGCCAGCAAAGCATTGTCACATTTGTCATGAAAATCAACGAGTGCTTCGCAGCACTCTGCCTTGCCATCATTGGTTGAATGCTTTGAGTCTTGAGACTACTTAGTGCATTCCTGGCCACAGGAAACATGAAGGTGCATCGGGGTGACAGTTGATGGCAGCCACTGGTCTATTCTGTCACAGAGACCTTGTAGCAACTCTGAAGCCCGGATGCTTCAAAATTCAGCTTCCCGTCGTGTCGCACCAGGCCGCCGAAGGAAGACGGCCAAAACATGCTCTGATTTTTAAGGAATGCATGGCATAAAAAATCAACCAGTTTTTGTAATATTAGGTAACAAGTGTTGTTTTTTTTTGTTTGTTTGTTTTTTTAAGGTTTTTCCCATGGGGCATGTACACTTGCCAGAGAGGAGAGAGACAGACAGATAGTGAGAGGGAAAGTGAGAACTAAGCCCCCAGTGGAATGACCACACCACAATCCCTTTTCCTCTATTCTCCTCCTGGGATTTTGGGCATATATGCACATGAGTCTGGTGTGAGTTTTGAGCCACTGGTTCCATGACTCGAACCGCAGTCAACCATGTGGGAGTCCAGCGCTTAACCACTACACACGCGCTGGCATTTGTAACCAGTGTCTAGATATGAAATATATTCTACTCTGTTGAAGTAGATATTTTTTCACTTCTAAGTAAATAAGCATTGATAAAGTAGGGAGGGGTGTAGAATAAGAACATTATCAAGAATAACCAACAAGTTCATTTGATAAAAACTCCCAAGTGGGCCGGCAAGTGGCACAGAGACTAAGGCGGCTGGATCCTACATGGCTGACTGTGCTGTATGAGTCCAGAACTAGTGGCTTGAAAAACGCCTTATGCATGTGCATGTATGCCCACAATCTCAAGAGGAGATAAGAAAGGATTATGGTGTGGCCATCCCCCTGGGGGATGATTTCTCACTTTCCCTTTCTTTCTTCTCTCTGTTTCTCTCCAGTGAGCCTATATGTCCTATAGAAAACAAACAAACAAAACAATAACTACACGCAGGCCAGGATTGCAACCGCACCTGGCCACGCAGGATCCAGCCTTCTATGCCCTGCATTTAACTGCTGTGCGACAGGGCTGGTCCTTGACATAAGCTCTTGACACACACTCGGTATATGTTAAATACCACATTGGTGTAATAGTTAAGCATATTAAGTACTTCATTAGACTCACTTAAAATGAAATGGGGCCAAGAGCTTAGCAACAATGGAATGTAACCTGTTGAGGGATTGTTTTGCAAATTGAATAGAGAATATGCTTGGACTTGGTCACCTGTGAGATGGTAGGAGAGGGTGGCATAGTCCAGCAATCACACTCCACGTGTGGGTTATAATGCAAATACATTGCACCCTACAAAAGTGACCAAAAGTAGCAAATGAAAATTGACCTAGGATTCCATCAGCGACTCCCCTCCACACAGACACATTCAGGGTTCTGTTTACTACGCTGGTGCAAGTGCTCAACTGGCTTGGTTCAACCCTGTGCCTGCACACTGCTGGTGCACACAGAGCCATGCCCCCAGCACGGATCACGGCGTTTCACATTCTGCATTAACTTGCTCACGTGCTCATGCTTGCTAGACGCTGGGCCTGATCTTAGCCATCTCTTAAGGTGGCTCCTATATTGCCAGCTTCATGCGTTTCTGAGCTTCCAGTAACTGTAGATCAAAGGCTGTTAGAGGCAGCCCCCTGACACATTTTGCAGACAAGCAGGCAGAGCTCCAGAGCTGTGACCAGTGACCTGTGTCCAATGCCTCCCAGAGGACAGCGGAGCAGGACTGGAATCCAGGGCTTTGCAAGCTTCATACTTCGCTCGTTCTTTCTGCTTCCCCTGGCCTCAAGAGCTGGGCTTGGAGGACAGTAGTGAAGATAACGGTGTAATGGGTTTTCTTCCACGGGCACAAACTCCCGGCCCGGTGAGCACGTAGTTCTGCGGTTTACAGCAGAGGTTGGCGAGTCCCCGGGAACATATCTCGAGCAGCTGGAATCCTCTGAGTTTTACTCCTACTCTCTCACAATGTCTGGTTATGCTGTGTGAAAGCAAACCGGTAACTATGGCATGGCAGCCTGCAATGACTCCCAGCAGCACGCACTCATTCAGCTCACGAGGTCATTGACCCCTCACAGTGCCAGAAACCAGGCTGGCTGCTGGGACGGGACGCAGGGACTGGTGTCCTGGCCAGAGAAGTCAACTGACCTCCAATCAACCTGCCAGGGAACAGTGCTACGAAAGCTCATGGGGGCACTTTCCCCAGGCTGGGGGTCCAGGGAGACTTGTCGAAGGGAGGGCTTTACTCACAGGGATCTGACGGTGTAAGGAAACCAGTCATGGATTAGGGCTAGGAGTTATTCTTCCATATTTACTACCTTATTTACTTCACGTGATAATTCTCCAGAGGCGGGCAGAGCAGCACTGATTTCACTGTTTTGTTTTTTGTTTTTTGCTAGAGGGTGTGTGTGCTTGCCTGAGACAGGAAGGAGAGGGAGGGAGAGAGAGAGAGAAAAAGCGTCCCCCCTAAGGAAGGTGGCCAGGCCTCAACGCCTTCTCTTCCACTCTCCTCTCAGGATTTTAGGCGTGTGAACATCCCAAACCGCTGATCTGGGACTCGAACTGCACAGTTGGCCATGTGGGATCCAGTCGCCTTAACCTCCATGCCACCTGCTGGCCCACTTTTCTTTTTGTTCGGACAGGGTAAACAGAAGGATAAGCAGAAGGCTGGCCTGTGTTGGAGTTTGTATAAACTATAAAAAACTATGTGGGAATAGTTCAACCTTTTTAAACTTTTTCTTTAATGTTTATAAGAGAAATACATTTTCATTGTAGAAACTTTGGAAAGGGACAGCTTCTGGCCTAGTAGTTAAGAGAGCCAGATCCCACACAGCAACTGAGTCATTTTAGTCCTGGACCCTGCAGCTTGAAAAACTTATGTGTGCATGTATGTGCATGCCCACATCCCGACAGGATGGAGTAATGGAGGAGGAGGGATTGTGGTATGGCCGTGCCCCATGGTGGGTGCTTTCTCACTTTCTCTTTCTCAGTCTCTGTCTCTCTCTGCTGAATGCATGCACCCTCTGGTGAAATGACAAAAAAAGAAATAAAAAAGGAAAGGGAGTTGGGTGGTGGTGTGGAAGTAAAACAGGACCTCATGATGTGTCTGGAGACCTCCCGGAGTACTCTGGGCACATACATGTGTGCCCATGATCCAGGGCTGGCTGAAGCTGGGGTGGATAGTGATGTGAGGACCCTGTCAGGGGTGCTGTCTTTTCACTCTGTCTCTCTAGGTCACAGAAGAAATATACCCCGATTTTTTAAAAAGTAAAAATGGAAGAAAATAAATCGGAACTGTGCCTATCTCTCCTGCCAGTGTCCACTTTCATCTAAGGTGGGTGACCCGGGACTCCACCCATCACGGCCATGCCTCCACAGTCCCCACTGTGGTCTGCGTTATTTACACAGATGCAAAGCCTCTGGTGACATAGATGGTAGAAGAAATGGAAGAAAAAAAGACTGTATAATGCCAAAACGGCTCTCTCCCTACTTCCACTGTTCTACTTCATGCTGTGTAGACCTGCCACTAAGCATTTTCCAGAGCTGAGAGAGCCAGAGACAGAGAGAAATGATGGTCAAATTACGGCACTGTACCGTTCACGTCCAAGAGACCGGTGCTGCTCGGATGCGCTGACTACTTTTCATATGATTTTCCCTTTTCATCTTGTAAAATACTGTGAATTTACTGCCGGGCCTGTGTACTGCTACTCTCCGAAAGAGAAAATTACTTCTTTTAGAGGATCTGCTTGCACAAGCGTAAAATCCTTGCAGCTCTCTGAGCAGCAAGAGAACCCCATCAGGCTCGATGTGCTGATCTGGCTCTTTGGAGTTACCTGTTCCAGACGACTTTGGGCAGGGTTTTCCCAGCATGTCACTGTCTCCATGCTTTTTGTCCATTCACATCACCAAGTGTCTTACTGAGTTCCTCCTAAAGCAAGTGTCCGCAGTGGAGGGCGTGAGGGACATGGACTACTGGGGCAGGTCTTTGCTTCGTAGAGAAAACCCACTGGGGAGAGAGCGAAGCACCAACCGATTGTCTGGGAGAACGTTCGGAGCAGAGAATAGCCAGTGCAAAGACCCTGAGGAGAACTGAGCAAAAAGGCCGCAGGGCTGGCAGGAGAGAATGATGAAGTGGGTGGGAGTGAGGTCTTCGAAGTCTGGAGGGTCAGAAATTGCCTTCTGTGAGGAGAAGCCATTGGGAAGCTTTGACAAAGCAATGACAGCGCCTGCATTTTGTTTGCTTCTGTTTCTGCACGCCTCTATCCGTGAGGAGGCTGCCGGGGGCTAAGAGCAGAACGAGGAGACTGGGTAGGAACCACCTCAGACATGTAGACGAGGAGAAGATGGTGACTCTAGGTGACTTGGACTAGGGCGGTGGCATGAAGGTCACGGAGGTGTGCGGAAGTCAGAAGTCACAGAGCCCAGATAACTTGTCTCCTAACACCATTATACTGTTTCAGGCTATTATTATTTTTCAAAGAATGATTTATTTCATTTTATTATCATTATTTTAATTTGTTATAGGGCACATGTTCATACTAGAGAGAGAGAGAGAGAGAGAGAGAGAGAGAGAGAGAGAGAGAGAGAGAAAGTGAGAAAACAAGCTGCCAGGTCTGGGACTCGAACTGTGGCCCACATGTAGGAGTCTAGCACCTTAACCACCATGCCACCTGGTGGCCTCTGCTCCATATTATTAACAAACACCTCCAATGTGCCCTTTCGTATGGATTGCTGAATGTATGACTGAAGGAAACACCCTTACCCCTAGAATCACACTCAAATTTGAGATTCAGAAACTTGCTCTAGGCCCAAGGGTCTCTGAGAGGCCATGTTGATTGCTTCAGTTCCATCCGGAACTCTTCCCTTCCACCTAGAACTTTTAGGGGTCCCAAGAGATATGCTTCATGATCCCTAAATAAAATGACTTCTGGCTAGAGAGGCAAATCAAGGCCCCAATCAAAGTCCCTTGTTCACAGGCACTCTTTAGAGGAACCAGTAACGGGACCCTCTAGTGTTTCTGGAAACATTCTCTGCCTCCCCTGCATCTAAAGACCATCATGACAGTTCATCTTAACGTTACAACATAAAAACCGTGTGTCTGTGTAAGTGGTTCTCAACCCTGGCTGCAGAGCGGAAGTCTCTGGGGAGCCTCTCAAACCTGCCAGTGCTCAGGCCGCACCCAGACGGCTTCCAGCAGGCTCTCTGGCATGAGGCCTGGCATTGCAGCTGTTCAAAGCTCCCAGGTGATTCCATGCATCAGGTGGAGAAGCCCTGCTCTACGTGAGGTGAGTCATTTTCTGCCCTTCATGGCAGGACATGAGTAATCCCAGGAACAGCTACAGCTGATGACACAGGGCCTGCCTTTTCCACGGAGTTCTGACCCTCTCACCCCACAACACACACCTTTTAAACACCTGAGAGGGTTACTTGGAAAATGTATGCTAAGAATATAGGGATCGTGTTAGGCTTAGGAGTGGGCAGCCCCTAAAGGCTCGGCCCTCTACTACACCTGCCTTGGTCTCCCCTTTCTTTCTTCCTCTCTCCCCCATACTTTCTCCTCTCCTTGCTCTGGTTGCCCCCACCCCGTAACTCTCTTTCAACAGGCCTCCCCAGCATTCATCCTTGGCCATTCACCCTGGATTCTCCAGCCTGCAGAGGTCAGCTCTTAGGAGAAGGTCTGGTAAAAAGTGGAACTTGTGGATAGACCATAGCACTTATGGATATTTTGCTGTTTTGGAAAACAGTTTGGCAGTTCTTCCAAAGGTGAAACGTGTCGTTATCACATGGCCCGGCCATCCCAGTCCTAGACCTACTTCCAAGATAAATGAGAATGTACATTCAGGGCCAGCAGGGGGTGTGACGATTCAGGTGCTGAGTTCCCACGTCGCTGACAGTGGTTGATTCCCCGACCTGGCGGCTTGAAAATCACAGCAAAAAAATAAATAAGTAGGTTTTTTAAAAAAATGTGTATTTAGGGTCTGGCCCAAGGTCTAGTGGTTAAGGAAACAAGATCCCACAGTCTAACCATGGTTCAAATCCCAGCCCTAGCAGCTTGGAAAACATTCCAGGTGTGTGTGTGTGTGTGTGTGTGTGTGTGTGTGTGTGCGCGCGCGCGCACGCGCACGCATGCCCAAATCCTGACAGTATGGAGAAGTGAGAAGAAATTACAGCATGACCACTCCCCATTGTGGAGTGCTTGCTCCACCTCCCTCTCTCTCTCTGTTTCTCTATCTCTGGTGAGTACATGCACCCTCTAGCAATTTAGAAACAGTACATCCACACAGAAATGTGTACATCAATGTGCACGGCAGCATTATTTGTAACAGCTAACACGTGGGAACAATCCAGACGTCCCTCAACTAATGAACGGAAAACCGAGATTGGTGTATCCATGCAATGGCGCATTTTTCATTCCTAAAAAGGAACGGGGTACCGACACCTGCTGGGACTTGATAAATCTTGAAAACGCCAAATGAAAGTCGTCAGTCATAAAAGCCCACATGCTGTATGATTCCATTTACATGAAATGACCAAGAGAGACAAATCTATAGAGACAGAAGTTACTGGGACCAGCAGATGGTGTAGTGGCTACGTCGCTGGACTCCCGCATAGTCGACCGCGGTTCAAGTCCCGGACCTGGTGGTTTAAAACTCACGTTGGACACACATGTGTGCATGCCCAAGATCCCGGGAGGAGAATGGAGAAGGGATTGTGGTATGACCATCCCCTCTGGGGGTGACTTCTCACTTTCTCTCTGTCTCTCCAGCAAATGCACGTGCCCTATAGCAAAAATTTCTCTCAAAAAAAAAAGAGAGAGAGAAAGATAGACAGACAGAAAGTTAGTGATTGCCAAGGGACAGGGGAATGGCTATTAACATGTATGGCTCTTTTGGGGTGACAAAAAATTCTAAAATTGATTGCACTGACAGTTGTACAACTCTGCAAATCACTAAAAACCATTGACTCTGAGGGGACTTCAAAAACTTTGTGGAAAAGTAGAATTGAAGTATTAGTTTATTTTGAAGTAAAAAAATTAAAATCCATCTAAAGGGTTCTTACACTATTCACTTTCCAAGAGCTTTGTTTATTTAGTTTTAAAATTGATTGTAGGGACCAGCAGTTAGCGTAATGGCTATGTCGCTGGACTCCCATGTAGTCGACCGTGGTTCGCGTCCTGGACCCGGTGGCTTAAACTCACGCTGGGCGTGTGTGCGTGCGTGCCCAAGATCCCGAGAGGAGAATGGACGAGAAGGGATTGCAGCGTGGCCATCCCCCCTAGGGGGTGATTTCTCGCTTTCTGTCTCTGTCTGTCTGGCGAGTGCACGCGCCCTATAGCAAAAACCTCTCAAAAAAAAAAAAAAAAAAAAAAAAAAACCATTGACTGTAGGGCACATGTACTTACTGGAGAGAGACGGAAAGGAAAAGTAAGAATGCACCCTACCAGGAGGGATGGCCATGCTTCAATCCCTTCTCTTCCACGCTCCTCTCAGGATTTGGGGCATGCACACACGTGTCTGGCCTGTTTTTCAGGCTGCCTGGTCCAGGATTTGAACTTGCATTTGGCCACGTGGGATTCAGCTGCCTTAACCACCATGCTACTGATTGGCCCTTCCATGAAGTTATTGAAGGTCCTCTTCATACATTTTAAATGAGCTCATTGTTATGTGCATGACATCTTGGTAAAGTTATTAAAAACGAAAGTAAAACATGTTCTTCAACAGCAGAAACTATGACTGCCGAAATGATTATACCGACAACAAAATCACGTAGATGCTGAGTGGGATCATAGAACGTTGCAGTCACAGCCGTGTGCGCACGACAGAGAGGACCAGCAGCTCTGCAAGGATTTTCCTTAGCTATGAAGAGTGCGATGTACTGCTGGTATCTTAGCAGTTCCTTGCAGTATTCCCTTTTAATTCAGTAGTGAGTCATCCTTCTCCATAATGAATAGTTTTCTGCCCTTGTCTCACTGTTTTCACGGCCTCTACCTCTAGGCCTTGTAGAACTTCTAGTCCTTCTGTGGAGTGGATCAGGGTTTTGTGTTCTGAAGGACCCTGCTTCCCCATACAGGGCTGGCTCCAGCTCTGGGCGATGTCCCCACTCCATGTCTACCCAGCCCTGTTTACTTAGCCCACTCTGGGGCCACAGCGGGCTTCATGGGTGCCTCTGTCAGTTCAAAGAAAACCCCACAGCTTTGCAGGATTTGTCTTTCTTCCCTGGGCCATTCTTTTCCAGGTAGGCTCCCCAGAATCAGGTTGCTTCACATCGCTCCAGGAGCTCCCCGCCCTGTGCTGGTCACTCCTCCCAAGAAGGCTCCTAGAACTGAGAGGTTGGCAAACAGCCCTCAGTCCTGGCAGTGGTTCCTCTTTGCCAAACTCCCCATGGGCATGCCTCCAACCCATCGGAGAGGTTTAGAACAACCAGCTCCTCTTCTAAGCACCTGCCACAGCTGACCTCAGAGAGGCCCCCCATGGCCCTTCCCCTTCCAGGCCCTTCCTTGGTCATCATCTCCATTTACAAAGTGCAAATGCAGTCACCGCAGGTGAAGCAGTTTCCCACGGTCTCACACACCTCGGAGAGCCGAGAGCGAGGATGAAACCCTGAGCGGGCCGGCCCGGAGCACACCCTTCAACCCTGTGCCTCCCGTGCATTGCATGTACCAGGCGCCAGGCACTGCTTGGAGTGTTTTACGTGTTCAGGGTCTTCCAAACTCATGGAAAGATAGACTTAAGGTACAAGTTTATTCTGGCGAAATCCATGTGGAATTTTTCATAATATGTATGTTCCGTGAACTTTCTGAAGATCCCATGTGTCTCCTCACACTCCCCCCAGAATTCCCATCTGCAACAGCAACATGTAGATGACGGACCTTCTCAGAAAACCAAGCCCCTAGTGCTTGGGATCTGGGAATCCATCAGTCACTAAAACAGACAAAAATCCGTGCCCTAAGAGAGCTTACCTTCTCACGAGATGAGATGGAAGATAAATGCAGCAACTAAGTTGTATGGAATGTTAGGTCTTAAGTGCTATTTTTTAAAAAGGAGAACCGGCCAGTTGTATGGTGGTTAAGGTGGCTAGATCACACACAGCTGATCATGCGGTTCAAGTCCCAGACCCGGTGGCTTGAAAAACACGCTGGGTATGTGTGCCCAGAATCCTGAGAGAAGGGATTGCAGCACAGCCACCCCTCTGGGGATGCTTTCTCTTTTTCTGTCTCCGGCAAGTGCGCTTGCCCTATGGCAAATTTTAAAGAGTGAGGGGTGGGGGTGTCAGAGCATGCGGAGGTAGGCTACAATTTTTGAGAGCACAGGGTGAGTCTTGTGGAGAAGGTGACATTTGCTAAAGGACCTGGGAAGATGGGGGCGGGGGGGATTCCAGGTGGAGGGAGCAGCCAGGGCTGAAGTCTGAAGCAGGGGTGGAGGGTGGCCGGGGCTGGAAGGGCCTGAGAGATGGGGTGAGAAGTGGAAGGTAAGATAAGGAAAGGGAGAGGGCAAAGCCGGTCACAGCGTCCCAACTGCCCCTGTGGGAGCTGGAAGCCACTGCAGAGGCTTCGGCCAGCACAGAACCCTCTGGCTCCTCATGGACGATAAGCCGCATCAGCCAAATCAACAGAGAGCTGCCTTTCCGTCAGTAATTCCAGCCCAAGGCGGGGAGGGGTAGCAGAGCAGTTGTGAAGCTTCCTCTTGTATCTTTTCTTTCTGTCCCTGGACACCCTCTGGTGGAGGGAAAAGGCCACTCAAAGGAAGAAGGGGGCAGAAAAGGGATTTGCATACTGCTCAGACTGGAAAAACCACCCTGGGACCCTGAAATGGCACTAAATCTGCATCTTTTCCCCTGCCCCTTTCTTAGATCCTCTTTTGAGTGTCTAATTAGTTTTTTTTTAATCCCCCATGGTGCTGTGCACACAGCTATTCCATAAATGTAAATGAATGAATGAATGAAATGTCGAATGAATGAATAAATGCATGGGAGCACTTCTTACATTAGGGGAGAGGGCATTGGTTTATGACCATCAGTGACGGGTATAATACGTGTGCTTCTTGACTAACCCATTAAAGTTCAGGATACTTTCTAGAACCTTCCCTACTTTGACTGCAGTTTCCTGACCCAGGTGAGGTCTGATCAAATCAAATCACAGCATGGTCAATGTATAATATAATATGTAGTATAGCAACAGAGTGAAGGTGTTTTCAAAATCATATCCCTGGTAAGGCATGGTAGTTCAAATTAATGTGAATGTATACTTTTATTGCAAAAATTCAGGGAGGAGCGTACTTGATTTAAACAGTATCTGTTCACACTAGTACATAAATTAGCTATTTATTAAACTTCCTCTGTTGGCATCAGTCTCTGGAGTTGCACGCTTTGTTTATCTTTGAAGTTACTCTATGCAAACTAGGAGGAAATTTTATATTCAGAAAATTACAGAAGCATGTTTCTAATACAGTGTGTATATCTCACCTATGTATATACTCATCTTCCGGCACATATGTGCCCATAGGAAATAGAAATGCATTCTCCTGGCAAATTACCAGTGTGTTTAAAGTTGATTGACACATGCTTTCACTTAATGAAGGTAATTACAAAGAATAACAATTCCAAACAGCTCTGTTCAGTGTAACCACCTTGTTCTGCCACGGAGATTACATCGAGAGCTGTCAGAGATGCAGTTTTGCCACCAATCACACGTAAGCACATTCGTAAGACAAGAAACAGATTAATAAGCATCAACACTTTCCTCTAAACACTTGTTGAAAAGAATACAAGCTGCTGGCACTGAAGGAAATGAGACAACAGTGGAAGCTTTCTCTACGTAGCCTCCAAAAAAATAACCCTGCCGGGCTCCCAGGATGCAGGAAAAACAAAGGTGCATGCGAGGGCTCCTGCAAGGGCTGCTCTCAGAGGAAGACAAAATGACCCGATCTGCTTTTACTAGCGCTGCTTCGCCTAATAGACCGGGCACACAGAGCTGCTTTTACTAAAGAGCTCTACCGAATCCTTGCATTAAGTCATGCACCAAGCAGGTCAGCGTGTCCTCCAGGTAGTTAGTGCTTGTTAAGTACCTACTGTCTACTAAAGACTAGTCTACCTACAAACCAGGTGGCATTGGGCTGATGGCTCATAGCTTTAGCTGTCGATTGTTCCAGGGCCTTGTTTGGAAAACCTGTGTACATATGGAAAATGTCTGTGATTACAGTTAAACTGTGAGGTGGGTGTAAGTCCTAACTTCAAACACTGGGATTATAAAATAGGTCTCCACTATATTTAGCTTTATTCTGCTGAACATGTTGGATAAATTAATATTGTGCCTAAAATACCAAAGCATGGATTTTCCACTTGACTTTTCACTACCATGAGTAAATAGTGGTTAAAAAAAAAAAAAAAAAAAAAAAAAACGGATAGGCAATGGGCATTGAAACACTCAAATTGTATATAACATGCACTTTGTTACTATATCATAATTGTGGGACCTTTTGTTCTAAAGCTGGTTAGGATTTAGGGTCATGTTTTTTATAGCAAGGGGGCATAGAATTATAGCCAGTCAGTCATATGATCTCAGCCCAGTCATTAATGTAACGTGACTGTGTTTGCTTTTGTGTGACACGAGGCATTACGAGACGTGGCTGACATGTCAGGGAATGGCAACATAAATAAACAGGAGAAGTCTGAGAGAAAGCTCTCGACTCACGTTTTCAGGAATCCATATTTTACATTTAAAAACACAAAAACCACTTTTATTCCATGTTTAGAAGTGGAAAAATATATATATATATTTAAAAATTAACTTTTTCTGGGACCTGCAGTTAGCGTAATGGTTATGTCACTAAACTCCCATGTAGTCGACCGTGGTTTGAGTCCCAGACTCGGTGGCTTAAATTCACGCTGGGCGCGTGTGTGTGCGTGCCCAAGATCCCGAAAGGAGAATGGAGGAGAAGGGATTGCAGCGTGGTTATCCCTGAGGGGGTGATTTCTCACTTTCTGTCTCTCTGTCTCTGTTTTTCTGGCAAGCACATGTGCCCTACAGCAAAAACCTCTCCAAAAAAAAAAAAAAATTAACTTTCTCCCATGGAAAATACATTTCTATAATCCCATTTTCATAAGGCAGTAGGTTTATGGGTCTCCCAACACCACTCTGAAGGATTATAACTAGTTTGGGGTAGGACAACCTTGGCAGAACTGCAGAGGCTTGAGGGACGTTTAGCAATGTCCCATTTTAATAGCATGAAATTGAACTGACATGACTGACCATGGTTCAAATCCCGGACCTGGCGGATTGAAAATCATGCTGGGTGTGTGGGGGCGTGCATGCCCAAAGTCCTGGGAGGAAAATGGAGGAGAAGGGATTGTGACATAGCTATCCCCCCAGGGTTTGATTTCTCACTTTCTCTCTCTTTGCCTCTCTCTCTCTCTTGTAAGATCATGCACCCTGTGGCAAAATCCTAAAAAAATCAAAAAGTTTTGGTATCTCGGTTTGGATCATATCTCTGGCACTTCTATATGAAGGATCATAAACGCTAAACTTTGCTAAGTGCTCACTGCATTACCCCCATTATTTACATGGAGACGACATATTAAGACATATTTAGGTGCAATAAAAACAAACAATGCTCGATAGTCTCATTCTGTTTCCGACTCTCAGGGTACGGCTTACTCAGAATTAGCAAACTCTGCATTTCAGGACACAGCCTTCGAAACAAGACTGACCGAGGCAATTGCCCGATCAGAAAAGCCAGTTTCCACAATCGGAATACTGACTGTACAGAGCACAAGAGCTGCAAGAGACCCTACAGGCTATGAAGCATTAGCCATCTCTTTCATAAAGAAAAGCATCTTGGTACACTGTGGTAGAAAGCACACCACGTGAGGACTCCAAAGAACCGGGTCCCAGTCCCGTTTCTGGTTCTGTCATCTCTAACCTCCGTGAGCCGCAGCCTCTCCATCTGTAAACTGGGAATGGCGATACCTGCTGGGCCAGCATAATGCACACGCTGTGAGCTGCGGGGCTTTAGTGGCCTCAGCGCCCCGTACCACCCTGTATTGGACATGGGTGAACTGGGGCCTCTGTACATGTCGTTTGCCATTGGTTTCTTTCTCAGCCCACCTAAAACATCCTTCAGAAGGTGACAGGTGACCCCTCTAAGATGCTGAAAAAGACTGCCACTGAGTCCCTGTGCTGGCTCACAGTGACAGCAAGCTGAGTGCTATGTGGTGGGTCACCTTATTTCACGTGAAGATGACGTCACTGCAGTGAACAAGGTTAACCGGATACCAAGTCATGCTTAGCAGTTCACTTCTGTGTGGAGCCTCCGAAGCATACCTGTCAGTTGCCTTTATGAAACATTTCAGAGCAGCAAAGGACAACCTTCACTCGCTGTCCAGCACGTGGCTGGCTCCCGCTCTCTCTCCAAAGTTAGTACTAATGCTCCCCTTCACTCCTGGAAAAGGCGGAGACAGGACATCGCAAAGGTAATTTTTTTTTTAATTTACTAGAGGGTGCATGCCCTCACTGGAGAGGGACAGAAAACGAAAGCAAGAGAGAGAGAAAGTGAGAAAGCCCTTCCATGGGAAATAGTCACATACAATCCCTCTTCTCCATTTCTCCTCTGGGATTTTGGGCACAGGTGGAAATTCACCCAGCATGTTTCTCAAGCTGCTAGGTCTGGGATTTGAACCATGCAGTCAGGCATGTGGGACCCATCCACCTTAACCACCATGCCGCCAGCCAGTCTGCAAAGGTGATATTCTAACCACTACAACTACATGCGCCTGACTGGACTCTCAGAGCCAGCTGCCTCTTGATGTGTGAGCAAATTATTTACGGAAATTCCACAGGAAAGAAGGTGCTTGGGCTGCTGGGAGCACGATGGGACTGCAAGAGCCAAGAGGCACAGCAGTGACAGCCAGGGACGGGAGCTGCCCCGGTCTGTCCCCTGCTATCACAATATTCATCAGTCCCTGTCCCAGCAGGGCCCAACCGGCCTCACTCCATTTCTCAGATTTTGACTCAGATGGTCAGCCTGCAGTCTCCTGAAAGCCTGCCCCGAGAAGGACACGCCGTAGGTATGCTTCAGAATTGCTTTATTAAAAATACTTAAACTGGGACCAGCAGTTAGCGTAATGGCTATGTCGCTGGACTCCCACGTAGTTGACTGCAGTTCGCGTCCCGGACCCAGTGGCTTAAACTCATGCCGGGCGCGTGTGCATGCGTGCCCAAGATCCGGAGAGGAGAATGGAGGAGAAGGGATTGCGGTGTGACCATCCCCCCTGGGGGGTGATTTCTCGCTTTCTGTCTCGCTGTCTCTCTCTGTCTGTCTGGAGAGCACACGCGCCCTATAGCGAAAACCTCTAAAAAAAAAAAAATACTTAAACTGTCAAGTCCTGCAGGTGGCGTGGTGGCTAAGGCACTGGACTCCCACATGGCCAAGTGCAGTTCAGGTCTTGGACTTGCCAGCTGAAACTCACGCCGGGTGCATGTGCGTGTGTGCCCCAAATCCCAGGAGGAGACTAGAGGAGAAGGGATTGTGGCATGGTCATTCCCCCTAGGGGGTGATTTCTCACTTTCCCTCTCACTGTTTCTCTCCTCTGTGGTGAGCACAGCCGTTTTGATGATGAAAACCTTAAAAAAAAATAAATAAATTGTCAATGGGAAAATTTAAGGAAAGGAAAATACAAAGTTGGCAGACTTTCCCCAGGTTCCTCTCCCACAGAAGATCTTTACTGGTTCATAAGGCATTTACACGAGGTCTTTGAACTTGAAACTTTCTTAACTTGATCAGAGCGGGGAAATGCACGCATTTTTTAAGCTAAAAAAAAAAAAAGACTGAATGCCAGACAGTGGCGCAGCAGTGACTTAACTGAACCTCCCAGGACAGTCCTGGGTTCCTGTCCTGGGATTCCCTGGGCATGCCAGGTACATGTGTGTACTTGTAATATGGATGGCCTCCCTCGGGCTGGATCATGGCAAGAAGACCTTGTTGGGGGGTTTTGTGCTCCTCCCATAAAATAAATAAACATTACAAATGTTTCTAAAAAAGAAATTACACACCAGCAATGTATTGGGTTGTCATGACACATTTTTTCTATGCAAAAACAACCCAATATTCCCAAACTATAGCTATGAAAGCTCTTCGTCTACATCAAACCACTTATACAACTGAGGGGGAGAATGTGCTGTCTACACTGCCGCCACAGAGATAACGGCTTCTGATAGCACAGATTCACTTAGCATAGTCTCAAGGCATGACTGTAATGAAACAGCACACAGACTCGCTTCCCATGGGCAGCGTCACTAGCTGCCACGTGCTGCATTCCCAACCAGTCATCACACACGCTCTCAGCATTTCTGCCGTGCCTGAGCTCAGTGAGGGAGACCAGTCCTGAGAAGACATTCTCCCTGCCCCCAGATCGACCACATCGTGGTGGCGAGACTAGCACACATGGAAGAGAAACCGCTAGAAAGCAGCCCACCCTGGGCGTGAGCCAGCAATGCCCTAGGCAGAGAGGTGCTGATGGGGAGACCCAGGGAAGGCTCCAAGGCCTTCTGCGGAGACCTGCAGGACGGGGGGAGTCAGCCAGGCAGAAGGCCGAGAGGATCTGGAGGCAGCTCAGCTGCAGAGGCGCAGGAAACGTTCCCTCGGTCTAGCTGCTGAAATACTCAGTCAAGTGCGTATTTGTGCACTGGTGTCTCAACCTAACCTGCCAGAGTTTAAATAGAATTCAAAATGTTCTTTTCTTTTTTTTTTTAAAAAAAGAATGATTTATTATTTTTAAACTTATTTATTTTTAATCATATTTATTTTTTTCATTTTTTAAAATTTGCTATAGGGAACATAAGCTCATCAGCGAGAGACAGAAAGTGAGAAAACAAGCTGCCAGGTCAGGGACTCAAACTGTGGTCACCCATGTGTGCCTTCACCACCACACCACCTGCTGGCCCCAGATTCAGACATTTCTAGAGCAATAGCATCAGTTGCAATACGACATAGATTGGCCCTAGGGAAAAAGGTTAGATCCAGGGATGAATCTAACGAGAGAAAAGCAGAGTAGATCCTGTGTCCCCGCCTTCAACACTGCCCGAGTGACCTAGAGTGCCGCCATGACTTCAGGGCCTCATTCCCACCCAGTGGGCTGTGTCCTCCCAACCCTGCCTCCTCGGTGGCCACAAGACGACTCATGGTTTTTGAAACCAGACCAGTCTTACAACGTGCAGCTGTGTGACTTGCTCCCATCTCCCCGTCCACAGTAGCGCGAATACACAGAACAACGTAGCTGACGTGCCCGACAGCAGCAGGTGCTTCTCACCCTTCCAAGGGTTAGGAAATGAGAGCCAGTGAAGAGCACAATGCTTGCCTGGCTCAAATGCACCTGTTTCCACAAGGCTTTTAAAATGATTATTATTGTATTTTGCCACAGAGCATGTGTGCTAGCTGGAGAGAGACAGAGAGAAAGAGGGAGGATAGTGAGAAAACACCTTCCCCATGGGACACGGTCAGGCTGCAATCCCTTCTCCTCCATTTCTTCCTCCAGTCGAGATTTTGGGAATGCCCACACACGCTTCCCGGCGAGTTTCCAAAGACACCAGGTCTGGAACTTGAACCATGCAGTCAGCCACGTGGAACACAGCCACCTTGTCCTCAGTGTTACCTGCTGGCCCCACCCTTTTTTTTTCTCCTCCATTCTCCTCTCGGGATCTTGGGCATGCACGCACAGTGCCCGGCGTGAGTTTAAGCCACCGGGTCCGGGGCTCGAACCGCGGTCGACTACATGGGAGTCCAGCGACATAGCCATTATGCTAACTGCTGGTTCCCCCCATCCTTTTCTTAATACATCTCATAAAAAACTCAAATTAGGAGCCAGCTGGTGGTGTGGTGGTTAAGGGCACTGGACTCCCACATGACTGACCATGGTTCAAATCCCAGACCTGGTGGCTTACTTTCTCACTTTCCCTCTCTCTCTTACTCTCACTTTATCCCTCTCTGATCAAATTAAAATAAATAATAAAGTTAAATAAAATAATTCTTTAAAAAAAGAAACTCAAATTGGAGTTGTTATTTTATTATATGATAGCTTATTTTCTTATTTCTCAACTTGTAAGTGTACATGAGGTTCTAGGGTAATCCAAGATGGCGTTTGCTTGTCTTTCAGTCCTTTTCTCCTAGAGCAATTGTAGGCTACCAGGGAAGCCGGAGTGTCAGGCAGGGATGAATCTAACAAGAACTTAATAACTCAATCACAAAACTTGTGACTGCCCTACGTGGAGCCTGCTTTTACTGTCCTTTGAGTCATAAAAAATCCCAGCTCCCTGCTCCCAAGTGAATGGTTTATAGGCATTGATTTACACAAACACAAGTCTATTAAATATGAGCCCAAAAGATTTGGGGAATCCAGAGAACGAGGTGGGAGGGGAAGTGAGTCTCACACCAAGAGGCAAGAGGGCAGTTTCTCTCCAAGGGATGCCGGACTGGCCTTTGGCCACCGAAGGGCACTTTGCTGAAAAGCAGGGATGTGGACAAGGAGAAAGAGGAGTGTGAACGGCCATGCTTCCTTGCTTCGTAAGCAAATCTTTCTTAGTTACTAGGTTTTTCAATGCACGTGGCCATGTTTATATATCACACACAGTACTCAACAAGGGAAGCATTAAAATGCAAAACAGGGGCCAGGCAGGGGAGTGGCCGGGAGACGAGATGCTCTGAGAGGCAGACCGGCATGGAAAGGTCGCCGGTTCACATCCAGAGACCTTCCTGAGTATGTGGGGCACACAGCTGCCCATAATCTAGCCTGGGGGGGCTGGGAGGGGGTGGATCACGGTGGCAAGGCCCTGTCAGGGCTGCTATGTCTCTGTCTCTTTCTGTCTCACTCATGGAATAAATAAACAAAACAAATTTGCAAAATAGAGGCTCTACCCCACGTGCACGTGTGCCCATGATCCAATCTGGTGAAGGCTGGGACTGGATTACAGCTTCAAGATCCTGTCGGGGTTCTCTCTGTCTATCTCTCTATCTCTCTCACGGAAGGAATAATGTTTAAAAAGAATTTAAAGTAACATAATAAAATGCAAAATAACATTCCTCTGGTGAATTTTCCAGAAACAAAGAACAGAGATGCTTTTGATGAACAAAATAGATACCCCTGGAGATGGTTTCTTCTCATCCTTGGAGAGGAGGAGACGAGCGAGCAGAGATGAGGAGATATGGAAGGAGAAAGAGCCACGAGTCGGCACCGGGGCAGAGGGAGATGCTGTTCGCAACACCAGCACTTTTTGACAACTCCACGCTGTCCTCGGACAGCACAAACCTGCCTCTGGTCCCCGGGTCGGCAGCAGCCCCACTCTGCCAGCAGCCCCACTCTGCCAGCGTCGGCGTCGTAAACGTGTTTTATGGGCCACGTTCTCTGCTGCAACCTCATTGTCCCGGGCTGTGGCCATCTCCTGATGGAACAGAACAAAGACCAATGTCCGACCGGAGCGACGGCGAAATTGCCCACCTGACCCTCACCTCTCTGATGGCTTCACTTTCAGGAGCTTGCCTGGTCCGATAGGTTGGATCGAGAGCCCATTTTTGTAGCAACATTGATGCTCTTTCCCAACCTCACAGGGGAATTTTCCAATTACACACACAAAAATAAAACCCACAAACCTGCCAGCCGCGGGAGGAGGCTCCAGAGCTATGGCTGAAATCACCGAAAGCTGCTACGCATTACAGCTAAGATTTAGTGCGAAAGTTCAGACTGAGCGCTCGGAGAAGGTAGGGCCTGGGAGCTCTGGCGGGCTGGTTCCCGCCAGAGACAAAGCAGGGACAGCCTGGGTGACCGAACAGCCTCCTCACTGAGCCAGCACCTCCCCAGCACCACCTCCACCCGCTGTCCTCCTGCTACCGGCAGGGTTTTCCCCCACACCCCCTCTCTTCTCTCCACTCTGAGAGCAGGTTTCTGTTTGCACCTCCCTGGCTGGCCCTCTCAGAGTCGCTGTGCAATGATTTCTCAGCCGACGGCATCTCTTTCAGGGCCCAAATTCTACCCACCCAAGCTAAGCGAGTTAAATATTCTGGACTATGTCAATTTATTAAGAATGAGAAAGGGACTAGCAGTTGGTATAATGGCTACGTCGCTGGACTCCCATGTAGTCAACCGCGGTTCAAGTCCTGGACCCAGTGGCTTAAATTCACGCCAGGCGTGTGTGTGTGTGTGTGTGTGTGTGTGTGTGCCTAAGATCCCTAAAAGAGAATGGAGAAGGGATTGCACCGTGGCCATCCCCCCGGGAACTGATTTCTCACTTTCTGTCTCTCTGTCTTTCTAGCGAGTGCATGCACCCTATAGCAAAAAACTCTCCAAAAAAAGAAAAGAAAAAAGAATGATAAAAAGCATGATGACATATTTTACCTCAATGAGATCACAGCACCACAGAGGTATCTGCATGCCCACATTTATCATGGCATTAGTCACAATAGCTAAGCTGTGGCACCAACCTTAGAGCGCATCAGCAGATGAGTCATTAAAGAAGGACTGGGTATACACACAGTGGAATACGATGCAGCCATCAAAAAGGACAGCCTGTCAGTGGGAGAGCATGGATGAGCCTGGAGGACGTGGTAAGTGAAATAAGCCAGACCCAGAGAGACAAATACTGCATGATCTCACTACCACAGTGAGTCTCTGAGAAGCTGATCTCATAGAAGCAGAGTCCAGAATAGGGGCTTCCAGGGTCTGGAGAGGGAGAGGCTGATTAGTGGGTACGAAGCTGAACTGAGACAGGAGGAACAGTTCTGCTGAAAGCACTAGAGCAGAGAATGGCTTTTCCTTTTCCTTTTTCTTTATTTTTTCTCTTTAGATTTCTGCCACAGGGTGTGTGTACTCACTGGAGAAAGACAGACAGACAGACAGACAGAGAGAGAGAGAGAGAGAGAGGAAAACCGAGAAATCAGCCCCTGGGGTGACATCCCTGCCACGATTCTTTCTCCTCCAGGATTTGGGGCACACACACACTCCTAGTGTGGTTTTCAAGCTGCCAGGCTGGGGACTCAAACACTGGAATTGGTCACGTGGGATCTAGCCACCTTAACCACCACGCTACCTGCTGGTCCTAGAGGGGAGAATTTTTTTAATTGTCAAAGGGTACATGCATTCACCAGAGAAAGAGAAACAGAGAGCGAGAACCCCCCAGATGGGCATGGCCACGCTGCAAACCCTGCTCCTCCGTTTCTCCATCTTGTCAGGATTTGGGTCGTACACATATACGCTCCTGGGGTGTTTTCAATCTGCCAGACCCAGGATTCTTTTCATTACTTTTTGGAGAGGTTTTTGTTATAGGGCACGTGCGCTCGCCAGAGAGAGAGAGACAGAGAGATAGAAAGCGAGAAATCACACCCCTTGGGGATGGCCACGCCGCAATCCCTTCTCCTCCATTCTCCTCTCGGGATCTTGGGCACACACACACTCGAACCGCGGTCGACTACATGGGAGTCCAGCGACATAGCCATTACGCCAACTGCTGGTCCCCTCAGACCCAGGATTCTAACGGCAGTCAGTCCTGTTGGGATCCAGCTCCTTTAACCACGAGGCTACGGGGTCAGCCCTAGAGGAGTGTGCTGAATGTCCTCACCACGAAAAGCTGAGCTATGTCTGAAATGGTGCCATGTCCTCCCCGGCTCAGGCGCACCCCGTGGAGGGCAGAGGGAATCGGAGGTCAATGTCACTGAGGCTGAGACAGTGAAGACGAGGCTGGAAGAGCGGAGGCTGGGGGTGGAGGGGGAGCTGCGGGTCACCGTGGCAACCTTGTTAGTTGTCAGAGCAGGGGAAGCCACGGGAAGTGTTAAGCCTTTGTGCCTGAGGAAGCTGACAGGGAGAATTTCATCAGAGCCTGCGGGGTGTGGGGTATGCGTCAGACAGTCCCCAGGAAAGGCAGACGCCGATGCTCTACCACCTGACCCAGAAAGACCTCCTCAATGCCATCGTTTATTCTTGCTTGGGGTGGTGGATCAAGATCTTTTAAAAATTATTATTATTCAGACCAGCAGATGGCATAATAGTTAAGTCTCACATGGCTGATTGCCAGTTCGAGTCCTGGACCTGGCGGCTTGAAACTCACACCAGGCATGTGTGTATGCGTTCCCAAGATCCCAAGAGGAGAATGGAGGAAAAAGGGTTATGGTATGGTCATCCCCCTGGGGGGGGTGATTTCTCACTTTCCCTCTCACTGTCTCTGTCTCTATCTCTCTCTCTCTCCAGCAACCACATGCACCCTAAGGCAAACCCTTTCAAAAAATAATGATAATAGGGATAAGCAGTTGGTATAATGGCTATGTCGCTGGACTCCCATGTAGTTGACCGCAGTTCGAGTCTCAGACCTGGTGGCTTAAACTCACAGTGGGTGCATGTGTGCCCAAGATCCCAAGAGGAGAATGAAGAAGAAGGGATTGCGGCGTGGCCATCTCCCCTGAGGGGTGATTTCTCACTCTCTGTCTCTCTGTCTCTCTCTGTCTTTCTGGTGAGCACACACACCCTATAGCAAAAACCTCTCCAAAAGAAAATAATAATGATAATAATGATAAATTAAATACGTCTTTTAAAAAATAAAATAATAAGGGACCAGCAGGTGGCATGGTGGTGAAGGCGCTGGATACTCCCACATGGCCAACCATAGTTCAAGTCCCAGACCTGATGGCTTGCTTTCTCACTTTCCCTCTCTCTCAATCTCTGTGTCTCTCTCTGGTCAAATTAAAATAAAATGAATGAATAAATAAAATAATTAAGAAAATAAAAATCAGCTAGAAACATTTAGTAGACAAAAACTGTAAAGTTCTTTTTGTATACATCATGATAGGGGCTTAAAAATCAGCTAGCGTCTTGAATGAATACAGAAATTGAGTTTATTTCGGGAAGGAGTGGTAGAGTGTTAACAAGGAGTTAGTAAGGGTTGTCCTCTACACAGAAACGCCTGATGGGGCCAATGTACTTATGTAATAAAGCCTAGTGTTCAAAGAGAACTATAATGTGACATTTAAGGAAGACGAGGGCTCACTTTTAAATTGAGTTTGGAGTCAGATAAACCAATGTTCGAATCTGAAATCTGCTACTTACTAACTCCATGACCCGGGACCCGCTAAACCTCGCATTGCCTGACCTGGATCCCTCCCCTGTAAATGATTCAATAATTATAACGACAGTGCCTTCCTCACCTGGCCAGAGGATTAGATGAAATAGTACAAGCCCTTAGAACAGTGCTTGACACACAGTCGCTTTAAATGACATCTTAATGATCTAAATTGTTACTATTATTCATTTTTCATTTACTATAGGGCACATGCACTCACCAGAGAGAGAGAGATGGGAAAATTAAGAAAACATCTGCAAGGTGGACAGTCACACCAAATCCTTCTCCTCCATTTCTTCTTTCAAGATTTCTGGCATGCAGGCACATGTGTCCAGTGTATTTTGCAAGCTGCTGGGTCTGGGACTCGAACTACACAGTCATGTGGAAATTCATACGCCTTAATCACCACACCACCAACTGGCCTGAGATTGGTACATTATTTATTATTATTATATTATTATTATTATTTAAGAGAGATAGGGTGCGTGCACTCACTCAAGAGAGAGAGAGAGAGAGAGAGAGAGAGAGACGGAAAGCAAGAAATCACCTCCTGTGGGGAGGGGATACCCTGCTGCAATCCCTTCTCCATTCCCCTCTTGGTATTTTGGGCACACATGCACACGCACCTGGCATGAGTTTTAAGTTGCTGGGTCTAGGACTAGAACCGCGGTGACTACATGGGAGTCCAGCAATGTAACCATTACACCATCTGCTGGACCCAAGATTGTTACATTATTAATGAAGTTTTCTTTTTTTTTTAAAAAAAAAAGAATTATTTTATTTAACTTTATTTACTTTTAAATTTTGACCAGAGAGAGACAGAGAGGAAAAGTGAGAAAGCAAGCTGCCAGGCCCAGGACTTGAACCGTGGTCAGCCATGTGGGAGTCCAGCACCCTTAACTAGCATGCCATGTGCCAGCCCCTGAGGTTTTCCTTTAAGGTATTATTTCTGTCCATGTCTAGTAAATTACTACTCAATTTTTACTTCTCTGAGGAAACCGTATAAATGTGAATTAAAACTAAACAAGAAACAAAACATTATTGGATTTCTGTTCTAGGCTGGACAGTCTTACAATCAACTCAAGGATAAAAACTGCCAGAAATTCCCCCCATTAACTCTCAATGTGAATACCCATCTCATTCTATTTTTCTTTTTAGCAGGAAAAAGTGAGCATTTCTATCGGCAGTCTCAATCAAGACCAACTCCTGAATGTATATGGAAAAGTCGAGAATGGAAATCAGGCTCAAAGGGCGCTCAGAAAATGACCCAGAAACCCTACAAGTCTCGTGTGTACACATTCAGTGTTCATAAAATGTAAGAACGGCATTATTTCCGTTGGCCTCTAGGTATAAAAAATGGATATAAAATGTCACAAGAGAACATTTTGAGGATGTTTAGAGATATTTCTTTTCACAATATTAAGAACAGAAAAATGATATTTTTATACTGCTTCTTTCATCTCTTTTTAGTTCGTTTTGAAGTGAGGACTTGCAGTCTGGCAGCAAATAGACCCGTTAGGCGCAGATAGGCTCGTACTCCTGGGAGACACTGCCATCTAGTGGCTTCTGTGAGCACAACCGGGCATGATTGGACTCCCTTTGTCCCTCAGATCTAGGTTTTAATTAGCAAGCCTGTGGGATTCCGGTCACCAACACGCCTACTGATTATACTCTCGACCATTTCTGGGCCCTCCGATGAATGCCTTTTTAAAATTTGGCATAAAGAGTGTAAATGGGCCATAATCAAAGCCATAAACTATTTGTGTTGCAGGATTAAGTATTTTTATGCTTGGATAAATGGTAGTTGGGTAGGAAAAAAACCCAGCCATTTTATATGCAAACAGTGAAAACAGGAACACAAATCACTATTCTGAGATTTGAGGCAAAGTACACGTGTGAATTCTCAGTCTTCACAATGGTGGCAGCCAATACAGAAGGCACCTTGTAGCATCAACACATGCGAGGTCATTTACTGCACGTGTGTAAGGCACGACAGGTGTGTAAGGCACGACAGGTGCTTCATGCTCATTCTCTCAGACAGTCCTCACAATCGCACTGCAAGTCTATCCATCCCCACCTAGCAGCTCAAACAGCTGCTCACACAGCTAGTAAGCGAGGCTTTAAAACCAAGACTACGCCCTCCCAAAGGCACACGTCCTCCTGGGGACTGCTGTCTTAGCTACAGCTAGTGTCCGGCACTTACTAGCTGTCCAATAAATATCCATAAATGTAAAAACGTGTAAATGAATGAATGAATCCTAAAGCTACTAGCACTCACCCTATCTGTGCTCTTCTCTTCATCCTGGGCACGCTGACAGCCTGCATTTTCATCTCCTTCACCGTTAGGTGTGGCTATGGGACTAAAGGTTGCCCAGAGGAAGCATTTTGTCCAGATCTGGCCTTTTAAAACATCCTACACGGAGGGACCAGCACATGGCCCAATAGCTACATGGCTAGACTCCCATGTAGTTGACTGCAGTTTGAGTCTCGGACCCAGTGACTTAAACTCACGTCGGGCACATGTGCGTGCGTGCCCATGATCCCGAGAGGAGAATGGAGAAGAGATTGCAGGGTGGCCATCCCCCCTGGGGGGTGATTTCTCGCTTTCTGTCTCTCCGTCTTTCTGGCGAGCACATGAGCCCTATAGCAAAAACCTCTCCAAAAACCAAACACATCCTACATGGGACCCTCCTTTCCACAAGGTGGAAGGAGATTGAATCCCTGAATGACTGCATGGAACAGAGTCTCTCTGCCTTGTTGACCCACATTAGCCCGTGACATGAGCAAAAAATACATTTGTACTGTGTTAGGCACAGTGTGAGGGCTGTTTGTTATAACAGTCAGCTCACCCAGTCTAAGAAAACTCCCAGGCAGTCCTTTGGAAACTGCAAACATTGCCTTCCCTATACTGAGAAGATATCTAGAGCTGCTCCCCCTTTAACTTAAAGCCCTGTCTGAGTAAATACACCATCGTTGGCCAGTCCTTATAACTGGGAGGTTCCCACTGAAGCTGAGCGCGCCCAAAGGAGAAAGAGCTTCCGCCCAGGTGACATACACGCGCGTGTCCACCAGTGTTCAGTACTGCCTGGAGGAGCGCATGTTTCACAAGGTAACATTAAAGCTGTTCTCTAACACATCTATTTTTAAGATCCCCAGCATCTGATCCTGACTCAGCTAAGTGAATCACACTTGGCTCGGGTGGTGACACACCAGCCCACAGGACGGAGGGGGTGGGGCACAACCACAGCGCTGGCTGAGCTGATGCTGACATGAGCTCTTCACCGCCTGACCGAGAGAACCCTCGCCTGCTCCGGAGTGGCAGTCCTCTTGGGTGTAAGCAATGTGCATTCGCAGTGAAAGGTACACGGACTCCCAGTGCACGTGTGCACGGAACGCCCACTTCTGCAATCACCCACTTTACTCTCCGGCAGGTGTTAAGGCACCTACTGATCGTTCTCCCTTTCTAATTGTTCTGACAAGGAAATACATAATGTTCAATACCAGTCACCCCAGAGAGCTCTTATCTGCTCCTAATTTCCCTCGTCTGCCAAGGACTTCTAGGTATGTTCTTATGTTAGAGTTGAATTAGCCACACACCTGTGAGGCGGAAAAAGTCAACATGAAAATATTTTATTTTAATTAATGTACAGGCACATAAAACTTAAACACAATACCATTTTTTTTAAAAAATTTAACAAAATGAGGGCTGGTCCCATGGCCTAGTGATTAAGGAAGCCAGAGCCCATATGGCTGACCATGTGGTTAAAGGCCCATACCTGGTGGCCTGAAAAACATGCAAGGCACCTCTGCATGCATGCTCAAAATCCCAGCAGGGTGAGGAAACGGAGGAGAAAGGCCTGCAGTGCAACTCTGCCCTACCGCGGTGCTTCCTCCTTCTCTCTCTCTGTCTCTCTGTCTCTGACGAGTGCATGTGCTCTCTGGCTTATAAACAAACAAAAAAAATTCAACAAAATTATTATTATTTTTTTTTTGGAGAGGTTTTAGCTATAGGGCGCGTGCACTCGCCAGACAGACAGAGAGATACAGAGAGATAGAAAGCGAGAAATCACCCCCCAGGGGGGATGGCCACGCCACAATCCCTTCTCCTCCCTTCTCCTCTCGGGATCTTGGGCACGCACACACACGCGCCCCAGCATGAGTTTAAGCCACCGGGTCCAGGACTCGAACCGCGGTCGACTACGTGGGAGTCCAGCGACATAGCCATTATACTAACTGCTGGTTCCCGACAAAATTATTTTAACATTTACCTGAAATAAAAGGCACAGAGCATATTTAGGAAATTTTGATGGGAAAAAATAACAGAGGAGGATTTGTCTGATCACATATTAAAACCAATTTAAAGACTCATTCATCGGGACCAGCAGGTGGCGTGGTGGTTGAGGCGCTGGATGCTCCCACATGGCTGACCACAGTTCAAGTCCTGGACCTGGTGGCTTGCTTTCTCACTTTTCTCTCTCTCTCTCTCTCTCTCTCTCTCTCTCTCTCTCTCTCTCTCTCTCTCTCTCTCTCTCTCTCTCTGTGTCTCTCTCTGGTCAAATTAAAATGAAGGAATGAATGAATGAATAAATAAAAAAATCTTAAAAAAAAAAGACTCATTCATTAAAACAGTGTGGTGATGACATGAGAACAAATAGACACGGGTGAGTAAATAAATAATAAATAGACCAAAGATCAAAAGATCATTGTAAAACGAATCCCAGAATATGTAAGATACTGGAAGATGCCTTTGTTTAAGTTTCTCATTTTTATGTGTTTTATTCATGGTAGAGAGCGTATGCACATGAGAGAGAGAAGCACCCTCAACAAGCTCTCCTCACACCACGATCCCTCTCCCCAGTCCTTCGGCTTGTTGGAGTACACGCGTGCCTGGTATGTTCTCAGGTGGACCCCAGGACCCAAACCTGCAGTCAGCACATGGTTTCCAGCACTGAAGTTCAGTTTGCTACGAACTATGCCTGCTTTATTTTAACTGCCAGAGGGCATATGCACTTAACACAGAGAGAGAGAGAGAGAGAGAGAGAGAGAGAGAGAGATGACTGCCACAGGCGTGATCGTGCTGCAGCCTCTCCTCCCCCCCCGTCAGGATTTGGGCATGCACACACACACCCAGCCTGCTAGTCACTTATTTTTTTACTTCTTCCATGAAAAAGTAAAAAAAGAGAAAAAGAGAGAGAGAGAGACGGTCACCGCCAGCGGGGCCCTTGTGTGCAGTCTCCCATCTCAGCTGACTGGGTCACGGCGCACTCTCGCACCCAGCGTGCTCAAGGCATCTCGGGACAAAACTCAGGACTTTCCCTGTGGGGTCCAGATGAGCCACAGCTGCCTGGGGACTTAGGCTTATGTTGTAAATAGTGCATTAGTGAGGATGGAATGTGAGACAAAAACTATTTTAGAAAATGGTTAACTATAACATTCATGAAAAAAAACCCCCTTATCTCTTATCATACAGCAAAGTGAGTCCTAAACGCATGATAAATTTAAAGTGAAAGCATGAAAAAGAATAGAAGTATGTAAAAAACTATTTTTTTAAGAATTATGTAATTTTATTTATTCTTATTGTTTTAAAATTTGTTATAGGGCACATGCACTCACCAGAGAGAGAGAGAAAGGGAAAGTGAAAAAGCAACTTCCAGGTCTGGGATTCGAACCATCATTGGCTATGTGGAGGTCTAGCACCTTAACCACCACACTACCTGCTGGCCCCCATATCAAACTCCTTTATCAATTCCATATTCTTGGATATTAGAATAACATTTCTATTAATATAACCTGAATAAACCACCACAGATGAAAGTATTATGAACTAAAATGCTTGCTTAATCTGTAAACGTGAAAAATTGGAAACAATACAAATTTTCGATGCTACGAAAATGGTTAAATAAATTATAACACATTCATAGTAATGGATTTATGACTTCTTTAAAAATAATGGCTTAAGAGAACATGGAATAGTATGAGAAAATGCTCACAGGCCCTATAGCAAAAACCTCTCAAAAAAAAAAAAAAAAAGCAAAACAATATACATAGTATATGCATATGTATTTGCACAAATATATTACATTTAATATTAAAACAAAACAAGATTCCTAGATATTAACATTATTTTTCTGGTGGTAGAATTGTGGATTATTATTGTTATTATGTTTTTTCAACTTTTCTACATTTCCAAAAGTGTTTTTGTTTTTGTTTTTTTTGGCTATAGCATATGTGCCCTTGCCAGAGAGCAAGAGACAGAAAGTGAGAAATTACCCCCCGGGGGGACAGCCACACTGCAATCCCTTCTCCTCCATTCTCCTCTCTAGATTTTGGGCATGGATGCACACATGACTGGCATGAGTTTTAAACCACAGTGTCTGGGATTTGAACAGTAGCCTCGCCCATGGTGTCTTCCAAACTGCTAAGTCTGGGACTTGAACAGCACAGCCAGCCACATGGGAATCCAGCACCTTAACCACCATGCCGCCAGCCAGCCCAAAATGATCTTTAATACATTTGAGAACTTGAGTTCAAACTTCTTGCGATTTTTTTTTCAGATGATTCCTATTCAGAAATGTCCAAATGGCATTTTCAGAAAAATTCTTTTCATTGTTTATGACTGGGTATCTGTAGTAGACATAGGAAACTTTTAAAGAGATTTCTTTTCTTTTCTCTTCTTTTCTTTTTTTAAAGATCTTGCCATAAGGCACACGTGCTCCCCAGAGAGACAGAGAGGAAAAGTGAGATATCACCCCCGGGTCGTGGGGGTGGCCACATTACAGTCCCTTCTCCATTCTCCTCCTGGGATTTTGGGCACACACACACACCTGCTCAGTGTGATTTTCAAGCCACCAGGTCTGAGACTTGAACCCGACCGTAGCCGGTCACGTGGGAGTCCAGCATCATAACCACTACCCCCTGCTAGCACTCTAGGAGATTTCTTTCAATAGACAAAGTGCATTAAGTCGACCTTTTAGGAAATAAATAGATTTAGTGATTTCAGAAATAATTGTCATATTGGAAGAATTGGCATGATAGTTAAAAGCCTGCCAGTTTCACGGGACTTGATGGGTAGCGGAGTGAAATCCGCTTTCCCCTCCCTTCATCTCCAAACCAGCGTCTCACCAACTCCTACGGCACTTGGGAAGATGAAACAGTGGATGGAAATAAAGAGTTACATGTTGCAAAAGATCTCTCTTTGGGGGAGAAAATACATATTAACTAGTCATAACTTTTTTACCTTTTTGGAGAGATTTTTGCTATAGGGTGCATGTGCTAGCCAGAGAGACAGAGAGAGGCAAAGAGACAGAAAAGAGACAGAAAGCAAGAAATCTCACACACACACACACACACACACACACACACACACACACGCACCAGAGGGCATGGCCATGCTGCGGTCCCTTTTCCTCCGTTCTCCTCTGGGGATTTTGGGCTTGCACACGGGCCGGCTTGAGTTTTAAGCCTCCAGTTCAGCACTCAAACCTTCATCCATTAGGTGGGAGTTCAGTGACATAGTAACCATTATGCCATCTGCTGGTCCCTTCACTTGTCATAACTTTATAAATAGAAAAAAATTCCTAAAAGTATTAGAGAATGCATCAGTACTTTCTTCTGTAGGCACAGTACCCACTTAACATCATTCAGCAGTTGGAAGAGGGGGTACGCAAGGCGCCTGTGCACTGCAGGAGACCCCCAACCTCAGCCCCCCCCCACACACACACAGGTCGGATTCCACTAGGGCACCCTGCACTCTAGCAGGCAAGCCCAGTGAGATAAGTGACTAAATCAGTGTGCAAGGAGGGGTCAGTGCTGTGAGCAACTAGGGCGGCGTAAGATGACTGGGGTGCAGGAGCAGGACGAACGGTCGTCTTCATTTCAGAAAGGCGGTCAAGGACGGCCTTGTGCAGTGACTCCAGGCAGAGGGCAGCGTAGGGTGCAGGTGAGCCTGGGGAGGTGGGCGGGCAGGGCTCAGGGCAGCGCATGGTCCTCTGAGCTGCTGCAGGGTGTGAACGAGCGAGCCCTGAGGCCTCTGACTGTCCATGGGGCGGAGGGAGTAAAATCACAAAGCAGGAAGCCAGGTGAGGTGGCCACTGCGGTGGCCCTGGCAAGCCATGGTGGTGGCTGGGACCCAGCGGGCAGGGAAGTAGCGAGATTCTGGATGTGGATGGAGGGCATGCCCACGGAGTTTGCCGATGGCGTGAGGAAGGCCCTCGGAAGACAGGAGCCAAGGATGGCGCCAAGGCTTTTGGCCTGGGCAACTGCAGGGAAGGACCAGCCTTCGACCGCGAAGGGGCATTTACTGAGCACCTGCTATGCGCCAGGCACTCTTGGGTGCTTTAGGGTTGCCACATTTCATTTCCATCAGCACTCTCAACTTTGGGAAAAGAGTGCTCTTTTCTCCCCATTGGTAAATGAGGAAGTGAAGTCATCACTAATTTTTAAGAAGTTTTTTGTCACAGGGAGCATGCACTCAGGGGAGACAGACAGAGACAGACAGATGCGCCTCCTCCATCCGCCTGCTTCGGGATCACCCTGAGGGTCACTGTTCAGGTGTTTATATTCCCATCACTCTGTAGGGGCCTTCTAGCTGGTCTCGAGGAGCCTGCCTCCAGCCCCTGCTACCCACACAGCGCATCAGAGACCGCGTTCCAGCTCCCACCCCATCGGCACCCCGCTCCACAGCTCTGTCCCCCATCACTGAGGGCCTGCAGTCTGATCCACCACCCTTCCCAGCTGGCCTGCATCACCATGATGTGCTCCATGGCCAGGAGCCACCTCGCCTGCTTGGGGTCCTCCGTTCCTTTCACAGGGAGGGAACAATGCTGGAGTTCCCTGACCTCGCCTCGGTGCACAGCATCTTCGCTCCTCCAGGCCCACTGGCCTGCAGGCGTCTCCTCCTCCTCCCCAGCCTTAGGACTCCCTCTCTTCCTCTTCTACTTGGATCCTGGAGGGCAGAGCCTGGGCACTGGCCCTGCACAGGGTGGGCACTCAGCGAGGACCGTGTCACAGCCTTCATTCATGCTACTGCATGCTCCCTACTCAGCGTGGTCCCAAACAATTGTGTGGTCCTCAAGACTCAAGAAAAATCTGAACTAGGATTTTTATTCTCTTTGAGTAACAGGGTAAAAAGAAACCCATTATTATGAAAAATGGTTGATTAAATGGCATATTAAAATGCACTCAGCTTTTAGTTTGATTTCTGCTGACACTTCATTTTGCTGCCAGGGCACCTACCCCTTTTACATCTCCCATGAAAATTAATACACTGGGTGATGACTCTGAGACCTTGTGAGCTCTAAACTGCCAAAGTCAGATCTGCTTATGGACATCCATAGGAAGACCTTATTTTTTAAAAATGAAACAGAAGAGTGTTCATGAAATTCAAAATGTCAGATGAGAAAAGCAAGATGCAGCCTTCCAGTTCCTGTGTGTGTACAAGAAAGACTAGAAAGGAATTCAAAACTGAAGGCAGTTATTATGTCTGTGCACTAAGGACTAGCGGCAATGTTAATTTTCATCCTTCATTTATAGATATAGTATCTAGTCATATAAATTATACACCAAGTCATACATGTCAAACTTTTTTTTATTGCTAGAGAGTGCATGTGCTTGCCAGAGAGAGACAGACAGAGAGCATCCCCCAATGGGAGGTGGTCACACTGCCACCTTTTTTTCCTATATCTCTCCATCCCATTCAGATTTGGGGCATGCACGCACCTGGTGTGTTTTTCAAGCCACCAGGGTCGGGACTCGAATTTTTTCGGACTCGGGATCTGGCTCTTATTGCACAGGGCTTAGCTGCTGTGCTGCAAGGCTGGTCCTTACTTTACTTTCTTCTTTTAACATTTTTACAAGTGTACTTTTTATTTATTTGTTCATTCTCAGAGGGCATACACACTCACTAGAAAGAGAGAGAGAGGAAGAAAGCACTCCAGTGGGACCAGTTACACCACAATTCCTTCTTCGCCATTTCTTCAGACTCCTGGGATGTTGGCCGCATACACACACAGGCCCACCATGTTTTTTAAGCCTCTGGGCCTGGGATTCAAACTAAGGGCAGCCATGTTTGGGGATCTGGCTCCCTAGCCATGAGGCTGTGGGGCTGGCCTACCAATAAACTCTTTAGTATTTTTTTTTTGGAGAGGTTTTTGCTATAGGGCACGTGCGCTCGCCAGAAAGACAGAGAGAGACAGAGAGACAGACAGCAGGATGGCCACGCTGCAATCCCTTCTCCTCCATTCTCCTCTAGGGATCTTGGGCACTCACGCACTTGTGCCCGGCGTGAGTTTAAGGCACCGGGTCCAGTACTCGAACTGCGGTCGACTACACGGGAGTTCAGCGACATAGCCATTATGCTCACTGCTGGTCCCAACTCTTTAGTATTTTATAATTCAACACAAAATCTAATTTTAGAGAGATTTATTTGCATTGAGCACCCTCTACTAACCACAGCAAGAAGTAGGAGCAAGATTTTCAACAACTCTGAAGGGTCAAAACTAAAATACTCACTGACCAGACCGTTGCTCTCCCCTACTCACCAGTGAACTGAGGGTCCCTGTGCACTGAGCAACACTTCTGAGCTACGAACGCAGATGGTCACAGGGACGTCAGAAGCACCCAAGGCAGCTGCTCACTTGAATACACTGATCCACGGAGGTGTGCCCGCCTTGGCCCAGCTTGTCACCAGAAGGCTGTGGGACTTTTCTTGCAACCTGACGCCTCCCAGTGGATTCAGACCTATGGGGGGATCATTAAGAGGACAACGCTGATGAATAATAAATGGCATAGTTACGCAGCCCCTGCTATCCCCGAAGACCTTAAAGTGCTTTATCAACCAGTAGATAAATTAGACATACACGTCCTCCATCGCTGAAATGCAGCCTCTTCTTGGGGGAAAAGTGGCAGTTAAATGATGCTTGGACCAAATGGACAGGAAGCCCAGAGCTTCTTGTTAAGTTGATTGGGCCAGAGGAATGCAGATGAGAAATAACTAATCACTGGACAATTAAGGGAATGCCAGAGACATCCAGCCCTTAGCAAATGAATGCAATGGAGAGAACGAATCATGTTCTTCCAGAAAGAACCAGAATCTCAGTCCATCTTTTTACTCAGAGCCTGCAGGGAAGGAGTGTGTCGCGTCGGTGGGTTGAGAGGCGCTAACTGGTGCTGGGAAAGCCATCTGACTTGTGCGAGCCTCGGTTTCCTCATCTATAAAATGAGAATATAGTAACATTTAGGTTACAGGGCTGCTGTCGGATTAAATAAGACCAGTGACCCTATAAATAGACAACCTCTGTCTGAGGGAGGTGTTCAAGGGACACAGCTCCTGTCACCAGACTGTCACCAGACCTCCAGAACAGGTCCACCTCTCAGGACAGTAATGCAACTGACACCCATGAGGGCAGCTGAGATGTTTGTCTGGAGGGGAAGCATTTATTACTCGCATGGGTAAGAAGTGCCTGTCGCTGGACTCCCATGTAGTCGACCACAGTTCAAGTCCTGGACCCATTGGCTTAAACTCACACCGGGCGCGTGTGTACATGCGTGCCCAAGATACCGAGAGGAGAATGGAGGAGAAGGGATTGTGACATGGCCATCCCCCCGGGGGTGATTTCTTGCTTTCTGTCTCTCTGTCTCTGTCTATCTGGCAAGCACACACTCCCTATAGCAAAAACCTCTCCAAAAAAAGAAGAAAGAAGCGCCCCAGGCGTCAGTCCCTGGGTGGTGTGTCTCCTCCAGATGAAAGGAGTCAGGTCTTTATTAGGGCCCACAGTCCAGCAGGTGAGATCATAGCATGGGGAGGGGAAGGTTGGGGGTGTCTCTCTGGTGCATGTGCAGAGGTAAGTCTTGCTCCTCTGTAGTCCCATATTAGGCTAATGGAGCTTTAGATCCCCCCAGGCCAGAGATTTTCGAATGGTAATGGGTAAAGTTCAGCAGAGTTCAGCAAAGGTCAGGGAGCTGTCGTTCATTACCTAATCACAACCAGTTCTAGTTGGCTTGTAGCCTCAGGCCTCAGTGTTGGGGTGGGGGGATGGACTCTTGCTTACAGTTTCCTGCTTAGCTAACACTTTCCACTTTGCTGCTGACAAATTCGTACATGCCTTTTTAAGTTCAGTGCAAATATGGAATTTTCTTATAAAAAGACATTAAAAGTGAATGGAGAAAACACCCAGAGACGTCTCTGAGTGCCCCGAGGTTACGGATTCTGCACGTACGTGTTATTCCACGGCCCCTGGAAGAAGCCCCGTGTTCTTGAGCAAGGCTGCCTCCGTGGGGGAAGCCGAGGGAGGCGCTCAGAGAAGACAGACATTTCCTCTGACAGATGGCAGGGCATGGGAAGCCCTTGTGTCTCTTTTGGACATGGTATAGGATTGATTCCGGGCTTCGGAGCTTACAGAAAATTCAGTATGTTATGATGGGGCATGCCTGTGAACACCCAGTAATATTTTTAAAATTAAAAAAATAAAACCCTGATCTGGGGACCAGCAGTTAGTGTAATTTGGGGCCAGCAGGTGGCATGGCGGCTAAGGGCGCTGGACTCCCACATGGCTAACTGTGGTTCAAATCCTGGACCTGGCGGCTTGCTTTCTCACTTTACCTCTCTCTTTCCCTCTTCCACTCTGTCCCTCTCTGGTGAAATTAAAATAAATAAAGCTAAATAAAGAAATTCTTCAAAAAATGTGCCTTCAAAACTGATGCACATTTAAAAAAAAAAGAAGTTACTGCAAGTGTATTAACCTAGTCACAGAGCAGAGATCATGAAAAGGGACGAAGAAAACATTTAGAAATATAATTGTGGAAGCTCTCACTCTCAAAGGGCTCACTAATCCTTCAGGAAAAGGCATCCGTGTTACACCTTTTCTTTAGGAATGGAAAATATGCCACCATCACATCAGTGGTGAGGATGAGAGGTTAATCGGAAAGCAGTTCCCTGGACTGGGATAAGAGAAAAGGTGGGCCAGCAGGGGGTGAGGACGTTCAGGCACTGGGTTCCCGCATGGCTGACTCTGCTGTTGAAGTCCCAGACCTGGTGACTTGAAAATCACGCTGGGCGCGTGTGCGTACATGCCCAAGATCCCAAGAGGAGAATGGAGAAGGGTTTGGGGCATGGCCATCCCCCTGGGGATAATTTCTCATTTTCTCTCTCTCTGTCTCCGGCAAACACACACGCCTATAGCAAGAATAAAAAAGTAAAGCTATCTAAGTCAATTATTGCATTGCGTTGCTCACACAAATACTGGAGGCTGGGTGATTTGTAAAGAAACAGGGCTTGGGACCAGCAGTTAGCATAATGGCTATGTTGCTGGACTCCCATGTAGTCAACCATGGTTCGAGTCCCAGACCCGGTGGCTTAAACTCACGCCGAGCACGTGTGCGTATGTGCCCAAGATCCCAAGAGGAGAATGGAGAAGGGATTGCGGCGTGGCCATCCCCCCTTGGGGGTGATTTCTCGCTTTCTCTCTGTCTCTGTCTGTCTGGCGAGCGCACGTGCCCTATAGCAAAAAAAAAAAAAAAACCCTCAAAAAAAGAAGAAGAAACAGGGCTTTCCTGACTCACAGTTCTGGCAGCTGGAAGTCACAGACAAAGGAGGGCCTACAATACGGCCCACAGATGCCAAGGATGACCGGTGTGTGCAGAGTGAGCTGCGGGTAGTTCTATCGCTTCTTCTGAGAGCTAGGATTCACTGCGTCTCATGAGATATTGATCTAGTCATGAATGCGGCGCCTCCGTGATACAATCACTATGATCCAGTCACCACTGCCCATTAGGCTTCACCACCCCCAATACCCAATTCTAAAACATGAAACTTTGGGGACAGACCACTACCCAAACTGTAACAAAGGCTACTCTTCTTTTTTTTTTTTTTTAATAGAGGTTTTTGCTATAGGGCGCATGCACTCACCAGAAAGACAGACAGAAAGGTAGAAATCACCCCCCAGGGGGATGGCCACGCCACAATCCTTTCTCCTCCATTCTCTTCTTGGGATCTTGGGCACGCACGCACACGCACCCAGCATGAGCTTAAGCCACCGGGTCCGGGACTCAAACTGTGGTAGACTACATGGGAGTCCAGCAACATAGCCATTAAGCCAACTACTGGCCCCAACAAAGGTTATTCTAAATACTACTACTAGTTACTGCCTCTGGAGCCCATACCACACACCTAGCCTATGGCTCCCACAGTGTGACCCACAGACCATGGCCATCACCTGGGAGCCTCTGATACTTTTTTAGCTGGTCCTGCTCTGCCTTCAATCAACTGAATCAGAATCGGAATTTAACAAGACCCTCGGCAGTTCACACACACACTGCAGCGTGAGGCGCACCGAGCTGTGGATCTCATAAATTAGCTTCTCAAAGCGCTTCGGCAGCTTCGTTTCAGGAGATCCTGATGATGACCCCGTAATGTGGCATTTCGAAAAACCAAGAGGGACATTGTTTGCTCAAATTGCACAGAAAGATACAGAGCTGGAGCCAGAGCTCAGGTCACTGTGCCCTGCCCATGCTCTTTCAGAGTAAATACGTTTTCCCTTTGCCCCAGCCATGGCAAATGAGCATGGAGAGCGGAGTGGTGGGGAGGTGGGGACCGCAGAGGGAGACTGAGCATCCCCAGCTGGGGCCACCATCCGCCGGGCAGGTCTTGAGAGATCCAGCCACTGCTTCCTGACTGATGTCTGAAGTAGCCAAGGGGCTTTACTCAGCCGTGAGTCACCCTGCCTCTCCAGACCAGAGCGCTGAAGCTGCCTGAACGTCTGCTAATTCACACACTCCCAGCGGAACTTCCAGGGCCGCCTCGAACTTCCAGCCACTCTTCGACATCCTATTAACAGCAAGTGGAGGTCAGCCCCATAGTGCAGCAGTTAAGTGCTCTGCACAGAAAGCAGATCCCATATGGCCAACCAGGGTTCGAGTCCTGGCCCCGCCAGTTCACACACCAGGGGTGTACCAAGAATTCTGACTGGATGGAGAATTGAAGGAAGAAAAAGGATTGGAATGGAACCAGATCCCGCTGGGAGGTACTTTCTCTCTCTTTCTTATGCACAAGCACTCATCCTCTAACACAATTTAAAAAGGAATAAAAGGTAAAAATGAAAAGCACAGCCAGCAGCTCCAGGTCACCTGAGGAGGACAGCAGACACGTGAACTCGGGGAGCTTGGGGAGCTGCTGGCCAGGAGGCGGGCCCTGCACTGGGTGCTGGGGCAGGGGTGGATAGGGGTTGCTTGAAGGCAAGGACAGAGAACAAAAAGGACAAAATTGAAACAGCTTAGACTTTCTCCAGACCTTAGTATCTACTTATTTATCTAATTTTGTATGAAATATCACGATTTGGAAAGATTTTTTTTTTATCCTCAAAATGAAACTGAACTAAAAATAAAATTTCACCCTGGATGTGTAAGACTTTTCTAGAACTCACCCTCGTACTCTGCCTCACCAGAGCCTCTACTATAGACTTAAATTTTGCTCCTAAGGTATGACTAATGGTGAAAATCCTAGCCCTGGGGGAGCCAGCAGGTGGAGTGGTGGTTAAGGCACTGATTCCCACATAGCCAACCACGATTCAAGCCCTGGACCTGGAGGCTTAACAATCACGCTGGGCACATGTGCCTATGTGCTCAAAATCCCAAGGGGAGAATGGAGGAGAGGGGATTGTGAAGTGGCCATCCTCCCTGAGGGGTTATTACTCACTTTCCTTCTCTCTCTCTCTCTCTCTCTCTCTGGCAAGCACACATGGCCTATGGCAAAAACCTAAAAATCATAATAATAAAATAAAAGTTAAAAGAGGGGTTTGGGGAGCAAGGAGACCTTCCTGATCCCCCAGGGATCACACCACGTGGGAGACAGCCTCTCTTTAAGCCAGCATCCCGCCACTATGGGATGCACCAGCCAAGAAGCTGTCATTTCTGACTGGGAAGCTGGAGGGGAGGACTTTTGAAGGACACCTTGAGGAGCTGTGAAGTCGCTCCAGGGGAGACAAGAGGACCTTTAACAGGGAGAGACTAAGTGAGCATTCCAGGCTTCATCCCAGACAGCGCTGGTTACCCATAAATCGTGCCTGCTTAGCCAGGGCCCTGCCTTTTCTCTTCCCAGATCTGTTCTGAAGTTAGCTTTATCGACAAAAAAGGAAAGGAAAACCTTCAGAACTCTCCGGGGCCTGCTGTCTGCCCTTTTAAACCCAAGGGCTTCTCTACATTGCCAAAAATCCACGCAGAGAGGACTTCCCCAGACTTCTTCCCAAATGCCTTTTTGAAACTGTGATTATTGCTCAGGGGATAGCAGGAGCCAAGTCACTTTGCATAAATCACCAAGCACTTTAAAGGAGACCCATTCCTGCTCTGAGGATTTAGAAAATACCTCGCGAGTAAAAAAGTGATTACGTCACAATGTGTGCATTTTCCAACAGTTATTACCAGGATTATGTCTGGGGGCTGGTAGATTAAAAAGTGTCACCCTCAATACTTCAATTTCTTTTACAGAGTATGGCAAGGAAGCCAGCCCCTCACTGCTGAGTCAGCTGCATGAATGGTGTCAGGCTTGCTCCAAGTCCTCCCTGTGATACCAGACAGAACAAAAAGAACCACAGAAACATCAACTGTTACTGTTCCAGAAACCAGGGAACTTTCCAGTGACTGTGTGTCTACTTCAGACAATGTGAGGATAAAGTAGGAAATTGTAAGCATAGGTAAAATGGGACACGAAGCTCTGGGAAGCACTGTTGTATTTATGACTAGTGCAGTGACTGATCACATGACCAACAGGATCCCAATTTGTTGGGGCCAGCAGGTGGTGTGGTGGTTAAGGGCACTGGACTCTCACATGCCCAACTTTGGTTCAAGTCCCAGACCTGGTGGCTTGCTTTCTCACTTTCCCTCTTTTTCTCCCTCTCTGGCAATTAAAATAAATAAATAAACCTAAATAATTCTTCTTAAAAAAATCCCAATTTGTCTAGGTGTCACCAGAGACATTGTAGCGTTGCTTACCGTGTTTCTTGGAAATGTCAACAATAAATTTTAATTGAATATAAACATTTGTTTAATTTTATTAAATATAAACACTGTTTATATTTTCCAGCACTGTTTTCTGAGTACTGGCTGTGGATATAAAACAGGAAACTTTGGGCCAGCAGGTAGCATGGTGGTTAAGGCACCTGACTCCCACATACCTGACCATGGTTTGAGTCCCAGACCTGATAGCTTGCTTTCTTACTTTCTCTATCTGGTCAAGTTAAGAAATAATGATAATAAATAAAGTTAAATATTCAATTTGAAAAATAAATAAAAAAATAAAACATAGAGAACTTTAATAACTTCCATGCCAAAGGAGTAATATGTCTGCAAGCGTCATGTGATCAAGGCTTTAGACTCACACAGACGTGATCCCTATGAATGTCGGAGCGGCTTTCCAACGATCCAAAGCAAATAAATGAAAAAACATCCCTTCTGACGATGGGTGGTGGAATGGCCAGCCCACTGGGGGGCAGGGATGCAGGGCCAAAGATACAGTTAGACCTGCATCATATGCCAGGGGTAAGAGCTGGGGATGTGTTTTACAACAGGGGCAACGGGCACATTCCCGGTCACTGGGGGGCCCGGCAACCTGGGCTGCGCTTGTTCCCCAAACTGCCTGGCTGCCCCTGGCCACCTGCCGGGAGCTAGCAGAACTGAGTCCAGGGAGACGCTGTACCCCAACAGCTCAGATACCCACAGCTCCACTCCCACTGCCTCGTTGTCCCACCTGGCGACCATGCATATGGGCTAGGTGGAGGCCCTTCAGCCATGTTCCCACCCCCTTATCAACACAGAAACAGTTGCTTTTTATAACCGAGAAGTCCAGAAGAGTAAACCCTGTCTTCAGACACGGCTGGATCCAGGAATTCCACAGAAATCATCAGGCCTTTGTTTCTCTCCTTCTCCTTGGTCAGGTCCAGGATGACAAAGTAGACTCGTGGCTAAGGGTGGACACTAATAGCCACCAGACCAGAATGACATTATCGAGAATGGGGAAGAAGACATTCACCTGCCTTATCAGGGGTGCCAGACTAACAGCGGAATACATATGACACCTGACAGTGTAAGACACTGTTTGTCTTAAAAAGACTTAAATTTTTCTCAGACCGAGGATTATGTTCTCTCTGGGAAAATATGCTCCATCGACTCGTACCCTAGGTGGTATGGACGCTCACCACAGGTGGCCGACTACACAAGAAATCCAGTGGGCCAGGCTGGATGCCAACTGGCTGTGTGACTTCAGGTGCTATCTGAGTCTATTAGTGTGTTGCAAACAGAAAAGCTGAAATTGGAATTGCTAACAAATAGAGGTTTATTTGCTTCATGATTCTGGTGGCTGGAGGGTCTGGGAGCATAGAGCTGGCATCTGGCCAGCTTTGCTGCATCGTAACATGGGGGAGAAAAGCAGGTAGCAGACACACGCAGAGAGTGAAGCCATGAGCAATTCTTACTTTTTTTCTTTTTTTTATAAAAAGAATTATTTATCTTCATTTATTATTATTATTTAATTTGACCAGAGAGAGAGGAAGGGGAAGTGAGACAGCAAGCCACCAGGTCTGGGACTTGAACTGCAATCAGCAATGTGGGAGTCCAGTGCCTTAACCACCACACAATCTGCTGGCTCCCCAAACAGTTCGTTCTTTTTTAACAAGCCACACTCATGGGAACAACACCTCCCCTTGAAAGCAAGAGCTCTCTCCCTCTTGAGAATCAGCACAAGTTGGTTCATGAGGACAGTGCTCCATGATCCTAATCCTGCCCTACATCTCAGCTCTTTATTTTTTTTAACTTTATTTATTTATTCATTTCCAGAGTGCAAGAGGCAGAGAGGCAAAGATGAGTGACGGCACCACCAACAGGGCCATGACTCTGCGACCCACTCCCAGCTTCAACCAGCCCTGGATCATGGGCACACGCATGCCTGGTGTCATCAGGGAGGTTTCCATAAGCAAACCAGGAACCTTCCCATGGGGATCAGGCTTGCAGAGCATCACATTTCACTGCCGCGCCACCACCCTGCCCCAGCACCTCCTACAGGTCTCACCATCACGGCACCGAGCACCAAGCTTCCAGCACATGAAATCTGGGGGCAAACCATTATCCAGACCAGAGCAGGTACTTTAAAGTAAAGACACAGAACAAGCCTGTCAAGTCCTTTCCAGCTCTACTGTCCTGTGACTGCTCAGTCCCAGATGCCACATGGTCTTTGCTAAATGCACTGGGATAATGCTGTGGTTGAACTGTGTTTGGCAGGTCTGTTCAGATTGTATCTGTGCTTTAAAGAATCAGGAAGTCGGGACCAGCAGATGGCATAATGGTTACGTCACTGGACTCCCAGGTAGCCAACTGCAGTTTAAGTCGCGGACCCAGCGGCTCAAAACTCACACTGGATGGATGCATGTGTGTGCTTGCCCAAGATCCTGGGAGGAGAATGGAGGAGAAGGGGTTGTGGCATGGCCATCCACCCTGGGGGTGATTTCTCACTTTCTGTCTCTCTCTGTCTCTTCAGCGAGCGGATGTGCCCTAGAGCAAAAATCCCTCTTTAAAAAAAAAATGAGTTGGGAGGTCAACTCTATCATTACTTCCAAGTGTATGATCAACTTAACTTACTCTCCGCTTGCCTACATTTGATGTGGGATTAAAAGAGCCCTGCAGGGGGACCAGCAGTTGGCATAATGGCTATGTCGCTGTACTCCCACGTAGTTGACTGCGATTCAAGTCCCGGACCCAGTGGCTTAAACTCATGCCAGGTGCGTGTGCGTGCATGCCCAAGATCCCGAGGAGGAGAATGGAGGAGAAGGGATTGCGGCGTGGCCATCCCCCCCGGGGGGTGATTTCTCGCTTTCTGTCTCTCTGTCTCTTTCTGGCAAGTGCACGCACCCTATAGCAAAAACCTAAAAAAAGAGAGCCCTTTAGGTATCCCTATGTAGCTGGGTTTACTCTGATGAAAATCAAAGTCACTAGGTTTTTTTTATCCAACCAAACTGGAGTAAGCCTATGAACCACATGGCTGTGAATGGTTGTCCCCACCCAGGACAGTCCCCTGCTTTATTCTTGCCCTTGGGAACTGGAGAGCATCATTTGAAGAACCCAAGCCAAGTCCAGAGCTGGAAACTAACTGCTTGGCAGTTCTGTCCCGGCTTCAAGTTCAAAAGGAGAAAAATGCAAAGCTGGTTTAAGAAATAGTAAGAGTCAGCCGAAAATCAGGTTAAAAAAAACAAAACAAAACAACTTCATAACCTGAAACACCCAGAATGACTCAGTGCAAAGCTCTTACTAACACGGGGCTTCAAAGAGGCAGGTGAGGGACAGGACTACTTGGTCACCATTAGAGCAGCTAAGGTCGAGCGGGTCGAATTTACGGGAGTCGTCCTCTGTTCTGAAAGATCAGAAAGGCAAGGTGGCCTGATTTCTGGCGTAATTATACAGCTGCAAGGAAACTTAAAGGTTATAAAATGTGTTCTAAGCTGCCTGTATGATTTTATACTTTAAAACACGAAGCGTTAAATCTGTCTTTTTCATTTGATCTGTCTTCGTTAGTACCTCGTTTAGTACCCTCCAAGGGTACTGAAGCTCTAGAGGACAGGATTCTTGTGTTGAAGTGGCCACCAGTGACAAAAGCTAGCAGAAACTGAGAAACGACGAATGAGCACTGAGAGGAACCAGGAAACACTTGTGCTCTAATGAAACATAGCACTTTTTGCAAATATTGCTAAGTGACTCTCTCTGCTGGGCAGGGTGGCACAGTGGGTAAGGACGAGCCCTCTAACCAGGTTCAAATCACAGAGGTTCAAATCCCAGCCACGCTTGTTAGCTGTGTGACCTTGGGCAGACTCAGACCTCCCCCGAGAGTGTAAGACGGGGAGATCAATGGGGTCCTTGTAAAGACTGATGAGCAACGTCAGGCGGCAGGTAAGCGCCATCTGCCCTCTGACCCCGCGTACCATCACGTCACACGTCGTGAGTGGCTGAGCAGATGCTGCTGTAGGCCGCCTTGGCTAGCTCTGTGCTCTGTGACCATCACATTTCTCTCTCTCCCAGGCCCGGGAAACCAAGAGCCTTTGGTGTTTGCAACAGGAATTCCAGACTTCTAGACTTGCTAGAAAAAAGAAGGGGCTGACGGTCCCTCCGCCCTGTGTAAACCCAACCCCATTAGGTGACTGCAGACCTTACAGAAACAAATGAACATGTCAGCGCTGGTTTATGTGTGAAGTGAGGTGTGCGCTCCGACCTGTCAGCAAGCTGTATTTTATTTGGATAAAGACCCTGAAAAGGAGCAACTCTGCAGGCTGGCGCAGCCACTCCCACGCTGCTCAGCGACAGCTGCACCACCCCTCTGCCCCAGGGGCCCTACCTGGGGCCCTTCACCCTTCTGAAGGCCAGCTTGAGGCATCTGGCCACCTCCCCCCACATCCTCCATGCCCCCCTGAGGTGAGATGGAAGAGAACCCACCTTAAGCCCAAATGCCAGAGAAACAGAGCATTGCTTTTTGCCATTCCTAGTGGGATGGGCACTGGGAAGCCCGGCCCCGTGGAGAACCCAGCAAAGGCAGTAAAGTCTCACACGCCTCCCCGTGCCACTCCCAGCCCACAGGGCAGAAGGGAGGTCCTACAAGCGCCGAGACTCAGACAGGAGCAGGCACCACCCAGGGGGACTGAGCCAAGAGACGTGAGGGTCCCTTCCACAAACAGGTGTGGATGCCGGAGTCCAGGAGCAGAGAGAAGACACAAAGAGAGTGCCCTGCCCGCCTCTCCCCCTCTGCTCCCCTTCCCTAAGACCTCTGCCAGACCCCTGCCACTGTTACCAAAGGCCCAGGGAGAGGGAGAAGCGTTACAGGTAATAAGGGCCAGTTTGACTCCCAGCCCCAGCAGCTTGAAAAACATGCCAGGCACATGTGCATACCCCAAATCCTGACCGAATTAAGAAATGGAGAAGGAGGGCTTGCAGCATGACCATGCCCCATTAGGGGGTGATTTACCTCCCTCTCACCCTCACCCCCTACCCTGTCTCTCTGGTGAGCACAATGCACTCTCTGGCTTATTTAAAAAAAAAAAAAAAAAAGGTGCAGCCAGTGGCATGGTTAAAGTGGCTGGGTCCCGATGGCCAGCTGTACAGCTTCAGTCCTGGACCTGGTGGCTTGAAAAATATGCTGTGTAGGGACTAGCAAGTGATGTGGTGGTTAAGGATGCTGGATTCTCACAAGGCCGACCGCGGTTCAAGTCCTGGACCTGGCAGCTTGCTTTCTCCCTTTCTTTCTCTCTGGTCAAATTAAAAAATAATAATAATAAATGGAAATAAATAATAATAAATAATTCTCTAAAAAAAAAAAGAAAGAAAAGTATGTCGTGTACCTATGTGTGCATGCCCCAAATCCCCAGAGGAGGACGAAATGGAGGAGGAAGGACTGCGGCGTGATCACCCCCCGGGAGCGCTTTCTCACTTTCGCTCTCGCTCTTGCTCTCTGGCCGGCAAGGGCAGCAAGCACTCTCTGGGAAATAAACAAACAAATGAAAAGGGGCTGAGGTGGAAGAAAGTTTCTCAGAGTATTTCGTGTCCCCCAAAGAAGGCCATGAGATCCACGTTGCTCCAAATAACCCAAGAACCTCAGGGCCTTCTGATCCCAGTTCTTTTCCAAACTGCTTTTCATCAGAGGCCCATAGCCCTGACTGGGATCTAAAGGCTTACAGGCCAAAACTTCTGTGGACCTACGGCCTCATTTGCAATTCCCCTCATTCTGTGTGCCCAGGGGACAAGGGCCAATTCCAGGATCAGTCTGGAGAGGAGACTCGGGAGGCCCCCTCCCCGAGAGGCTTCTGCACGGACCACACCTTGTTTAGCAGCGGTCCACCTGGAAGATAGCAGAGTCTTCCGAGAGAGAATTCCTCTGCATAGTGAGGTGGGAGCAGGTCCCGCTGGTGAAGTCAGGCATCTGCACCGGAATCCGTGGGGGGTGGGGGTAGAACGAAAACAATGTTGAAGCAAAAACCAACTGTAAAGCTTGGAATGAGGTTTATTCGAAGCCAGTATGAGCGGCAGCCAGGAAAACAGAGACTGAAGAAGCCTTGGGACATTGCGCCAGATCCTGGCAGCTACAACAGCTCTTTCCTAAGCGATCTGTAAATCAGTATACAGTCTCTCTCTCTCTATTTTTTAGAGAGAGATTTTTGCTATAGGGTGCATGCACTCGCTGGAAAGAGAGAGAGAGGAGAGACAGAAAGTAAGAAGTCACCCCCCACCCCACCCCCACCCCCGGTGGGGATGGCCACACCGTAATCCCTTCTCTTCCATTCTCTTTCTGGGATTTGGGGCATGCACACGCATGTGCCTGGTGTGTTTTAAGATGGTGGGTCTAGGACTCAAACCACAGTCAACTACCTGGGAGTCCAGCACCATAACCATTACGCCATCTGCTGGTCCCATATCCCTCCTTCTTAATTCTTGAACTCCTAATGTGGGGAGATCTAAAGGAGAAAAAGGAGGGATTTTCTCCACACTCTCAACAACATCACGAGTTTATTTCCCTCTGAGATCCACGCTAAGTCCTCTTCCACCTGGTTCGATGCTAGCGAGGCTGACCCGCATGAACTATACCAAGGGCTCCCTTGCCCTCTGGCCTCCTGTTGGGTATGGGCAACAGGCGCCTCAGCAGGACTGAGAGGGAGGCGGGAGAGTGAGTATGTGCCAGTTACTTCCCAAAATAGCCCAGCATATAGTCAGCTCTTCCTCTCCGCATCTATCATATGCCAGACCCTTTTGTTTTCTTTTCCTTTTTTGAGGTAATAAGAAATACATAATCATCTTTTTTTTTGTAGAGGTTTTTGCTATAGGGCACATGCGCTCACCAGAGAGAGAGAGACAGAGAGACAGAAAGCGAGAAATCACCCCCAAGGGGAATGGCCATGCCACAATCCCTTCTCTTCCGTTCTCCTCTCGGGATCTTGGGCATGCACGCACACGTGCCCGGTGTGAGTTTAAGCCACTGAGTCCGGGACTCGAACCACAGTCGACTACATGGGAGTTCAGCGACATAGCCATTACGCTAACTGCTGGTCCCATGAAATTCATAATAATCTTAAGATCCCAGACTCTCCCAGTTTCCCGTGGTGTGACTGTGATGGTCATGTTGGCACCGACGTGAGTTACTTTACAAACCAAGGTCAATTGTCCCAAACTCTGAGGATCCCAAGCTGCTCCCCGGCTGGGTCCTGGTATTGCTTCCTAATATTTCATGGTCGACTAATAAGCTTAGGCTGAACACGGCCTCCTGGGAAGGTTTCCTAGCCCCTAGAGAGATATGCACTGCTTCGGGGGCTGAGATTGCGTCCTTGAATGTTCGTATTTGTCTTAACTCTGACTTCGGTCCTATCTGACTGGGGTATACATTTGTGAAAGTCCCCCATCACCTCTCCTCTTGGCTATTTCAATGGCCTGCTATGGGGTCTTCTTACGTCTAGCCTTATTCCCACATAACAGAAAGAACAAACTTTTCAAAAATTAAATCAGATCACACATAGCCGACTTTATTTCTTGTAGGACCCTGTTTTTTGGTTTTGTTTTTAGTTTTTGCTATAGGGTGTGCGCGTTTGCCAGAGAGAGATAGAACTCACACTCAGGGAGCATGGCCACACTTCAATTCTCTCCCCCCAGGCTCCTCTCAGGATTTTGGGCATGCATGCCCACGCACCTGGCGTGATTTTCAAACCATCAGGTCCAGGACTCAAACCACTCAGCTGGCCATGTGGGATTCAGCTGCCTTAACCTCCACGCCACTGACTGGTCCACTTCTCTCCATTCCACTTATTACCTGATGTATCTGTTATGCATGAGGGAGTTTTCGAATAGCTCATGAAAACTACGCATGGCCAGACCAGCAGTTAGCGTAATGGCTATGTTGCTGGACTCCCATGTAGCCGACCGCGGTTCGAGTCCCGGACCCAGTGGCTTAAACTCACACTGGGCACGTTTACGTGCGTGCCCAAGATCCCGAGAGAATGGAGGAGAAGGGATTGCAGCGTGGCCATCCCCTCTGGGGGGGTAATTTCTCGCTTTCTGTCTCTCTGTCTCTCTCTTTCTGGTGAGCAAACACGCCCTATAGCAAAAACCTCTCCAAAAAGGAAAAAAAAAAAAAAAAAAAACTATTGTGGATTTCAATATTTGTTTTGCACCAAAATAAACTCCTACTTTGTTTTCTTGTGAACTTTTTAAATGAACTTCACATAATACATAACTGTTAAAAAATTAAGATTTTAAGAACATTTTAGATTTATTTTATTTTAAAAGTTTATCGCTTCCCATTTCCAAAATTATCCATGTGAATTTGTAGCCTCGTTCTGCATCTCAGTGTTAGCAAGGTCGAAGGCTTTGAGCTAACGCGTGGTTCAGAAAGATCTACACAGTGTAATTAGCACTGAGAAGCTTAACCGTCAGTTCCAGGTCATTTTGCCTGTTTTCACTCCATTAGAAACATGAATATGTTGTTTTAAAGAATTTGCAATATTAGGGTGTTTGTTTTTATCGGCATGCTACCCTCACTGAAAAGAAAACCCTTTGAAGAATGACCATGTTTCCTGATTTCTGTTGCAAATGCCAAAGGGACGTTGGAATGAGTTGGTTGTATGCCATTTTCCATTTGGCCTGCAGTGTAGATACGAGCTCGGCCAGGGAGGGCCGGAACAAAGGCGGCATTGCCAGTCCCTGCATGGGGCGAGCAGGCAGGCCAGTGGGAAAAGAGCCCCCACAAACAGCACACACAGCTCCCGGGTCTGCCTCAGCTGCCTGAACTGAAGAATACAGGCTCTGGTTGTCCTGGCTGGTATGAACTATGAAAGGCATCTTAGTTGGAACAAAATACCCATTGCCTCTAGAATAAGGAGTGATTTTTCAAGTCTTTCTAAAAGTTGGTGTTAGGTTTAAAAGTAAACTCTTTCTACTTTAAGAAAGGGGTCCCATGACTTCTATCAGGCCCTGTGTGGCAGCTGCATGCAGAGGTCTTTAACCAGGCCATGAATTGCACCATGGTGCTAGCCCTCCTACGGAGCCTCTGTAGTTGTCTTTTCCGCCTGTAGATGTCGCCATTGAGCCAATGAGCGTCCCACTCCCTGGGTGGCTCTTCTCTCTGTTGGTAACTGAAAATTTCTGCCCTTTGTGGGTCCCTCTGTATTAAAATGTCAGAATAAACATAAGTACCATTTACTGACAGACATTGAGTTAGTGCTCATGTTTGCCTACCCAAGCTTTAGAAACATACTTACTGACCATTCCTATTCCGGACCAATTAAATACAAATCTCTAGCATTGGTGGAAGGGGGTGTGATTTTATTTTTTTTTAAATGCCATAGGGTGCGTACACTTGCTGGAGAGAGACGTGTGGCAGTCCAGTACTTTAACGGCTATGTCTCCTGCTGGGCCGAGACTGGTACGTTTTTAGAGAGATTTGTTACTATAGGGCGTGTACCCTCGCCAGAGAGAAAGAAAGTGAGAAATCATTCCCCAGAGGGAATGGCCATGCCACAATCCCTTCTCCATTCTCCCCTCAGGATTTTGAGCATGCATGCACATGTGCCCAGTGTGTTTTAAGCCACCGGGTCCAGGACTCCAATCACGGTCGACTAAGTGGGAGTCCAGCGATGTAACCGTTATACCCTCTGCTGGTTCCAAAGATTGGTATGTTTTTAAAAGCTACCCAGTTGTTGCTTATCTACAGCCAGGTTTGGGAAGTCCCTGCTTTCAGTGGCCAAAAGCAGGGTGTCTGGATCCCGATCACCTGGGTTCATCCTAGCTTCCTCACTTCCTAGCTGCGTGACATTGGTCAAACACTCGACCTTTCTGTGCTTCACTCTTCTCAACTTTAAGATGGAGATAGTACCTAACTCATAAGGCTGAAGATTAAGTGAACTGGGACCAGCAGTTAGTGTAATGGCTATGTCGCTGGACTCCCATGTAGTCGACCGCGGTTCGCGTCCCGGACCTGGTGGCTTAAAACTCACGCCGGGCGTGTGTGCACGTGTGCCCAAGATCCCGAGAGGAGAATGGAGGAGAAGGGATTGCGGCGTGGCCATCCCCCCTGGGGGGTGATTTCTCACTTTCTATCTCTCTGTCCCTGTCTGTCTGTCTGGTGAGCGCATGCACCCTGTAGCAAAAAAGACCTCTCCAAAAAAAAAAAGAAAAGAAGAAAAAAGATTAAGTGAACTAATTGATAATTATTTAATAAGCATTGGCTATCACTGTCTTGTATTTAATTAAGTTGTAGATAACTTTTTTTTTTTTTTTTTTTTTTTTTTTTTTTTTTTTTAGGTTTTTGCCATAGAGTGCATGTACTCCCCTAAGAGAAACAGGAGGAAAATGAAAAATCACTCCCTGGAGGGATGGCCATACTGCAACCCCTTCTCCATTCTCTTCTCAGGATATTGGGCACACATGCACATGTGCCCGGCATGACTTTCAAGCTGCTGGGTTCAGGACTAGAACTGGGTTGTCTATGTGGGAATCCAGCACCTTAACCATGATGCCACCTGCTGGCCCCTGTAGATAACTCTTAAAAGTCTAGAAAACCACTTACAGGTCTAGTCAGAAGCTGCCGGGTATGAGCCTCTTCCCTTTTGAGCAACAAAGATAACCATGTGTCCCCACCGATGTGGATCCCAGGGTACTGGGTTGTTGGAAAAGTCACAATTTGACATGTGACATGACCTATTTTGTTCTGTTTTTCTATACAATAATGCGCCGTGACTTTTCTGACAACCCGATATTTGAACCAGCAGTTGGGGTCTGGTCACTGCACTTCCCCCCTTGTTCCTCTGCCCAAACACCCCGTTCTTCTGCTCTCCGAAGTCCTGCAGAAATTGCCTGCGGTTTATGGGCTGCACCTGCTGCTCTGTTACATAAACATTAGGTTGGGAGCAAGACCCCAGAGTGCAGGTCTGGCCAGCTGAAACAGATGGAACTGAGCCTTCCGGAGACCGTTCCTCTCATATTTATTTACCTGGCAGGCACCAAACGATCCCATTTTGCTTTATGTGCAAAACTTTCCTCCCAGGCCAATTTTTTGGTGCCCCCAATGACATATCGCAAAATGAAATAAAAGTATCAAGAACAGTAATTTATTCCTGAAATACATCTTCCTAGAGCCACAGAGAGCGGCCACGCCAACTTCTCTCAGCCTGAACCTGAGCTGTCACCCACGTTAAATTACTTTCTAAATCAGAGGTAAACTTTCTATCACGAAATACCATTCATAGCCGCATCAATCCAACCTGAAATCTGCATTACTCTCTTGACCCAAACTCCTAGATACCCACAACTCACAGATCGACCCGCTTTGCTCTATCAATATGCCTCGCCCCGACGGTGTATTGCACTGATAGCTCCTGGAGCCGCGCGCTGCACTGATGTATACGAGCAATACGTTAGCGGGAAGCCCAGCTCACAGGTGATGCATAGCTGAAGTGGTCGTCGGAGAAAGCGAGCCAGAGATGGATGGCTCAAACAAGGGCACGGGCTGGGAGAGAACAAACTCAAAGTGGGTTTGGAGTAACCGTGGAAGCCAAGACAAACCCGACGTGGATCCTTCCAGACCCCAGCCCCATCCCCACTGGCCTCGCAGGGCCCCTGGTTTGCAGGAAAGAGAGCTGCTGTAGCCAATGGCTAATGAGCTAGACCTTAGTCCTGTTGGTCTTAAGAATGTGTGCAACTACGATAAATCTGTCCAGAGGCCTGGAGGAAAACGACGACATGGAGATGTCATTTGTACTTATTCAATCTATGATGTATTTTGTAATACAATTATTTTTAAACTTAAAAAAATTACTTTATTAAGTTTGCTATAAGGCATACATGCTCACCCAAGAGAGACTGAGAATGAGAGAGGAAAAGAGAGAAAACAAGTCACCAAGTCCAGGACTTGAACCATGGTTGGCCATGTGGGAGTCCAACACTTTAATCACCATGCCACCTGCTGGCTCCCATAATATTAAATAAAATTGCATAAGGACATCTGTTTATTTTTAAATTATCGAGCAATTTGGAGAACTGTAGATGTGTGAACCAAATGACGCATAAGAGAATGTCCATAGCCACATCCCGGTCCCATCCTAAAGCAGGGGACAGCAGCAGGGACCATGGCTGCGGAATGGAACGTCATTCACATTAGCTATGGTCACAAGCACCTCCCTGCACACACAGTAATGGCATTGTTTTAGCTCGAGTATCCATGCCAGCTGATTTAGGCTAGGCTCTGGAGCCCCGGGGAGGCTGTTCCTCTTAAGTTACAGTGAGGGTGTGCACACTTAAAATGTCTCACACCCGGGAAATGGTTAAGCTCGCGAGGACATATTCATCAACACCATAGACAACCGCGCCCTCGGTCAGAAGTCCAGGTAAGTCGCGCGGAATGTCACCAAGATCAGCCCTTTCCCAGGAGCACGCCGCCTGCTTTTATGTCCAGACTTCCTAGAATATAGTGCTGCCCGGCCAGTGTTTAGAAAGTATTTTATATTTAAATCCCTGACACTCTGCAGAACTCCGAGACTCTCACTTGCCTTTCCTCTGCTCTCGCTCTTCCACGCCGGGCTTCACGAGAATGCATGACTTCTGCCTGCGCGTCCCCGCCTGCGCGTCCCCGCCTGCGCATCCCCGCCTGCGATTCTCCACCTGCTCATTCCCACCTGCGCCTCCCCTCCTGCGCATCTCTGCCTGCGCATCTCCACCTGCGCATCCCAGCCTGTACATCCCCACCTGCGCATTCCCACGTGCACGTCTCCCGCCTTCTCATTCCCACCTGTGCTTCTCTACCTGCTCATTCCCACCTGCACATTCCCACCTGCGCATTCCCACCTGCGCATTCCCACCTGCGCATTCCCACCTGCTCATCCCCACCTGCGCTTCTCCACCTGTTCATCCCCACCGCGCTGGTGAGGCTGGTCTCTACCCGAAATCCTGACTTAAGTGCTGAGCTCTTTCAGAAACACCCTCACAGGCACACCCAGGGGCAGTGTTTCCCCAGCTATCTGGGCAATACTTAAATTAGGCATTGCACCTGTGCTTTTGTATCAATCTGTTCATTTATTTTAAACAAAATACCATATGAGGAGAAACAAGTTCCGCTTCTGTGTCACTGGGGCACTGCTTTGTCCCCCTCCTCCTGGGACCAGCCTGCACGTCCTTGGCACAGCGATGGCAGGACTCCCAGAGCCGGCAACCCCGTCTCCAGAGCACTTTCCAAGACCTCCCCACTTCTGCTGATCTCCTCTTAGCCCAAGCAAGCCACCAGGCCGAAGCCTGGGAATGACACCCTGCCCACGGAGAGCAGGCACTGGAAAGCTTCATGACAAAGAAATGGCTGGGTGCAGGGAGAGTCATTGATAGTGCAATCTCTCCTTAGGTGAATGAATATATCGTGACATAGTCACACAGGGGAAAAAAAACAATTGGGGATACAAATTGGGTCTTTCAAAAGTCCATGATATAAGCTACCAGGTCCAGGACTCGAACCATGGTTGACCATGTGGGAGTCCAGTGCCTTGATCACTACACCACCTGCTGGCCCCAAGACTTTCTCTTTAGTGATAGTCTTGTTACCTTCACTGAAGCAAAGCAGCAGCAACCAGACAAGCAGGAAAGTGATTCCCAGGGAATGGATCTGCACAGGGTTGGGCCCAGTCCTCCAGCACACGCCGACGTCCGCGGCTGCTCAGGTACCACGTGTACAATGGCACTGTCCTTGAACAACCTCCTGTGTACTTTAAATCATCTCCAGGTTACCAGCTCTAGATTTCAGGACCTAAAACAATGTGGTTGAGTCCATGGGTGTGGAGCCGGAGGATGGGCGAGCCGACTGGACCGGCTGTACCAATGTGGATTGCCTGAGGGAACCCCTTAGCCTCCGTGACAAAGGACACATTTGTGTTCTCTCTCATTTCTGTCGACAGTGTCTAAAAGTAATTATTTGAGTAGTTTTTCATCCTCTATGAGAGACACATTATCAGTCCTTAAAAAGAAAGGCAAAAAGGAGGGGCTGGCAGGTGGCGAGGTGGTTAAGGGTGCTGGACTCCCACATGGCCAATCATGGTTTGAGTCCTGGACCTGGTGGCTTGCTTTCTCACTTTCCCTCTCTCACTCTGTCCTTCTCTGGTCAAGTTAAAATAAATAAATATTCTTTTTTTTTTTTAAAGGAGAAAGTTTAAAAAAAAAAAAAAGGCAAAAAGGAAAATAAGAGCATTTATTGAGGTCTTATTAAATGACCCCCTCCAAAAAAAGTCCATGATACGAGGCTATTTAATCTTTTTCAGGTTTCTATGACTTAACACCAAAAATGTACCTGGCGTTATTAAGTAAATAACTGTTGGAATATGTGAATGAGCCTAGTTAATACCGGAAGACAGTAAAACATGCTCCATGCCTAAACGTTCCATAAACTAATATAGCTTAAAGGAAGAAAGGTGGAAAAAGTCTTGATTTTATCACGCACCACCTGAAACCTGCACGATCCAGAGGCCACGCCTACCTGGGGAATCACACCTGGGCCGCCGACACATCAGCCTCCTTTTAACTGAGCCAAACCACTGGTATTTTCTCATCTACCAGCAGTGAGTCCTTTCCTCATTTAGGCAAAACTCCAAAACGCTTACTGGTGCACAGAGTCTGCACGTTCAAGTATGCTAATCAGCTAGCCAGACAAGCAATATTTGTTGCTAAAATTTTACATGGGCCCCGTGGAGGACACATGTCACACTATACCTTACTTAAGACCAGGAAGATATTGTCCCGGGGTAGGACTGGTGAGACCGAAAATGCAAGCAAGATAACCCCGATAAAGCACTGCACGTGCAGGAAGGGCCTGGTGGAGGGTGGCCCTCAGCACACACGACTTCACCCCTGCACATGCTGTGCTACACTTCCTACTCTGTCTCCCATTGCCACCCCAAAGCAGCTCCACCCTGAAGCCAGCCTAGAATTTTAAACTCAAAAGGGCTCCATCTGTGAGAGCACCGAGTCTGCCTAGCTCCCAGGATCAATGTCTTTATAGTCAGCTGGGCCGGGGAGGGGACACGGTGTGGACGGGAGAAGTGGAGCGCAGACAGGATGTCAGCGTTTAGAAAGCAGGAACAGTCAGCCACACTCCTGCACGTGTTGCTCTGTTATTCTTCACTTATTACCATGGAACGAAATGGTGGCAGATATATTTTTTGACCTGCGTGTTTAAAAGGATCGCAATACAGCTCGGCACACTGGCAAAATGTTAGGAACGGCACATGCCGGGCACCCGGTGTGACCTGGAATACCTACCGAGGGCTTTGTAGCTAAGAACAGAACTACTAACTTTTACTACCAGCCTATTACTTGCCAGGAGTTGTTCCCACAGTTTTCTCAGTTAATGCCCATGAATGGGGAGGGGGTCTGTGAAGGGTGCTACTTTCCTTTCTGCAGGCGAGGAGGTAGACGTGAGGGCAGTCAGTAACTAGTCTAAGGTCATGCCATCACCAAGCTGCTTCCCTGGAATTCGCACTCCAACTACGTGAAAAACACGTCCAACGCCAAGGTTCAGGGTCTTTCTACAGCACACACGGATAAATCTATCCTATGTTTAACCAACTAACAGAGGCAGAACAGTTTTTTTTTTTTTTTTTTTTAATAATAATAATGGCATAATAGTTACATTGCTGGACTCACATGCAATAGACTGCAGTTCGAGCCCCAGACCTGGCAGTTAAAACTCCTGCCGGGCGCATGTGCATGTGTGCCCAAAATCCCAAGAGGAGAATGGAGGAGAAGAGACTGCACCATGGCCATCCCCCGGGGGTGATTTCTCACTTTCTGTCTGTCTCTGTCTCTTTGATGAGTGCACATACCCTATAGCAAAAATCTCTCCCTAAAAAAAGTCATCATAAAAATATGAATGTTTTAGTGTTTCCTAGTTATTCATTTGATTTGCGATACTAGGTTAGCTATTATCTGAGGCAGAGCTTTTACACGGCAACTTTTAGTCAGGAGTAAAGTAAATGAAGAAAATCAATAAAATAAAAAGGATTAGTCCAAGAAGTGTTTCTGAAGCTGACAAGATTTATTAGAGGTATTGTCTTTATAATAATTCTTATCAGCACACATGATTCTAAAAGCAAATATTTTCCATCATTTATTCAAATACAGTATAACAATTTATTTAGTATAAATATATATATATATATATATAATATACATACACAAAATTTTACAAAAACACTGAAAAGTTCCTGGCCAATGAAGACATGAGTGTAGAAGGCAGAAACGAAAGACTGAACGCTGAGATGAGGAGGACTGGCATACCGGGGCCTTGGCAGGTTCTGTGCAGAACAGCCTTCAGGAAAGACCCTGGGGTGTAAATCAAACTCCATCCAGCTGGACAGCAGTAGGGCTCCTGGCTAGAGGGCGGACTAGTAAGAATACTTACAGACTCTGAAAGAATACACACGCAAATGCCAAATGGAAAGGTAACGAAAGCAAATAGCTACACGGCACCACTTTAAAGCACCTGAGAATGTAACACGTGGCTCTTGAATATAGCTCTGACCACGCTACCCAGTATTTATCCACATCCTCCCTAATGAGGCAATCATCGGGTTTATTCACGGTACTAAGAGCCAGTTTCAACTAGTTATGCCAAATGTACATGCAGGATCTGCAAGTGAAAAGGATGAATTGTTTAAAAGAATCAGTCTCTGGAAACTGCTCAATATCACCCAAGCAGAGTCACTGAGTATCTTTTCAAATTACGTGTATTCTTGAGGTCTCCAGCTATTATCTTAATGTAAGATCTCATGGGCAGAATGTTATCCTTACTACTTGATCATACATAAAGGTTGTTTAAAGCGGTAAAATATAATAAAGATCTTTAGTTGTCATCAAGCCATAAACGGACTCGTTTCATTACCCCTTGAACAAAACAAGCATTATTAAAATTAAAAAGGTCCAGCCTCTGATCTCCCAACCCCATCTAACAATTGAGTGTGATTTTGATAAGGATTAATTAGTTTTAAATTAGAGGCATGTAGCCCTGATTGCAGAACACAGATAGCACTGTAAACTCTCGGGCCCATGAGGCATATTATTAATATATCATTCATATATATATATGTGTGTGTGTGTGTGTGTGTGTGTATACATATATATATATTTAGAGAGCCATTTTTAAATTGGGAAGAAATAGGAAACTATGCCCTCGAACATAGATTACAAATGGCAGCAAGTCTTAGACAACAATGCGCGGGAAGCTGGCCTCGTTGTTTGGTCGGCACTCTCACCACAGACCCCTCCTGGCTGTCTGCAGGGAGCGCTCACACAGCCCAGGGCATCCGGCTGTCTGCGTTTCTACTCGCCAGAACCTGACCTTTTACAAACAGACGAAGGACCCAAGTAGTGAGCATATCGATGTTACGGACAAACGTAAAATTCAAGGCAGGAAGAAACTAGAGGCGCGACCAGCCACTTGGTCCCGAATTCCTCATTTCATTCTGTGGCCCTCCAGGGTCTGGCCGTGGTCCATTTTTGTGGTTTGCAGTCAGGACTCCACGATGCTCATCCCCAGTAAGGTCCAGGGTGGACTTCCTTGAAGTATTTACACTGATTCCTCTAATACAGTCCTGTATAAGGGGAACTGCCTGCCAGTCTCACAGACGGTCATGAAGTGTCCCCACGCCTGCACTCACACCCACTGGATCCTAGCGGGCATGCACCCGTCAGCGCCCCCTGCTGGGGACGGGCGGTGGAGCTCATAGACGCGCTTCGGCACACCTTTGGGCCTGCTGCAGTCCGTCCTGCCAGGTCTGGGCTGCTGTTCTTCCTTCCTGCTATTCTGATTACGAGTTTCCCAGGGCTTCAACAAACTGGGTCTTTCTTCGGATTCGAAACATAAGAGGAGTGACTTCGCTAGAGATTCTAGCTCCCTGTGGCCAGCCTGGGGTGGTCCGCTCTGGCAGCTGTCCACAGAGGTGGAGGAGGGTACGCCGACGTCACTGTGAAAACCCCTGGCCACGCTGCAAATGCCTTCCACGAAGTCCCGGAGCAGAACGACATCGCGGCGGCAGCCTGCGCGAGAGGGAGAGCGGGGAGCCAATTAGCCTTCGCCGTTTTGTATGAGGAATCTATCACAGCTATATGACTCTAGATATCTTCTAAGTCAAAGTGACCCTACCAAGACAATTTCAAACTACTTAAGGTTATTTAGTTAAAGTGCTTATCTAGCAGATAAGCACCTGGTTTTAGGATCAAATTATTTAGGCACAAGTACTTATATGTGTAGTAAGTGGGAATTCAATTACTCAAGTTCCAGTCGGTAACCAATATCAATTATTAGCATCAGGTAGGTTACTTCATGACAAGCCAGAAATGAAAAGGAAAGATGTCTGAGATCTTCAAATGATTAAATTATGATTACAAATTCCATTTGGAGTATATATACCTCTCAGTGTAGAAATAATAATTTGAATAGCTTTTTCCAAGCACTGATTTAATTTCAAGAATTCTGGGGCAAGAATAACTATCTTCTTGGAATCTTGGTATCCAGAATTTTCTTCTTGTACTTGAGTTCTGAAACGTTCCTGTGGAAACAAAATTGGCACTTTAAAATATGTAGTAGCATTAACAGGCTACATGGCAGTAAGGCTTGGCTGACATGATTTCAATGGCCAGAAACTCATCTTTAAGAAAGAGACTTTAATATCCTCCCCAGCACTGAACTCTATTTTCCATAGGCAAGGCCAAAATACAATATTAACAATTACTATTCTCCAAAAGAAATGAGAATTTTCAATTAATTTTATATCAAAGTCCTATCATCCTATTACATGAAAGCAGAATAAAGTAACAGTACCATCTATTATTCAATACCATAAAAGATACATTTATTTAATTTTTAAGAGTTCGGCTTGAAGGGCGGCCCTGTAGCTCAGTGGGTAAACACTATTCATTAGGAGCTGGATCCCACATGGCCACGTGTAGTTTGAATCCTGACCCCAGCAGCTTGAAAAACACACCAAGCGTGTGTGCACACGTGCCCAAAATCCTAATGGGAAGGAGAAATGGAAAAAGGATTGCATGTGTCCATGACCCATTGGGGGGGGGGCTTTTTCTCTGTCTCTGGCGAGGGCATGTGCCCTCTGGCAATTAAAAAATAAATAAAAACAGTTCAATTTTATAATAATGCTCATTTACTTAAATAAAAAAAATTCCAGCCACAAGAACTACTCTCCTTTTTAACACAATGATTACATACTTAGTCTATATATTTTTATTTACCTGTGACATGGGAATAAAATAATTTGTCTAATTCACCTGTGTTTTTAAAGTCTTTGATCACATTATTAAACATAATTTTTTTAGCTTTTGGTGACTATCCAAGCAAAAGCTAAAAGTTTACTAAACCAGTACCTGTAATATATCAATATTCATCAATTTCTACATAACCCCTTTCCATCACTAAACCCAGTGAGTGAGGCAGTGAGGAAGTGCTGGGGACCCCACGTGCTTTCACCCGACCAGCACAGAGGGGTGGTCTCTGCGGAGGATAAACACTGACACGAAAACACCTACACTTGAACCAAGTGACATAAAGTGCACAAAATTGCACCAGCTGGTGGCGTAGTGGTCAAGGCAGCTGGATCCCACATGGCCAACCAGCAGGCACCTGTGCGTGTGTGCCCAAAATCCTGAGAGGAGAATGGAGGAGCAAGGACTGCAGCGTGGCCATTCCCCCGGGGTGTGATTTCTCACTTCCCCCACTCTTCTCTCTCTCTCTCTCTCTCTCTCTCTCTCTCTCTCTCTCTCTCTCTCTCTCTCTCTCTCTCCAGCAAGCACACATACCCTATAGCAAAAACTAAAATAAAAACAAAAAAACCAACAAAATTAAACCAAACCAAAATTAAACACAAACAATTTAAAGCGCTTCTTACCATTTTCCATTCGGCAAAGATGTCTTCAAGAGATCTAATCAGTCCTATGGCATTAGCTTTTATCTGTTCAGTAACCTACAAAGGAAGGGAAATTATGTAAATAATCATTCAGGAGTATAACAGTGCTAGAAATGGGTGGGACTAGGTCAGGGAATGTTCTAGTTTAGAAGCCGAAAGATGAGAGTTCTGTTGCTGAAGCTGCAGTTAAATAGCTTGCGATACGTAAATCATCTAAGTGGGCTTTGTTACATGGATAACTCACACGTCGACTTCTACATGAAATACCGACTCCCTCTGATATTAGTTATAAGAATTAAATTTGTCTCGTATGTAAATATTTGTAAGGATGAAACTTTTAAAGCTTCTTAGAAGTGGGGGAGGTAACTAACATATCAAGCAAATATTTTGTCCTGAGAGCTTTACAAAAGTCTTACTACGTGATTCTCGTTTTCAGCCTTGAGCCACTACGTTCCTGTCCTTGTTTCACAAAGAACCAGATCCTGCATCCCAGCTTCTAGGACTCAGAGCCAGGGGGAGCCCGAGTCCACACGGTGAGCCTCGGCTCCCGGACTGCTCAAAGCGATCCTGAGATGACTTCTCAGCAGTTTTGTCAGGGGCTCTGTTTAAGTACTTGCTTGGCTTTACCCACAGAGCCCAGCCCTAGGTCCAACTTGAATTTGCTCTGTGTGGTGAAAAGAGAATCCAAATTATCCACCCCCCCCCCCCAACTCCAGCTTTAAAATTATAACACCAATGCCTTATGTTTAAGCCTATTTTCTCTCTCTTTGGATAGCTTCTTTTTCTTCTGTAGGTTCTCACATGTCTTAACGTACAAGAATATGATAAGTGAAAACTCTACCATAAATAGCAGAGCACAGTCATCCCTTATTACCCACGGGGATTAGTTGCAGGACCCCCACAGATACTGAAATCCACAGATGCTCAAGTCCCTTACAGGACACAGCAACCCAAGGGGTTCCCGCACTGTAGGAAGGAAAGGAGGACGGAGGGCAGAGACCACATGAAGACATGAATAATATAAACCGTATACGAGACGCCCAACCCTCTGCCATTTATTTCCCCAAAACCGTACCATGGCCAACAGCAGCGCCTACACTCACAGCTTCCTAACCGCGTTCACATACACGATTTCATCTGTTTTCCATGAACTTATCCTAGACTCTTTTACTTATTGCCAGCAGAAGTTCTGCCTTGCAAACAGTGAGAGATAAAGTGTCGTGGTGATTAATGGTGCTGCTGCTGGGCACAGCCGACCTCGAGATGTTGGCTGGATCAAAGCTCGTGGTCCCTCTGGGCCTTCTGTGGGAGCTGTGGGACCTGAAATCAGCCTTACATCTGCTGGGCACTTTAGACCCATGGCTCTTGATTTAGTGACACTAGGAACTATTTTTGAATGTATTTTTACCTTTTAAAACAAACCAGAAAGACAGAGAGAGGAGATGCATCGGAGAAAGAGGGCACACGGGAGCGTGTAAAGTGACAAGAAGGGCCGGCCCCGGGTTAATAAGCCTCCCCCGCTCTGTTTCTGTTCTCAGAGAGGGTCGCTCTGTCAGTCCTCCTGCCTCAGCCTCCCAAGTAGCTGGAACAACGGTGTGCATGACTGTGCTGGCTTTTAGGATGGGCTTGGGATTGAACCCGGGCCTCCACTGCGGCCTCAGTCTGCCCAGTAGCAGCCTCTACAAGCGTGTGTGGTTGCAGCTGGGCCTATGTGTTGTTTCTTGAGCTCATAAACACACGTGATTGTCTCCCTTTGTAAAATGGAACGACTGAGGCTCGGATAAGTTGTTCAGGTCTACTCGGGAAGTAGGAGAGCCGCTTAACGCTGAGTGTCTTTCCCCAGCTCTGAGCCGGGGCTGTCGGGGCAGAGGCTGATCTGCACAGCCCTACAATCTGAGGAAAGAGGTGGGGGACCCTGTGGCTCCCATGGACGGTTTCACGTTAGCTGAGGGGAGCTAGAAGCACAGTAAGGTCAAGATCTCCCTAAAAAGAAAAAAAAATCTAGTTTATTCTATGCTTTCCTTGAAACAACCACCCCGAGGACTAGAAGTCACCCTGTGCCACGTGACCCACTTTCCTAAATCAGTCAGGCTGTATGCAAATGAGGAAGCACCAGTAGGTAGCTCCACCCCCAACCACCAGAGCTAGAGAAAGGGGAAGGACAAAGACGGACTTAACTATCAGCTCTTACAAGAAGATTCTAGAACAGACAAGGCTCTGAAGTTCACTGTCCTAAGATTTTAAATTTTATCCTCCTAATCTCCACTTCACTAGTAGTATTTCTCAGTAGAGAAAATGAATCCATGAACAATAATTGGCAAAACTTATTTATGTAGCATGATGAGTTTTGGAGTGAGAATGTAAACTCCTGGGTCAGGACTTTAGAGCTGAGCTGGGTGACTGGGCAAGGGAATGACAGCCATTCAGTCCACCCTTGAAAAGCCGGGAGACTCAGCACTACTGTACGCAAAGTGCCCAGCACCTGTCACAGGAGATCACAGCGGGCGTGTGACACAGGCCTTCTTTCAGGTGGCAGGTGAAGAGTCAGAGCACTGAGCGGTCTGTGGAATGGTGAGTGGAAAGGCAGAGCTGCCTTTCAAACGCAGGCCTTCTACTGAGATGTCAGCACCCAGACCCTGACGGACCACCTCGCCACAGCACTGGAGTCATGTTTTAACACTAGGTAGCTGGATTAGCTCCCGGCTTTTCAAGGGTGGCGTTACTATTATTCCCAGGTATTTCCTGAAATCTCATAGCTCTGTATCTCGATATGAAATAACTGATGTGAATGTCCTGGAGAAATATTTAGTTCAAGATATTAGATCAATTCTACTAGTTTCCATCCCTGGGTGAAAGACAGAAAGAAGACGACAAGGGGAGAGTGACCACTAGGTGTCACTGCCACACGCCGCTCTGCTTAGGAGTTTCCGACACACGGATTCACGCTCCTTAACAGCTGTGCGAGAACCAAGCCGAACACTGGTAACAATGGAGGCTACGACGATGCAAGGACAGCTTGGGAACATACCACCGTGACATCGCGACACCATCAGCCTCTTCAGTAACAACTAACGCAAACTGAAATACACACAGCTGGTCCTGAGCTCGGTCTTCCTGCCTCGGCCACCGAGTAGCAGGGATTACAGGTGTGTGTCAGCTCCCCCCGCTCTAAGCGATTTTTAAAGATCAGTTTTCTCTGTTATCTGGTACTTTACAGAACATTCTCTGACTCATCTTACCTCCTCTTGTGTACACTCTTTTGAGAGTTCCTGCTGAAGCTCTTTTGCTTTCTCCAGTCCACAATCTAAAAGGATCTTCATTCCTAAGCCTATACCATCACAAACAGCAACCACGAGTTCTTCCTATAAAAAATGTTAAAGCCTGAACTAGTAAATTCGAGTGTTATATTTTAAAACATTATTAGTAATTAAATTTCATTTTATAGTAAAAAAAAAATTATTAGTAATTAAATTTTATTTTCTGCTTATTTAGGACAATAATACATTCCAGATTCATTACATTCAACTAAAGCTGGAATATAAATGAACAAGAAAATATAATGAGTAAATCTCGGGACTAGCAGTGGGCATAATGGCTGTGTCACTGGACTCCCGTGTAGTCAACCACAGTTCGAGTCCCGGACCCGGTGGCTTAAACTCAGACTGGGCGTGTGTGTGTGTGTGCCTAAGATCCCAAAAGCAGAATGAAGGAGAAGAAATTAAGGCATGGCCATCCCCCCAGGGGGTGATTTCTCACTTTCTGTCTCTCTGTCTTTCTGGAGAGCGCACGCACCCTATAGCAAAAAAAAAAAAAAAAACAAAAACAAAAACCTCTCCAAAAAAATAAATAAATAAAAGAGTAAATCTGTAATTTAGTATTCTACATATAACATGTTATAAAAATATTTATCACCCTAGCTAGAACACTAGGTTGCTAAAACACAGTATAGTCTAATAAAATACATGTTTTCAATAGAATAATTAAAGCAAGATGGAGCCAACATTTGAGACGGTAGTTAAGGTGCTGGACTTCCATATATCCGACCACAGTTCTAGTCCCTGACCTGGCAACTTGAAACTCACACTGGGTACAATGTGCATGCATGCCCAAAATCCCAGGAGGAGAATAGAGGAGAAGGGATTGTGGTGTGGCCATCCCCTGTGGGGGTGGATTTCTCACTTTTCCTTTCACTGTCTCTCTTTGTCTCTCTGGCAAGCACACATGCCCTATAGCAAAAGCAATTTAAAAAAAAAAAAGAGGCAAGCCAATACACAGTTTTCAGAATTACGGTTTCTTCATGTGTTGATTGGCTGACAAAGCGGCTATCATCAAATCAAGGGTCCAGAGATAGAAATGAGGTTTGCAAAATCACTCAGTACACTTAATCAAGGTAGATTAAAATGGTTCTAAATCTCATTGCCAAACAAATGGCACATCTCTTGGGTCATTAGAAAAGTCATGACATATTTTTTTCTATGCAAAAATGCATCATGACTTTTCTGGTGACCCTACATTTGAAACATGAAAGAACTCGCCGTCTTTAGTAATACTATTACCAGAAGTCTCTCATGTTTACTCAGATAAAGTCTTTCAAAACTAATGTTGCTAAATTACCTGGTCACTGGCAACCTTATAGTTATTGTCTTCCAGAAAATGAAGCTTGCTCCCTTTCAGGACTGTTAATTGTCCCACGTACTTTACAGCTTGTTGTATAATTTGGATCACTTTCTTTTGTGCTTCTTTTACCATTGATGAAATATCTGAACAGCATCCCTATAAGATAAAAATAAACCGGAGTATCTGATACACATGATCACAAAGGGTAGGAAAAATTACAAAAGGAAAGCAATCTGAAGAAAGCAAATTCTAATACAGGGACCACACTTCATAAACATCTCAGTCGACATCTGAAAACACGCAGGGCTCTAGCTACTGAATGCAGAGCGATTAAGAAAGAGTCTACACCCTCAAAGAACTTTCGTATAATAGGTGACACAGGAAAACGCACCGTTAAGCAGATATAAGACAATATTGAACAGCGAATGCCAAAGGAAAGGAACAAAATGGTAGCTTTTTTTGCTTTTGAATTTTTTCTGTCCTGATAACCATCTGGCTGATGGCTAATTACTTCTTATCCTCAAGGGAGATGGAAAAGGAGAAAAAAATAGGGGGTGGTGAACCTCAAACAAAAGCCCTCCCATATGCACTTTTTTATGTGAGAGGAAGAAAGCTTTTGTTTTTGTCCGTACAGCCAAACCTCACCTCACCTCGCCTGAGACAAGGTAAGCAGGGAAAAAAATGCCTTTGCCTCTGTGTCAGCAGGCCTGACACACTCAGCTTGAACTGAAACTCAACCCCTAACCACGACAGCCTTGGCCTCTCTTCCCAAAGTCCCTCACTGAGGACCGCATGGGGCTAGGGAGAAGCATGAACTGGGCCCAGACTGCCTGGGTTCAATCCAGCTCTCTCACTGACGATTCTCCAACTCTGGATGAGCCATTTTTCTTCCCTATGCCTCCACCTCCCTCTCTCTTAAACGGTGATAACAACAGTCCCCACTTCTGGGTGGTTATGAAGGCTAAATAAGTTATTGTTTGTAAATCACCGAGAACCGCTAGTACATAGAAAGTTGTGTAGGTCTTGGTGCAATAAACCGATTACAAACATCCACGGTGTCAGAACTTCTGAACAGAGACTGCTTCTGAAAATCCCACGAATCTAAGTGTAGGAAGATGTAGACAGTAGAAAGTCAATAAATACTTAAAGACACGCGGTCTTCGAGTGATGTAAGAATGCAGCGTACCTGCAGAAATAATTGTAAGTAGCCTCCCAGCTTCTTAACTTCTTGTCTCAACTCATCCTCGAGCCTCGCCGCACTGGCACAAGGTAGGGCGTCACGCAGCCAGTGTCTAAGGAGCAGCAAAAGCTGCTCAAAAGCACAAGCGATCCGGATGGTCAGGGACTGGGTTGCTCGATCAGAGAACACTTGGGAAGAAGGAGGAAAATTATTGGAAAAAAACAATCTTCAAATAGAAGAACTTATATAGGACCCCGTTTACTTTCACACAGTCAAAAGACGCATGCCACATGCACCAAATAATCATCCAAAACAAAGTAACCAAGAAAACCGTCATCCGTGTGCGTTAACAAAAGTGGTGAGATTGCTTACAGTTATCTTGACTTTCTTCATCTTGCTCTTCGTGGGCTTTGGAAACGGCAAGGAGCCCATTATAAATTGTAAGAAAATTATTCATCAGGCTGTCTTCTATAGTTTTTTCTTCATCGTAACTCTGACCAAGGAATTCTAATGATGAACCAATCAATTCTTTGCAAATCCCAGGAAGAAATGATTCTGGTGAATTTGAGTAAATAGTGCTTGACTTTTCCATTAAGCCTATGTCAATAAAAAAGTTATCTTAGCCTAGTTTTCAGGCCCAGTACTTTCACACAAATGCATTCATGCAACCATATTTCAGAAGCATTGGTCAATACATGTATGGCAGGCTATGCTTATTTCAACACACCCTTATTTCTAGATGTCATCATTTCATTTGTCTGACAATTTCATGAGAGGGATCGATGAGCCTCTCAACAGCCTCAATTGATTGGTTTAGTAGGTCCTCGACTGCAGCAGACAGCAGAGTTCACATTACCATGGTTCCATCTCCTTCTTGGTTTCTGTTTGTTGCCAGAGGGCGTATTTGTTCACCAGAGAGGCAGAGGGAGAGGAAGACAGCAATGGGGTGTGGTCACATGGCGATCCCTGTCCTCCGCTTCTCCATCCCACTGGGATTTGGGGCATGAGTGCACATGAGCCCAGTGTGTTTTCAAGTTCCAGGGCTAGGTTAAGGGATCTGGCTCCCTTAAGCCCTAGGCACGGGGGCTGATCCAATTTCCTTTTTCTTATTCACTCTTCAGCGGCGACTGATTTTCCCTAATACCTCTAAGGAATTGTGAACTGGTGAAAAACAACGACAGCTACATAAAATAAAATCAGAAATGTATTCCTTTTTACATTAGGAAAGAAGACAATAATAAACTATACTAAAAGAAGTGTTTCCTCACTTACTTTTTTACTGTTAGGTTGTCGAGAAAGTCATGGTGCCTTTTTGCATTAAAAAACACGACATGACTTTCCCAACAACCTCATAGTTGCATCTCAAGGTACACTACAGTCAAGCGGATTGTCTCTAGTTAATACAGCACATCTCTGGCAGAGACTTCAAGAAGCATGGGGGTCTGGATGGTGGTACGGGGTAAAACGCAGTGCTCCATGAGGCTGGCCCACAAGGGAAGGTTCTGGATTCACGTCCAGAGACCTCCCTGAACACATCCTGCATGTGCACGCCCGTGAACCATGGTTGGCTGAAGCCGGGGGTGGGTTGTAACATCAGGACCCTGTCAGGAGTGCTGTCTCTGTCTTTCTTGCTCAAGGAAGAAATAAATAAATTTTTTTTTTAAAGAATTATTCAGTGGGACCAGCAGATGGCGTAATGGTAACATCACTGGACTCCCACATAGTTGACCACAGTTTGAGTCCTGGACCCGGCAACTTAAAACTCACACGGGGCATGTGTGCATGCATGCCCAAGATCCTGAGAGGAGAATAGAGGAGAAGTGACTGTGGCATGGCCATACCCGTAGGGGGTGATTTCTCATTTTTGGTCTCTCTGTGTCTCTGGCAAGTGCATGTGCCTTACAGCAAACATTTCTCTTTAAAAAAAAGTTACTCACTTAATTTTATAAATTATTATTATTATTTTAAATTTTGCTATAGACCACATGAGCTCACCAAAGAGAGAGAGGGAGAGGGATAGTGAGAAAGCCACCAGGTCCAGGTAGGACTTGAACCACAGTCAGCCACATGGGAGTCCAGCGCCTTAACCACCATGCCACGTACTGGCCCCACAATTTTTTTTTAACAAGCATAATTTCTAAGTACTGTCCCAACTAGAAATAATTGAAAAAGCTCATTCGGATCCTCTAGAAATAATTTCATTTTGGTGTGCTATTTGAGTATGATGATTCTCATTTAATATATAAAATCAGTTTTCTGGTTTCCCTTTCTGAACTGTGCCAGGGCTGTTTGTGGGTCCTGAGACCGGACAGTTGACAACTTCTTTGTATCTGGGAGGCTGGTCCCAGTGACTCTACAGCTGTCACCATTCTACAAAACAAAATATATTGAAATAAATTGTAAATGTTATGGATACCATTTGGATTACCATGAGGAAAAAGAGAAAGAAAGTTGAGAGGCTCCTGAACGTTCAAAGAAGGCAAAAATATGACTGGTCTGAAGGATAAACTCTATCATAAACAGCACCATGCTGAGAAAATACAAATAAAAACGGCTATCAAGATGCACAGATGGGGACCAGCAGTTAGTGTAATGGCTATGTCGCTGGACTCCCACATAGTCGACTGCGGTTCGTGTCCCGGACCCGGTGGCTTAAACTCACGCCAGGCGCATGTGCGTGCGTGCCCAAGATCCCAAGAGGAGAATGGAGGAGAAGGGATTGCGGCGTGGCCGTCTCCCCTGGAGGGTGATTTCTCACTTTCTGTCTCTCTGTCTCTCTCTCTCTGTCTGGTGAGCGCACAAGCCCTATATCAAAAACCTCTAAAAAAAACCAGATGCACAGAAAGAGGAACACCAAACAAAAGAATGATGAAAAGACTCCACAGGCACAGGACCTGCCTATCTATTGGACAAAGGACAGTCCCAAGCTAAAGTATTTTCCAACATGATTAAACAAAAACGGAAAGAGAAAGCGGGAAAATGGGATGTCCCTCTACAGAAAGTTCAAGCCCAGGAAGAAACAAAAGTATTAAAAGTTATTCGAACAGAAAAGAGAAAGGAGTGGAAGAGGATGGTTACAAATGTCTGCTTTGTTGGAGATGGCTTTACTAGAAAACCATCTAAATATGGAAGACTCATTAGGCCAATGTGCTTACGTTTCAAGAAGGCCCACCTAACACATGCTGAACTGAAAGCCACCTTTTGCCTGCCAATACGTGGTGTGAGGAAGAATCCCTCATCCCCACTATGTACAGCTCTGGGTGTCATCACCAAAGGTGCTGTCACTGAGGTGAACGTGAGCGAGCTGGGCCTTGTGACACAAGGAGGCAAGGTTATCTGGGGGAAATATGCCCAAGTTACCAACAATCCTGAAAACGATGGAAACACAAATGCTGCCTTACTGGTTTGATGGCAGTTGCATACAAATGCTCCTTGTAGTTTTTGAAGATAATACACCAGTCTAAAACCAGCATGACTGTGATGTTTCTTTTTGCTTTTTTTTTTTTTTTTTTTTTGGAGAGATTTTTGCTATAGGGCACGTGCACACACCAGAAAGACAGAGGAAAAACAGAGAGACAGAAGTGAGAAATCACCCCGAGCGGAGAATGGCCGCACCGCAATCCCTTCTCCTCCATTCTCCTCTCAGGATCTTGGGCACACATGCACACATGCCCAGCGTGAGTTTAAGCCACCGGATCTGGGACTTGAACTGCGATCAATTACATAGGAGTCCAATAACATAGACATTACGCCAACTGCTGGTCCCTAGACTGTGATGTTTCTGAATATAGCCAGTCTTACGTGTTTGCAGTCATCAAAAGATTATTTATTAAATTGTACAAAAACATTAAAGTGGCCTGGTTTTACAAATTAAAAAAAAAAAAAATCAGTTTTCTGGTCTAGACCCATAAGTTACTAGAGGCAGCAAAAACTGAAAGAAAAATTGAAATGAAGGCATAGGGTAGGGGATATTTAGAAGTTAGAACACAGATAAGTGTTTGATTTGGGGGCCAACTGGTGCTGTGGAGGTTAAGGCAGCTGGATCCCACATGGCTGACTGAGTGGTTCAAGTTTTGGATCTGGAGGATTGAAAAACACTCCAGGAGCATGTACATGCATACCCAAAATCCCAAGAGGAGAATGGAGGACAAGGGATTGTGATGTGGCCATCCCGCTCCAGGGAGTGCTTTCTCACTTTCCCTTTCCCTGTCTCTCTCTCTCCAGCAAGCACACACACTCTACAGCAAATTTTTAAAATAAAAATAAATTTAAAAAAGAACTTGAGTTAAGAAAAGAGAAAAAAAAAGCTATAAAATCCAGAGCTACCAGATCAGCAATTGGTGTAGTGGCTATGTTGCTGGACTCCCACTTGACCACGGTTCGAGTCCTGGACCTGGTGGCTTAAACTCAGGCCGGGTGCAGTGCATGCGTGTGTGCCCACCCAAGATCCCAAGAGGAGAATGGAGGAGAAAGGATTGTGGCATAGCCATCCCCCCCAGGGGGTGATTTCTCACTTTCTGTCTTTCTGTTTTTCTGGCGCACGCACGCACCCTATAGCAAAAACCTCTAAAAACAAAACAAAACAAAACAACCCAGAGCTACATGGTAAAATGAATCAGTATTGTTATGATTGCATCACAGGGCTCCAGCATAGTTAAGTACATTTATATATTTTGTTGTTGTTGAGGTTTTTTTGTTATAGGGCACGTGCACTCGCCAGACACACAGAGAGAGACAGAGAGACAGAAAGCAAGAAATCACCCCCCAGGGGGGATGGCCACGCAGCAATCCCTTCTCCTCCATTCTCCTCTCGGGATCTTGGGCATGCACGCACACGCGCCCGGCTTGAGTTTAAGTCACTGGGTCCGGGACTTGAACCGCGGTCGACTACGTGGGAGTCCAGCAACATAGCCATTACGCTAACTGCTGGTCCCACTACATTTATATCTTTAACAAGGTAATTGGATTAGTGCATTCTAAAACCCAAAAGTCACATTTCAGAATGGTCTATAAAAATTTAGCTTAAAAATATGGCCCTTTGACTGCAGTTAGCGTAATGGCTATGTTGCTGAACTCCCACGTAGTCGACCGCGGTTCGAGTGTTGGACCGGGTGGCATAAACTCACGCCGGGCGCATGTGCGTGCGTGCCCAAGATCCCGAGAGGAGAATGGAGGAGAAGGGATTGTGGCGTGGCCATCCCCCCCTGGGGGCTGATTTCTCACTTTCTGTCTCTCTGCCTCCCTCTGTCTTTCTGGCGAGTGTACGCGCCCTATAGCAAAAACCTCTCAAAAAAAAAAATATATATATATGGCCCTTGAGCCAGCCATGGAAGTTAAAGCATCTGGATCCCACACAGCCAACTGAGCAGTTCAAATCCTGGACCCAGAGGCTTGAGAAACACACTGGGTGTGTGTGTGTGTGTGTACCCAGAATCCAGAGAGGAGAATGGAGGAGAAAGGACTGTGACATGGCCATCCCCCTGAGGAAGAGGTGATTTCTCACTTTCCCTCTTCCTGTCTGTCTCATTCAGGTGAGTGTATATACCCTATTGCCAAAAAAAAAAAAAAAAAAAAAGAGAGAGAAAAGGCCCTTAGGTTGAGAAGTTGAGGCACTAGCTGGACTTCCAGAGCTGGAAAACTCTAGACCCTGGTTGCCATCTCCCTGCCCAGGCCCAGTCCCCTCCTACCACCTCTCTACTGCTAATACTGGCTCCTACATGAGTTTTCACTTTTCTCTTTAAAAACTACAAAAAATCAAAGGCCTCTTGAATTTCTGACTTGCCCTTAAAATTGCTTTTGTAAAATAATACTGAGTAAACTGGCTGTTACCATAGATAGCTCTCTTCTCCTTTTTTATTGCTGATAAATAAAGCATGGCATATTTTGATCTACCTTAGATTAAATAAGCAGTGGGACTATAATTACCTCCCTAAAAGATCATTTTGATTTTTTTTTTTTAAATCCTAATTTCTTCAAAATCTAGATGAGAGGGCCTAGCAGATGGTGTAATAGTTACGTTGCTGGACTCCCACATAGTCAATCGCAGTTCAAGTCCCAGACCTGGTGGCTGGGGGGTGAATTTTCTATTTCAATTTCTCTATCTCTCCTGTGAGCACATGTTCCCTATAGCAAAAATACTCTCTCTTAAAAAAAAAAAAAAATCAAGATGAAATATGACTCCTTTTATGGCCACTCATATTCTATTAGGACATTTATCAAATACATTATTACATTTCATAGTAATTTTAAAACTTTTGTTTACTCATAGTTTATATATTGTAACGTGCACATATATCGAGTGCTTATTGTTTTGGGGGACAGTGTATTTTTTTAGACAGAGTCTCACTGAGTCATGATCCTCCTGCCCAGCCTCCCAACTAGCAGGAAGTGGACCCCCACACCTGGTTTTTGAGAGCAGGCTGAGAATTGAACTCAGACCACCACACAGCCCCAGCCTGCCAAGCAGTGTATCTGGCATGAGATGCCACAGCTGGGCCTGCTGATTTTCACATGTGTACGTGTCTGTGTAGCCTCCACTTCGATCGATATCTGTCACATTGCCACCTTCCAGTCCCAACAGGTTTCCTCTTCCAGTTAATACCCCAGCAGAGTAGCCACCATTCCATCCTCGCTGCTCTGGCTTCCGTCACTGTGGACTAGCTTTGCCTGGCCTTGAACTTCTCATAAATGGAGCCACACAGTGTGTACTCTTTTGCAACTGGCTTCTTTCGCTCAACATCATGTTTTGGGATTCATCTAGCTTGCTGTGTGAATTAGTTACCCCTTCTCTTTTTGGGGAAAAAATAAAAAAGGTTTTTGCCATACGGTAAGTGCGCTCATCAAAGAGACAGAGAGACAATGAGAGGAAAAGTGAGAAATCACCCTCAGGGAAGTGGGGGATGGCCATGCTGCAATCCCTTCTCCTCCATTCTCCTGGGATTTGGGGCTCAGATGCACACATGTCCAGCATGAGTTCCAAGTCACTGGGTCTGGGACTTGAACTGTTGCTGGCCATGTGAGAGTTCAGCGCCTTAACTATCACTCCACCTGCTGGCTGTGTAGTAGTCCATTGTTAGCAAGGAATAATTTAAAAATTGTAATTTTTACAGATGGTTAGACATACAAATTTATAGTAGATACTCCCCTTCTAAAGGTAAGTTAATATCACAATAAATATTGGAAAAATGATTCTTCAAGGGATAATTTTATAACTTTTTCTTTTAAACATTTTTTTTTATTTTAAAGAATTATTTTAGTTAACTTTATTAATTTATAATTTGACCAGAGAGGGACAGAGAGAGAGGAAAAGTAAGAAAGCAAGCCGCCAGCTCCAGGCCTTGAACCACAGTCAGCCAGTGTGGGAGTCCAGCGCCCTTAAACATGCCACTTTTAAACACTTTTTAAAAGCAATTTTGGAATAGATGATCCAGCCATATATCACTTAGTGAAGGGGATATGTTCTGAGAGGTGTGTTGCTCAGTGGTCTCGTGTCGCGAGCACCGAGTGAACTCACACACACCTAGCTGGTACAGCCTGACACGCGTGTAGCTACGCCTTCATGCTCCGCACAGGACTGCTCAGACATGTAGTCTGTTCTTGACTGTGCACGGATCATACAAAATCCAGAAGAATCCCAGGGGTGTGCAGTGAAAAGGAAGCCTTTCTTCTGCCCTGTCCCCATCCCCGGTGCTCCGACGGACAACCAGTGCTTCTGGGTTGAATGAATGAACGAATGAATGGATGAATCTCAAAACATGATATTGAGCGAAAGAAGCCAGTTGCAAAAGAGTACACACTGTGTGGTTCCATTTATGAGAAGTTCAAGGCCAGGCAAAGCTAGTCCACAGTGAGGAAGCCAGAGCAGCGAGGATGGAATGGTGGCTGCTCTGCTGGGGTATTAACTGGAAGAGGAAGCCTGTTGGGACTGGAAGATGGCAATGTGACAGATATCGATCGAAGTGGAGGCTACACAGACACGTACGTATGTGAAAGTCAGCAGGCCCAGCTGCGGAGATCTTACTCATCTGTGAGTGCCCATGTATACATTTTCCTGTTTCTCCTCCTCAGACAGATCATGGCATAAGTTACATAATCTGTAGCACTTTGCTTTCTTTCACCATTAGGAAATAATATTCTTACACATTTCTGAATGTATACCTGTTTCACATTTGAATTAGCCACTCTACCAAAAGCTTTGAAATAAATCACAGAGCACAGAATCTCAGATGTGGAGGGACCGTCCAATCCACTGAACTCATTTACAAAGGACACAGGAGCAGCTAGGAAATGAAACGATTTGCACAAGAGCAGAAAAGCAGGTCATGGCAGAGCCAAGACTTGATACTTTCCTCACTGTATGAAACTTGGATTTGAAAACATATATACCTGACGAATGTGCAGGAAGCAGGTTCTGAATCGGGTGGACCTGGATGTCCTGTAAACAGCCAGAAATTCTTCTGTTCTTCATCAAACTCCTGCTCCTGAAGTAAAATGAGTAGTTATATACTACATGGAATAATATCTATTTTAATGTAATTTTAACATTATTTTTCATATTATTTATTTTGTATGCATTCACTGAACATCATCACAGCAGACAAGATGCAGTTTCCCACCCAGAGTACATTGTATTCCTGCCTTTCTACCTCCATTTCTGCCTTTCTTGAAACTAAAAAACATATTAAAAAATACATGGAATAATATTAAGAATATTACTTTGGGACCAGCAGATGGCTGGTAGTGGTTACGTTGTTCAACTCCCACATGGCTAACCACGGTTCAAGTCTCAGACCCAGTGGCTTCAAACTCACGCTGGGTGCGTGTGAATGCATGCCCAAAATCCCAAGAAGAGAATGGAGGAGAAGGGAGCAGTGTTGCCAACCCCCTGAAGGGTGATTTCTTACTTTCTGTCTCTGTCTCTCCGGCAAGCGCATGCACCCTTTAGCAAAAGTATCTCTAAAAAAAAAATACTACTTTAACATTCTCATAAGAAAGTTGGTATGCACGTGTGTTTTCCTTGGGAAATTTTTCATCAAGGGCTAAATGATTTGGCTCGTTGAATAAGAAAGAATATTACTATTTGGAGGTATTCTAAACATGCTTAATTACACAGGATTAGCATTTATTGAGCACCACTATTCACAGGTTCTGGATACTGAGATGAACATGGCAACGTGGCTTCTGGGATCCTTGAGCTTAAAGTCCAGAGAAAAAGAGAGAACTAAGGCAAGTAATTGCAGTAAAGTGATGAGTGTTACGAGGGTAGGATGCTGTGGTCAACCTGGAGAACTTGAGTCCCAAGGAGTTGCAGGGTGGGGGTGTCCTGGAGCAGTGACCCTGAAGGATGAGTAGGAGCTGGCCCAACAGGGGGAACCTTGGGAAGCAGGGAACAGTGTCTCAGGCAGAGGCACCAGCACTGGGAAGGCGTGGTGACAAGCATAATCACCACACCGCACCAAACAAGGGTCGGAGGATGGCAGTCTGTGATGTGAGAGACAGAGAGCGCAAAGGGCGAGGCTGGGAGGTCCGCAAGGGCCAGCTGAGGGCGACCCGTGCGCCAGTTAGAGAAGCTTGGATTTCACCCCGAGTAGGAATTGTGCAGGGAAGGGTTTAAACAGGGAAGTGGTCTAGGTAAATACGAATCTAAGTGAAGAGCTGCTGCACGTGCTAAGCACACTGCCTGTGAGCTTGGCGGAAGCACGCCAGGCAGAAGCGAGTCCGTCTCCAGCTGCTCTTTTTGCCCCTCTTGCCCCTCGGCCTATAAACACGCGCCCCGTCTCCCTCACGTGTGACTGGCTGCCTAGCTGTTACTTGTCCTTTCTCACTGCATCTGGGAAAAGGAGCCTACTTTTTCTGCTACCAGAGAAAACAGCCTACGTCCTGCCACTCATCTAGGAATTTTCTACACAGGAGCTCCAGCTCATGGTGCGACTGGGACTGCTCGGGCAGTGACCCGGACTGAGCCGACCTAGTGGACCCTCTGAAGTCTTCCCTGACAGAACACTCCAGCACTGTTGGCCACTCAAAGAGAAACACTATTTGTTAAAAGACTGTTAGATAAAAGCATTCCATCAAACATAGCATATTATTTCAAATATAAATTGTCCCTGTGAATTCCTACCACAAGAACACAGAAATATAACCAGCAATACGGAAAGGAAATATCAGTTCTCAAATATTACAGTTTCTGTATTTAGGGGTAGGAGGAAGAGGTCCCTTATTACAGTAAGTGTAAGCTAGACAAACTTATTCTTGCTACACTCTCTGGTTAAACACTGTTTAAATCCAAATAAAGAAAATGCTTGTCACATTCCTTTCAAAGAGTTTTTACTTAACCTCAGGGGAAATTTACTTTTAACTGTCAACAGTACGTATCATAATTTATAGGCAGCCAAACCAGTCTATTTTATTGCAGAACAACTGTGGCATATCATTGCCCAGGAGCAGTTCTATAATTAAGAATCTGTCAGTGTTTCCATTACCTGCAGGCATTCTCAGAGTTTGCAATTCTGTCATAAACATTCTCACAAGGCTGAAACTTCATACACAAGGTCTCAGACTGAGAGCAATTCATTTTTTTTACAAATATGATACTTTTAAATTATAGACATTCTCAAAAACATCTTAGCCAAATGAAAACACCCAATTTCAAAATCTTACAAAATATTAAGAAAAGTTCTGATTTTTTGGTAACATTTTAAACTTCTGTTGATTTCCTAATTGTCAGCCTAAAAGTCAGCAGAGAATAAGATATTAAACACCAATATTCCATAGCCTAAACATTTTTTTTAAAACATTTTTGCTGTAGGTCACATCCGCTCACTGAAGAGAGACAGAGACAGACAGTGAGAGAGAAAGTGAGAAATCACACCTCCGGAGCAATGGCCACATCCCAGTCCCTTCTACCTTCCCCTGGGGGACTCTGGGCATGCGAAGACATGTGCATCTGGTGTGACTTTCAAGGCACCAGGTCTGTGACTCAAACCAGTAGGTCATGTGCAAGTCCAGCACCTTAATCACGTGCTGGCCCCAGTAGGCTAAAATGTTAATGCGCACTAATTATTAATGCTTATAGTGTGATTCAAAAGTTTATATCTGTTTACAATAAAAACAACAAGAAAGCAGTCTAGCATTCCTAAAACCCAAAGGAACTCGCAAATCCTCCTCTGATGAGTGTGTCGGTCTGGTGCGAATTTGGAGGAGCTTTATGTTACTCTAGGTTGGCGTCAGTATCCCAACCCCTAGTCACCCGATTCCACCTAATCGCATTCCAAGTGTCTCATAGCCTAGTAACAGTCAGCGCTGCCATCGATCGCACCCTGCCCACCTCACAGGCGCTTCACCCACATCGCCTCTGTGGGCGTAACCACCCTGCAGCGCGGGCAGCCACTGCTCTCGCTAGGTGACCTGACTCAATCTTTTTTACTTTAAAATAAATTATTACAAAAATACATGATAGGGAGCACGTGTCTGTGTACGTAAGAGAGAGAATAAGAGAGGAACACCCTTGACAGGGACTTGTGATGGGAGAGGAACATCCCCGACAGGGCCCTCCTCCCCAGCTCTCTAGCAGCTCAGGGACTTGGCACCCATGTGTACACCAGCATGTTCTCGGGCCCACCTGGGATCTGAGGCCGGGTCAGCATGTGGCTCCCAGCACTGCAGTCCAGTAAGTTATGGACTGCGCCACTTGGCTGGCTTTTTTTTTTTTTTCTCTCTCTCTCTCTTTTTTTAAGTTTATTTATCTATTCTGTGAGACCACACACACACACACACACACACACAAACACCTGACAGGCCTCATCACACTGCAATCCCCCTACTAACCCCAACCTTTCTAGCCAGCTAGGATCATGAGCTCTTCCATCATGTTCAGATCAAATCAGGATCAGAACCCTAGGCCTTTCCAGTTGGCTCCAGTATCGTGTAGAGGTGCCCCATCGCCTGTGCCACTGCAGCTGGGCCGACTTCACTTAATCCTAATAATAAATCTCTGTAGAACAAGCATGTGTGACTGTCCATTTTACAGAGAAGACAAATGAAGCCCGGAGATGCACGGTCACTTGCCCACGTTCACCCTGAGCCGACTAGACCCAGGTCTCTGATACTGGAGTCGTGACCTTGTTCCTACCCTCCGCTGCAGGCGGTACAGACATGCTCCTTCACTCAAGGAGCTCAGATCTGTTTGAAGGCTGTTGTTTACGTTTCTTTCAGGACAATGCTTTGTGTCTTAGCAATGCCTTATTGTAGCTTAGCAGTTAGAATATTGCAAAGAAAGCAAAAACAATAGGGAAAAAGTCACTCCACAGTGCAGTATTTCCGTGTGTGTGTGTTGTGTATGTTTTTTTACAAGGTCTCGAGATGTCATGATCATCCTGCCTCAGCACCTAGAGTAGCTGGGACCACAGGTACACAACCTCCTGCCAGGCTTTCTAGAGAGGGTTGGGAATCAAACCAGGCCTCCCACGTGGCCTCAGCCTGCCAAGCAGCGGCGCAGAGCACGATACCGTGACTGGGCTCAAAGCAGTTCCATCTCTCAGAGAATTATGAATGAGTTCAAAATTATGACTGCGTTTAAAATAACTGGCCCCATAAAGAGTAGTAGAGTACTGTGCCTAGGGAGCTGGGTCTTACACAGCCGACTAGGACTCCAATGCCGGCCCGGGCAGATTGAAAAATATGCTGGCCACGTATGTGTGTGCGTGCACCAAGTCCCGATGGGATGGAGAAATTCAGGAGATGTCACGACAACGACCCACAGACAGATGCTTGCTCTCTCTCTCATGTGACCTCTGGCAATTAAACAAAGTCAGTATGTTCAAAACAAGAAAGACCTAAAAAAGGTTTGGAAACTCAATGAGATTCTGACCTTTGGCTGAAGGCAATGTAAAACACCAAAAAATAATGATTTTAAACAGAAAGATACTGCTCTTTCACATGCAAGGGGAAGGCGATATGCGCAGCAGTTAAGAAAACCAGGAGCTCTGGAACCACTGGAACCTGGATTTGAGCGGCAGCTCTTCCACCTGTCAGCTCTGGTTTTGAATGAGTCGCCAACCTTGTCAAAGCCTCAGTTCCTTCATCTATAAAATGGGGGGGGTAACAGCAGCACCTGCTTCATAGATCTGTGGTACTAAATGAGGTGTTTAGCAAGCATTCAATAAAAGTTCCTTTTTTTTTTTTTTGGTTTACTTATTTATTTCTTCCATAAGAGAGAGAGACACCCCCAGTTGGGTCTTCATGCTCTGATGCAGCCCAGCCTCAGCCAGCCAGCATCACAGGTGCAAGTGCATGCCTGGGGCATACAGGGAGGCCTTGGGGCGCGAACCTGGCCCTGCCATGTGGCTTCAGCCTGGAGGAGCACTGCCTCAGTGCTGCACCACTGCACTGGCCGCAGGGAGAGTTCTTGCTTGGGACATTTCTGCGGAGGGATGGGCGCTATCAGCTCTTACATCCTGAACATCCCCAGATCCCCCTTTCAAAGGGCTAGACCCAAATATACAGCTGGTGGCCCCAGGAACCTCAGACTCTTCACGTTCTAAAGCAAACTCATTTCACCCTCCCCCCTGGGGAACCCCTTTCCCCCAGTCAGTCCCCAGCTTAAAACCAGGAGTCCTTGAGCCCTGCGCTGTCTCAACCCCACAATCAGCCACCGAGGCTCACTGATTCTGCGTCTTCAACCTGTATCACACCGACTCTCCTCCCAGTCCTTCTGCCTGTCTTTGGATTAGGCCTTTATCAACAGCTTCTGCTTCTACTTTTCTAAATTTCTGGCCTGAGGACAGGCAGCATTTTTTATTCTTTGCTTCCTCAGGACATGGAGTGAGCACAGACAGTAGTCATTACAAAGATCTTTGTTTAAAACCGAACTAAGCAGGACTGGTTCGACATCCTAGTGATTAGGGAAGCCAAATACCATGTGGCCGACCACAGTTTGAATCCTGTCCTTTGCTGCCTGAAAAACACACCAGGTGTGTGTGTGTGCACCCAAGATCCCAACAGGATGGAGAAAAGAAAAAGAAAGGATTGTGGTGTGACCATGTCCCATTGGGGGGATGCTTTCTCCTTCACCCTGTCTCTGCCTCTCCCTCTCTGAATATTCCATGTGCTCTCTGGCAATTAAAAAATACACAAGGGGAACCAGCAGTTGGTGTAATGGCTATGTCACTGGACTCCCATGTAGTCAATTGTGGTTTGAGTCCCAGACCTGGTGGCTTAAACTCACTCCAGGCGCGTGTGCGTGCATGCCCAAGATCCCAAGAGGAAAATGGAGGAGAAGGGATTGTGGTGTGGCCATCCTCCCTGGAAGGTGATTTCTCCCTTTCTATCTCTCTGTCTGTCTCAGTCTTTCTGGAGAGCGCACGTGCTCTACAGCAAAAACTTCTCAAAAAAAAAAAAAAAAATACACAAGGAAAACAAAAACAAGGGGCTAAATTGGTTCTAAGACCAAGGTCTTCCTAAGATACCATTTGCCTCTCTATAATGTAAGCATCTTAGGTCTAAGCAGAACAAATTATTCCTTGAAAAGCCATCTATTCACTGTGTTACTAAACAGTATTTGTCGTACACAGAAGTCTTCCATCACCATGATTGATTCTTCGTGGTGCTCACACTAACTACGCTGCATTTAAAATTCTATAACTTGCAATAAAATATCATAGAATATGCCAAGTTCTTGAGAAAGGGTAATTTAAAAGTAATAAAGACTGTTCATTTTTATAGGAGATTAGATTTATACTACTCTGAGTTGCTCTTAAGACGTCTTTGACGAAATATTGAACATTTCAGTCCCTTTTCTAAATGACTGATAAACAATGCAATGCCTAAGTGCTGTAATTTGACCACTAATACATTATTCCTCATATTTCTGAGTTCTCCTCACATGCATATCCATCACGACAACAGTTCTTTTCAGATAAGGAAATGATAGATGTATACACCCAGACCAAGAAAACCAATAACGAAAATGTCTTTACCTCCTTCTAGAAAATGAAGAAACTGGTGCGTTTGTAACATCAGGTTCCCATTCATCTTCAGGATCACAAAACACTTCCTCACCCCTGTTACTGCCGTTATTCTAAGACCCACAAAGTATATAGTTTTCATCAGTTACGGGCAATAAAAAAATGCTTAGCAACTCAGAAAAAAGTTTAAATACTTTGATATATTTAAAACATAAAATTGAGAAAATTACAAGTTGTCTGATAAAAGCCTGAAAAATCATTTTTGGGCTGGCAGGTGGCATGGTGGCTAAGGTTCTGGACTCACACATGGTCAACCACAGTTTGAGTACTGGATCTGGTGGCCTGCTTTCTCACTTTTGCGCTATCGTTGGTCAAACTTAAAAAGCAATAATATTAATAATAACAATAAAAATAAATTTAATAATTCTTTTAAAAAATCACATTCCTGATGAAATTAATAAGTGTTCACATACCAAAAAATCACATTTATCTCCACTAATACGTAAAATTAATATGTGTCAATTTAAAAATATTTTTAAAAACACTACTGAAAGGGGAACAGCAGATAGCATAATGCTTATATGGTTGGACTCTTGTGTAGTCAACTTCAGTTTGAGTTCTGGACTTGGTGGCTTAAAATTCACACTGGGTGCATGGGAGTGCATGCCCAAAATCCTGAGAGGAGAATGGAGGAGAAGGGACTGTGGCATGGCCATCCCCCCTGGGTTGTGATTTCTCACTTTCTGTGGCTCTGGCACATATGCCCTATAGCAAAATTGTTTCTTAAAAAAAAAAAAAAAAAAAACCAGGGGCTGGCACGTGGCATGGTGATTAAGGTGCTAGACTCCCATTTGGCCAACTGTAGTTCGAGTCTCAGACCTGGGAGCTTGCTTTCCCATTCTCCCTCTCTCTTTCTGGTCGAATTAAAAAATAATAATAATAAGTGAAATAAAATAATTCTTAAAAAAAAAAAAACACTACTGAAGGAAAAAGGAAGAAAACCTAAACACATCATGCTAGGGATTAAAATAAAAAAGAACTATTAATAAAAAAAACAGAAATCATTAAATAATTCAAAAACAATAAACTTGATGTTTAGAAAACATTTTTAAAATAAAATCTATAAAATCCTTGAGGAAGAAAAGAAAGAATAATCTGTCAATGTTAAGATGTAACCACTTTCTGGGACCATCAAATGGCATAATGGTTATGCTGCTGGACTCTCATGTAGTGGACTGCATGCGGGTCCTGGAGCCAGTGGCATAAAACTCATGCCAGGTGCATGTGCACGAATGTCCAAAATCCTGAGAGGAGAATGGAAAAGAAGGGATTGCGACGTGGCTATCCCCCCATGGGGTAATTTCGTGCTTTCAGTCTCTCTGCCTCTCTGACAAGCATACGGACCCTATATTAAAAATCTCCTTGTGACTGGCAAGTGGCGTGGTGGTTTAAAGTGCTGGACTCTCACATGGCCGACCATGGTTCAAGCCTCGAAACTGGTGGCTTGCTTTCTCACTTTCCCTTTCTCTCTGTCTGATCAAACTGGAAAATAAAAATCATAAAGTTAAATAATTGTTTAAAAAAAACTCCCTAAAAAATAAAGTAACTACTTCCTGATTATTTATAAATAGATCATGATAATAACCAATATTCTAATTTAAATATTTTAAATAATATCAATTAAAACTCTAGCAAAATTCCATATAGAGCTTGATGCAGAGAGGATATAATTCTATTTTTAAAAAGTAAAGAACTGCAATGAATAGCTAAAAGTAAAGAGTAAGTTAAATGCGAGGTTAACTCATCCACTAGGTTTTGTTTTGTTTTGTTTGTTTGTTTGTTTGTTTATTTATTTATTGGTAGAAGTTTTTGCCCTAGGGTGTATGTGCTCGCTGGACAGAGAGAGACAGAGATAGTAAGAGGGAAAATAAAAAATCTCCCTCCGGGAGGATGGCCACTCCACAATCCCTTCTTCTCTATTCTCCTCCTGGGATCTTGGGCACACATGGACATGTGTCCAGCATGAGTCTCAAGCCACCAGGTCCAGGACTCAAACCGCGGTCCACCATGTGGGAGTCCAGCAACTTAACTGCTATGCTACCTGCTGGTCCCATTTTATTTTTACCTGTCAGAAAGTGCATGTGCTCCTCAGAAAGAGACAGAGGGAAAGGGAGAAAAGAAATGTACTTTCAAAGGATGTGATCACATCAGAATCCCACTACTCCATTTCCCCATTCTGTCAGAATTTGAGACATGTGTGTACATGTGTGCCTAATGTGTTTTTCAACCTGCTTAGACCAGGGTTCAAACTGTAGTTGTCTGTGTGGATCCAGGCCCCTTAACCACCAGGCTATAGGGCTGGCCTACTGACTAGGTTATTTTGTTTTAATTAATTAAATTATTATTTATTTTATTTTAGAGGTTTTTGCTATGGGGCACGTGAGCTTGCTAGAAAGACAGAGGGGGAGAGAGAGAGACAGAAAGCGAGAAATCACCCCCCGGGGCGATGGCCACATTGCAGTCCCTTCTCCTCCATTCTCCTCTTGGGATCTTGGGCACGCACGCACATGTGCCCAGCATGAGTTTATGCCACCAGGTCCGGGACTCGAACAGCGGTTGACTACATGGGAGTCCAGTGACACAGCCATTACGCCAACTGCTGGTCCCATTATTACTACTTTTTAATTTTGCTATAGAGTATGTGGGCTCACCAGAAAGAAATAGCAAGAGAGACAAAGTAAGCCACCAGGTCCAGGACTCAAATCCCAGTCGGCCATGTGAGAGTGCCTTCAAGTGCCCTTGACTAGGTTTTAATGTATATGCTAAGGAAAGAATGAGCAGATGACCTCAACAATGTTTTTGCTGTTCTGAATACATAAGCAACGTACATTCATTATAGAAAATTTAGAAATTTTATTAATACATTTGAGCATAAGAAAAAATTATAATTACTCACAAACCCATCATTTGGACATAAACATTATCAATGCTTTGATATGATTCTTTCCAGTCTTTTTGGATTTTCTATTTCTATTTCTTGCATTCCTGGAATAAACTCTATTTGGTAAGTATTCTTTGAATATAGTTTTAGGTTTGATTTACTCACATTTCTTTCAGGATTTTCATAGCTGTGTTCATATCAGATTGGTTTGAAATTCTCTTCTGAGTCATCATTTCAATTTTTGTGGCCTTTGTTTTTAATCAGAGCTATTCTGGCATCGTAAAATGAACTGTGACTTTTTTCATTTTTTGCTATGTTCTAGAATTATTTAAACGGAATAGAATTGATCTATTCCTGGAAGTTTAAAAGATCTTATTTATAAAACTGACTAGAATCAGCACCTTTTTTCTTTTTTGAAGCTAGTTTGTTGAAAATTTTCAAATTATTACATAGTTATTCATCTATTAAGTCAGCTTTCATAATCTGTCTTTTTCTAGAAAGTCTTTACTTACTGAAAACTATCAAATTTATTAGCATGAAGTTTTACAGGTAACATAGTTTTTCCAAATTTCTTTCCTGAGAATGTCACATTTTTATTTTTCTCCTAAAACCATATAAAGAGTGTGGTGTTGTGGTGGTTAAGTTGCTGGACATTCCCACATGGCTGATCACAGTTTGAGTCCCAGACCTCTCTCTCTCTCTCTCTCGTCAAATTAAAATAAATGAATTAATAAATAAAATAAATCATTATTTAAAAAAATACTTATAATGTCTTTAATAAAATCCCAAACCTCATAAAGTTCTTTCATGGCTGCAAGTTTAGATTCAAACTTTTCCAGAGTCCAGAAAGTTGAGATCCCTAGTTGCAGGTTACGAACCCGAATGGAAGTGTCAGGACCACCTTTACCTGATACATCATGTCTGAAAGAAAGACAAAGGAAAACATTTTCCTGAAGCATTCACCATTTACAGCAAGAATTTTCCATACTAGAATAACTTCCATAAAAATTCAGTCCACTGACAAAATCTTTCCATAACTAAACATTATTATTATAGATATAGTTATCTCTAGTATATATCATATAATAATTTCTTATGTACAAATTTTTTTGAGATGTTTTAGCTATAGAGCACATGCGCTCACTAGAAATACAGAGACAGAGAGACAGAAAGAGAGAAATCACCCCCCCGAGGGGATGGCCAGACTGCAATCCCTTCTCCTCCATTCTCCTCTTGGGATCTTGGGCATGCATGCACACACGCCCGGTGTGAATTTAAGTCACCAGGTCCGGGACTCGAACCACGGTTGACTACATGGGGGTCCAGCAACATAGCCATTACACCAACTGATGGTCCCCTTATATACAAATTTTAATAGGGTAAGCCCCATAGGCTAGGAGTTAGATCCCACATGGCTGACCACATGGTTAGAATCCTGGCCTCAGAAGCCTGAGAATCGTGCCAGAGCATGCCCCAAACGTGTTTGTGTGCCCCAAATCCTGACAAGATAGAGAAATGGAGAAGGGAAAATGAGAAATCCCCACCACCACCCCTGGGGGGATGGCCACACCACAATCCCTTCTCCAGTCTCCTCTCAGGATCTTGGGCATGCATGCACACACACTCTGCATGAATTTCAAGCCACTGGGTCTGGGACTCTTACCGCAGTCAGCCATGGGAGTTCAGTGATATGACCACTACACCATCTGCTGGCCTCAAATACATAATTCTTAAAAAAAGAAAATGTGGAATACTGGCTCAGCCACAGTGTGCAAGCGGGATGGCACCCTGTGCAATGGCTGAGCTTGCTCGGGAGATCTGGGTTCAGTTCCCAACCCGACGGAAACAGGCCGGGCACAGTAGCATGTGCCTGGGGTCCTGGCTAGCTGGGAGGCTGGAGCAGAAAGGATCCTGATATGGTGAGACTTTGTAACAACTTCCTATCTCTCCCCGTCTCTCTGTCTCTTTCTCTTAACCTCTGGTACACACTCTTTCTCATTTAAAAAGAAAGAAAACACTGATAAACAAGTTTTTAACTCAAAAGAAAGCTAGGAAGTTCCTCAAACACTAAAACTACTGCATTTATAAATACACTAGTATCGAAATTGATGACAGTGTGAGCTCTGAAAAGCGGGTCTGAAAGTGTCACTGGGGATCCTGATACCAGCTCTTTCCTAGGATGAGTCTATAGAATCGACTTTAGAGAAACTAAGACAGAAGCACGTGGAGGTAAAGTAGTTCAATACAGTTACTTTATAAAGAAGGATACTTAATGACTCACCTGCCAAAAACATAATATTTATTCAGTTTGTTGCTGATGGCATTGGCTTCCTGGATCATCATCGAAAGCTTCATGGAACTCCAACTGGACTGAACTACGACAAAACACACAGAGAGGAGTTCAATACACACAGGAGAACTGACGCGTCTCAGTGGGCAGGGCAATTCCAGAAAAATTACTGATTTCTCTCTCTCTCTCTCTCCTTTTTTTTTTTTGTTTAGACTTTTGCTAGAGGGCATATACACTCTCTGGAGAGAAAGTGAGAAATCACTGGCCCCCCACCAGGGGGAATGGTCACACCAATCCCTTCATTCTCCTCTCAGGATCTTGGGCATGCATACACACTCACTAGTGTTTTTTTCAAGCCACCAGGTCCAGAACTCAAACCGCAAAGTCAGCCATGTGGGATCCAGCACCTTAACCAACATGCCTTGTGCTGGCCCAATTTTAAATAAATGATTTGAATTCTATATTGCTGAAGGATAAAAGTGGTAGTTGAGTAATTTTTCTTCAACCTTCATTGGTAAGATAAAGCATTTGTTATGTAAAATGGAGTCTTTTGCCTGTAGAAGTGACAAATGTTACCTGAGTTGACCATTAACAAGGATTGAAAACTACTAGAAGAAAACAGCAAAAAGCTCCATGACACTGGTCTGGGCAATGTTATTTTTGGATCTGACCCCAAAAACACAGGCAACAAAAACAAAAATAGACAAATGGATGTTTTAAACTGAAAAGCTTCTGCACAGGGGGGTTGGCAGGTGGCATGATGGTTAAGGCACTGGACTCCTACATGGCTGACCACAGTTCAAGTCCCAGACCTAGTGACTTGATTTCTCCCTTTCCATCTCTCTTTCTCTAGTCAAATTAAATAATGATGATAATAATAATAATAAAGTTAAACAAAATTATTCTAAAAAAATTAAAAGCTGCTGCACAGAAAAAAAAGAGTGGAAAGACAACCTATAGAAGAAAATACTAATAAATGGTACATCTGATATAGATTAATATTCAAAATACATAAGAAATTCAAACAACTCAATAGCAGGAAAATAAGAAATTCAATTAAAAAATGGGCAAAGAGGGGGGGCCAGCAGATGGCATAGTGGTTATGTTGTTGGACTCCCACACAGTCGACCACAGTTTGAGTGGCTTGAAACTATGCCTGGTGCATGTGTGTGCGTGCCCAAAATCCTAAGAGGAGAATGGAGAAGGGATTGCAGCATGGCCATTCTCCCTGGGGAGTGATTTTTCACTTTCTGTATCTCTGTCTCTGCCTGCCTCTCCACTGAGAACACATTCCCTATAGCAAAAATCTTTCTCTTTTAAAAAAAGGGGGGAGGGGGCAAAGCACCTGAATAGATATTTCTCAAAAGAAGACACATCAATGGCCGACAGGTATATGAAAAGGTGTTCTCAATGACTGACCATCAGGCAGGTGCAAATCTTAGCCACAATGACGTATCACCCACGCCATTAGAATGGCTATTACCAAAAAGACAAAAAGATAGATGCCAGTAAGGAGGTGACAAAATGGCAGCCTTGTACAAGTTAGTGAGACCATGAACTGGTATGGAAAACAGGATAGAGGTTCTTCAAAAAACAGAAATAGAGGGCTGGCAGGTGATGTGGTGGTTAAAGGCACTGGATTCCCCCATGGCCAACTATGGTTTGAATCCTAAACCTGGTGGCTTGCTTTCTTGCTTTCCCTTTGTCTCTCTCTCTGTCTCTCTGCGGCCAAGTTAAAAAAATAATAAAAACAAATGGAAATAAATGAATAATTCTTTAAAAAAAAAAAAAGGCAGAAATAGAACCACTATAGGATCCAATAATCCCACTTCTGGGTATATATCCAAAGGAAATGAAGTCAGTATTTCAAAAACATACCTGACTCCCATGTCCACTGCAACATTATTCACAATAGTTAAGTATGGAGATAACTCATCTGTCCATGGACCAACAGACAGATAAAGAAAATGTTTTGGGACCAGCATATGGCATAATGGTTACATCACTGGACTCCCACATGGCCAACTGCAGTTCAAGTCCTGGATCTGGTGGCTTGAAACACACCAGGCACATGTGCATGCATGCCCAAGATCCCGAGAGGAAAATGGAAGAGAAGGGATTGCAGCATGGCCATCCCCCAAGGGGGTGATTTCTTGCTTTCTGTCTCTCTGTCTCTCCATGAGAATTATTTTATTTAACTTTATTTATTTATTTACTTATTTATTTTTAATTTGACCAGAGAGGGACAGAGTGAGAGACGGAAAGTGAGAAAACAAGCCACCAAGTCCAGGACCTGGCGTGGGTAATACTTCATTGTGGTTGACTACATGGAAGTCCAGCAACGTAGCCCTTATGCCATCTGCTGGTCCCAATAAACCGTATTTTTAAAAAATGTATATATTAAGGGGTTGGCAGGTGGTGTGTTAGTTAAGGGTCCTGAATTCCCACATGGCTAACCATGATTCAAGTCCTGAACCTGGCAGCTTGCTTTCTCACTGTCCCTCTTGCTCTTACTCTGTCCCTCTCTGGTCAAATTTTAATTAATTAATTAATTAATTAATTAATTAATTTAAAAAATAAAGTTAAAATAAAATAACTCTTAGGAAAAAATGTACATATATATTTTTTCCAAGGATTATTTATTTAATTTTGTTTATTCATTCATTTATTTTAATTTGACCAGAGAGAGACACGGAAGTGAGAAAGCAAGCCGCCAGGTCCAGGACTCAAACTGTGGTCAGCCATGTGGGAGTGTCCTGCACTTTAACCACCATGCCACCTGCCGGCCCCCCAAAAATGTATATTAAAATAATTAAAATTTTGTTTACTATCTGCTTTTTGTCTTAGTTTGGGCTGCTATAACAAATTACCATAGACTAGCTGAATTCTAACAATACAAATTTATTTTTATTTCTGTCAGTTCTGGAAGCTAAAGCCCAAGATCAGGGTGCCAGCATGGTTGGGTTCTGGTAAGACTTCTCTTCTGGCAACTAGCAGATGGCATCATTGTAACGTTGCTGGACTCCTATATGGCTGACCATGGTTTGTTTCCCAGACCCAGTGGCTTAAAGCTCATGCTGGACGCCTGTGTATGTGTGCCCAAAATCCTGAGAGGAGAGTGGAGGAGAAGGGATTGAGGTGTGGCCAATCCCCGGGGTGGTGATGTCTCGCTTTCTGTCTCTGTCTCTCCAGTGAGCACACATGCTATATAGAAAACTCTAGGGGGAAAAAAAGGCTTCTCTTCTGGGTTGCAGCTGCCATCTTCTTGCTGTGGCCTCACTTGTCAGAAGGAGCTGAGGACCTCTCAGGGCTTTCTTTTCTAAGAGCACTAGTGTCACTCGTAGGCTCTGCCTTCATGGAAAGACCACCTCCAAAAGGCCCACCTCCTAACACTAGATTTTCTAAAAACTGAATATTCTAAACATCATCATTCATACAAATTAATTTAGATTCAGAAAAGTGAGCAATAGCTCCAATAGTACATTTCTAAAAAGGTAATTAACTCTAACATTTTAGTAACAACATATAACATACATAACTTGAGGAAACAGCTCCTAAAATCAGCCTATACTCACTCATAAAACTTTTATCCTTGTTACTCCGATTCTGCTGTAGAATTTGTACTTCTTTCGCAATCTTTTGCTTTTCAGTTTCTAAAGCTTCCAGAATTCTTGCGTGGCGGATGCTATGGTCTTCTAAAGCCTGATTGACAGTCATTCATGTAGACCCACACATGAGAATATGCAGAGAGAAATTATAAAATCAGATTGAGATGATGAATATATTTCACTTTAGTAACCATTTTACTATTTGGTTACCATTCCTACAACATGTTATATACCTTAAATACAATCAAATCTGTTAAAAAAGACTCATAATTGTAATAAAGTATAATTAAACCTCATTTTACAATATATATATCACTAAGCACACACAGTTAACATCTCTTACCTTTTCTTATATATAAAAGGCTTTTTAAAAATTATTAAATTTCTTTATAAAATATTTTTTCCTTCACAACAAAATCATTAGGACTTTTTGATGACATAGATTAAGCTGTTTCTCATACTGATAGGAAGTTAAAAAAAAAAAAAAAAAAAAAAAAAAGGAAAAACTCAAAAAAAAAGCCACACTTGGACCAGCAGATTGCATAATGGTTACATCGCTGGACTCTCATGTAGTCAACCACAGTTTGAGTACCGAGTCCAGTGGCTTAAAACTCATGCCGGGTGCATGCATGTGTATGCCCAAAATCCTAAGAGGAGAAGAGAGGAGAAGGGATTGCAGCATTGCCATCCCACACCCCAGGGGGTGATTTCTTGCTTTCTGTCTGTCTATCAAGTCTCACTCTGGCAAGTATATGCACCCACAGCAAAAATCTCTTTAAAAAAATAAAAAAAAAAAAAGAAAGGCCACACTCAAGAACACATGTTGACCAAATAAAGAAGTTTAAAGGACACACAAAACCCTAGTCTGGCACAAATAAAGTCTTATAGCCCACTAAAAATAACTTTTTCCAGTTGTAAACAGTTCTATATTTTTCTCCTAAAATTGAGGTGGCTCACTAGCCACTTTGTGTCCTCGAGGTGACTAGTAGAATATTATCACAGTATTAGAGTATCAGTACTTTAGAATTAGTAGGGGATCTTCTGCCTCCCCACAAACTTGAAAAGAACTGAAATTGCCATTTAAAAGTAAAACCATTAAGATGAAAATATAAGAAATAAAAACAGAGCTTAAAATGATGGCTCTCGAACTACGGTATTCATCAGAATCTCCTTATGAAGCCACAGCTACCCTGTCCTTAGTCATGCCGTGTAACAGTGGAAATAGTACTAGCTGAGACAGATTCTGGATCCGGTGCCCAGAAGTCCTGATCCAGTGGTGCTGGCGGGACAGAAGGGTCTGCATTCCTAACAGGCTCCCAGGTAGAGCTGCTGCTGCTGATGTAGGGACCACACTTCAAGAACCAGGACACAGAGACTGGCCAAGAGGGAGGACAAGTGGGACCAGCAGGTGGTGTGATGGCTAAGACACTGGGTCCCACATAGTTGACTCTACAGTTCAAGTCCCAGGCCTGGCAGCTTAAAAATCATGCCAGGTGCATGAGGGTGCATGCCCAAAATCCCGAGAGGAGAAAGGAGAAGGGATTGCAGTGTGGCCAACCCCCCCACCCCCCCAGGGTGATTTCCTGTTTTCCCTTTGTCTCTGTCTCTCTCTGGCAAGTGCACACTCCCAATAGCAAAAAATAATTTAAAACATAAAAAAGACTGACAGAAGGGTGACAGAAAGTGTTAACATAATCACATCCTGGTTTCACCCATCATCCTTGTGAACGTGATTAATGTGAGCTGGCCCCACCCTCAACGAGGTGACCAAAGTAGGTGCCTATGCTCATGACTGGGGAACGAAGGCCCAACGGGTCCTGGGAAACAGCCTGCTTGCTCTTTCCAGACAGATCATGCTCCACTGTGACATCAGCACGTGACCCAACGTAAGGCCACGTCTTTCTTCCTTCTACATACTGTGCCCTGGTACTACCCCCACTATTACATGGCATGACTGAGGACAGGGTCGTGGGTGCATAAAAAGAGAAAACCGGGACGGAAGTGCTGAAGTAAAAGCTCTGATGTTCTTTCAGAATATCTGTGTGACGACGTGCGAGGAGATCTGTGAGCCGTGCCAGGACATCAGCTTTCAGGAAGAGAAGCGGGACTCGTCTGCAGACCTGGATTTGGCTCTCTCCTATCTAGATACCAGAAAGTCGAGACCAGCAGAGGGCATAATGGTCATGTCTCTAAATTCCCACGTAGTTGACTGTAAGTGCCCAAGATTCCAGGAGGAAAATGGAGAAGGGACTGTAGCATGGCTCTCACGTGGGAGGCATTTCTCACTTTCTGTCTCTGTCACTCAGGCGAGCACCCGCACCCTACAGCAAAAATCTCTCTCTAAAAAAAAAAACAAATCCCAAAAACCAGAAAGCCTTTTTTTTTTTTTAAATCCAGCTTTTCTCAGAACAGAGCAAACCAGCTAGACGGTGCCATCACCTGCTTCGTAGCCAAGGTCTCCATCTCTAACCGCTTCCTGTTGAGGTAGACTTCCTGTTCGAGATGCTGCTTTGCCTCCTGTAATTCCTCAATTTTGTGGTTGGCCTTTTGGTTATTTATTTCCTGCATTTTCTTTCTTTGACACTCTTCTTTCTTTAAAGAACAATAATAAAAATAGCTCAGGCAAAAATACCAAAAAAAGATACAGAGAAGTCCCTTCTTTAGTCAATGCACAAGAAATGACTCACTATCTCCACTTCATTCAGCCTGACTAACCTGACTGCAGATTAACTTGGCCAGGCAAACTGTAGTGCACTCTCTACAGGGGGCTGCTGGGGTGCAGGGCTGCCAGCCACCAGGAGAGCCAGGCCCCAGCGGCTAGAGGGCAGAAGCTGCTCCACCTGCTTCCCTCCTTCCAGCAGCAGATGTCGGGGACCAGCTTGCCCTGAAAATAAAATAAAGCGGGCCAAGGCTCTCTGCAGCTTGGACACTGACCTCTGAAACTCCCCCCCCGCCCAGTTACCTAATAGGGGCATGAATGACGCTGCAGCCATCACATCACTTGGGGCGCACTGTCAAAAACCCCGTAAAAGCCAAGGCCAAGCCCTGTCCCACCGCGTACCAGCTCTGCCTCCAGGGCTTTGATCTTGCCCTCATACGCAGCTTTCTGAGAAGAGAGCTCTTGCTGAGCCATTTCTTTTGCAATCTGGATTTCTTGCATCATTTCTTCCTTTGCTTTCAACCATTCCTCTTTCATTTCTGCTTCAAGTCTGTGAAGGGGCCACATAGTACAGGGTTTGTGGTTACGAATCCTTTATACTGGGTTGTCGGAAAAGTCATGATGTGTTTTTTCTGTGCAAAAATGTGTCATGACTTTTCTGACAACCCAACATATAGTTCTTAATCACATTACAATGTTTTCCACTGAACAAAAATTTCAATCTTAAAACTTCATTTCTGACTTTCTATCAAGTGTTCTTCAAATTTTCATTAGCTCTAGAATTATTTACATGGAAAAAAGTATACTAACGAGCTGAGCCATGCCTCAGTGGTAAAATGCAATACTGGAGCAGCTGACCCACATGGGAGTCTTCCGGGCTTGGGTCCAGAGACATCCCCGATTATGTCAGGCATGGTGTGCCCGAGGGCTGGGGCTGACTGAGACTGGGGATGGTGCCAAGACCCCGCTCATGGTGTGGTCTCTCTCCTCTCTCTCTTCTCTCTCCACCTAGCTGTCTCTTTCCCTCAAGGAAAAAAAAAATAAACTTAAAGCAGAAAGAATTTATTTCTAACTTGGTTACTATTGTAGATGCTTGATATTTAATGTTTTTCTAATACTTAAGAAAAATAAATGATATAAAACTATGTTACTGTAAACACTGAAGTAAATATAGTTAATATAATAAACATAATATAAGGGTATTTTATGGTAAAGTAATAATGGTTAGAGCAAAAATGAAATTTCATATACCAATAAGTTCTAATTTATGTCTAGGTCATAGATTAGAAAAACACTAAGATGACTCTAAAAATACACTACAAGAGCTGATAAAGCAGAGACTGTAACACAGATTTTCAACTATTTATAATAATTTGATGTTTTGGTAAGTTAAAGCATTGAATTAGCTTTGTCATCTTTCAATATACAGAAGAAAAAGCATCCGTGATTACAGAAAACTCCAAAGCTTTTTTCTCTTCTCAATAAAAATCAATGTTTTAGCAACTGTGCTACATAGAAATGTTCATTTCTAATTTTAATAAAAAAGAATATCAAAGGAAAGGGGATAGTGGTACTAGCGGGCAGGGAGAGAGGAGAGTGAGAAGCTTAATGGACGATGAAAATGTTTGACATATAAGGATGACGGTGACGGGTGAATAACGATGTACCTTAATGCCATTGAGCTGTCCATTTAAAAACAGAATAGTAATTTTTATACTATTTATATCGTGCTATAATCAAATTTCTTTTTTTGTTATTTTTAAAAAGAGGGCAAAGAAGGTTCAGATTGTTAAATTTTTTAAAAATTTTGTCATACAGCGTGTACGCTCACTGGAGAGAGAGAGAGAGAGAACGAGAGAAATCTCCCCCTTGGGGCATCCCTTCTCCTCTGTACCCCCCTCTTTGAGAGGACGGGCACACAAGCACATACATGTGTATTTTTCAAGCTGCATGATATGGGATTTGAACCACATTATTGGCCATATGTGATCCATCTGCCTTAACCACCATGCCACTCACTGGCTGGTCTGGTTTGGGCTTTTTTAAAAATGACCAAGCAGGGACCAGGAGATGGTGCAATGGTTACTTCGCTGGACTCCCACAGTCGACCGCAGTTCAGACCCAGTGGCTTAAAACTCACGTCCAGTCCATGTGCATACATGTCCAAGATCCTGAGAGGAGAATGGAGGAGAAGGGATTGCAGCATGGCCATCTCCACTCCCCACTCCCCGGGGGGAGATTTCTCACTTTTTGTCTCTGTCTCTCCAGTGAACACACATGCCCTAAAGCAAAAATCTCTCTTTAAAAAAGCGACCAGGCAGAGTTAGTCCAGCCCATTCTTATCATTCTCTCTCTCTTTCTCTCTCTCTTCATTTGCCAGAGGGCATGCATTCACAGGAGGCCGACAGAGAGAGAAAGTGAGAAAGCACTCCCCGTGGAGATGGGATCCCTTCCCCTCCATTTGTCCTTTCAGGATTGGGGGTACACATGCACATGTGCCTAGCATGTTTTCCAAGCCACTGAGTATAGGACTTGAACCCCATGTAGTCAGCCGTGTTGGATCCAGCCACCTTAACCACCATGCCACTGGTTGGCCTATTAGTCACTCTTGAGTCCTCCTCCTTTCGCTCTCTCTAGTCCCCCAGGCTTCTTGACGTCCTCCTCTACGTCTCTCCTACCCAGCCACACTCCACGTGTCCTACTTCACTGGTCCCTTACCTGCATCTGCAGCCTCGCTGTACCTCTAACCCATGCTTCGGACTTGGCTCACGGTAATCTTTCTAAAAATGGAATTCTCGTCATGAGTGTCTCTAATCTACTTAAAATTCTTTAATGGTTCTGGGTTGGCTCTGCAGCTTGGTGCTTTAGGCAACCAGATTTTGCATGGCCAACTATGTGATTTGAGTCCCAGATCTGGTGCATGTGCTCAAAATCCCAAAGGGAGAGAGAAATAGAGAAGAGATTGAGGCATGACCATGCCCCACTGGAGAGGTGCTTTCTCCTCTCCCCTCCCTTTCTCTCTCTCTCTCTCTCTCTCTCTCTCTCTCTCTCTCTCTGCCTCTCCTTGGCAAGCACATGCATCCTCTAACAAAACAAAAGCAACACAAAAAACTTAAATATTTCCCTTATCCTTTAAGATAAAGTCCAGTCTTTAGTATCTTGTTTACATATTAATGTATACTTTACCATTTAGCTCACAAAAATACTGCTTAAGCCAAGTCCTACAATTTTCTAAGAACTAAAACTGGGGAAAAAGAAAGAAAAGAGAAACAAAGGTACTCTCCCCCAGTCTTCCTCTGGCTAACTTCTAATGGTTTCCTGGGACTCTGCTCCAGAAGTCTTCTTCTGATCTTCTAGAAACCTGCACTGATCCTTGGTCACCAACATGTAGCACTCTGGAAGCCCCACACCACACAGTGCAGACTCGGAGTACTGTGTCATGGCACTCTGTCCCATCTGTCTACCTGTCAGTACCATGAGCTGATGAATTCCTCCAATATAGGGCTATATTTCAATGATTATTTTTTACATTCCTAGCACTTGATCTAGTGACTAATATATAACTGATGCACAATAAAAGTTTGCTGAACTGGATACAGAGAAAAAATAATTGTGTCACTAGAAACCAGCACCCAAAAAGAAAGTGGTAGAGACTAGCACCACATGATGAAGTCTCTGCTGCCGATCACTCACACCTGCTCACACACCCATGCCATACTCACTGTGATCTCTGGGCCACGAGCAACTCATTTTTTGCAAATTCAAAGTCTTTCGGACCCTCACTTGTAAGAGTATCTCTATCAGTCGTTCTTTTCCCTATTTGGACTTCCACTGGATGGTTAAATCTAAAATAATGATCTCCGCCAAGAATCACCCGATCACCCTAGAACACACAAAAAAATGTACTACCTGAGCCCAATCTGCACCCAAAAATTACATGGGAAAAATCCTTATGTTCAACAAGTCAAAACAGTCGGGTATTACTAAACATAAACATAAAACTATAGGAATCAACATTTATTAAGTACTTTCTACATGCCAGACTGTATTACGCACTTTACATGAACTGTATATTATCTCCTATGTCGCACAACTCCATGAGATACATCCCAATGTTAAGAATGAAGAAACTAAAGAGTACAGAGTATAATAATAGCAACAGACATGGTTGAGCGTTTACTATTTGCAGGCTAAGAGCCATACAGAAAGTATAATTTCATGTAACCCTCTGTCATCCCTGAGGGTAGAATACATAGAGCGTGACATTATGTCTGGGTTCTGTGACACTCCGGCTTATGCTTGTCCTCCCAGTGTCATTAATGTTTCAGAAGTGTCCTGACCTGGGTAATATTATTCAGTCACCTAGTTAAGCAACTTGCCAAAGGTCACATTACAAATAGCAGAGCGAGGGTTTCAACCCTCTCTAACCAATTTTAACACCTAGAACAATGAAGGCCCAGATGAAAGCAACCAGTGAATTAACAGGAAGGAGAATTTTTGAAATGGAAAACTTCTTAATCTGTTGGGTCATCGGGACAGTCATGACATAATTTTTTGCATAGAGAAACAGAAAAATACATTGTGACTTTCCCAACAACCTAATATTCAATTCTCCTATCTTACAGAGGAGAAAACTAAGCCTCAGATGATGTGACTTGCCCAGAGTGAAATAGCTGCTCTTCCTGTCGCAGCCACCATGGACTTACATGATGTAAGACTGTGGGTTCCAAGACGCGTTTTCCATTCACGTATGTCTTCGCTTCCCCAGCCGGGATAATACTCACTGTCCCCCCAAAATTTCTGATAGTACTGTTAAAATAAGAAGCACATCATTACCCCTCTGGGACACACTGAAAAGTAAGAAAAAGGCAGCATGGGAAAATCTTATCCAGGTTATTCCCTTGGGGTTAAGATCCATATTAATTTGTAACCTTAACTTACTTTCCTCCAACGGGATTTTAAACGTCTATGAGAAAAGTCCAGCCTCTCTAGCAATTCCATTCTCCAGTGGAGGGAAGAATTTTCATTATATGGGTTCTTTACTCCCCCAACTCCCCAAAAATAGAAAAATGATTAAGGCAAAAATTTTAAATATTGCCAATGGTTTCCTATGATTAAAAAAATCTAAGTGTTTTTAGTTTTCTAAGTTTCCGGTTTTATGTATGAGGTTTAGTAATGGAAAGAACAACCTTCCCCTGTGAGAAGTGGTAACAGAGGTGACAGAGAGGAAGGACGCAGACATGGAGATAGAGTATACTTATCCCACAGTGACCGAGGTCTGAGGCCCTGCCTCGTCTGCGTGAAACACGCCAGGTCTGCACATGAGTGCGCGGGACGCGAGGGGTGGAGAGAAATGGAGGAAGGGGATCATGGAGTGCCCGGACCTCCTGGAGGGTCTCTCTCTCTCTCTCTCTCTCCCACACACACACACTTCCCTCTATCTTACCCCCACACACACATACACATGTGTGTGCACACACTCCATCATGAGGAAAGAACAAAAAAAAGAGATTTCAAAGTTTCTGTTTAAAAGTATATTCCTTAATTGGGACCAGTAGTTAGCATACTGGCTATGTCACTGGACTCCCATGTAGTCGACTGCGGTTCGAGTCCTGGACTCAGTGGCTTAAACTCACGCCGGGCGCGTATGTGTGTGTGCCCAAGATCCCAAGAGGAGAAGGGAGCGGGGGCCTTCTTCCCGAGGAACGTACCAATGGTCGTCAGCGATCAGCACCCCAGATAACTGGATGTCGTGGCTGGCGTCTGCTCTGTACTTCCCAACTGTGGTTGTTCCCTCTTTGATCATATATAGCAGCATCTCCGACAGCTGTGGGTCTTCATTGAGATTAACGAGGTTTGGCAAATGGTTGTCCATTTGAAATGTAATTCCTGCTTTCTGATAGAAGTCAGAAAAAAAACACACAGTATAAAATTATATTCACTTAAAATGAATGACCTGTGTTAAGTATTAGAGCCGCTCTGTGAGGTCTCAGTAGACTAGAGCTTTCTTAGGACCTCTCCGTCTGAGAACCTCTCTGTTGGGACTTCCCCGTGACTGTTACCATCCTGTGCTTAGACTCCTAGGAGTTACATGGATGCTTCTTTGCCTTTACCATCCTCAGACTGCTCAGACAGCAATTCGTTGCCACTAAATTATGTCTATTCTTTTTTTTCTTTAATTATTTTATTTATCTTTATCCATTTATTTATTTTTATTTGACCACAGAGGGATAGAGAGAGAGTGAGAGAGAAAGTGAGAAAGCAAGCTGCGAGGTCTGGGACTCGAACCGAGGTCAGCCATGTGGGAGTCCAGCACCTTTAACCACCACACCACCTGCCGGCCCCAATTATGTCTATTCTTACAGGCTGGTTATCTTTAGGATTCCTGTTGTGGCATCTTCATTACCATCACCTCAGCGCAGGCCCTTATCAGCTCACACTGTAACTAGCACAGCAGCCTCCAGATTGCCCTGTCGGCAACTCCTCCTGTTTTCAGTCCATCTCCCATCCAATACCAGATTAAGTCTCTTGAAAGGGCACTCGCAAAATGTCAATTGCCTGGTCAAACACTCTCAATGGCTTCTCATTTTCTGCAAGACGAAATTCAAATTCCTTAGTCTGGAAAGCAAGTCCTTAGTGAACTAATCATATCTTTCCAATTCTGTCTCCTTGTGACCTCATATAAACTGACTGTTCCAATAAAACTGATAAACATGCCTTCCTCTGGGCACACCTTAAACTTCCCCACCATACAACTTTCCGTTCCTAGAATGCTTCTTCCGGTTTTCTACCTGTCAAAATCATACCAAGCTTCAAAGTCCAACTGGATTCCTTCTATGGGATTGGACTGGCCATTCCCAAGGAAGTTTCCTCCTTCCTTTGAATCCCTATAGTATGTTCCAATCATATGAAATATTTCTTTTACTGTCACTACCTTTGCCTTGAATCACCTCCTCCAATCTCCTTTAGAATTTCACTCCACTCTGACCTATCATTCTTACTAAACACTCAGAATGTGTGTCTTTTCTAACCAAAAGATGCATTTTATTCCTATAGCAATGTTCAAGCACCTTTCATCCTTTAAAAACACGATAACAAGCGCTGGCCCTGTGACCTACTGGTTAAGGAAAACAGATCCCACACGGCTAACCACATAGTTAGAAACCTGACCCTGGTGGCTTGAAAACACGATGCTGCATCTGTGTGCATGCCCAAAATCCAACAGGAAAGAGAAATGAAGGAGGGATTGGGGCAGAACTCCACCCCACTGGGGGTATTTTCTCCCTCTCCCTCTGTCTGCTTCTCTCTGACAAGTGCATGCACTCTATCTCGCAAAAAAAACAAAAAGAAAAAAACCTTTCCTTCAACCTTACAGGCCCCTCCCTGACTTCCACAACTGCCACATTCAAAGGGCCCCTAAGTAGGGCTCCGTTTCCTCATCTCTTAGTGGTTTCCCATCCACTGTCATCTGCTTCCTCTTCTCCACAATAAGGACCTCAAAATTTCACAATGCAATTGTACACACTTCAGAGCAAGATAGCCATTCTTATTAATTTCTCTCAATACTCAAATGGGGAGGGGGGGGAGAAGATCCTTTCAATTTTACCTCCTTTCTATCCCTGAATCAACTCCTTCATTATCTATTCCTACTGCTGCCGCCTTACTCCAGACTTCATCATCTCTTCCCTTACCTGCAGCAACGGCCTAAGTGGGCAGCTTTCCCGCCATCATCAGTCCTTCCTCCCTCAAATCCGTCTTGCACATGATCACCAGAACAATCTATGTAAGACAGAAGTCTGCTCGTGTCGCTCCATGTAAAATCCTCCCAGTCGCTAAGTCCAGGCTCCTCGTATGCCATCGTCGGAATCTTGCATCTCTCTCTAGCCTAACCTCTGTCACCAGCTTTATCTTCCAACCTTATAAAATCTCTTAACCCTTTGGACATCCAAGCTATACGATGTCTCCATGCCTTTGAACATGGTATACCTTTCCTTAAAAATTTCCGACTTTGGGTTTGGCATGTGGCATGGTGGTTAAGGGCACTGAACTCCCAAATGGCCAACCACACACAGTTCGAGTTCCAGACCTGGTGGCTTGCTTTCTTACTTTCTCTCTCTCTCTCTCTCTCTCCCTCTCTCTCTGTCTCTCTCTCTCTCTCTCTCCCTGGCCCTCTCTGGTCAAATAAAAATAAATAAATAAATAAATAGAGTTCCATCTCCAGGCCCTGGCCAGCAGGGGATGTTGAGGCAGGGGCATCATTGCTCCCCACCCCAGCTCCAGCTCTCCCAAGCCCAGGACCCTCTCCCCTAGAAAGACTGGCCTCCGTTCTGCAGTAGAGCTCCAGTTCCACCTCCAGGCCCCTAGCCAGAAAGGGACGTTAAGCCAGGGGGCACCACTGCCTCCAACTCTAGCTCCAGCTCTCCCCAGCCCAGGACCCTCCCCCCTAGAAAGGTAGGCAGGTTTATTTACTTATTTATTTTGCTCTTCTTCTTCCTTTTGTTAATTTCCTACTCCTCCTTGCCCCACAGACTGGCCTCCGCTCTGCAGCAGAGCTCCAGTCCCATCTCTAGGTCCCTGGCGAATTCGCATGCCGCGCTAAGGCACAGCGTGACTATTTCTTTATTCTCCTGTGTACTCTTTTCTTCCCTCTTATATCATCCTCTCCTCCTCAACCTCCACCCTGCCGGAGGGACTACACGGGTCTAGAATCACAGTTCTGAAATTCCCTCGTATTGTAAGGTTCCCTGGGATCCTCCTTGTACTGAACCACCTGTGAAAAAGGAGATCCTGTTCTTTAGACCTGAGTACCCCTCTGGAGACCACATTGAAAAACACAACAGAAGAGAGACTTTGGCACATGTCAGTCCACAGCAAAAGGGAAACACACTAGCTCCTAGTTGAAGAAACATTCTCCTAAGAGGTATTCAAAAGTGAATACATCTCCCAATGGCTAGAAGATGAAGAGCCTCAGGTCTGAATAAACCAGGAAATATGTCCCCATCAAAAGAACACAGTAACTCCCCTCCATCTTTTGAAAAAACAGAGGAAGTTACCAAAATGTCAGAGAAAGAATTAAGAACATTCATGGTGACAGAATTCTATGAGTTGGAACAGAAAAGAGACAACGAACTACATGAAATTAGGAAGTCCTTCCATGATACGAAAGAAGAAATGAACACTCTGAGAAAGAATCAGATGGAACTATTACAGATGAAGTCTGTAATACAGGAAATCACAAACTCTCTTAAAAGTATTAAAAGTCGATTAGACTATGCTGAAGATAAAACCTCTGACCTAGAAAAAAACATCAAAAAGATAGACAAAATAACAAAAAAAACCCACAAGGATAATATACGAGAAATACTAGATTCCATTAGACGCCCAAACATCTGAATAATTGGCATCCTAGAAAGTGAAGAAACTAATAAGGGCATGGAAAATCTATTCCATGAAATCCTGGAAGAAAATTTTCCAAGTCTAGAGAGGCACTCAAACATCCAGACCCAAGAAACAAAGAACCCCAAATAGAATCAACCCAAGAAGATCTTCTCCAAGGCACATCTTAGCCAGACTGACCAAGACCACAGATAAAGACAAGATACTAAAATTGGCCAGACAGAAACGACAAGTGACTTACAAAGGTCATCCCAACAGGCTAACACCAGACCTCTCAACAGAAACAATGCAAGCAAGGAAAGAATGGGAAAATGTATTGAAAGTATTAAGAGAAAAACAATTTCAACCAAGATTATTATATCCTGCAAGATTATCCTTCATATGGGAAAAAAAGATTAAAATCTTTTCAGACAGGGACCAGCAGTTGGTGTAATGGCTATGTCACTGGACTCCCATGTAGTCGACCACGGTTCAAGTCCAGGACCTAGTGGCTTAAACTCACACCAGGCACGTGTGCATGTGTGCCCAAGATCCCGAGAGGAGAATGGAGGAGAAGGGATTGTGGCATGGCCATCTCCCCTGGGGGGTGATTTCTTGCTGTCTCTCTCTCTCTCTCTTTGTGACAAGAACACGCGCCCTATAGCAAAAACCTCTCCAAAAAAAAAAAAAAAAAGGATTATTTTATATAACGTTATTTATCTATTCATTCATTCATTTTAATTTGACCAGAGAGGGACAGAGTGAGCAAGAGAGTAAGAGAGGGAAAGTGAGAAAGCAAGTTATCAGGCCCGGGACTCAAACCATGGTCAGCCATGTTGAAGTCCAGTGCCCTCAACCACCACACCACCTGCCAGCCCCAATAAAATAATTCTTTAAAAAAAAAAAAAAGTCTGACTTTGTTAGCCTCACAAATTCCTCCTTGTGTAAAACCCAGCTTTATTGTCTATTTTTCTTTGAAGACTTCCTTGGTAGACCCCCTTCTCAAAGGTAATCATTCCTTCCTCTTTCCTACTTCTTTTTTTAAAAAAAATTATTAATTTTATTTATTATTATTACTACTATCTAATTTGACTATAGAGACAAAGAGGGAGAGGGGGAAAGTGAGAAAGCAAGCCACCAGGTCTAAGACTTGAACTGAGGCTGGCCATGTGGGAGTCCAGCACCTTAACCACCACACCACCTGCCAGCCCCTCTTTTCCTTTTTCTTTAGCACTTACGTACGTTTTATTATATTAGATTGAGCCAATAAAATTGCCAGCATTCACATACTTTTTCCTACAAAAATGGCAGTTTCAGGGTCAGCCACAGTGGCATAGTGATAGCTCAGACTCCATGATGCTGGGTCTCTGTGGAAGACTGGGGTCTGGTTCCCAGGCTGACCTACACATGCTGGGCACACATGATCCTAGCTGGCTTGGAGGGTTGGTAGCAGGGCCACAGCATGAGATCCTGCTGAGGGTGCCTGTCTCTCTCTCTAGCTCTCTCATAAAAGAAATACATGAGCAAACATTTTACCAAAAAAGGCAGTTTCATATGGTCAATCTAATTCGCTCACACTGCATTTCAGTTTTCTATTTACATTTTGTAAACTTTTGCCTAGATCACAAGCTGGAACTGTATTTAACCATCTCAGCTCCCCCGTTCCTGGCACAGCATGGACATTAAATAAACGTCAGTGGGGCTAAAGTGAATACAACTTGATAGTTTGTTTATGCGTTAACTTTCCAACTAGCTTATGGGCTCTAAACAATCACAGTCTTGATCCTACAACTTCTTTATAGTAATTCTCCTATGGTATTGCTTTGTACAAAGTTAGTACATAGCAAGCATTTGAGAAATTAAATTTACAGATGTATTGGCATATTTATTTCATTTTCAAACCAGTTTAAGATTTTTAAATGATACCTGTAATTCCTTTGTTTCTTGCAATTTTCTTTTTTCAGCTTGTTCAAACTTTTCTTTCCACACTCTTTCCAAAGACAGACAAAATGAGAGCGTTAAAAACAGAGATTAATGAGACAATCTATGAAAATTAGGAATCAACCTAGTAATAGTTAAAATATGACAGTCTAGGAGTGGGCTGCTATAGTCATACGGAAGGTAGGGAGAAGGACCAGCAGGTGGCATAGCGACTGCTTCATTCATATAGAAGGTAGGGAAAAAGACAGACGCATTGCCCCTGCAGGTCCCTGCTGGTCCTGGGATTCCACAGCAACACAGTCAACATTTAAAGCCTCTGGGTATCCCACCTTTGCATTTCTGCCATGTCTCTCTCCTGTTGGTGCAATTTCATTCTTAAGGATGTTATTTCTTGCCGGCAGAGCCTATACCGTTCAGGGTCAATATTCCGAATGTTTCTCTGAGCAGCTTTTAGCTTTTCAATTTCTGCTTTCAGTTCTAAAGATTTGTAAAAAGATCCATGATTAATAACATTTGATATATAATAAATTCTACAGTAGGCCCACTCTCCAATCTATTTTATTTGAGAGCTTTATAGATTACTAAATAGATAGAATATTTGGAGAATCCAGCCTTTCTTCACTTATATGATCTATACATCTCTATCTAGAGTTGAAAAGTACACCCACATTAATGAATTCCCTCTTCATAAGAAGGATGGCCATACAGTGTATTGTCTAAGCAGACACTTCTGAGAGGTACAGGGGCACTATTAATTACACTGGGAAGGCAGACATAAACTGGAATTGTTCCAAGCTAGCCTTACTCAAAAAAACATGTGGGATAGGGGCCAGCAGTATAGTGGTTAAGGTGTTGGATTCCCACATGGCCAAGCACGGTTCAAGTCTCAGATCTGGCAGCTTGAAAATCATGCCAGGTACACATGCATGTGTGCCCAAAATTCCAAGAGGAGAATGGAGGAGAAGAGACTTTTGTGTGGCCATCCCCTTTGGGGGGTGATTTCTCATTTTCCTTCTCACTGGAAAAACAAAACAAAAACAAAAACACACATGTGGGATAAAGATCAAAGATTTTCTAAGCTGGAATTTGGTATACTTATTTTTAATGAAAACAGTCTCCTTTGTAAAAACAGAAAGAATCCGAAAGGGAAAGGATGGACTATGATAAAGAAAACGAATTCTTTTCTGCCTCATTCCTCTGCAGTGTCTGTCACCTCCGCCTTTTATACAAAGAGGTATAAAAGATGACAGCGCCACACAAGCAAAGATAAAACTGTACAAATTCCTTGCAGATATCCTTCCAAGATTCCTAAATGGGTGATTATCAAGCAAAGAACAGAAAGCAGTATTTAGCATAAATGGAGTGAGGCCTGTGCTAGAAACTCAGGTGCAAATAACTGCTGGATTAATGAACTAAACAAGAACAGATCTAGTCATCGGAGTGACAAGAGAACATTAATAAAGAAATAACTATTATTATTTTGCCGAACGCGTCTATGACTGAGTCTGTGCAGTTTTTTTCTACTTGCTGTTTTCCCTTTGCCTCCACAATGTTCCGTGTTCTTTTTCTTGATTTCCCCCTTTACTACTTACTCTCTTGCATGCTGTCCTGCCTATCTTCATCCAGCACTGTACAGTGACTACACTACAAATAGGCATGAAAAAAATCTTTCATTTACTTCTTTTTTTTTTTTTTTTTTTTTTTAATGCTCTTGCTGTAGGACATGTATGCTCACTGGAGAGACAGAAACAGTGAGGTAGAAAGTGAGAAATCACCCCTGGGGGTGGGGGATGGCCATGCTGCAATCCCTTCTCCTCCATTCTCCTGCTAGGATTTTGGGCATGCACACACATGCACCCTGGGTAATTTTCAAGCTGCCAGATCCAAGACTCGAACCAAGGTTGGCCATGTGGGGAAATCACCCCCAGAGAGATGGCCATGCCACAATCCCTTCTCTTCCATTCTCCCACTAGGACTTTGCCCATGCATGCTCATGCACCCAGCATGAGTTTCAAGTTGCTGGGTCTGGAACTCGAACTGAAGTTGACTATGTGGGAGTCTGGTAACGTAAACATTACACCATCCGCTGATCCCAAATTACCTATTTTAAGACTAGACTTAATACTTGAGTTTAAGCTTTGACAAAATAATTTTTAAATTTTGAGAAAAATACTCACCTCTGATTAACTTAGCATTCATATCTTCGTTGACTTTGGCGACGTTCACTATCAGTCGGGCTTGGTTAGCATACCTAAGCGTACTTAAGGTTTCTTCTATGTTGCTGGCAGCAGGGCTGATTGTAGCAATCATTGCAGTTTTTGAATTTCCACCCAGACTTTCTTTTAACAGCCTTTAAGGAGAAAAAAAAAAAGTCATAATTAGACTTTGCTTCTACAACAACCTAATTACAGTAATTATCTAGAAAGCACAAAACAAACTAATTGGGCATACATAATGCAATACTACACTCTGTACTCAGACGCCATTTAAAACGTGTTTGGTATTTGTAGATAGTTTTAGATCTCATAAATACTGTATTTTCTCTTATACTTTTTTTGTTGTTTTATCGTGTAGGAATCTGTGCAGAGGCTTTAAAATGTGGGTAACCATCCAATATTGAGCAAGCTACCTCTACCATTTAGGAGACTGTAAGCTACTTTAGGACAGGAGCCCTGTGACTCAGGCATCTGTGTATTTCCATACCACAACCTTTGGAAGTGGGTGCTAATAAAGTTGAAAATGATGAAGGGACACATAAATGAAAGTTCTGTACTGTACTAGCGTATCCCTTATCTGAAATGCTTCAGACAGTAAGTATTCTGGATTTCAGACATGGGGGAGATCTTGGCATATTTCCATATACATAATAGATAGCTTGGTAATAGGACCCAAGTCTAAACACAAAAACTTCACCTGTTTCACATACAGTCCATACGCAGAGCCAGAGGTAATCTACAGAATGTTTTTATATTGCAGCATTTTCACTGTGACCCATCACATGAGTTCAGGTGTGGAATATTCTACTTGTAACATCATTTTACTGGATTTTGGAGCATTTGAAATTTTAGATTTTCCAATTAGAGACACTCAGCCTGCACATGCAAAAGCTTCACATCTGAGAAAAAGGCAGTGTGAGACTTAAAGCATCTCTCTTACTGGTGTAGAACAAATTTTACTCTTAACTTTCAAAAGGCATGAAAAAAGTATCAGAATTTCCCTTACAGGTTTCAAGGTGCAACCACATTATAGTAAACCAATCATAAAGACATATTACTGGGACCAGCAGTTGGCGCAATGGCTATGTCGCTGGACTCCCATGTAGTCGACTGTGGTTCGAGTCCCGGACTCGGTGGCTTAAACTCACGCCAGGCGCGTGTGCATGCATGCCCAAGATCCCGAGAGGAGAATGGAGGAGAAGGGATTGCGGTGTGGTCATCCCCCTGGGGGGTGATTTCTCACTTTCTGTCTCTCTATCTCTCTCTGTCTTTCTGGCAAGCGCACACGCCCTATAGCAAAAATCTCTCCAAAAAAATTTAATTTAATTTAATTTTAAAAAAAGGCATATTACTGACAAGGAGAGATGCAGTATTTGTCATAATCAGTGCTTACCCTAATTGAGTAGTAAACTCACATCAATATATTTTGAATATGACTATTAGAAATTATATATTCCCAATGAAAACACTCATAGAGCTCCTGTGCACTAGCCACTGTGTGCTAAGCAAACAACCTTATTCAATTTTGCTTTATACACAGAGCAACGTTAAGTAACACTATAAATGAGGGGTCTTCCAAAATTTCACAGAAAACGTGTCTTTTGATAAAACTATGTGTGGATTTCAACATTTTTTGTACAAAATGAACTTGTACTATAATTCCCTTTTCTACAAACTTTCTAAAGTCCCTTTGTGCTCTATTTGCATAATGGTTTGTCTACCATTGGTTCATGTTTTGGAACTTGGTCCCCAGTATAATGTAGTTTTAAGAGACGAGGCCCCACAGGCAGTGACTAGATCACAGAGGCATCGTTGTCATGAATGGATTAATGATGTCTCTTGTGACCTAGTGAGTCCTAGCTCTTGTGAAAAGGGGTTAGTTCTTGAGAGATAGTGGGTTGTTATAAAAGAAAGATGGCTGTCCCACATTTCTCTTTCTGTATATGTCCCCCATCCTCTGCTTCTGTCAGCCATGTTGTGAAGTAGGATGGCCTAATGCCAACCCTAAACCTTTGGGATTTCCATCCACCAGAACTGTGAGTCAAATAAATCTCTATTGCTGTATAAATCACCCAGTCTCAGGTATTTCTGTTAGCAATGTAATAGCAGACTGAGACACCTCATATGTTCAAATGTTCAGCTTAACTAATAACAGCTTAGTGTAAGAATAGTCATTTATATTCATGTAGTATATTACATATTAAGAGTTTACATTAATAATTTAATCCTCACTCTAACCCTAAAAAATACTACTGATACCATCCCTATTTTACAAATGAGGAAACAGGCTAGAGTACTAAGTGATTTACCCAAAGTTACAGTCTACAAGCTATAGAATTGAGATTCAAATCCAGGGCTTCAGAATTGTTACTGCTAAACCCCTTCTCCTCTATTCCAAAGTTACATGAAGTCAGTATATTAATCTTTTAAGTTTGTTTATTTCTTTCATGAGAGAGACAGAGAGACACAACCACCCTCATCAAAACCCTCATGCCCCTATCCACCCCAGGATAGGCTGGCCCAGATCACGAGCACACACATACGCCCTATATGCTCAGGGAGGGGTTAGGCCTTGAACAGAGAACCTCCCCACGTGGGACCAGGTGCACTGCTGCTGTGCCACCTCCTGACCTCCAGTCTATCCTTATTTCCCCACAGATTCACTAGATTTTATACAATTCTTTATACTTCAAAACATACTTGCTGGGACCAGCAGTTGACATAATGGCTATGTCACTGAACTCACATGTAGTGGACCATGGTTTGAGACCCAGACCCAGTGGTTTAAACTCATGACAGGCGCTTGTGTGTGTATGCCCAAGATCCAGAGAGAATGGAGGAGAAAAGATTATGGCATAGCATCCCCCCATGGGGTTATTTCTCACTTTCTGTCTCTCTGTCTCTGTCTTTCTGACAAGTGTATACACCCTATAGCAAAAACCTCTCCCCTAAAATAATAATAATAATAATAATAAAGATACTTGCCAGGTAAGAACAGATTCTCGATAAGGAATGAAGACCCTCTTTCGGTTTGCTTGTTCAGAGAGTGCAGATATAACCTTCCCCAAAGTGAGCAGGGACTTGTTAATACTCACTCCTTCCTGTGTGTATGATAAAGAAACATGTTTTACTTAAAGAAACGTCTCAGAAACAAAATTATTTCACAAAATATATTTGCCCCTCATAAGATTATTGAGTAAATATTACTTGAACTATCCACTTTCTTATAACTTGGAATTTATTTTCTTTGAAAAGTATAACCAAAAAGTGTATATGTATCTTTAATTCACAGCCAGCAATGCATTTTATGGGATGGAGATAAAGACGCATTCATTTGGTTAAGTATATTAAGCGCGTGTACCCCTAGAAATAATGCCCAGGAATAAAGGTTATGGGAGTGAGGAAGCATCCACTCACCTTCAGGCGCTCTCCACTGGTGTGCGCGGCGGAGCACCGCTCACTGCCCGCCAGGTCGACAAGGTTTATGCGGCTCATTATTCTGTGGTCATGTTCTTCCCCTTCCACAAGTTCGGTCTACAGTGAAATGACATTAAAATAATTTAAGTTCTTCTATGACTTGCCATCATTATGTCTTTTTTTTTTGTAATAATCTTAATATAGAGATGTAATGGTACTAGATACATGCAAAAACAACAACACACACACACACATACATACATACAACATCAAACTCACACACGCAAACCCAGATTCTGAAGTAAACTAATGCTTCATTCCACGTGAGTGCTATTTCTAGTAGTGCTATTATCTGCTGGTGAAATGGGTTGGTGTGGGACGGTAGAGAGCGGCATATTCCAAACCATGGGTTGGGACCAATATTAAAAATAAAATTAAAAAAACCTTAAAAATAGAAAAATATCACAGTGCATATGTAAGGTCAATGACTTATAATACTTGATGTGTGTGTATACACATATACACATACGCACGTATATGCATACCTACACACATGTCATATACACAAATACACACGATGGGATAGAGGAATATATGAAAACAAATGTAATTGCAATGGAATTCTTATTTCTTACTCTGGATTCTAGTCAGAAAGTCCGATCATCTTTGTTACAGAACCAAGTTATTACTTGTGAGCTAATGCTACATCTATGCACTTCCTGGATGAAAGCAACTCTAAGGTAGATGCCTGTCCACTGGCAGGGATATTTACTATTCTACATGTTTTGTGATAAACAAACATACAAAACACGGCTGTCATTGTACCACAGTCCGTACAGTTTCTTGAGTAAGGTTCTGAAATACATTTCTTTGAATTTCCTAATTCACTGTAGGAAGGATTCACTGCTTTCCACCTTTATGTTGACACTTGTAAACACTTGCTTTGCTAGTTCTTGTATTAGATCTTCAAATACTTGTGAAAAAAGGTCTTCTTCAGATTTTGTTCCAGCAAGGTAAACAATTTCCCAGGTAATGTCCTCCATTTCTCTCTGCGCCTTAAATACATGGGCCACACGTGGCCCTCAAAGTACCCTGGGGGATCTGGAGGCTCTAGACCCTTGTACTTCTCCTCCTCTTACATTCTTCATATGGAATGGTCCAAAAAATAGCTTCTGTTCCATATAGTATCAAGGGGCTTGTAATTAACGAGAAGGAAACCCTCAATGGTCGAGAGGGGAATTTCCTCAGCACTTCCTCACTCGGTGATACTGCAGAGTGCACTGGGCTTTCCCTCCACAGGAGAAGGCCACCATCGTTTTATCCATGTTAAGTGCTTCGAGCACATCATACTGCAAAAATCCATTTTTATCTGTCTCTATTTCAGATTCTGGCTTGAAGAAATCATCCTGAGATATGATACTGCAATTTGGGAGGTGTTTCTGCAAATTCTTTGCCAGTGTTGTCTTCCCACCATTTGTCACACCACTGATTCCAATGACAAATGTTTTCATAGTTAGCTTTGAAAAATCCCGTTTTCCTAGTATCTCCTGGGCTAGCCCGAGTCCTCCCAAGTAAAGTGCCATAGGCACGCGTGCCTGTCCCTAACCAGCTGCCACCCACTGCTAACCGAGGGGCACATAGCCCTTACCCACAGGGGTTAGAGCGTGGCTAGGAAGGGGCGGCCCCTTCCCACCAGTGCGGGACACCACGCCGGGATCCAGCCCCCATTGGGGCGGGGCTCCCACACCCGCCCCTGAACGGCTCAGGCCCTTTCCCGTCCGAGGCATGCAAGACCTGGCCCAGCCAGGACGCACCTCGCTTGGCCCCGGAGGAACCAGCCGTGCGCGCCCCCATCATTATAAGTCTTTAAAAGGTAGAGTTATACACTATTTCAAATCACTCATTCATTATTATTTTGTTTCTATTTTTTGTATTGACGGAAGGTGTGTGTACTTGTCAGCGAGTGACCACCCTAATGGTCACACTGCAATATTTTTTTCTCCATTTCTCAACTCCATCAAGAGTTTTGGTTACACATGCACATATGCTCATGCACGTGTGTGTGTGTGTGTGTGTGTGCGCGCGCGCGCGCGCGCGCGCGCGCATGCACACAGGATATTTTTTTAAGCTGCTGGGGCTGGGACTTGAACTGTAGTGAGCCATTGGGGATCCAGCTTTCTATTTACTACGCTTAACTGCTACTCTTGGGATGTCCCTAACTCATTCATTTTAAAAACCCCTTCTTGAATCTGTGATCATTTACAATGCACAAATATTCACATAGTCTACAGAAAAAAATATAAAAAATTATGTCAACTTTTTATAAAAAGGTTTTAAAGGAATTAAAATCCATAGCTACTCAGTTATATTAAGGAAACAACCATAAATACAGAAAAAGCTTAATGTACAAATATGTCACTTATCCCAGCATTATAACAGCACATTTGAAAATAATACAAATTCCTAGCAGTAGAGAAAAACTTGAGAAATTTTAAGTTAATGGATCATTATGTAGATACTAAAAATTATTTTGCAAAGAATTTTAATAACATAAAATTGTTACAGATTTTGTGAATTTGACTAAATGTGACTGTAAAACAACTGAAAGATTATATATCAAACGTTTACAAAGGGTTTTTAAAAATCTTTTATCGGGGCTGGCAGGTACATGGTAGTTAAGGCGCTTGACTCCCACATGGCAGATCATAGTTCGAGTCCTGAACCTGGCAGCTTGCTTTTTCACTCTCTCTCTTCTCTCTCTCTCTCTCTCTGTCTCTCTAGTGAACACCTGTGCCCTGTAACAAATTAAAAATAATAATAATAGATAAAATAAATAATTAAAAAGTAATTTTAGTTTCTGGTGATTTTCCAGCTACTTTATAATCATCATATATTGGTAACATTACCATATATTGATATGATCATATCAATGACAATATGATAAATTAATATTCATCTATTATTGATTTTTTTAAAAAAGAATTATTTATTTATTTAATTCCATTTGTTATTATTATTTTTAAATCTGACCAGAGAAACAGAGAGAGAGGGAAAGTGAGAAAGCAAGCTGCCAGGTCCAGGACTCAAACCGTGGTCAACCATATGGGAATCCAACACCCTTAACCACCACGCCACCTGCTGGCCCCTATTATTGATTTTTTAATACTCATAAATAACAGACATGTATATCAAAAGCCATTCAAATTTACTGTATTAATATTATCTAAAATCCAACTACACTTATATGATTATGTGACGATACTTTTTCCTTCTGATTTAAGGACGAAGAAAAGCAAAACACGAAACTTAAATGTATTTGCTATCTCACCTTCCAGAATAATCAACAACAGAGAAACATACCTTGGTCTGGGTCATCACCAGGGTGAACACTGAGTGAGAACGGGAACTCTTGTCATTCATGCCGGTGGCAGCAGTCGCCCTCTGCTTATTTCCCAATTCTAACCAGCTCTGATAGGGAAGAAGAAGAGAGGTCTCATCAGCACACTGCAGTTTACTGGAAAAGCAAATTAAGGAACATGTATAATCAGTTTATAAAATGAAATTATGTCTATCTTTTTTTTCTTTCTCTTTTGAGAGATTTTTGCTATAGGCCATGTGTACTCACCAGAAGGACAGAGACAGAGAGACAGAAAGTGAGGAATCACCCCCCCACCCCAGAGGGATGGCCACATCGCAATCCCTGCTCTTCCACTCTCCCCTTGGGATTTTTGGCACACGCATGCTCACCCCAGGTGTGAGTTTTAAGCCGCTGGGTCCAGGAATCAAACCATGGTCAACTACATGGGAATCCAGTGATGTAACCACTACATCATCTGCTGGCCCCAGTGTTTATCACGTTTGTTTGTTTTTTTTTTTTTTGGAGAGGTTTTTGCTATAGGGTGCATGCGCTCACCAGATAGACAGAGACAGACAGAGAGACAGGAAGTGAGAAATCACCCCCCAGGGGGGATGGCCACACCGCAATCCCTTCTCCTCCATTCTCCTCTTGGGATCTTGGGCACGCATGCACATGCGCCCGGCATGAGTTTAAGCCACCAGGTCCGGGACTTGAACCCCAGTCAGCTACATGGGAGTTCAGCGACATAGCCATTACGCTAACTGCTGGTCCCCCAGTGTTTATCTCTTAAAACTTTATATTCCCAATGCCTATATATATTTTTTTCTGTCACAGAAATCTGAACTAGAAAGCAATACTTTTTAAAAATTATTTATTTAATTTTATTTACTCATTCATCTTTTCATTTGACCAGAGAGAGACAGAGAGAGAGAGAGAGAAAGGGAAAGTGGGAAAGTAAGCCACCAGGTCTGGGACTCGAATCGTAATCGGCCATGTGGGAGTATACAGCACCTTAACCACCATGACACCTTCTGCTCCCCAAAATTAATAGTTTAAAAGGCTATTTATTTCTAAAGCTTTAAACTGATACGTAAGTCAATATTTTTAATTCAGCAGACCAATTCTTTTGATTAAAGCTTAGCAAACAAAAAAATCAGTTCATAATAAATTAACAAGATTAACCTTTTACTTATATAAATAGCAATTAAGAATTAATATTCTTATGAATATTTATGATTACATTCTCTCTAGGAAAAAGAAGACAACATAATTAATCTTACCTGGATATCAGAGTAAGAACTGACAACATTCCTATTTTTAAAAAGTAAAAAAACAAAAATGAATTTACTGATAATTATATTCTTGTTCTCATAAAACAATAAGATCTCAATTACATAATTACTCTCTAAAGATCACAGTGAACTAATTGACAGATATTACATGTATTCTCCAAAAATCTCATCTTTTTCTTGCTCTTAAAGGGTAAGAAATAAAATCATCCTTTAATTTCACCAAAAAGTATGATTTTTCTTAATATAATAAAGCCCCTCATCATCTGAACATTATATTCACATATGTCACAAGACCAAAAGATATACTTTAACATGTATGTGTGGGTACAGAGGGGTCCCAACATAATCCCAGATTTATTAAAGAGATCTGAATTAATATCTAATCACTTCCCTTACTTTCAAGAAAAGCATTTGAAGTGTTAAAGGAAAAATAAATGATTCTTGGCATGTATCAAACTCTTATCTTATCTTCTTCCCCTTCAGCTTAAAGTAACTGGTAAAAAGAGCAGGGTGAAAGGGAAGAATTTATCTAATGGGGGAATGTAACGGGGGAAAAATAAAATATTTACTTCCTACTCAGTAGAATTAATATTCTTTGTAGGCGCTTTACAGGTGCTGTGAAAGATGCAAGCAAATGTAAGAATAAGAAACTAACACTTTATTTGGAAAGAGGGAAAACTTAACTGGATAACATGAAGGGCACTAGGCCAACTATAATAGTTACCCAGGGTTTCAAAGGCAACTGACAAACACGACATGGATTGTACGAGAGCAACATTCACTCTGCATCTGTTTTCTCCTTGCCAGTGCTGAGCCACTTACATTGACAGTGCTTCCACATATGGTCCAAAAACAGGATGCTCCCTTACTCTCAGCTAGAAGAAGCAAATATTAGCATTGTTATGAGTGTGACAAATATTTACTTTAAAACACATAGAAGTCATAGAATAAAAGATCACAAGTTTTGTTTAAGTTTCTTTGTGTTGTTTTTACTTATTTTTATTTTTTTATTTTTTTGCCCAGGGCACATGCACTCACTGGAGAGAGACAGAGAGAGAAAGTGAGAAATGACCCCTAGGGGGATTGGCCACACCACAATCCCTTCTCCTCGGGATTTTGGGCACACGTGTATGTGTGCCTGGCATGATTTTTCAAGCCACCAGGTCCAGACTCAAACTGTGGTTGGCCATGTGGGATACAGCACTTTAACCACGATACCACCTGCTGGCCCCTGTTTAAGTTTTTTAACGCTGCCAATAGTAAATTGCGTGACTGTGAGCAAGTGAAAGCAAGGGACTTCTGCAAGGGTTTCTGTTTCTTGTGCTCCAAGGTCTTTCAGAAAATTTAAAATTTTATATTCTAATGTAATGGTAGTTTTGTTTGTTTGTTTTTAAGAATTATTTCTTTTTATTTAATTCAATTTGTCATTATTTTTTAATTTGACCAGACAGAGACAGAGAGAGAAAAGGGAAAGCGAGAAAGCAAGGTGCCAGGTCTGGGACTCAAACTGTGGTTGGCCATGTGGGAATCCAGCACTTTTAACCACCACGCCACCTGCCAGCCCCTAGTGTAATGGTTGTTTTTAAAAAGCTTATGTATTTGTGAAACCTTATATTTCACAGATTATCTACAAGATATTAATTTACCAAGTAATATACTCTGTATACATTCTATAATAAAAACACAAATTTTAGAACTTTTAGTGTTTTTTGGCTTACAGATTATTAGGAATTTGGTTTTTAACTTAGGTGGTCCAACTACAACTTGGAACAAATATCTTTAACTTTTACATAATACTTGATTAAAATGAAAAGAGATTAAAATTTTATAACTAATTAAATTCCTACTAGCTTATTTTATAAATAACAATATTTTAAAATTAAAGTTTGTAGATCTCAAGTATTTGCTATCAAATACTAACATTTATTCACCTATTATTATCTTTTTTTAGTTTTGTTTGTTTGTTTTTGTTTTTGTTTTTGTCATAGGGTATATGCACTCACAGGAGAAAGGTAGAAGGAAAGTGAGAAGTCACCTCCCAGGGAGATGGTCACACTACAATCCCTTGTTCTTCATTCTCCTCTCAAGATTTTGGGCATGCACGCACACACACACACACACACACACACACACACACCTGGTATGATTTTCAAGTCACCAGGTCTGGGATTCAAACTATGGTCAGCCATATGGGACTCCAATGTGCTAACCACCATACCACCTGCTGGCTTATTATTATTATTATTATTTTAATCACTAGAGAGTGTGTATCGACCAGAAAAAGACAGAGAGACAGAGAGAAAGGACCTCCCCACAGTCATGCTTCAATGTCTTTTCCTCCATTTCTCTCTCTTCTCAGGATTTTGGGCACACATGCTCACGTGTTCAGCAGGTTTCTCAAGCCCACCAGGTCTAGAACTCATACCATGTTGTCAGTCATGTGGGAAACAGTTCCCTTACCCACCAAGCCACAGGGCCAGCCTAATAGCATTTTAGTAAAAATTTAAGCTAAATCAACCAGAGAACTCATATAATTATATGCATTTATAAAAGCAGAAATTAAAGATAAATAATATTTTTTTTATCTTACCGGTTGCTTTCTCTGACCATTTTCACCTTTACAAACCAAAAGGTCATGAATTTTTTCATTATATACTTCAAAGAAACTCATTTCAAGGTGATAGCTGACCTAGTAGGAATAAAAACACAGCATATTATTCAAAATTTTTTGCATGTTTTGTAAATCATAAACATGGGTCTAATAACAAGAATATATAACCAACTCTTACAGCTTACCCATAAAGACAACCTGTTTGGGCCAGCAGGTGGCATGATGGACTCCCACATGGCTGACTATGGTTCAAATCCCAGACTTAGCAGCTTGAAACTCATGCTGGAAGCATGTGTGTGTGTGCCCAACATGCCAGGAGGAACATGGAGGAGAAGGAATTGCAGCATAGCCATCCTCCTTGGGGGTGATTTCTCACTTTCCCTCTTACTGTCTCTGTCTCTCCATGAGTTACATGCACCCTATGGTAAAAGTCTTTAAAAAGAAAAAGACAACCAGATTAAAAAATGGGCAAAGAAATTGAAAAAACTTTTGGCAAAGAAGATGTGTGAATAAGCATCTTTTCACATGCTTTGTGGTCATTCATTGGTCTTCTCTGGAGAAAGTCTACTCAAGGTCTTTGCCCACTTTTTAACTAGGTTATCCTAGCTTAGTTTTGCTCCCTGTCTGGTCTTATTCCACAGTGGGCAGCTCTGCATCCAGTCTTACTTCTCTTCAGTCCATTCTCCACACTGCAGCCAGAGTTAGTTTTTTGTTTGACTGTTTGTTTGTTTTATAATCATCTCTTACTTCATTGTTCAAAATCCTTCCATAGTGTTCTAGATTCCTGGAAGGCTGGTTTATAAGGTTCTTCATGAGTCAAGTTCTGCCTGGCTATTTTCATCTCTTCTCACCCTATACCCCCAAAAATGCGATGCTTGAAATGGAAAGTTATTTGTTGATGATAACATGTGTGACTAAGCCACTATACAGTGTATTCTGGATGGCAAACTGCATTTTGTATGCTGTGATGATATTCAGTAAATGAATGTAAAATAAATTAATTCATTTTTTAAAAATACCATGCTCAAAACAAAGTAAACAATTTATGGATTCCCAAAGGCTCCCCATTTTTTTGCTTTAAAATTTTTCATATGCTGCCTCCTCTTCCTGAAATGTACTTCCCTTTCTCCTTCACCAAGCTAGTAACTAAATGCTACGTGTCCTTCAGAATTAAGCTCAGCTGCTTTCTCTAAGAAGACCTTTGTTTCCTTCCAGTCTCTCAAGTTCTCACCTGTTCCATCATGGCATTTACTCTACTTAGCATTTCGCTGACTATACTTGGTTGTTTAATGGTTCATTTCTCCCTTTACACTCTTGTGACTATAAGACTGGGTCTGTTAAACCCACACCCCCAAATCTAGCACAGTATTTTCCCCATATCTCTTATTATAAGAATTACTAGAGGAAAGGCATAAAAATTATAAAATCCCAAGCTCTGCCCTAGACCAACTGATGTGCACACACACACGCACACACACACATACATCTGCCCCTGCCACAACCCTGGGGGTTCTTATGATCAAGCAATTTTGAGGGGGAAAAAAATGGGTCCCATAAACAGTCTGGCCAGCAGAGGATGCTCCATGAAAACTTGCTGAATGTATGAGTGAAGTGGAGAAAGAAGCCCATGCGGCCTGGTCAGGTGCAGTACAATGGAAAAAGCATGGCGTTTAAAATCGAATCCAGGTTCAAACTCCAGCTTTGCTACTCTCTTTCTGCTTCATAATGTCCAAGAGTTTATGTCCACTGTCCTTAGGTAAAACTGTGCACCTGCCTGTCTGAGACACATATAATGGCACATAACTACCATGCTGAAAGTCACTACACGCACACAGAGGGAGGAAGGGAGAGAAGACGCCTCTGCTGCACACCAGGTGGAACTGATTCTGAATTCAGAATCCCCACCCTCGCTCGTGAGCTGGGAAACACAATGACACCTTCCACTGAGTACTTCCTGCGCGGCCGTGACTCTGATTTGAGCTGGACCTGACAAGGCTTGCAGATCTCCTGAGAACATACCTCTTGGGTTTGCTTTTTGGCTATTTGTGCAAAAAGGTCTTCACAAAATCTTGGAATTATTCCTGGTTCTTCACTAAATCCCATCATCCTGGAAAATACATTATAAATAAGTTGGAAGATAAATCAATTTTTTTAAAAAAGTTCTTTTTAGAGAAACAGGCTGGGGAGCAAGAAGGAGTACATTAATCAAATCCCACGGTTAAGTCTGGCTCTGGAGCTAAATCTGCCCGGGTCAGCTCCGTGACCTTGGACCTAACCTCACTAGACCTCGATTTTCTCTGCTGCAAATGGGAATAACGCAAGTCCCTAATTCAGGGGGCCGCTGTGAGAGAGTATAAGCGAAGCCTTTTGGCACAGTGCCTGGAATATTGTAAAACTCAGTGCACAGTAGCTACTGTTAAAACTCTGGGCATTCCTTTTAAGATAGCTATTTTAACCAGAGTTATCGTTTATCAAGGGCCTTACTTTCAAATCTCATAATAATTCTTAGAAACCCTCCCTGGGCTTCAGTTTACACAAGAAATATAAATTACAGTAAAATAGAAACAATGACACTTACAAAGTAAGCAGTACCTCATGTATAAACTGCAGCCCAGAGAGTCAATAACTTGCCCAAGTTTGCAGAAATAGTTACTACAGATGCTGCTCAATTTCCAATACGATTACAACCTGACAAACCCATTGCAAATCTAAATTATTATTAAGTAAAAAATGCATTTGATATTCTGATAACCCCATCCTAAAGTTGTAAAGTTCTAAGTCAAAGTATTATCAGTCCAGATACTCCTCAGTCTAGGATGGGGCTATGTCCTACTAGAGCGAGTGTAAACTCAAAAAGTTACAAGTCAAACCATAGGAAGTCAGAGACCATCTATATATAAAATGGGTGAAATCTGGGGCCAACAGGTGGTGTGGTGGTTAAAGTGCTGGATTACCCGATGTCTGACCGTGGTTCAGGTCCCAAGCCCAGTGGCTTGAAAATCATGCCAGTAAGTACATGTGTGCGCCCAAAATCCTGAGAGGAGAATGGAAGAGAGAGGATTGCAGCATGGTTATCTCTCACCTCCATCTCTGTCTCTCTCTGGCATGTGCATGTGCCCTATGGCAAACACTTTAAAAAAAAAAAAAGGGGGTGACATCTGAGCTCAGACACATGTAGTCTCAAAACCATATTCTATCATGCCACGCTGCTTTTCATGAAAGATCTAAACATTTCTGGACAATTTATTTGCAATACAACTTACGTATATGATTTTCCAGAGCCAGTCTGACCATAAGCAAAGAGACAGGTATTATAGCCCTCAAAGGCTCTTTCTAGAAGTGGTGCTGCTAGTGTCTCATAGACAGCTGTCTGGCTAGCGTAGTGAGGGTGATGTTCATCAAAAGACCAGAATGACACATCATAAACAAAATTATAAACTTGTTTCATGTCAGGATGTTCCACAGTAATTTCTTCTCCATTCATGAAGACCACCTGGGAGGCATTTTCACTCTTCTCTCTAAAAAAAGAAGCACAAAGGGAAAAAAAATCAAGTAATTGTAATGATTGTTGAGCATTATTCTCAGACTATAATAAGGACCTCAGAACTAGTTAAATATGACATTCCTCCAGGACAAGATGGTTCCTTCATTTTAGTGGGAAGCACAGACCAGCAAACAAAATTCTAACAGGTCTGCATCCTGTATTTCCAATGCATTCCCCTAGAGAAAAAATTAATCCCAGATTTCTTGTCCAGAAAACCTACCCAACTTTTTAAAAGAATTATCTTATTTTAACTTTATTATTATTTTCCAATTTGACCAGAGAGAGACAGGGAGAGGGGGGAAAGTGAGAAAAGAAGCCACCAGGTCTGAGACTTGAACTACAGTTGGCCATGTGGGAGTCCAACGCCCCCAACCACCAAGCTACCTGTCAGCCCTCCTACTCAATTTTTACAAGATTTTTCCTTTTTTTCCCCTCAAACTATACCTGTTTCTGTCCTATCTACTACAGTATACCTATACTTTTCAGTTCAAATCTAGAAACATGTTTATTATAAAAAAAATTCTGGCATACAAATCTATGTATATCAAGGTAGCATAAGATACAATCTAATTTCAACAAACTCAGTTTAATATAAATTTGAATCCTCTGTCTCTTTTGACTATTAGTTGTTATCACTATTAATTCAAGGTCCTTCCTTCTTCTTCTTTAAAAATCATGAACCTCGGGACCAGCAGATGACATAATGGTTACATCACTGAACTCTCATGTAGTCAACCGCGGTTTGAGTCCCAGACCTGGTGGCATAAAATTCACACCAGGTGCATATGCGTGTGTGTGCATGCCTAAAATCCCAAGAGGAGAATGGAGAAGAAAGGATTATGGCATGGCCATCCCCACCTGAAGTGTGATTTCTCACTTTCTGTCTCTGTCTCTCCACCAAGTGCATGAGCCCTATAGTAAAAATCTCTTGGGACCAGCAGATGGTATAATGGTTATGTTGCTGGACTCCCATGTAGTCAACTGCGGTTTGAGTCTCAGACCTGACGGCTTAAAAGTCACGCCAGGCACATATGTGTGCATGCCCAAAATCCCAAGAAGAGAATGGAGGAGAAGGGATTGCAGCATGGCCATCCCCACCAGGGGGTGCTTTCTTGCTTTCTGCTCTCTGTTTATCCAGTGAGCATAGTGCCCTATAGCAAAAATCTCTCAAAAAAAAAAAAAAAAAATCCCTAAAAAAAATTAAAAATCATGAACTGCTATGTCCATCCTTCCTGTATCTTAGACTTGGGTGGAAATCTTTCATTTACTTTAGACCTGCAGAAAAACAGTATCACTCGTCTGATTCTACTCATTACCCACGTTCCACTCCCTACTCTATCCACCATGATACTCTGCTTTAAATCAGAATTATCTTGAAAACCACCTGCCTCACCAATTTGACACGTACCACCACACCCAGGTCTGCTTTCAAGACATATCTAGTGAGTCTGGAATCAGACATTTGGTCCCTTACTATGTTCTCTTCGGTACAGTCATCCATCTTGCTCTATTTCTTGAGGCTATTCTCTTAGCCGTCCGGATTCTCTTGGTCCTTCTCTTTATCATTAATCCTGCATTTTCACTAGAAAGGCCATATATACTATAAAACTTGCCTTTACCTTCTGACGCTTCAAGTGCAAATGAGAGGCTCCTTCCCCAGTGCAGTGGCCACCACATCCCCTTCTAACCTGCTTGGGTGCACAGCATCAAGTTAACAACTACTGACCCTGTGACGTTCTTTGCTGTCCTCCCCTAAAATATTTTTAAATGCGTGAGTATGCACCTCTGAACGATAGGACTATGTTCTAAATGCATCATTGGGCTATCTTGTCACTGTGCAAACGTCATAGGGCATGCTTACACAAACCTCGACGGCTCAGCCTGCTACATTCCGAGTTGCACGTGGTAAAACCTATCAGAATCGTATTGCACCACCATCACATGTGAGGTCCGTCACTGACCTGAACAGTCACCACGACACATACCTGTAACTAGATTCCACTTTCACACTTTGTCACCTCTATCTTTTTCAACCCTTCCCCTAATTTGGGACTGTCCTACCTACCCCCATCACTTTTTCAGAGATTTTTTAGCATTAATCAAATATAAGCCCAGCCACAGTAGTGTGTTGGACACTGCTATTGGGCAGGCTGAGGCCACGTGGGAAGTCTGGGTTTGACTCCTGGACCACCTTTTGAAAAAAAAAAAAAGCCTAGGTGCCGTGGTACACATCTACAGCCCCAGCTGCTGGGAGGCCGAGGCAGAAGAGTCACGAGCTCAGCCGGCCCGTGCCACATGGCACACCCTGCATGGGAGAGCTAGGCATGGGTGCACCCCTGTGCTCCCAGCTACTCAGGAGGCCGAGGCTGGATGGCTACAACACAGTGAGACCCTGTCTAAAAATGACACACACACACTGGCCAGCAGGTGGCGTGAAGGCTAAGGCACTGGATCCCACACGGCTGACTCCTTGGTTCAAGTCTCAGACTCAGAGGCTTGAAAATGATACCAGGTACATGTGCATACATGCCCAAAGAAAGGAGAAAGAATTGTGGTGGGTCATTCCCCCTAGGGGGTGATTTCTCATTTTATCTCTGTCTCTGCCTCTCCAATGAACGCACATACTCTATGGCAAAAATCTAAAAAAACGAAACTACATACACACATGCATGTGTACACATAGGAAAACACATACCACAAAAATAAAATTAAATGCAATAAATCATTTCATCTATAACTACTAAATCTCAATCAGAGAGGATGATGGTGATGATCACCACTCTGGAAAGGGTTGTAGAAGGAGTTCTTTGGGGAACAAATGACCTGTCTTGACTCTTTTGAAAAGAAAGGTGGTAGGACCAGCAGTTAGCGTAATGGCTATGTCGCTGGACTCCCACATAGTCAAACATGGTTCAAGTCCCAGACTTGGCAATTTAAAACTCAGGCTGGGCGTGCGCATGTGTGTGTGTGTGTGTGTGTGTCCAAAATCCTAAGAGGAAAATGGAAAAGGGTTATGGCTATCCCTCCGGGGGGTGATTTCTTGCTTTCTGTCTGTCTGTCTGTCTGTCTGTCTCTCTCTCTCTCTCTCTCTCTCTCTCCAGTAAGCACATGCACCCTATAGCAAAAATCTTTCTTAAAAAAAAAAAAAAGAAAGAAAGAAAGCAGACTATACTAGAGAGTTAAGTGACTCATTCAGACATTTTAAAAGCAGCCCGTGAGGTGGCTTCAAAGACACATTACAGGGCACTGGCTTAGCCTTGCACTCGAAGGGTTGTAACATACCTTTTGCTGAAAGGCCTCACACGCACTGCCACTGTCACTTGACTGCTCTCTACTTTTAAGAGGTCTGTTTCTGCAGAGGTGTTCTGAACTGCGGTTTCTTCCTCAGCAGGGAGTGTATTTTCTTGTGACCTTTCCCTTTTATTCGCAAGAAGGGAACTTTTTGGCCTTTGTTGAACTACGGAGTTGGGCATCCTGTTTTTCGGTGTGGGCGCAGCTGGGCTCTTGTGCTGCAGCGCGCTACACTTTGGTGTCAACCTGTGTTCCGTCATACATTTCACGGGGGTTCTTTTCTCTACGCTTCCAAGCTTATTTGTGGTTTTTGCACTGTCCTTCCCAATACTTCTGTGGTGTAAGTTTCCTGTTCCTGGCACTCTGACATCCAGCTTGCTCTGAGTAGGTTTCACCGCCAAGTATCCTGATCTCCCAACCTCAGTCCCACCGCGGGAACCACAGGGTGCGCTCTCACTCCGGCACATCGGTGCAACATTTTCATTTGCCCCACTGAGGACAGAAAGTGTTTCTTTGTATTTCTCCTCAGCCATCATTTCCAGGTCTTTTAAGCCCTCAGCTAACTGTACAGAAGATGCAACAAAAGATGTTTTGTCATTATTTACAATATTTACATTTGCATCTGTTTCCTCTGAAGCGCGATGGTTTCTGGTTTCACGTCCCACATCCTGCGTTGTTCCCCACCTTCCCGCGGAATCCACGTTAGCTGCTCCCCGCTTTTCCACACAGTGCGTGTTCACACGGCGCTGTAATGCGAGACGCGGCTCCACTGTGTTTTCAGCTGTGACCCCTGGCTCACTACCCAGCCAAGACGATTCTTTGTTCTTTGGAGTTCTTCTCTGAAGTGTCAATCTGCTTTTAGGGTTAGGGGTGAGGGGCAAATCTCCCGTCTTTTTACAGGCAGAAATAACATATGTGCTATTTATGTCTCTGATTTTACTTGCAGATTTCAATAATGGATCATCATTTTCACATTCTGACACATCTGACTTCAAACCCGGCTGAAGTCGGCTAGTGTGGGCGAGGGCACCCAGAGATGAACCCTTGTGGGAAGAAGGAAGGCCGAGGCTAACACTGTGGTTTCTGCTATGAGCACTGTGCATGCTGGCAGCAAGGAATTGTCAAAAAGAATACTGCTGAAGAACCTAAGCTCTTCTTTGGACATTCATCTGACTTCCGGCCACGTCTTATGTAGCAGTTTCCAGAAATATCTGCTAGATGACAAAAACGAACAAAAAAAGATTTAAATTGCACAGACTCCAAACTAGTTTTTTTTTTGTTTTTTTGTTTTTTTTGGGTTTTTTTTGAGAGGTTTTCGCTATAGGGCGTGTACACTCGCCAGACAGAGACAGACATAGAGACAGAAAGTGAGAAATCATCCCCCGGGGGGATGGTCATGCCGCAATCCCCTCTCTTCCATTCTCCTCTCGGGATCTTGGGCATGCACGCACACGCACCTGGTGTGAGTTTTAAGCCACCGGGTCCGGGACACGAACCGCAGTCGACTACGTGGGAGTCCAGCGACACAGCCATTACACTAACTACTGGTTCCCTCCAAACTAGCTTTAAAAATAGCGATTCCTCCCCACCGTGGTAAATTCCCACAGGCATACCTTAGAATAAATCACAATCCCCAGCTTGGACATCATTTCCAATTAGCCTCGGACAAATCCCCGCCCTTAGAGAGTTTGCAATTATATTCAACAAATATTTACAGTGTTCCCAACGGGAACTCTGAGAGTCTGTAACCATCAAAGACAACACCTCTGTTCTTATTTCTTAGTCTAGTCTATGGGGAGTAAACACAGAGAGAAGCCTTCTACCAGGCCAAATGCACCAACTCTAGAGCTACAAGAAATGTATGTTAACAGATTTTTTTTTTCTTAAGAAAGGTTTTGTTTTGTTTTTGTTTTTAGAGAGATTTTTGCTACAGGATGCCTGTGTTCACCAGAGAGACAGAGATAGAAAGCGAGAAATCACCCCCCAGGGGGGATGGCCACACCACAATCCCTTCTCTTCCATTCTCCTCTCAGGGTTTTGGGCACATATACATGTACCCTGCGTGAGTCTTAAGCCACGGAATCCAGGACTCAAACCATTGTTGACTATGTGAGTCCAGCAACGTAACCATTATGCCATCTGGTGGTCCTCTTATGAGAGTTTTGCTACAAGGCATGTGTGCTCCCTAGAGAGACAGAGATAGAAAGAGAGACAGAAAGCGAGAAGTTATATCCCCCTGGGAGATAGCCATGCCTCAATCCCTTCTCCTCCATTCTCCTTTTTGGATTTTGGGCACGCATGCACATGAGCCTAGCGTAAGTTTGAAGCTGTCGGGTTCGGGACTCAAACAGCAGTTGACTACATGGAAGTCCAGCAACGTAACCATTACGCCATCTGCTGGTCCTGATTTTTTTTAAGGTTTTTGCCATAGGGTATGTGCACTCAAGGGTTACAGGATTAGAGACAGAGAGACAGTGAGAAGTAAGAAATCACCACCCCACCCCCCACAGGAGGATGGCCATGCTGCAATCCCTTCTCCTCCATTCCCTTCCTAGGAATGTGCACACGCATTCAGCATGGTTTTCAAGCTGCTAGGTCTAGGACTTGAACACCATTCAGCCATGTGGGAGTCCAGCGACTTAACCACTGTGCCACCTGGTGCCCCCTATCATAGATTTATAAGTACTCCCCTGATAGGAGGGTGGGTGCAAGATGCAAGGGGAGGAAATATTTGTCAAACTGAAAAAGGTAAAAAGCCCTGTTGAAAAACAAATAAATGTGTGTGTGTGTATTATACATGATAGACATCATGATAGGAACTTTAAGTAAAATGTGAAATAATTCAAAATAAATAAGTACATAAAAAGAAAAAAAAAGTATTTCCCCCCACTGGAAAGAGAAATGAGGGACTAAAGGAAACCTGGGCACCTAAATCAGAGCCTGGAGCCAAGCACTTTGATAAACCTGTTCCACGTATGTTGAACACAGGGATGCCCACAGAGGAGATTAAGTTGATTGGTGTTGCAAGGCAGATTATTCCCAAATGAGTACCATAGATAACAGGTGTGATAAGTACTGTGAATTAATTGCCTGTGCTGAGAAAAACTACACACGATTAGATAAGTAGACAGCCTGCCCTTTAGCTGTTAGACAACAAAAAAAAGGATGGTGTGTAAGTATGTGGCAACAATATCTATCAGGCATTAACAATTCAAAGAAACAGAACAGCCCCATGACAGCTAAGAGATCTGGCTTCCCACTCCTTCCCTGGGTGTCAGCAAGTCTTTAAATCTGCATGCCTGGGTTCCACCGTGTAAAATGACACTGGCTGGAGCTACTGCACTGAGCACTGCCATCGGGGAACAAAATAGTATTAATTTTTAAGTGAGCCTTTACAGTTCTACAGAAATAGCAGTCGTCCTCACAAAAGCAGCTCTTGGGGTTCTGCGCACCTCCCGCCAACCTTTCAACTCAAAGTATAGCCGCTTCCTGTTACTAAATGAATTCAAAGGCAAGAAAAGATTTTGCAAACTCAGCTGCAACTCAAAGACCGACAGAGCTACTTACACAGCTCCCTGCGGATTTTGTTTAGGGAGTTCGGCTATCCGGAAGGAACACTAGGAAAATATGTCACAGCCCAAACAAAAGACATGTCGCTAGCCTCGGCCAGCGGCTCCGCGGGGCTGTGACAGGGCCCCGACTCCTACCTCCAACCGCTCCAGCGAGACTCCGCGGGTGCCAGCTGTGGCTGAGCGGCCTGGCGTCCAGCTTCCTGGGCCCGCAGGGGCGCTGCCTCGGGCTCTGCCTTCGGGGACCCGCTCGCCGCCAACCTGGAATTCTGGGGAGTCGGAAGAGGACCAGGACTCAGACCACCGGCCCGCACCGCAGCGCCTGCCCGTGGGGAAAGCGCCCGCACGCCTCCCCTAGCACAGACACTTCGCCCCTCCGCTGAGTCCCCCACCTCAGGGACTCCCTGAAGCTGTCGCCACGCCACTCACCGCTCCCACGCAGGCTCCCGCAGTGATCGCAATTTGAATGGGCGCCCCGCCTTCTGATTGGCTGCTGGATATCGCGTCGCGTGCCGCGCCTTCGTGTTGTCCCGCCCCGGAAGCTCCGGCGGTTGGTTCTGGCCCCTGAGTGATCTAGGCCCGCCCCGCCCTCGTCTCCAAGGCAACGGCCCACCAGTGCCTGGGGTTGGCTGCTGCGGGCTCCTGACTCATTTTAAAGGCCATCTCCGGAAAGGGCAGGGGTCACCTGGCTAAGGTGGGGGTTAAAGAGAAGCTTGATGGTGACGCTCTTGCTGGTCCTTAATATAAAAGAATCACAGGGCCAGCAGGTGGCGTGGTGGTTAAGGCCTGGGTCCCACATGCCTGACTCCGCAGTTCAATCCCAGACCGTGCGGCTGGGAAAACACACGGGTCACGTGGGCGTGTCCCCAGAATCATGAGAGGAGAAGGGGCTGTGGCTCGGCCATCTGCCCCTTCCCACTCTCCCACTCCCCCGGTTTCTCACTTTCCCTCTCTCTTTGGCAGGGGCACTAGTCCTCCTGTGATTAAAAAAAAAAAAATTATAATCCACCTTAAAATTACACCTTACTTTGTGACTTCACTGGCAAAATGACTATTTGCCCCCCAAATAAATCATAATAATTAACACTTTTTAATACTCCCAGTGCAAGGCATTGAGGTGGGAAATATACTATCTTGCATAAATTTTAAATTTTAATTCTGAAAAATCTCATGCAGTATTAACATTATCCCTAGTCTGGATGAGGAACTCAGGTTTAGATCGAACTTGTGGAAGGTCAGACGACTAGCAAGTGACTAAACAGAATGTCAAATGCGATGCCATAAGCTTTTACTGAGTTGCAATAATGTTCCAGGGATATTTTGAAACCTGAAAAAAATAATGAAAATACATTCCAAAAAATAATCAAGTAAATAAAAAGGACTGTAGCCAAATATAAAGCAACTTTTTTTTTTCTATTCAATGCACAAAAAGTGCAGATAATGAAAATGTATTCAGCGGAATAGGACGTGGTTACATAAAACAATTGAATGGATGGTAGTCATTCTAAAGCTCACCCTAAAAATCATTCCAAGATTTAATTTATATTTAGTTACAGATATACCGTCAGAAAATAAAATATAATATTTCTCAGATCTATGGAGAAACAATCATTTGTTAAAGGAAAAATCTGAGTCAAGTTGAATTTAACAGTTTCACTGAGCAACAGAAAACCTTCCTGAACCAAGTAGCACACAGGACCAAAAGTTTCCAGGAGCTCTGCCCCACAACTGTGTGGATAATATTTATAGCCAGAGAAAGAAAGTGACTACAGAAAGAGCCTGACGGGATAGTTTGGTGTTTGCCTTATTTGGACATGTTTTGGCAGCTTTTTGCCTTTGCCCAGCTAAAGGTATCTTTGCTATAATATGTTTACAAGAATATATACTCCCATGTAAGGAGGCAATTCATTTATATATTAAGTAAGATTGGTTTGCTGTGTATAGAGACAGCTTTAGGTCAAACTTAATTTCAGTCTAACACAGTTTAGAAGCAAAAGAGGATATGGCAGGGGCCAATAGGTGGCATCTGGCTGGAAGGTGCTGGACTTCCCACATGACTGACCATGGTTCGAGTCCGGCAGCTTGCTTTCTCACTTTCTCTCTCTCACTCTCTCTGTCTCTCTCTAGTCAAATTTAAAAATAATAATAATAAGTAAAAGTAAATAAATAACCCTTAAAAAAAGAGGCTATGACAAAGGAAAAGAGTGATAAACTAAAATAAATATAAATCTAAAACTTATGTATAATTCAAAATAATAAAAGTAAAAAGTACGATAGCTGGAAAATTACAATAAAAATAACAGAGATGTAAAATCTCTAGCAATTTCATAAGAAAAACAAGTTTTAAAAACTTTATAATTAGACTACAAGAATATACAAAGGTACTTCATGTAAAAAAGAACTCATGCACATAACAAATAATTCATATAAATATAGAATGCAATCACAAAATGCAAGTTTAAAAAATAGAAACAAGTAAACAAAATTCTTTTTCATTTCAGTGATGATTTTGCCAAAATTTTGTTTTAAAAAAAATTTTTTAAGGTTTTTGTCATAGGGCACATGCACTCACTGGAGAGACAGAGAGAGACAGTGAGAGGGAAAGTAGAAAGTCACCCCTCAGCAGGAATGGCCACACTGCAATCCCTTCTCTTAGGATTTTGGATATTCCATGTGCCAAGCATGAGTTTCAAGCCGCTGGATCTGGGACTGGAACCATAGTTGGCCTTATGAGAGGCCAATGCCACCTGCTAGACCCTTAATTTTTTTTTTTTTTTTTTTTTTTTTTTTTTGGTGTAAAGTACATGTGCTCGCCAGAGAGACAGAAAGAGAGAGAGAAAGTAAGCAAGCACTCCCTGGGATGGCCACACCACAATCCCTTCTCTTTTCTCCTCTGGGGATTCTGAGCATGTTCACACGTGCCCACTGTGTTCTTCAAGCTGAACTCAGCCACTCAGTTGGACACATGGTTACCTAACCACGAGCCAGCTACCTAACCACCATGACTCCATCTGGCCTCCAAAATTTTAAATATTACATTTCTGGGGGCCAGGTAGTGGAACAGTGGTAAAATGCCACACTCTGTGAGGGCGCCACCTGAGAAGGTTCCCGGTTCAAGTCTAGAGACCTACCTGAGTACTCAGGGTGCATGTTGCCCATTATCTTGGACTAGCTGAAGGCTGGCAATAGATCATCAATGGAGACCTCCCTGGAGAAGTGGTCTCTCTCTCTCACTCACTCTTGATCATGCAGTAAGTAAACTTTTAAAAAAAATTTTAAGAAATATACATGTCTAGTGACATAAATTGGTATGCTTATTAAAGACCGTATCTGTTCATAGCATATCCCTGTGCTTACTGTAAGGCCTCATCGATAGGAGATGTTTAATAAATATTTGTCGAGTATATAACAAATCCCCATAGAAATGAGTAGGAGTATGATAATGGAGACTTATAGAAGTGTATTCTAAGAAAAAATATTTTAGTAGAAACCCCAAAGTATTCAGGAATATTGTCTGTCCATATTAGCCCCAAGCTAGAAAAAAATCTAAGTGCCCAACCAGAGAGAACACTTACATGTTTAAAAATGAGGGGAAAATGGGGCCAGCAGATAGTGTAGTGGTTACATCACTGCACTCCCACGTGGCAGAACGCAGTTCCAGTCCCAGACCCGGTGGCTTAAAAATCATGCCAGGCACATGTGTGTGCATGGCCAAGATCTCAGAAGAATAGAGGAGAAGGGATTGCAGCACGTCCATCCCCTCTGGCAGGTGATTTCTCACTTTCCTTCTCATTGTCTCTGTCTCTCTCTTTCTCTGGCAAGCACATGCACCCTATGGCCAAAAAAAAAGAAGAAAAAATAATAAATTTTGCTACAACTAAGCATCTATTAATGTTATGATTATAAAGCAAATAGGGGACCAGCAGATGGCATAATGGTTATGTCACTGGACTCCCACATAGTAAACCAAGGTTCGGACCCAGCTGCTTAAAACTCACACCAGGTGTATGTGCATGTGTGCCCGAAATCCCGAGAGGAGACTGGAGGGAAAGGGATTGTGGCGTGGTCATCGTTCTTGGGGGGCGATTTCTCACCTTCTGTTTCTCTGTCTCTCTCTGCCTCTCTGGCAAGTGCACATACCCTATAGCAAAACTCTAAATTGATCAATCAGTCAATCAACCGAATAGGACCAGATGATGCCTAGCCTATGGACCAGACTGCTCTACCAGGCTGTGAGCCCAAGATGAGCCCAGATGGGTCAGGACCTTGTCCAGCTCATTCTTGGGTCCCCAGTGTGCGTGGCAGGGACCCTTCATAGGGCCTTCATGCAATACTAGCCACACTTCCTCCCTCCTGCTCTTTCTCTGTTAGACGTTCCCATCTGAATTCCAACTATAAAACTAATACTTTTCAGACTCCAGGGCCGCCTGTGAGCCAGCTCCAGTTTACACAGAGGATGCTTGAACCGTTTACTGCACCAGGACGGTGCTTCTCCTGGCAACTCTGTTGAAAAACGGCTGGCAGAGAAAGTCACATAATTTCTAAGTGATGAGATTCTGCATCTGGAAGTTGCAGATGATAATGCTATCCCCCGCCCCAAGAGCAATAATGAGGGTTACAGTAACAATGTCAGCGAAGTGCCTAGCATAGAACCCGGCACAGATCTAATGCCCAGCGTAGCTCCTGAACCACAGAGCTTGAGCGAGCGCCCCAGAGCACTGAAAAGCCCTAACCGAGGCACGTGCTGAGGGTCCGGGACCGTGCCTGTATGGGCTCTGTTATAATAATGACACTTTTTATTTTATGAAAGATGAGGATTATGATTTAATCCCTAGAAATAACCAACAAGATGAAACACTGAGCCCTTTTGTAATGGATTCACTATACTCCATTAAAAACTAGGCGAGAGCAGTGAAACACTGTCCCTACGGAGAACAGTCCTAATCTCTATTTTGTTAAAATTTTATTACTTTTTTATAGCAAGTCAGAGTTTATACACTTTTTTTTTGAAGGAAGACAGGTGAAGGGAATCTAGAAAATTAAGATCTTTGGGCCAACAGATGCCCAGGGGTTAAGGAGGCTGGATCCTGCATGGTTGACTTTGAGGTTCAAGTCCCTGACCTAGTGGCTTGAAAAATACACCATGGGACCTATGTCCCCAAAATCCTAAGAAGATAAGGGAGAAGGGATTGCAGTGTGGCCATCCCCTCACCTCCCTCCCTCCTCGCCCTCCCTCCCTATCTCTGTGTCATCCTACAGCGCACATGCCCTGTAGGAAAAATTAAAACAAAAAAGAAAGAAAGAAAATTAACATTTGGTCAGCACAAGGTTCACAGGGCAAGTAATCTGACGCATCTCAATTCAATCTCAATTCAACTCATTTCAAGCCTAAGTCCCTCTGAGGCAGCAGGCTCACCCCCCCTGGCTTTGGGACCATGGAGCCCTCTCCAACACCCCAAAGCTCACCACTCCCACTTGGGCAGCAGGAGTGGAGTCCTGGTTACTGCCAATCCAGCAGCCGTTTAAAATGCCCTATATTCTCAAACCTGTTTTTAAATCTGACTCATTAACCTAATAGTTCCTTGTGCACTTAAAACCAAATGACCTGTTGCCACTCAAATTACTTCACCTCTCTCACCCCTGTCTTCTTGACCTGTAAAATGAGGAGAAAATACCTCAATGATTGCTAGAAAACCCAAATTGGATAATATATATAAAACAATTTTTAAAACATGACACATTATGTAAATTTAAGTTGCTATGTTTTGACTGTATTAATTAACTCTCAAATATTTGGGAGAGTTAAACAGATAATGTGGGGCCAGCAGGTGGCACAGTGGTTAAGACTCTGGACGCCCACAGAGATGACCACAGTTCTGGTCCCAGACCTGGAGGCTTGAAAATCATGTAGGAAAAAAAAAAGAAAGAAAGAAAATCATGTAGGGCGCATGTATGTGCATGCCCCAAATCCTGAGAGGAGAAGGGATTGCAGCATGGCCATCCCCACCCCAGAGGGCGTGACTTCTCACCTTCCTCTCACTTTCTCTCTCTGTCTCCCTCAGCAAGCACACATGCCCTATGGCAAAACCTTAAAAAATAGATTATGTGTATAAAACTAGGTCATGTGTATGGTAACATCCTCCTTTCCAACCAAGGACTCTATAAATGTGAACTAAATCAAAATCAATGGGCTCTTCCACAGCTAGGATAACTCCACTGATAATGCTTTCTTCTTAGTTTCCTGTTTCATTCACCGTAAGCTGCTAACTGACCTTCGTTTAAGCCCTGTGTAGTTTTGGTCTCAAGTGTAGGAGTAAGTAGGAGTTCCTCCCTCAGGACCTCTGGCACTCCCCTCCCACCCGGGGCCTTCCTACAGCAAACATGCCCCGCCCATGTATCTCTCGCATCTGAGAAATGTCAGGAAAGGTGCATCCCTCCCCAGGCTGCCCCCCACCCCCCACCCCAGCCCTCTAGTTCCTGCTCTCCCTCTCCATGATCTTCATGCTCAGGCTCCTCTGGGGAGGGACACACCAGATCTAGAGGAGGTGTGAGGTTCAGGTGGGAGGGGCTTGTTCAGGGCTTTTAGCCAGGGCAGCAGGAAGTAGGAGAAGCCAGAAGGAGACTGTAAGACTGTGCCCTAAAGACAATGCTGGGGGGAGCAGGTGGCATGGTGGTTAAGGCGCTGGACTCCCACATGGCTGACTGTGGTCCAAGTCCCAGACCTGGCAGCTTGCTTTCTCACATTTCTTCTGTCTCTGTCTGTATCTCTGTGGTCAAATTAAATAATAAGTGAAATTAAGTAAAGTAATTTTTTTTTGAGAGATTTTTGCTATAGGGTGTGTGTGCTCACCAGAAAGACAGACAGAAAGCGAGAAATCACCCCCTAGAGGGGATGGCCATGCCGCAATCCCTTCTCCTCCATTCTCCTCTCGGGATTCTGGGAACGCACGCACATGCGCCTGGTGTGAGTTTAAGCCACCGGGTCTGGGACTTGCATCGCGGTCAGTTGACTACATGGGAGTCCAGTGACATAGCCATTACGCCAACTGCTGGTCCCAATAAGCAATTCTTAAAAAAGAAAAAGAAAATGCCGAAGGGGCCAGCAGATGGCATGGTGGTTATGTCGCTACTTGGCTGACTGTGGTTAGAGTCCCAGGCCCAGTGGCTTGAAACTCACACTGTGCACATGTATGTGCGTGCCCAGAATCCTGGGAGGAGACTGGAGAAGGGATTGTGGCATGGCCGTCCCTCTGGGGGGTGATTTCTCACTTTCCCTCTCACTTCCCCTCTCACTGTCTCTCTTTCTTTTTCTCCTCTTACTGCCCCCCTGCAAGCCCATGCACCCTAAGGCAAAAGCTCTAAAAACACAAACGAAAAAAGAAAATGTTGAGAAGGACAAGTCCAGTCAAGTGGCTGAGCAGCTTGAACAAAAACCACACTGGGGCACTGTATTCATACTGAGAAAATCCATGTTATACACTGTAAAGATGGACAGTGATTCCATGAAAATTAAAAACAAAAACAAAAACAAAACACACACTGGGCATGTGTGTGTACAAGGCCAAGATCCTGATGGGGAGGAGAAGGAACTATGGTGGAACTATTCCCCACTAAGGGGGGGGCTTTCTCTCCTTCACCTCCACTTCTGGGGAGCACAAGCACTCTGGCAATTTAAGAAAAGAAGAGGACCAGCAGATGGTGTAATGGTTATGTCGCTGGACTCCCACTGATTCGACTACGGTTCGAGTCCCAGACACGATGGCTTAAAATTCACGCTGCGCACATGCGTGCCTGATATCTAGAGAGCAGAATGGAGAAGGGGTTATGGTGTGGCCATCCCTCCTGGGGGGGTAATTTCTAGCTTTCTGTCTGTCTCTCCTATAGCAAAATCTCTAAAGAAAAAAAGAAAGAAAAGAAAATGCTAAGAAGTAAAGACCTTCAGTAAAACCAAGAGGGCAGCAGGGAACTTTAGGACCCCAAATAATTAGGATTCAGATGAACAGGGATGGCGCTAGGGGAGCAGAGTGACAGAGCACAGGACAGGTGGGTAAGAGCTCGGGACCCTTCCATGAACACAGCTGAGGTGCCCACACCTCTTTCACGTTAGCTGCTAACGTGGTACTTGGTCGGGTCAAGGGAAAGGACAGGACACTGCTCTCACTATGCAAGTTTCTTATAGGCCAGCGTGCGCCTTCCGTACACCTTCGTCCCCCCTTTCACTTCTCAGTTCCCTGCTCCTCCCCTACTATGCCACCACTTCGCAATAGTGTGAGGCAGGGAAAGCCCCATCCCCGTCCCTGAACTTCAACGCTGAGCAGAGCTCTGCTCTACAAGAACGTGCAGATACCCCCTCACCAAGGCCACCAGTAACCTTACTGCCAGCCCCGATGAGAACTGGCCCTAGACCTACTATGAGGTGGCTTCTCTGCGGCCCGGAAAGCAGTCCTTTGTTGTCCTCTGAGGGCCTCCCCTCTTCTCAGCTTCGGGGTCTCCTATACCTCCCTCTCCGTCTCATTTCGCTCTTTCTTCCAGTGACATGGGGAGCTATTGGACACAGGGGAAGAGCTGTTCGGAGATAGACATCAGTTAGCTCACTTCCTGGAAAAACGGAGTTGGAAGAGCTATTGTCGATATCAAAGGGGATGAACGCACGTGGTGGCTGGAGGCTGGCAGCCCCTTTGGACCGTGAGGCAAAGGCCACACCCTGGGAAAGGAGAGTAGGAATTAGAAGGAGCCTGGGTCCTTGATGACACGGAGCCCCACTGACGCCTTCGACTTCCTGTTTCCTGGTGTCTTTTACATAAGACAGAAATAAATATGTGTAAAAGTCACATATCCCTTTTTCAGCTTTTATGTTTTACCAGCCTAATCCTAATGAATACAACCCTTGTTGCCTACAAAATAAAATCCAAATCAAATTTGAAAGACTCTATGATCTGGCTCCTTCTCACCTTTCATCACCTACTACAGTCTTTCTTCCTTTCTTTTTTTATAAGAATTATTTCTCTAATTTTATTTATCATAATTATCATTATTTTTAAATTTTCTATAGGGCACGTGTGCTCACCAGAGAGAGAGAGAGTGGAAATTAGAAAGCAAGCAGCCAGGTCCAGGACTAGAATCATGGTTGGCCATGTGGGGAGTCCAGCGCCTTAACCGCCATGCCATCTGCTGGCCCCACTTTATTGTACTTTAGTCTCAGCCATTTCAAACCATTTGTAGCTCTGGAACATACCATGCACATTTGCACATGTTCTTGGTGACCACACGGGTGTAAGCACGAGACGACCTCGGCACATTTCTCTCCTCCATGCATTAGTCTCTGTGAAGACTTCCACTCAGGCAAGACTGTTTTCTAGAAGTTCGGCAACAGGAGCCAGGCTGAAAGATCTCTCTTAACTGGAGAGCAAAACCGATCCAATAAGCCATATGGTAATTCTGAAAATAAAACCAAGTATTTTTTTAATCCACCAGAGGGAGACAAACTGAAAGAAAACTAGTAGAGTTGCTTCTGAGATGAAGCAAGCACGACTGAAGCCTTCTAGATCATATAAGAATTAAAATAATGACTTTGTGGGGTTTTTTTAATTAATTATTGTTATAGGGTACATGCACTCACTGAAGAGAGATGCAGGGATGAGAATGCACTCCCTGAGCAGATGGCCACACCGCATCCCTTCTCCTCCATTCTTCTCTCGGGATCTTGGGCATACACACAACACAGCAATATTTTTCTTTTTCTTTTTTTCTTAAAAAGAATTATTTATTTAATTTCATTTGTTATTGTTATTTATTTTTAATTTCACCAGACAGAGACAAAGGGAAAGTAAGAAAGCAAGCTGCCAGGTCCGGGACTTGAACTGAGGTCAAGCCATGTGGGAATCCAGTGCCTTTAACCACCATACCACCTGCCGGCCCCAACCTGGTATGTTTTTCAAGTTGCTGAGTCCAGGATTCAAACTGGAATCAGCCACGTGGGATCCAGTCCCTAAATGACCACACCACCAGGTGGCTTATGAACATGTGCTACTTAATGGTCTCTTAGGATATAAACTATAACAATTTAGTCAACTTTACAATTTCATTTTTATAAAATAATAATTTATTTATCTAATTTTGTTATTATTATTATTTAATTTGACCAGAGAAAGACAGAGAAAGTGAGAAAGCAAGCTCTTGGATCCAGGACTCAAACCATGGTCAGCCATGTGGGAGTCCAACACATTAGCCACCATGCTACCTGCTAGCCCCAATTTCAAACTTTTATATATGAGAGATGCATTTTCCTGCTTTGAATTTAATTGTATTTGGGGTATGTAACAAAAAGGTGCAAATAGGAATATGGAAATTGATCTTTTTTTCTTTTAGACAGAGTCTCACTCTGTGGCAATCTTCAAGCCTCAGCCTCCTGAGCAGCTAGAACTATAGGCATGCAACACCGTGTTCTGCTTTTAGGATAAGCCAGGAATTGAACCTATGCGTCTCCTGTGGCCTCAGCCTGGGAAGCAGCAACCTCTTACCAGCATGAGCCACCATGACTGGTTCTGGAAATCTTTCCTATTAAAGCATAAAAAAACAAAGCAGAAGTTACAAAAAGTGCACTTGGACTGCAGCTGTGGCTCTGCCACAACTTAACAGGGCACAGACCTGTCTCCTGACTGCGGTTTCCTCACTTATGGAACAGAATTACTGGAGCAGATCATCGTCCCCAGCATGCGTTGAGTCCCCTTCATGCAGTATACATAGGTCATCTCATGAGTACTACTCATAATTACTGCTGTTTACACAGGAGGGAGACTGAGTTTCCAGGGAATTCAATAATTTGCCCAATAGTCTGCCGATTGAGCTGCAGAGCCCGGCTCAGGACTCAGAGAATTGAGCACCATTGCCTGGGCTCGGCACCCCCCCCCCCACTACAAATGTTTCTGAAAAGATTCTTTCTGCTCCTCACATGTCTGTGACTTTACAATAAGCACAAGAGTTAAACCAACTGCACAAACATCAAGGTAGTTTAAATCTGCCATAGTTTGCATTTTCCTTCTAAATTCCAAAACATGTTAGGCCAAGTGTCTTGGGAGTGTGCACTGTAATATGCTCATAATTTTTGATCTGGTCTAGTTGATGAAATCCTTAGGAATTCAGTTGTGATTACTCAGTGATACAATCTAAATCCATTTAGCAATACTGCCAGTAAATTTAAAAGAAACAATTATGCTAAACTAGTAATCCCTTTTAATATATAAAGAAAAGAACTCAGGGATTAGTAAATATTACAGAGCACTCTTTCTCTTTGAATCATGCTGGTTTCATTCCAGGAAAGATTAGCAAGATTTAAAAACCATTGTCAGTCCTAAAGCCTAGTGGGTAACCTATTTTTACATAAAGGAAGCTCTGGATTTTATAAAGGTTCACTTAGGAACCATTTTATTTTGATTTTGCCAGAGGCATGTGCACTACCAGGAGAGAGACAGAAAGACCAAGGGAAAATGAGAAAGCACCCCTAAGGAGAATGGTCACACAGCAATCCCTTCTCCTCCACTTCGCCTTTCAGGACTTTGGGCACAGATGTCAGTGTGTTTTTCAAGCAGCAGGGTCCAGGACTTGAACCACATAGTCGACCATGTGCGAGCCAACTGCCCTAACTACCATACCACGGGCTGGCCCACAAGAACCATTTTTTTAAAGGCCAAGTCTGACTTTTGATCAGATTTCTCCTCCCCACTGTGCTTTGCCAACATGGCCCAAGGTCACTTCTGACTCCCAGCTGAAAATCTTTCTGCTTTCTACAATAGAAATTGTAGCTGTTTCCTAAAGAGTAGAATGAGGACCAGCAGGTGGCATGGTGGTTAAGGCACTGGATCCCACTTGGTCAATTATGGTGTTAGTCCCAAACCCAGTGGCTTAAAAACACACCAGGTGTGTGTGTGTGTGTGTGTGTGTGCAAAAGCACAAAACCCCAGGGGGAGAATGGGTGAAGCAGGCTGGTGCTTCTTTTGGCCTCCTTTTTCTGGTCATTTTCCTTCACATGTGTTAGGAAGCCATCTCTGCTCTTCGAATGCTTATTAAGCTTTATACCCACACTGATTTTCTTGGCAAGAATCTTGCCCTTGTTTGTTTACAACACCAGCAGCGTGCCGGGTAACATTGTAGACTCTTCCAGTTTTGCCATGGTAACGTGTGGGGCATTCCTTTTTGAACAGTACCCATTCCCTTGATGTCTACAACATCACCTTTCTTGTAGATTCCCATGTATGTTGCCAAAGGAACCACTCCATGTTCTCTAACAGGTCTAAGGAGCATACATGGGTGCCTCTTCCCTTTCCCTTTGTGTTGGTCATTTTGGGGAATTACCGGAAGACGGCGGTTCCAGCCAAAAGGAAGGAGAATGAAAGAGTTTTGAATCATTTATTTTTCAACAAATTTGAAAAAGAGATATTAGATCATTTCAATAAAGATGCTGAGTGAGTACAAATCACTCCACTGTCTGTATTTTATAAACAGTTTTAAATAGTTGATAATAAGATTTTTTTTTTACTGGTAAATGTCCTTATTAGGAGTGTCTAGGATGTCTAGAATGAGTCACATTTAGTTGCCTTAATAGTCATTTTTAAGTTTGTGCATTCATAGAAATTATTTTTCTCAGTTTAAAAGACAGCATGGAAAAGATTGTGCCAAAAAATTGCTTCTCATATTTGTGGTCATGAAAGGGCAGTTCCAAGTAAGAAGACACCTGAATTGCAAGAATTATGCATCATATCTGTCTTTCCCGAGTGGGAGAAGGGAGTGTTTCTTCAGCCTCGTAGCCTCATAAATAATTCCATACCCATCCACAAGCCTTTACCAGTTTATATAAGGCTTAATTTTCTTTTGTTTCTTTCTTTCCTTTTTTTTTTTTTGTTTAGACCACATCTATTCTCTGACTTAAGTGGAAAAAAAAAGAAAAAGAAATCCACCATCAGAAAAAGTTCTACGTCCTCCCACCCCCGATACGAGAGAGTTTCGTGTTCTGTCTGGACTGCCGGCTCAGCGTCTTCTCATGCACAGAGATGAAGAATGGTGGTGTTACAGCCCTGGTGTAGGCTAATACCGACTTCGTGGGTTTAGTTTAATTCATGTGAACTTACACTCCAACAACCAATCTGCTCTCTTAGTCCTTTAATTCTCCCAACTGTATTTCTTAAACATCTTACTAAGGGGCCAGCAGGTGGCGTAGCGGTTACATCGCTAAACTTCCACATGGCCAACCCCAGTTTGAGTCCTAGACCCAGTGGCTTGAAACTCAGGCTGGGCACCTGTGCCTACCCAAGATCACAGAATGGAAGAGAAGGGATCATGGCGTGGCCATCCCCCCCCCACCCCCCGCAGGTGATGTCTCACTTTGCCTCTCTCCGGGGAGCACATGTGCCCTTAGGCAAAAACCTCTACAAATCTTATTAATTTTCTGAACATCCACTTCAACTGACAAATGGACTCAAACAGTTTGAGACTATATTATTAAAAGTTTTAAAAAAGGATGGAAACCAGCAGTTAGTGTAATGGCTATGTCGCTGGACTCCCACGTAGTCGACTGTGGTTCGTGTCCCGGACCCAGTGGCTTAAACTCACGCCGGGCGCGTGTGCGTGCGTGCCCAAGATCCCGAGAGGAGAATGGAGGAGAAGGGATTGCGGCGTGGCCATCCCCCCTGGGGGGTGATTTCTCGCTTTCTGTCTCTATGTCTCTCTCTGTCTGTCTGGCGAGCGCACGCGCCCTATAGCGAAAACCTCTTAAAAAATTTTTTTTAAAAAAAGGAAACAAAGTCTTAGTTTATCATTTGCTCCCTCCCTTCCCAATTTAAAAAGGGGGCAGTGGGGTTGGCAAGTGGTGAGGTAGTTAGAGGAACTGGACTCCCACATGGTTGATCATGGTTCAAGTCCTGGACCTGGCAACTTGCTTTCTCACTTTCTCTCTCTCTCTCTCTCTCTCTCTGTCCCTCTCTGCTCAAATTAAAATTAATTAATTAATTAATTTAGTTAAACAATTCTTTTAAAAAAGTGGGGGGGCCAAAAAGTGCCACCTAGAAATTGGTTGCACTGGTTGGGAGTCTGAAGCAGGTCCACCTAAGATGATGCGAGCTACACGGGACTGTCCAGTCTTCTCAAGGCCATATGCAGAAAGGTTGAAAAGAAAAGCGGCGATTCATTTTAAGACGATAACATATTTAATTCAAAGCATCGAAAATATCATTTTAATACATAATCAACATGAAAGTTATTGGGCTATTTTACATTCTTTCTTTGAATTCCCAGATGGCATGTTCTCACTAAAGAGAGACAGAGACAGAAAGAGGGAGAAAGCACCCAATGGGGTGTGATCGCGCCTAATCCCTCCTCCTCCTCCATTTCTTTTCTTCTTCTTCTTTTTTTTTTTTTTAAGAGTTTTTTTTTTTTTTGTTTTGTTTTGTTTTGTTTTTTTTGTTTTTTGCTATAGGGCCAAAGAGACAGACAGAAAGTGATACATCACCCCAGAGAGGATGGCCACGTACAATCCTTTCTCCTCTATTCTCCCCTCAGGACTCTGGGCATGTGTGCACCTGTGCCCACCGTGAATTTCAAGCTGCTGGGTCTGGGACCCAAACCGCAGTCCACCATGTGGGAGTCCCGCAGCTCACCCACTACGCCACCCACTGGCCCCTCTCCTCCACTTCTGCATCTTGTTGGGATCTTGGACTTGCATATTCACACACACACACACACACACACACACACACACACACACAGACCTGGTATATTTTTCAAGCTGCCGGGGTCAGGATTCAAACTACGGTCAGCCACACGGGATCAGTCCCTGAACTACTAGGGCTACAGGACTGGCCCATTTCACTCACTTTTCAGACATCCAGTGTCTATTTTATACTCAGCACACGCACAGGGCCACACTTTAGCGCCCAATGGCCACGATTCTGGGCAGGGCTGCTCTAAGGAATCTCTTTCTTGCATGTACAAACAAGAGTCTCGGGATATGGGTTCAAATTTTATGTTTTCAACAGTGAGAGAATTGCATTGGAACCACATGGAAGGGGTCAGAATCCCGCTACCTTCTCTCTCCCTTCACTACCACTCCACAGCCTCTCTGCTTATGTCTCTGAGCTTTTGTTGGTCTCTGCTGGCTCTCTGCTGTTGGAAGGTCTGTGGTTTGTGGCTGTTTCTGATTTCGTGAAGTCAGAGCCCACCCTGAACCCGATCTCATATGGACCTGACTATGCTGTTAATGTTAACTTAAAAATTATTTTATTTCTTCTTCCTCAGCTTCAACCCCTTGCTCTCCCTCTGTAATTAATTTAGAAGCCTATCTTCAGAAGTATACATTATGAAAAGTGCCAAGTTGGTCAAAGGATGAGAGCAAAGCATGAAAAGAATTGTGGGGATCCCTATCCAATACTCATGATCCCTGAGCCAAAGTTTAAGGAATTCTTTTTGTACTTAGCTCAAGAAAAGGGTGAAAGATGCCTTTGAATATCTTTTTTTTTTAAAGAAATATTTAATTTAATTTTATTCATCATTGTTATTATTACTATTTTTCAAATTTGACCAGAGAGAGACGGGGTGGGTGTGGGGGGAGTGAGAAAGCAAGTCGCTAAGTATGAGACTCAAACCTTGGTAGGCCACGTGGGAGTCTAGCACCTTAACCACCACACCACCTGCCGACCTGCCTTTAAATATCTTATAGCATGTTCCTGGGCCCCACATTAAGCCTTCTTTTTCCTCTCTTGCTCCCTTTTTAATGTAATGCTCCATTTCTGGGTAGCTACAACCTCAGAATTGTACTCAGCATTCTAAATAAGATGTGAGAAACCATTTCGAGAGGAACCGTGGCTTCCTCTGTGCATAAGGAAATCCCCAGTTTGCATCTAGACTCTTGATGGAATTATTATCTAGCCCTAGGGCTCTTTCCTCATTATTTTCTGCATTTCTACCTAGTAAGGCTCCATGCAAGTGTATTACGGATTCCACTTTAACGCATGGTCTTCCAGCTTCACGGCGCTGCATTTCATTAGCCTCATTTCTGCCCATTTCCCTAAATGGTTGGAATCTTTAGTAATCTGGTCCATTCCTGGAATGTAGCAACTGATACTCCTTCATCGCAGGTTCATCTGTAAACTTAGCTTCTTACCTGAGGACACGTGAACTCAATCCGCCCTTTGTGTTGAAGGCATCCAATGTGCAGAGATTAGGATGGTGCACCGAGGGCAGGGTCCTGCTTTTCTAGGGTGGTGGCTGTGCGTCTGAATGTGGGGTGCCCCGCCAAGTTGTGCTCTGAATTTTAAATCTTCCAGGCTCTCTCTAGTCTGTGCCTTGAGTTCTGAGGAGGAGAGGCTGACTGGTGTTCACGTCTGTAGAGTTTTTGTTTTGTTTTGTTTTTATTATTTCAGACTTCCTGTCCTGCTGTAACCCTCAGCTCTGGCTGAAGGTTCATTTCTGCTTCCATTTCTAGGAAGGGGAGAGGATTTCATTGAGAATGAAATAGACAAGATCTGGGAATTCCCTTTCTTCCCACTGGCATTCCCACCCACCAGGTACCTGCATCTCCCCCACGCTGACTTGCTTAGAACCAAGCTGGAACCGAGCTGCTGGGAATAGTGGGACTGGAGTCTCAGCACAGCTCAGACTAGGACTTGGCCAGGCAGCTGGTGTCAGCCCAGCGCTGTGGGTGGATGCCTTTGCTCATGCAGTGCCACAGACCGAGCACCGAACCCCCCTCTAGTTTCCTCCACACCTGTTTCTGCATTCAACCACACAGCTGAATCTGTTCAGTGATAGAATGGTGAACTGGGATTCAAACCCAGCCCCTTGTACTTGTGCTCAAGATAGAAGTCAGGCTTTGCGGAAGATCTGTAGACACTTGTGCATGATTACGAGAGACAGAAAGGAAAGGAGAGGCTGAGGCAGGGAGGCTAGATAAGCTGTTGGTTCAGATGTGAGGTAGTGAGCTGTTGACTGGCAGAAGGGGCGGAAACGAGACAACTGATGTGACAGACCGTTTGAGGCCGAAGAGCAGTGTAATTCGGGGACTGATTTTATGGTGGGGAAGAGGGAGGTGATTGGCCGACACTTTGAGATCACAGAGCATGTCATTGATGTCAGGAGGCCCAATAAATTCAGTTAAACTTCAGGCCAGCAGGTGGCATGGAGGTGAAGGCAGCAAAATCCCACATGGCAGTTCAAGTCCCTAACCTGGCGGCTTGAAAACCACGCAGTGGTGTGGGGGTAGGCAGCAGGTGGTGTAGTGGTTGTGGTACTGGACTTGCACATGGCCGACTGTGGTTTGAGTCCTAGATCTAGCGGCTTGAAACTCACACTGGTCTTGTGTGCATGTGTGCCCAAACTCCCTAGAGGAGAATGGCAGAGAAGGAACTGCAGCATTGCCTGTGTGTGGAAAGGCAGGGCAGGTCAGAGAAAACCATGCCACGAACCACAGTGGTGGGCCTCTTCAGTAGCTCAGGCCCCCTCCCTGCCACCATCTCCCTCCAAAAATAAACAGGAGCTTGGAAGATCAACTGCTAACCCTCAACACACTCTGGGCTTCCCAAAAAAGCTGTACCTTCAGAGCGTGGAAGGCGTATGTCACAGACTCGTCTGCCGTGCGCTGCTGGAGCAGCCGCTGACCGAGACTCTGGATGAACAAAACAATGGGTAATTCTCAAGACAAGGAGATATGCCGTGCCACAGTACGTTTTATTTTTAAAGTTTCTTTCTTTCTTCTGTGTGTGAGAGAGAGACAAGCACCCCCAACAGGGTCTTCATGCAGCGATCCACCGCCAGCACCAGCCCGCCCGGATCACACTGCGTGTGTTCAGGGAGGCCCTGGGACGCAAACCCAGGCCCTACAACATGGGTCAGTTGTGCTATTGCTGTGCCACCCTCGGGCCCTGGTGCCTAAATTCTAACAGATTGTTCCATGAGTCTCCATTGTTATAGCAGGTGGCATGGTGTTTAAAGTACTGGATTCTCACATGGCCGACAGAGGTTCCAGTCCCAGACCTGGCGGCTTGCTTTCTCATTCGCTCATTCTCTCTCTCCTCTTTCTTTCTTTCTGTCAAACTGAAGAATAACAATAAGTAAATAAAACTGAAACTAAAATGGCAACACTATCTTAAAAAAGAAAAAGTAATCAGCATTCCCTCCAGTAGCTTTAATTTGTGGATAAAGACGAGAGTGTATTTGACAGAGCACACTGCCTTCACTTCTTCAGTCCACTGCGGCTCCATTTAGGCTTGAGTCCCCCCCCCCATTAGTGTCCGTAAGAAAACTCAGTCAAAGAGATGGCCAGTCAGGCCAGACGTGGTAACACAGTGGAAATGCAAGGCTCCAAAACAAAGATGCCATATGGGAAGGTCCTGGTCCCTGCCCTGAGGGCTCCCTGTACAAGCTGGGCACTCGCATGCCCGTGACTCTGGCTAGCTGGGGCAGGGTGGGAGACCCTGCTCGGTTCTCTCTCTCTCTCACTCTCTCACTCACGGACTAAGTAAGCTTTAGAAGAAAAAAAATATATATCATTATTTGGCTTCTTTATTTACCTTCTGCTTTCATTGACTATAGTATTTTTAAAAATAACGATAGCATCACTTTCATTTCATATCATTAAAAGCGTGGAAACTGATCACCTGACAATTATTTGCTAACAATTTTATTACGTTCACAGCTCCATTTTCATAGTTACCATTTTACTTTTTGGTGTATTTTAAATGTGTTCACGTCATTGTGTTCCCCGTGACAGCATAACATTTTCCAGGTTGCTCTTTCGACCACACAAAACGGCCTTCGTATTTATTTATGAGGATTCTGCTTCCTCTCATAAAAGAGAAACCCCACGAGCACAAGATCAAGTCCTCTGCAGGGAGCCCGAGTTCTGTGCTGTGCTGAATACGCTGGGATGCACAGTGGCTACTAAGTGGCAAGCTATAAAGAACGGGAACCAAGCAGCTGAGCCAGGCCACCGGGAGGCTGGGGGTGGGTCACAGTGGCCCTGCTCCTTGCCATAGTACTGCTACCAACACCCCAGACGCTGTGGGCCAAGTAAACTGCTTCCATAGCACCGCACTGCCTGCTGGCCCCACAAACTAACTTAACACAACGCTATCTTTCCCCATAAAATAAAATTGATGTGTAAATTAATTACAAAACACATGCACATGCAGACACAGAATTCCTGCTTTTCCTCCACCTTCAGCTCCAAAAGCAGCAAGTAGCCATTTATTCGTGAGTATGAAATCTGCCTATCGCTTTTTCTTCAGGTTTTTGTCATAAGATATATATATATGCTCTCTGGAGAGAAAAAGAGAGAAGGAAAGTGAGATATAATCCCCCAGGCAGGATGGCCACGCCGCAATCCTCTCTCCTCCACTTTCCTTTCAGATTTTTGGGCACACGCACGCACACACACACACACACACACACACATACCTGGCATGATTTTCAAGCTGCCGGGCCCAGGGCTCAATATATAGTTGGCCATGTGGGAGTCCAGCACCTTAACCACTATGCTACCTGCTGGCCCCTGCCTGCCTATTCTTTTAAAAGGACGTAAAATAAAAGGCTCCCAGCTTTCTCCTCTCCATAGATTACCACATTTGCCTTTTTACTACCCTTTCAAAGATCATTTCTATGTGTGAACATGTACATACACATATGCACACATAATACGCATTTATGTAAAATATTTTCAATTAGGAATTTTCTGTACCTTTTATACTTTGGCATCATAAACTGTTCTAATTAGGTAAAGTATCTTTAACATCATAACAATTACATATATATGCCCTAATTTCCTTTCCCTAAGGCACTACATTTAATTAAATGCGCTCAATTGCCAACTCAATCTTAGCTTTGTCAGTTCTAAAATGCTTCGTTAGTTTCCCAGTTCCCTTCACTGTTCCTTCCAGACTCCCAACACTGAAGATTCTAAGAAAAATATCATCAGGATTCAAAACAGAAAAAAAAAAAAAAGCTAAAATATTTCCTCCCTAATTAAAATGGTTCTTCTATCAGCAGATTCTTTGCTTGTTAACTGTGTGGGATGTGGAAGAGCTCATCTGTGACACGAGTCCCGGCTTGCCGGCAGTGAGAGTCTGTGGTGTGGACATGTCCGCTCTGCCCAGCTGCCGGAGCCCAGCGATACGCTCAGCACTGTCGGACAGACAGGCAGAGAAAGCCGGCAGACATTCGGGCTGGGAGCAACAGCCGAAATGGCAGAGTGGACTCCAATGAAGGAGGGATTCCCAAACCAGCCAGAACTCAGATCTGATGATGCAGTCAAGAGGGAGCTGCTGGGGGCCAGCAGGTGATGTAGTGGTAAAGGCACTGGACTCCCACATGGTTGATTGTGGTTCAAGTCCTGGATCTGGCGACTTGAAACTCATGCTCGGTACATGTACGGGTGTGACCAAAATCTCAAGAGGAGAATGGAGAAGGGATTGCGGCCACTTTCTGGCAAATGCACGTGCCCTAGGGCAAAAAACCTTAAGAGAGAGAGAGAAAGCTCGCTGTTTAAGTTACCTAAGTCAGGAAACTGATTAGAGCAGCGGTGAAATTCTACTCTAAAAATTCTCTTTATTCTCCTGCTCTGGATTGGAGGGATATGTAGGGGCGGGGGCGGGCCTATACTTAGAACTCAAGGCTGTGGGTGTAATTTAATTTAGATTTGAGGTGATGGAGTTCTGGGCTCAGTGGCAGCACGAAAATGCGGACATTCTGAAAGACAGCCAGCTAAGACTTGGTGACTAAGCAGTATGTAGACGAGGGAAAGAAATGAGTCACTAACACCTGAGTTTTAGCGTTCCTGGGGGTGTGGTGGCAACAGGGAAATCAGAAAAAAGGAATGACACTTTTTGTAAGAAAGATGACGAATTAGGCCTTAGGCATGCCAATTTGAGTAAAAGTTCAGTGGAAAACAGGTTATGTAGCTAGGGCACAAGTGAAAGGATGAGACTGGAAATGACATAAAAGTTTGTATTATGGAATATTGCAAATACATACATATTACAATACTGTAAATGGTACTGAACGCACCTGAGTTCAAGAAAGATCAACTCTTGGCCAATCGTATTTTGCCCATACTTCCCCAGACCTCATATTGTTTTGAAGCAAATGCAGACATAAAGATAGGGGTTTAAAAGTAAGAAGCAAGAGGGGCCACCAGGTGGCGTAGTGGTTAAGGAGCTGGATTCCCACATGGCTGGCTGTGGTTCGAGTCCCAGACCTAAGCAGCTTGCTTTCTCACTTTCCTGCTCGCTCTCTCTGGTTAAATAATAATAAATAAAATTAAATACATAATTTTTTTTAAATGTATGAAGCAAGGAAAATGTAGATTTGGGAAGACCTCAGAGACTCTCAAAGCAAACCTTCTCCTTTTACAATGAGCAACACTAAAGATTAGAGTGGCAATTAATCTGCTCACATTTGAAAAAAAATAAAAAGAAAGAGTGGTGGAGCTGTCAGTGGAATGCAGCTATCTGCAGCCACACTTTGACAAGTCTTTATCTTTCTGAGATGAGATGAGAGTAAGATGATGTGTACATTTTTCACAAAGCTAAAATTCAATTTAATAAATGACAATTTGGGGACCAGCGGATGGCACAATGGTTACATTGCTGGACTCCCATGTAGTTATCTGTGGTTCAAGTCTCGGACCTGGCAGCTTAAAACTCACACCGGGTGTGTATGTCCGTACCCAAAATCCCGAGAGGAGGATGGAGTAGAGATTGCAGCATGGCCATCCATCCTGGGGGTGATTTCTCGCTTTCTGTCTCTCTGTCTCTGTCTCTCCAGTAAGTGCATGCTCCCTGTAGCAAATATCTCTTTCAAAAAAAAAATCACAGTTTGAAAAGAGTTTTCAAAATGCTATTTGGTAAACATATTACAAAAGTAAATCTCTGTTTTATGCTTAATCTATTTGTAAGTCTGTCCAACAACACTGTATATGCCTCTTATTAAACAATGTAACTCTTGGGGGCCAGCAGGTGGTGTGGTAGCTAAAGTGCTGGACTCCCACATTCCCACATGGCGGCCCACCGAGACCCTGACCTGGTGGTTTGCTTTCTCACCCTCCCTCTCTCTCCGTTTTCTCTGGTAAAACTGAATAATAATAACAAATAAAATTAAATACATAAAATGTAACTCTAAAATAGGCTTCCTCACTAGCAGCAGAACAAGAGAACTGTGTTTACACAATCATCTCCGACTCGTTTCACACTGTGGCCCTGGAGTCGCTCAGGGCACTGTAAGTATGCCTTGGAGGAAACAAGAATCCTCTCTGTCTGAAGTCAGTTACTTGCGGCTGCCAGAAAAGTCACCTTGGATGACTTGTTACCTCTTATACCAAGTCCACGTTTATGAAGCCAATTTCCTATTGGTCGTGTGAGTAGAGTACACACAATAAGAAGCATGTTGATGTGAAGTCCATGGACGGACACAGCTAAATCCTACTCTGCTGCCAGAAGGAACTCTTGTAGTTTAATCAGAAAATATGACCTATGTATTACTTTTAAATGGACCTGAGGGTCTATTAAATATTGGACCTATTAAGCTTAAATAAATTTGAACCTAATACATTCAGATTTATTAAGTGAATCAGTGACTAATCATTGAAATACGTGGCAATATTCTTTGTGAAACCACAAACAAAAAGCACTGACTTGACAAAAATCCTGATTTAGAAAATGTGCTTAGTATTAGACACGCTAAGAGAACAGCACTGGAAGCAGTACGTGAATACAAATACAAACGGCCCAGGGTACCCCCAGTGCCCAGAAGCCACTTATAATCAGTGTTTTATACGTAGAAGATGTCTGCTTTTATGAGGCTCTAACGCAATCTAAACATTAACTTACGGGGCCAGCAGGTGGCATAGAGGTCAAGGCGCTGGATCCCACGTGGCCGGCAGCTGGGAAACCATTCCAGGTGCCTGTGTGTTCATGGCCAGAATCCCAAGAGAAGACAAGAGGGAAGAGATCACAGTGTGGCCGTCGTCCGCGAGGGGTGATTCTCACTTTCCCTGTCTCTGTCTCTCTCTATCCCTCTCTGGTGAGCCCATGTACATACACTATGGCAAAAATCTAAAAAAAAAAAATAAAAAAAAAATCATGAATTCAGTTTAATACTTTTTATATAATACAATTACTAAAAAAGTTTTAAAAACGAGTATATGCAATTGGTTGTTTCAGCTAATTAAAATGTCAAACTCTGTAATAATTTTTCACAAAGATGTTTTTAAATGTAATAATATAGTACATGGTGTCCTTTCTTGGAAAGAACTGGCCCTTATTCAGGGAGTATGTCCTTCCCTCTTGTTTTGTATCGGGTGTTCTCTCTCATGAAACAGCAGTAGGTGGTAGCTTCTAAAAAATAACATCTTACTTGGGGAGAATAAAAACAGGAGCAATACCACCAGGACCAATTTATAAGAAAAAGTTCAGTATTCTGGTCTGTAAAATACACAACTGAGGAAACCCCAGCATTGCAATACCCTGGACAATGGAGGAGCAGGAATGCAGGAGAAGGAAGAGGAAGTGAAGGGGAGATCCTAAAGAATGGGAGCAGGAAGAGCCAGGGAGGGAGCGAGGCCTGTGCGGGGAGGGAGGGTGTGAGGCCTGTGCGGTGAGGAGGAATGGGGAAGGGCCCTAACAGCTAGCTTCATCCTCTTGGGGACTTGCTTGTGCAATTACACTTAGTTGTCCAAAAGAGTTGAATTTGGGGGAACCAGCAGTTAGCGTAATGGCTATGTCGCTGGACTCCCACGTAGTTGACCACGGTTCGCATCCCGAACCCGGTGGCTTAAAACTCACGCTGGGCACGTGTGCGTGCGTGCCCAAGATCCCGAGAGGAGAATGGAGGAGAAGGGATTGCGACGTGACCATCTCCCCTGGGGGGTGATTTCTTGCTTTCTGTCTCTATGTCTCTCTCTGTCTGTCTGGTGAGCGCACGCGCCCTATAGCAAAAATCTCTCCACAAAAAAAAAAAAAAAAAAAGAGTTGAATTCGGAGTCCTTCCCCACCACGATCTCATTCCTGCTGTCCTATGGAAGTGAGAGTTTCAAAGAGGGTAGTCAACACGCCCAATGCAATAAGGAAGTTTGAAGTAGTAAGTTGAACATGTGGTTAGAAGATGAGAGGAGGCGATGTAACGCTGCGTGTGAGCACAGTGGGGAATGGAAGCCAGGCCACCAGCAAATCAAGTGGGCAGTGTACATCGCTGCTGTTCTAACATGGTATTTATTTTTGCTTAGACTCCTGTAAAGGCTGATTCGCTAGTCGTACTACTTTTATAAATGATTTTTTGAGTCTCATAAAAAGCTGTCCATTTTTCTAGTCATTATTATTGCCATGTTTAGAGCATTTTAAACATTGTCCCCAGGCTTTGGAGCTCGGCCTCCCGAAGCACCTTTGCTGTGGCACCCTGGCACCTTACAGCAGTATCCCTGGTCGTCTTGGAATCAGACATACCATTCAACAGTCAGCAGATACAAAGACAGCCAGCGTCTGAGAGCTCATACCTCTGTGGGGACCCCCATCCCTTTCCCAGTGCTGGAGACGGTACTAAGAAACAAACTACACAGGGCCTCCTGTTAGTTCTCCATTATAAACCTCCTAGACCCTCTCTGCACAAATGCTGAGGCTATAAAGCTTGTTTAAGTGTCAATATTTGTGTAACAAACTATCCACAAATTCCCCAAGTAAATGGATGCTAACAGTTTTTTACTTTCTTAATAAGTTCGCCAGAGGACATGTGCTTTAGCCAGAAAGACAGAGAGGAGGAGAGAGCACTTTCCAACAGGTATGGTGATCACTCACGCCCCAATCCCTTCGCCTCCATTTCTTTACCCTGTCGGGATGTGGGGCCTGCATGCACACGTACCTGGCATGTTTTTCAAGATGCGCTAGAGCAAGGATTCGAACTGCACCTGGCCCTGTGGAATCTGTCTCCTTTAGCCACCAGACTACAGGGCTGGCACAATGCTCACAGTTTTAAAAGAAACTAAGTGAAAATGACTCCAAGTCAAACAACCATCCTTCCTTCCAGTATTTAACATTTTTCACTGAATTGGCAAAGTGACATTAACATAAAGCTGTAAAAGGAAAGCAACATTAACATAATTTGTCATTATTTTCATAAGCAGCACATATTAAATATAAAAAGTCAAGTCAACAGAGCTAAAGGAAAAACCACTGAGAATAGAAAGACATTTCTATTTTATCTTCAAAAGTAGTTCCAATCATTTTTTCCAGTTTCTAATTCATTTCCTTCCTAATACTCAGTCACTTACTGCTTCAAGTGAAGAATCACCATCCTGAGCCATTCCTTGCTGAAGAAGCTTCTAGTTTTGACAGTCATTCTGAAGACTATTTATTTAAAAACAAAAGCAAAAACGTTTTTATCATTTTATTTAGCAATTCATTTCTTCATATCATTTTCAATTTATGAGAATTAGGAAGGGAAATAAATACAATATTGCTGTATAAAGTTTTAAAAGGGATATTTTAGATTTTAACATTTCATGTACATTTCCATTTGTTCGAATCATACTGTAATAATTTATAGAAATTTTGCTGACAAAAATTAACACCTAAAGCATTACTCCAAGTGGCATAACAAATCATTTCTGAGAACTATTTTTATCATGTTTTTTAATAATGTCCATAAGATTAGCGCCTGTAACCAGATCACTCTGTGTCTGTTTATCTTTCTGTTGCTCCTTTCTCTTCTGGTCATGAAGGTAAGGAGAGTTTAGTAACTGGGGGGGAAGAATGGATCCTGTGGGTTTTACTCTTTTTGCAACATCCCAGAAGAGTCTTTTTGAATTATTATTGATGAAAGTAATCGCTGTTCCATTTTGACCTAATCTCCCGACTCTTCCAACCTAAAACAAAATGCAGAAGACATTTTCAAAATGTTTGATGTAAGCTAATTTATCATTACTTTTCAGGCAGGGTCCTGCCATGTCACAATCCTCCTGCCTCAGCCTTCCAAGTAGCTGGAATGACAGGTGCACCTGGCTTCTCGGGACAGGATAGGACTCAAACCTGGGGCTCCCATGTGACCTCAGCATGCCACACAGTAGCATTCAGTGTACACTGCCATGGCTGGGCCTAATGAATTTTCATATAAAGTTATTTCTCATTTTTTTTTTTTTTTTTTTTGGAGAGGTTTTTGCTATAGGGCGCGTGCGCTCACCAGACAGACAGACAGAGATAGAAAGCGAGAAATCACCCCCCAGGGGGGATGGCCACGCCGCAATCCCTTCTCCTCCATTCTCCTCTCGGGATCCTGGGCACGCACGCACACGTGCCCGGCGTGAGTTTAAGCCGCCGGGTCCGGGACTCGAACCATGGTCGACTACGTGGGAGTCCAGCAACATAGCCATTACGCTAACAGCTGGTCCCAAAGTTATTTCTCATTTTGAAAGATAACTCAGAATTTGTAATCTGTAATGAAGGCACCATAAGGCACAAAATTTAATTGTTTTCAAATATGTTAGGAAAATATACTAAGAAACTTTTCGTAAGAGGGGGGAAATACAATCATGGTCAACTTACACTCAAATGAAATGTAAAACTTAAAGTATTTACTCAGACTATTTAAATAAATAATAGACGGTTCATGCTAATTTTAATACTCTAAAAGAAGAAACTTCCAGAAAAGTTGAAAGTTGTAGCTGCTAGATAATCTGAACGGGGAGAAGTAAGGCAAGTGAGTACTGTTTTCTTTTTTTAAATAATTAGTTAATTTTATTTATTATCATTATTATTATTAAAATTCTGCTACAGGGTACGTGTGCTCACCAGAGAGAGACAGAGACAGAGAGGGAAAAAGTGAGAAAGCAAGCTACCAGGTCCAGAACTCAAATCACAGTCGACCCTGTGGGAGTCCAGCATCTTCACTACCATGCCACCTGCTGGCCTGTGAATACTATTATTTAAGTATCGGCTTTTATTTTTATCTGACTATATGAGGGGGCTTCAAAAAGTTCATGGAGGGAACCAGCAGTTAGTGTAATGGCTATGTCGCTGGACTCCCACGTAGTCGACCGCGGTTCGCATCCCAGACCCGGTGGCTTAAAAACTCACGCCAGGCGCGTGTGCGTGCGTGCCCAAGATCCCGAGAGGAGAATGGAGGAGAAGGGATTGCGGCGTGACCATCCCCCCCCGGGGGGTGATTTCTCGCTTTCTGTCTCTCTGTCTCTCTCTGTCTGTCTGGCGAGCGCACGCGCCCTATAGCAAAAACCTCTCCAAAAAAAAAAAAAAAAGTTCATGGAAACATGGACTTTAAAAATACCTCTTTACTATGGTATAAAGCATTTGAAATCCATGTGCAGTTTTCTCATAGTGTATATTCTCCATGAACTCTTTGATGATCCCTTTATATGACTGAAGGGTTCCGATAAAAATTAAAATTAATATTAAAAATAAGTGCAACCACAGAATGGGAAAAAAACATTTGCAATCATGTGTCTGGTAAGAGTCTTCTGAATATACAGAAAAGTTTATAATTCAGTAATAAAGACAACCCAATTTTAAAGTGGGCAAAGGATTTGAACAGCTATTTCTGCAAAGAAGATATTCATAGCCAATAAGTACATGACATGTTTATTAGACACTAGAGAAATGTAAATCAAAACATAAGAAGGTATCACTGCAAATTATAGCCAAAAAAAGATGATGATGATGATAAAGAAAGCAAGGCACAGAACAGCTGGCATAGTATGGTCCCTTTACATAAAAAAGTGATAACATACACGCCTGTATTACATGTACGTGTGTGTGTGTGTGTGTGTGTGTGTACATTTATATTTTCTGCACTACGAGCTGTGGTAACCACTCAAAGACAGAAAAGAATAGGAAAAGACATCATCGTATACATTTTGTAATTTGCACTACTGGTTATCATGTTTATATGTACTTAAATACTAAAGGAAACAAAAACACCCAGATACAGAACTAGAAAACAGAAGGATCCTGGGACCAGCAACTGGTGTAATGGCTGTGTTGCTGGACTCCCATGTAGTCAACTGCAGTTGAAGTCCCAGACCCGGTGGCTTAAACTCACACTGGGTGCGTGTGCGTGCATGCGTGTCCAAAATGCTGAGAGGAGAATGGAGGAGAAGGGATTACAGCGTGGCCATCTACCCTGGGAGGTGATTTCTCACTTTCTATCTCTCTGTCTCTTTCTGTCTTTCTGGTGTTCTGGTGAGCACACAAGCCCTATAGCAAAAAAAAAAAAAAAAAAAAAAAAGTAAGTAAGAAAGAAAAAAAGAACAAAGAAGGATCTGAAGACATCTTAAATGGAGGTAAGAAGGTCTACATAGTTCAACAATGTCTGAGGCTAGCAAGGTATACTGTGAGTAATTAAGAGCCAAGAAGTTGACCCTGAAATGGCAAAAAAATAAAAGGGGGGGAGGTTAAAAAATTATAATCTGCATACGCTATTAAAAAGCAAAGTTTCTGGGGCCAGCAGATGGCACACTGGTTAAGGTGCTGGAGTCTCACATGGCTGACCACAGTTTGAGTTCCGGACCTGGCGGCTTGCTTTCTTACTTTCCCTTTCTCTCTCTCTCTGGTCAAATCAACAATAATAATAACAACAACAACAAATAAAATAATTCTTTTTTAAAAAAGCAAAGTTTCTTAAATATTTTAGAAATATTTCCATCTAAAATTAATAAAAATTTGAAGGCTGGCCCCATGTTCTAGTGGTTAAGGGAGTCAGATCCCTCCTAACCAACTACAGGATTCAAATCCCAGCCCCAGTGGCTTGAAAAACATGCCAGATGTGTGTGCATGCATGTCCCCAATCCCAACAGAATGAGAAATGGAGGAGAGGGGACTGCGGTGTCACCATGTCCCATCATGGGATGCTTTCTCCCTCTCTGCGTCTCTCTCTAGTAAGTGCACATGCCCTGTGGCAAATGGAAGAATAATAATAATAATAAAAGAAAAAATACATCTATATATAGAGAAAGAAGTACTGCTCTATTACTAAGTCTAAGTAGAAATAAAGCAACAATGCATTAAAGCACTATCCGCATTTCAGTGGGTGATTCAAGTAAATGTGGCACTCAGAGGTGATTCTAAGAACCTCAAAGAAAGGCTTTACTTGAAGAGTTGGTAAGTGATGCCCAGGAAGGAAGACAGGTAGCAGTCAGTGAGATAACGTGGCGCTAAAAGAAGGCTCTATGTCTGCTAGAGAGAAGCTATTGTTACCTCTGGCAGCAAAGGAAAGGAACAAAACTTTAAAAGGTGAAAGACTAGAGCAAATAAGGATATGAAGAGATGAAGACAAGATACCAAAAAAAAAAAAAAAAAAAAAAAAAAAAAAAAAAAAAAAAAAAACAGATGCTTTAAAGGGTCTATTTTATTTTGGCCAGATACATCAACTTAAAATGATCTTTTTAAATAAAGCTTCTTTTCCTGATGGTAAAAGCTATTAACATGCTCACTGAAGCAAATAAGATAAAGTGAAAATAAACCAAAACTTTACTAAATTGTTTTTTTTAACTAACATTTTAGGTTACTTACTCTCAGCCATTGTCTAAATGCATTTTTTTTTTTTTTTTTTTTTTTGGAGAGGTTTTTTCGCTATAGGGCGCGTGCGCTCGCCAGACAGACAGAGAGAGACATAGAGACAGAAAGCGAGAAATCACCCCCCAGGGGGGATGGTCACGCTGCAATCCCTTCTCCTCCATTCTCCTCTTGGGATCTTGGGCACGCACGCACACGCGCCGGGCGTGAGTTGTAAGCCACCGGGTCTGAGACGCGAACCGCGGTCGACTACGTGGGAGTCCAGCGACATAGCCATTACGCTAACTGCTGGTTCCCTAAATGCATTTTTTTTAAAGTTAAAATATAGGGTCCAGCAGTAGCATGGTGGTTAAGGCAGCTGGACGCCCACATGACCATGTGCCATTTGAGTTCTGGATCCAGCAGTTTGAAAATTACGCCAGGAGCGTGTGTGTGCGTGCGCGCACATGCACGCATGTCCAAAATACCAGAAGGGATTATGGCGTGGCTATCTCCCCCCCACACCGGGGGTGATTTCTCACTTTCCCTCTTATTGTCTCTCTTTGTCTCTCTCTCTGGGACATGAGTGCATGCATGCACCCTATGGCAAAAACCTTTAAAAAAAAAAAGCAAGAAATAGAAATATACAAAGTTCTACATTCTGCTTTTTCTTTAATAAAAGAATTATTTTATTTAATTTGACCAGACAGGGACAGCATGAGAGAGAGGGAGAGAGAGAAGGGGAGAGAGAGGGGGAAAGTAAGAAAGTAAGAAAGCCACCAGATCTGGGACTTGAACCACAGTCGGCCATGTGGGAATATAACACCCCTAACTATCATGCCACCTGCCAGTCCCTATGTTCTGCTTTTTTTTTTTAACATCACCTTGACAATGCCCTTCCCATTAACTCTCTTGAACAAAACTGTGGTTAATATAAGACCTCTTACCTGATGCACGTACTCATCCATGCTTGAAGGCATATCAAAATTGACAACCAGCTTGACACTGATCAAGTCCAGGCCTCGTCCCAGGACTCCTGTGCTCACTACAACTTCATAGTCTCCTTCAAGTAATCCCTTTCCAAAAAAGCAGTTCAATTTACTGTTCAGAATATATTTCCTGTGGTTTTATGTAACTCTGACATTTTATTTGATCAATGCTTGTTTCAATGTCTTTCTTGCAATATCTTTTCAAGAAGTAAAGGTCTTATTACACGTGAGAAATTGGCTTAAATAAAAGGTCTCAGTATACCTGAGAAAGTAGCTTAAAGTCTCAACTCCCAGGGAAATTATTCTATTAATTTAGTCAAGGAAACTTTTCCAAAGGTGAATTACTTCTCCATCCCAGCCCAAACTGACCTGATTTCAAAATCTGGTGAATTCTGAATTAGTAATCTATTTAGTACGTAATCCCAGAGAACAGGCCTAGAGTTTCCCCAACTGAAGCCTGAGCAAAAGGAACCACCGACTTCAGGATCACAGCTTGCCTGAAGTCCCTGCCGTCATTAAAAACCAGCATGCAATAATGTGACTCTTAAAAAGGAGGCAAAGCAGTCTTACAGGAAAGAGAGAATATAGAAAGTTGAGTGCCAAACCTTCAGTATGTTTTTCCTTTCTGTTTGTGACTTCTCCGAGTGTATAGATGTGCTTTTCAGGCCCGTGATTTTCTCAACTGCCTCACTCAACAGATCTGCTCCCAGCTTGCAATCCACGAATACTAACACTGGAGGCTTAAAGAGTTTCTTATCCTGAAAAATTAAAAACATACATTTAAAAATATTCATATAATGTCATTTATAGTGCAGAGTTTTTCTGAAAGCATTAGTATAAGCTAGTTACCAATAGGTTTGAAAATCTTAAGAAAGAAAAAGGAATATTCTGTTAAAATGAGTGTTTTCTTTTTTTCTTTTAAGAGTGACAGATTTTTGCTATAGCGCACATGTGCTTGCCAGAGAGAGAGAGAGAGAGAGAGAGAGAGAGAGAGAGAGAGAGAAAGTGAGAGGAGATGGCCACGCCACAATTCCTTCTCCTCTTGAGATTTTGGGCATGCACACACACATGCCCGGCATGAGTTACAAGCCACTGGGTTCAGGACTTGAACCACAGTGGGCCATGGGAGTCCAGTGAAGTAACCATTATGCCATCTGCTGGTCCCAAAATGAGTGTTTTCTTAAAATATGCACAAACAGAGCTAGTCTACTAGCTGCTTCACATTTCTCTCACTTCACTAATATTTAAAAAAATAATTGAAAACATTTAATAGAGTTCTAAATACTGCTCATGAGCCAATACAAACCAAATTTGACTTAATATTGGATTTTGCATATCACCCACTTAACAATTCCTGATTAAACTAGTAATAATTAGAAAAAACGTTCTTAACAACAAAATGGTCCACACTATCTTACCCCCCCCACAACACCATGTATATATTGTAAAACTACTAACATTTCTTGAAAGAAAAATATATTCATTAGTGGGGCCAGCAAGTGGTGTGGTTGTTAAGGTGGCTGGATTCCAACATAGCCAACTGTGGTTTGAGTCCTAGACCTGGTAGCTTGAAAATCACACTTGGTACATGTACGTGTGTGCCCAAAATCCTGAGAGGAGAAAGAACTTTGGCATGGCCATGCCCACTGAGGGGCTGATTTATCACTTTCCTTTTCTCTGTTCTTTTTTTTCCCTATGGTAAGTGTATGCAATAAATAAATAAATAAATTCATTAGGAGTAATACTGATATTTAATCATATCTCTGTAAGGGGAAAAAAAAACTAATCCTGCATTTAGACGGCATGTTTTCACAAATAAAAATGTATTTGATCCTCACAGAGGTAGGTGAAGCAATTTATTACTAAATACCTATATCAAATTCCCCAAAAGCTGCATCTAAAAATTATTCTCTTCCGAGCTGTGGAAAATGAAAACAATCTACAAAACATGCACTACTTACATTTAAGATTTCGAATAATTTTTTCTTCTTGGCTGGGTCTTCCACCCACAAAATAATCTGACGCACATTGGAGCAAGGTAGATTCTTTCCTCCAGTGGTGATTCTCACAGGATCGTGCAGAAGCCGGTTTGCGAGTTGTTCTATGCTAGTTGGAATTGTGGCTGAAACCAAAATGGTCTGACAATCATTAGGAACGTTTTCCAAAATGTCAAGCACTTGCTGTTGAAAGCCCATCTTTAACATGGTATCAGCCTAAAACAAAATGTTTTAAAGTTAGTCCTGCTTGACATTAAAACCCAGAATCATCCAAGAAAAGACTGATATAATTACAGCATAAGAGATTAGAAACTCCTCCAAAAATACATCACAATGTCAAAAGCCAAAGGATCAACTGGGAAATATATACATTTGTATAAAATTACAAGCTGTGTAACTGAAGGTTTATAATGATAGGCAAAAGATTGCTATTTTAACATTATCAAGAGTAGTGTCAACCTAAAATAAACAAATAAAACTTACCCCTAAGACAGACAGTTTATTCAGGAATAGCAAAAAATAGGAATTTGTGATATGCCTGCCAGGGTGGGCCACAGGTGTATCGAAGAGGTTGGGGCAGGGGAAGATTTGAAAAGAAAATAGAAGTCCACTAACTGCTTTGAAATGAAGACCACCGGTTACAAGGAGCTGCTGTTAGCTTATTTGTGGCGACAGCCATTGTCGGGCAAACATCCTCGTGCAAATGGCTGATATGGACGGGTGCGGTTCTGAGGAATTCCTTGGAAAGTTTCTGCCACAGGCACACATGAGGGTCTTTCCATCATGGCCTCTGGCTTCACTTTGTTAGGGTTTGACACAGATGACTCCATTTTGGTACTAGTAACCATCATGGTTTCAACCATATGCGTCCTAAACGTCTATTAATCGGGCAAAGAGTAGTAGGTCATATAACACAACACCTGCTATGGTGAAACATGACCAGAAAGCCTCCTATTAAATAATGACTGACTGCCAGGAGGGAAAAAAGCAAAGCACAGAAGACTGTGTATAATATCATCCTATTTCTTTTTTTTTAATACAGTAATTTTTAAAAGAATTATTTATTTATTTCCATTCGTTATTGTTATTTTTTTTCCTTTATTTGACGAGAGAGAGAGAGAAAGGGAAAGTGAGAAAGCAAGCCACCAGGTCCAGGACTTGAACCATGGTTGGTCATGTGGGAATCCAGCGCCCTTATCCACCACACCACCTGCTGGCCCCAATATCATACTATTTCTGTTACGAAACATTGTATGTGTATACTTCTCTAGAAACCTAACTGCTAGCACTGGAGAGAAGGCAAGAAGACTATTCAGGGACAATTTCACTTTTAATTTTTATTTTTGCAAAACTTGATTTTTTTTTTACCATAAACAAATGCCATAGTTATAATAAAATACTATTTTTAATTTAAAAATTTAATGGGAGCCTGGCCCTGTAGTGCAGCAGCTAGGCACTGTTAGAGGAAGCTGGATCCCACGTGGCCGTGGGAGTATAGTGGCGTTCAAGTATAGTGGTCCCATTAAATTGGAAAACATGTTGGGTGCATACGCATGTGCCCAGGATCCTGACAGGGTGGAGAAGTGGAGGAAAAAAGGATTAAGGCATGACCAGGCCCTGGTGGGGATGCTTTCACTTTCTCATGTGTGTGTGCACCCTTAGGCCTAAGAACAAACTAATGTTGGGGGCTCCTAGGTCTGAAAGCTGGTGTCCGCCCCAAATTCCTATGTTGAATCTTTTTAATATTTTTTAATAAATAAATCCTTTTATTGAGAAGAAAGACAAATCGATTCTTGGATCTTATAATCTGACTGTGAGACTTTTTAAAGCAGCAGTATCTCAGGAATTACAATTTGTAAGGGGAAAAAAAATTCAAGTATGTTTCTGTTACAGAAAATACACTTAAACAAGAGGTAGAAACACTGGAGGCTAAGGAGTACTAGACCTTTTCCTCCATCTCTGTAGAAAGAGTCAAAGTACATTTCTGTCTCAAAGACAAAAGGCTGTTTTGAAAAGGAAGAAACAGTAAGATACAGAGCTTTTCGTCAGAAGACTAGGATGTTTGCAAGTAGAGCCTCACTGGGGTTCTAACGAGACACATACCATGCTGCCACGCAGTCCCAAGCGCATGTGTGGTTTTAACTGCAGACATGTTTAAACCTGAAAACCGCTCCAGCCTCTCAGTCTTACCAGGGACTGGGAGGTGATCAAATCCTTTCAAGTCCAGTAATGGTTTCTGAAATAAGACTGCTGAAAAAAGGAACTCTGGTACACTGCAAAGAACATTCCATAGAAATTCACGTCTATGAAGGAGTAAACACAGAGGTTCCTTCCGTGAACAGACAGTGTTCTCTACATAGGTAGCATTATCCAGGCCCTGCCATAATAGGGTTAGTTCTGCAGGGCACCTTATGTAAGTCAGTTCTCAAAGTTTAAGTATACCTGACACTCTCCAAATGAGGATATTACTTTTTTGAAGAACATTAAACACAACACTAGATCTCCATTCGTCAATATTATCATAGTTTTCACAGATTATATCATAATTTAAATGCAAATACCTGGGACTGGGAGGTGACATGGTAGTTAAGAGCACTGGACTCCCGTATGGCTGACCGCGGTTCAAGTTCCAGACCTGGTAGTTTGCACCCTATCTTTCTCCCTCCCTCTCTGGTCACATTAAAATAAATAAATAGGGACTGGCAGATGGCGTAATGGCTATGTCACTGGGTTCCCATGTAGTCGACTACAGTTTGAGTCCTGGACCCGGTGGCTTAAACTCATACAGGGCACGTGTAAGTGCATGCCCAAGATCCCGAGAGGAGAATGGAGGAGAAGGAATTCTGGTGTGGCCATCCTCCCTGGGAAGTGATTTCTCACTTTCTGTCTCTCTGGTGAGTGCATGCGCCCTATAGCAAAAACCTCTCCAAAATAAAGAAAGTCAAATAAAACAATTCTAAAAAACTTTTTTAAATAAATAAATGCAAAAAACAAAAATGACAGAAATTCACAAGACCGAACCACTATACTTTATGCTAAGTCTTTCCTTCTTTAGGTGAGCAAGGTGGGATGTTCTTTGTGTATCAAGATTTAACTGAAAATAACAAGCTGTAATATATTTTGTAGACATGTTTGTAAATAAATACTACACATTTCAATTATTATTTTATGCCTGTGTTGAATCTTAATGTATTAAGATGTGAGGCCTTACTAAGGTGATTAAGTCAAGGGCCTCACCCTTATGTGTGAGATTTGTGCCCTTTTGAAAGAGGTTGAAAGAAGCTGTCCCCCAACACCCATTCTGCCACGCATGAATGCAACAAGGGAACACCATGTTCAAATCAGAGAGCAAACCTTCACTAGACACCAGATCTGCTGACACCTCAATCAAACAAATATTCATTCATTCTAAGCACTGAACAAGTGCCCAAGGTGTCCAGCACCTCAGCAGTCCCAAACCCCTCTGAAGGTTGAGAATCATTTGGGATGAGTTCTTAAAGATCCCTGAGCTCCAGCTAGACCTGCTGCATCAGAATACTCAAGTGAGAGCTCTGTCCTGTATCACAGTCATGGCGCACACCAGGAGACTATCGCGGGGGAAACTGGGCACACACCATGCTTGACTGTTGGGATCTGGCAGGGAACACACACAGAGAATGGTCTGCAAACAGCTCAGCAGAGCAGAGAGGAAAGGAGACAGAGTTCGTCTCTAAGGGAGAGTGAGGGAAGGTTAGTCGTGGGTGCCTAAAGAAGAGCTGGTGGGACCAGCAGGTGGCATAACGGTTATGTAGTGGAACTCCAACATAGTCGACTGTGGTTTGAATCCTGGATCTGGTGGCTTAAACTCACACTGGGTGTGTGTGCGTGCATGCCTAAATTCCTGAGAGGAGAATGGAGGAGAAGGGATTACAGCGTGGCCCTCCCCCTGGGGGAAGATTTCTTGCTTTCTCTCTCTCTCTCTCTGTCTCACAGGTGAGCGCACACACCCTATAGCAAAAATCTCTCACCCAAAACAAGAAGAGTTGGTAATGGGGACAGGTTCTAGAGACAGGGCGGGTATGAAGGGAGACACAGAAGGGTGACAGCAGTTTCCTAATTCCAAAGGCATTATCTTAGTTTTCATGCCTGACCACCCCTGTGTCCCCACCCTCCTCTCCTCATCTTCAAGGACACTGTTAATTCTCAGCTCCTCTCTGGTCTCCCGGCTACCGCTGTTCACTGATTCGGTCGAACTCCACAAGTCAGGCCTCGGCCCAGTCTTGTCGCTCTTCCTCCGCCCATTTCTCTCCAACCCTCTCCCTTAGAGAAACCATTATCTTCAGTAGATTCCAATGCATATTTTTTTCTTTTTAAATATTTATTTAATTGTATGTATTTATTATGATGATGATTTTTAAATTTGACCAAAGAGAGAGAGAGGGGAAGATCGAGAAAGCAAGCCGCTAGGTCTGCTACTTGAACTGGGGTAGATCATGTGGGAGTCCAGTGCCCTAACCACCGTGCACCTGCCTGCCCCACCAATGCATATTTCTTACATATACAGAATATTCTACCTTAGTCCATTATTCATATGGACTCAACATGTCTAACGCCAAACCCAATTCATCTCAAGTATTTACCCACTTGCCTCTTCTAAAATCGAAGGCACAACTCTAAGTTACGGAGTCACCTCTACGCCCCCCCCCCCCCCCATAGCCATAGGAAGGCTCAGAGATGATTCCTGACAGCAGCTCTGGGCTCTAAGCCTGCCTCCGCCCTGTCTCTGACCCCTTCACCCCTTGTCTGGATTGCTGGATGCCCTGTCATACGGACTCCCTCTTCTTCAACTTCTCTTGTACCAGGCAGCAGAACTGCCTTCCTAAACCAGCGCTTCCCACATGTCACACCCCAACTCACTAATTTAGAAAGCCTCAGCATCTCCCACATCAAATCCAGAGTTCTCTGCCTCCCTTTAAGGCTCTCTGTAATTTAACCCCACCCTAGCAAGCCAGTGTTCCTTCCCACCATTTCTCAGGAAGAATTCTTCCAGCTGGCGTCTTTTCTGCCCCTCCACACATGCACTGACTTTCCACCTCTACCTGCTGTGTTAGTCTCTCCACTCGGAACATGGGATACATCCTCTCTTTGCTAAGTCTTTTCCCACCTTTTAGGGCCCAGGTCAAGTCCCATCACCTCTCGGGAGCCATTTTGTAGTGTGACTGGGTTGCCTCTCATTTCTCCTGTGACCTTCTCTGTCTGGATAATTAGCACATCAGACACAATCCTGTTATTTTACTAACAGCTCTCGTCAACAGCTGGAAAATTCAGACTTTCACCTATTTTTAAAAAATAATTATTTTATTTGACTTTGTTTGTTTTTATTTGGCCAGAGAAGGGCAGAGAGAGAGAGAAAGCAGCTGCCAGATCTGGGACTTGAACTGCAGTCGGCTATGTAGGAGTCCAGTGCCCTCATCCAACCACGCCACTTGCCGGTCCGAAGACTTTCACCTATTTTTGTAAATAGTGTTATTGGAACCCAGTCACACCAATGAGTCTTCATACCGTCTAGTGTCATACTGAGTAGCTATGTGGTCCTCAAAGCCTGAAATATTTGCTACCTGATCCTTTGAAGAAAGTTTACATTCCTGGGACCAGCAGATGGCATAATGGTTATGTCGCTGGACTCCCACATAGTTGACTGGTTCGAACCAGATTCGGCAGCTTAAAACTTATGCCAGGCCTGTGTGCATGTGTGCCCAAGACCCTGAGAGGAAAACGGAGAAGGGATTGTGGCATGGCCATCCCCGCTAGGGGATGATTTCGCTTTCTGTCTCTCTCTGTGTCTTTCCAGTGAGCACACACACCCTAAAGCAAACCTCTCTCTCTCAAAAAAAAAAAAAAAAAAAAAAAAAAAAATAGCACGCGTTCCTTTGCTGTATGTTTCGGTGCTGTGGTACCTCAGTATGCATGAAGCTCCTGCCTTCGCGAATGGATGTGTCTTTTTCTCTCTAAGATTTCGGCACCCTGTAGGCCTGAATGGTATTCAGAACTTTTCTGCAATACCATCAGACTTACCCGGGGTTGGTCGGACCTCAGCTAAACAGCGCTTCAGTCTCAGTGCAGGCCCGTCATGCTGTTTACCAGCTCATCTCCCCTCTAGACCTCGCTAAGACCCTGCTCCTTAAATGCTTAAGAGCTGGGACAGAGGCTGCACACAACGGGTACTCGAGATGAGGGGACTTCAACAAGTCTGTGGGAAGTATGAGTTTATTTTGGTGCCCCAAATTCCGAAATCCACGTTTTTCCAGAATATGAATTTTACACAAACTGTTGCAGCCTCTCACACATTTCCTGAATGAATACTTCTCTGTACCATGAAGAGCAAACGCAGAGCTGAAGGGCCCAGTGAAACATTGTCAATTAAAGAAAATGAAGACGCCGTCAAGAGAAGTGAGGATGAGTGGCCCCTAACTTTAAACTCCATGTAAGAACCACCTCTCAGGGCCATTAGGCGGGACTTTAAGCACATGGGTTTATTAATAGCAACAGGAAGCCCAGACATACCAGCCGTAAGTCTGATGATAATCAGATGCAGCAAATCAATCCCACCAGAAGGCCATGCGGGAAATGCTGAGCCAGCAGGCTTCTTAAAGGGCAGAATAATGGTGTTCTACATTTCCACAGGGTGCTGCAATCTGTGACGCGCTTTCACAACCCTTACTTCATCCTCGCCACAGCTCTGGGGGATTAAACAACGTGCCCAAGATCTCGCAGGAGGTGAAGTAAGTCACACTGGGCCTCGCAGGCCTCAGCTTCTCCCGTCATCTGGACCCCCTGCTCCTTATTGGGGGCCCCGGAGGGCGGGTCAGGATGCTCTGGCTGGTAGCACCCAACACCTCATTCTTCTGATTGCTGCTGGGTAACAGCAGCCTCTGCTCTGTCACTGCCATGGGACATGTGTGAGTGGCACATGTCAGTGTGGGGGCAGATGTTGCTATGTTCTCATGCCTGTCCCCGTGGTGGGATGTCATCCAGTAAGAATGTACTTACTTCATCTTATTAAGCAAACCGCAAGCATAAAGATGCCTATTTCCAGGCTACGTACGTTACACAGAAAAATCACAACCACAGATGTCTATGTTCACACAGGGAGAAAGGAAGGAAGGAAGGAAGGAAGGAAGGAAGGAAGGAAGGAAGGAAGGAAGGAAGGAAGGAAAAAGGTTGGTCGCTCAGGGCCAGCCCGGAAACCTCGTGGTTAAGGGAGCTGGATCCCATTTTGCGGTTCGAATCCTGGCTCTAACAGCTTGAAAAACACACTGGGGGCCAGCCCATGGCATGGTGGTTAAAGTGTCTGGATCCCACAGGGCTGACTATGAGGTTCAAGCCCCAGACCTGGCAATAGAAATCACGTGGTGGGTATGCGTGTGTGTCTGCCCAAAATCTATACAGGAGAAGTGGAAGAGACTGTGTGACTACCCTCCATCCGTGGTACTCTCTCACTTCTCTCTCTTTCACTCTTGTAAGTGCACATACACTCTGCAAAATTCTTAAGAAAAAATAAAAACACAGTGGGCACATGTGCTGGTGTGTCCCAAATCCCAACAGGATGGAGAAAGGAGAAGGGATTATAGTGTGACCATATCTGATCAGGGGATGCTTTTTTCCTTCTCTCTCTCTCATTCTGGCAAGTGCATGTACCTGCTGACAACTGAAAAATAAATAAATAGAAAGGCCATCCAACTATGATTAGCTTCTTCCACAATTCCTATTAATTTTTTATAGATAAATGATAGCAAGCATCAAATGTTTAAAAAACAGTTATTGAGAACACAGTACCTACTGAATTCATATTTTCTGTTCATTAGAAAAGACAGTTCTGGTTTAACTTAGCATACACGAAACCTTAGTTTAGCTGCAATACTACACCAAGGACCAGCTTAAGAATTTTTTTTTTTAGAGAGATTTTTGCTATAGGGTGTGTGCGCTTGCCAGAGACACAGAGAGAGACAGAGAGACAGAAAGAGAGAAATCATCCCCTCGGGGGATGGTGCCGCAATCCCTTCTCCTCCATTATCCACTAGGAATCTTGGGCACACGTGCACATGTGCCCAGCATGAGTTTAAGCCACAAGCTCCAGGACTCAACTACATTGGAGTCCAGTGACATAACCATTATGCCATCTGCTGGTCTCAATACTGCAATTTTTTAAAGATCTGAGTTTCCCTCCTTGAGAAAGAAGATGCACTGATTATACAATGAAATGATATCATCTTGGTATTCTTTAATAAATTATGAAAAATTCTATCATAGTGTTTTTAAAAACACCACTACTTACTTCATCTACTACTACAATTTTTATACCGTGGAGCTCTACAGAGCCCTGCTTGATTATGTCCAGAAGTCGCCCAGGAGTCGCTATGATCACCTGAATAAAAGAGAAAAAAGCAAATAAAAAATCTGAAAATGTTCATTCGTTTATCCATCTTATATATACTAACTGGCTGATATGTACCAGACCATATTAGGTAATCACAGTGCAGTGAGTGAGACATACTCTCTGCTCTTATGAAACTAATAATAAAAAGAAACAGATCGAAGAAATGAATGCTCATAAAATAAGTACAGTATGCAATAGAGGAAGTGATCTGTCCTGCCCTACCTAACACAATGGAAGCATTAGTGGAAGAGAACAAGGTGAGGTTTGATCTAGGCAGAGGGAAAAGCAGCTCTCGGATTCTCAGGCTGGGAGAATTCACAGGGGTCAGCTGGAGAAGCGGGCAGGGACCAGGAAAGGCCCTGCAACCAGTCTGACTGCTATTGGGGCTGTGAACACGTGCAAACGGGCCTGTTATTTCCCCTTTACATTAAGGGTTGGACACAATGATTCCTAAAGTTGCTTAAGGCTCTTAACAGTTTTATATTAGTTGAAGAAGTGGCTAAACGTAGGGGTTCTTTAGTCAAGCTTGGTAGGCATACTGGCTCTAGTACTTAATAAGGGTGTGCATCTCTGTGCTCCCATCCATAAAGTAGAAATGATAATAATTATTGGGAGAATTAAATGAGACTGCCTGGCAAGAAGTACAGTGGGGTTACAAATGAACTAATAAATTCAATTGCATTCCACTTTTCAAATACATACCGACAGGCTGGGAAAAGCCCTGGGAACGATAAAATCTCATGGTCACACGGATCTGTATATCAGCATCCTCAGGGTGGCAGGGTTCTGCCTAGGTACCTCAGAACCATCACAGACACTTAAAGCCACTTCAGTTATTTGAACTGAGTTCACTACTTCAATCTCTTTTTAGTCCTCTATGGGTCTGGAAGTTACAAACTCTTTTATCATTCTTTTTAATTTTTTAAAAGAATTACTTATTTAATAATTATTATTTTAAGTTGACCAGAGAGAGACAAGGAAAGTGAGAAAGCAAGTCATTGGGTTCAGGACTTGAGCCACAGTCAACCATGTGGGAGCTAGAGCCTTAATCATCATGCCACCTACCAGCTTCTTTTAACGTCTTCATTTGAACTTTTATTATTGTATTTTTTGAAAGGTTTTGCTATAGGGCACATGCATTCACCAGAAAGACAGAGACAGAGAGACAGAAAGCGAGAAATCACTCCCCAAGGGGGATGGCCATGCTGCAATCCCTTCTCCTCCATTCTCCTCTTGGGATCTTGGGCACGCACGCACATGCGCCTGGCATGAGTTTGGGCCACTGGGTCCGGGACTTGAACTGCAGTCAACTACATGGGAGTCTAGTGACACAGCCATTACGCCATCTGCTGATCCCATTCCTTTGAATTTTAATAGACATATATATAACTTAAAGTTCAATGTTAAGGCCAGCCAGAGGCATGGTGGTTAAGACAGCTGGATCCCACACGGTCAACCACACAGTTCAAGTCCTGGATCCAGCAGCTTGAAAAAAAATTCACTGGGCAGGTGTGTGTGTTGGTGCGTCCCTAAAATCCTGAGAAAATGGTGAAGGGACTGTGCTGTGGGAATCCTCCCAGGGGATGTTCTCTCACTTTCCCACTCTCTCTTTGCTGAGTACATGCTATCACAAACTCTAAAAAAAAAGTTCCAACGTTAATTAACATTTTCATCTTTTCTTCAACAATCACAGACAAATGCTTCAAGCCAAGCATACCTTTCTTGTACTTACCCGCTACTGTTGGCCAGTATATTTTCCTTCAACTTTTAAAAACAACCTCAGAGGACTGTTCATCACTATCACAGTTTTATTGAGCCAACGATCATCCAGATGTACCACTTAATTATTATACTGGGTCATTGGAAAAGTCATAGTGTATTTTTCTGTTTTCTATGCAAAAGTGCATCATGACTTTTCTAATGACCCAATATTTTCTCTTTTTTTATTATTTTCTTTCTTCCTTCCTTTCTTCCTTCCTTCCTTTCTTTCTTTCTATTTTAATTTGACCAGAGAGAGAGAGCAAGTCGCCAGGTCTGGGACTCAAACCACGGTCAGCCATGTGGGAGCGTCCAGTGCCTTTAACCACCATGCCATTGCTGGCCCCGACCCAGTATTTTCTTGGCTCTCCAGTCTTTCTTCCAACCCACACGTTCCTTTCTAGAATCATCTTTACCTGGAGGGTATCTTAGTTTTTAAGTTCCTTTAGGTGGTGTATTGGTCATAGCCCTTAGTTCTGCTTATCTGTAAAGCTCCGCATTTTGCCCTTGCTCTTGACAGGTAGCTCTGCTGAGCAGACACCTGTCCCCATTCTTTCTTCCCAGGGGCTGGCTGTGAGGGCGCGCAGGTGGCCCTGAGGAGTGGGAGTGGCTGCGGGCTGAAGAGCGGTCTGCACCCAACAGAGCCCACAGAGGGCACTGGAGCCGAGTGGTGAGCAGAGTTTGCGGAGAGGAAGGCATCGCTGTGTGGGAGGGGACAGCAGCGATCGGGGAGGCAGGTTCCATAAAAGGGGGACAGGTCAAATACATACATGCACAGAGGGGAAGGAGTGGCAGGGTTCTCCCTGTCAGTGACAAACATGGACACAGGAGACCTGACATGAACCCTGCTGTGTTGAGTTGAACTGGAAGTATCAGCGTGAACTCATGGTCCTACGGTCTCCAATAGAGATACAGAAACACACACTTAGACGTGGGCCCTGAGTCTGTCCACTGGGCAGTCCCAGAAGCGCGATGGCTCAACAGCAGTGAGCACAGGTCTTGGTTTCTAAATACTATTCTCTACTAGAAAGAACCAGTGCTCTCGGGTAGTGCGTGATTCCGGAGCCGGAGGGGAAGACAGGTAAGCGTGAGCATCTTCTCTGGATAAAATGGAAAGAAGTACTCAAAGAATGAGGAGGATTTAATGAAAGGACACAGAAGCCCTTGAAGGTCCTTCTACTGGTCAAATCAGGGAGAATTAGAGTATCAGGAGAAAATGGTAACACATGATAACCCTTTGGATAAAACAGGAAACCATGAGTCTGTACTGATGGAAACAAATGAACAAACTGAAAGTCTGGTGAAGCTCAAGAAATATACATAGTCCCAAAGCATTCCTCCTCCTCCTCAGATATTTACTGAATACAAAAAGGAACTATGATAGTTACTTCACAGAGAACATCGCCAGAAAAAGGACAAATTGAAATTCTGTGCACCTAAAAGGGTGCAATGAAAAGAACTAAGTGTATTACTGTCAAAGATAGGTAACTTGAATGTAATCATGTAAGGGATGTTTTTCAAAGTGAATTGTAAACCTTAAAAAAAGGACAGAGGAGGAACTGTTCCAGATTGAAGCTGATAGAGGCATAACAACTAAATCCCATATATTATTCTGAACTGGATTCCTGTGCTATTAAAAAAAGACGAAACATACAAGTATAAATCAGATCTAGGGAGTGGATGAAATCAGTGCTGACTCCTGATACTCCAATGTATCCATGTTGATTTCCTGATTCTATAATCACACATGGTTATGTCGGATAATGCTCCCGTTTGTAGGAACCACACCCTCAGGTACATGGGGTTGGTGGGACATCACATCAGCAATTACTTTCAAAAGGCTCTGGGAAAAAAAATTATTTATACCAAACTTGCCACCTTTTAAGTTTGAGATTGCTCAAAGAAAGATGTGTGAAAACATTGGGCCCAATCATATGTGTTACCTACTAAATGCTACAAGTTAGAGACTACCGTTAATGCATTAACTTATATTTTAAAATTATAGGAATGCAAGATAAATTGCTTAAAAGCTGTTAGAATTTGCAGTTACTTACCCGCCCACATGACTCATAATACCATCTGCACAACAAAAAATAAATTTAATGCTGAGACTGATATGAAATCACAGTTAAACACCATTAACCCTGGGGCCAGCAGGTAGCGTGGTGGTTAAGGCTCTGGACACCCACATGGCCAACTGCGGTTCAGGTCCTGGATCTGGAAGCTTGCTTTCTCACTTTGCTTCTCTCTATATATATCTCTCTCTGGTGAGTAGGCATGACTTGTAACGAATTAAAAATTCATAAAATACTACCTTTATCTGTTTTATACTATGGAGATCCAAACTGAAAAATCACAGATCTACTACCCCATTAACTATTGATCTATAATTAAAAAAATTTTTTTAGATGTTTTAAATCCATCAAATAAATTTCATTTGATCTTCACATCATTTCTTTAAGAAAGGCTGATATTGATCCAAAGCAGTTGACTACTACAGCTAGCTGCCCTGCCACCTCAGGGTCTCCCCTGGAACTCCAGGACCTCCCAGGACCTCAAACAGTTAATGCCTAGCAGAGCAAGGGACCTCTAAGATCCAGCTCCTGCTCCAAGGCTGTAGTCTACTACGACGGGTTGGCTTCTGCATTAAACCTCTCAGTAAACATGTTTACTTTAAAGATAGGTATCTTCAACTGCCCATTCAAACTAAAAAAAAGAAAAAAAACAGGTTCATGGATGTGAAGTAACGTACTTATGGCCATGGTGCTACTGAGTTCCAAAGCTAGAGCCGTCCCATAGCATAATGGTTAAACACTGTGCAGAGGAAGCCAGATCCCGCAGGACCAACCAGAGCTCCCATCCTGGCTCAGGCAGCTGACTTGCTGGGCACGTGTGTGTGCCAGGATCCTCCCAGGATAGAGAACTGGGGCAAAAGAACTGAGGCCCTGTTGTGGGGTATTCTCTCTCCTTCTCAGGTGCATGCATGCACCCTCAGGTATAGTAAAAGAAAAACAACTGGGAGAAAATAAAGTTCCAAAGCTAGAACCAGACCACATTCATTTAAATACTTTTATATATCAAAAAATATAGATTACACACAATAGCACACCTCAGGAAGGGGCAGAGCTAGTAAACCAAAGTTTCAATTTTGTTGACTATCATTTCTTGGTTTGGGATCCTTAGAGAAATCTATTTCTGAGGTTCAACTTGTCAACCATAAAAGATGGTGCTGCAGTTTACATGTCAACCAGAAATTCATGTTGGGACTTGGTTGAATTGCAAAGGTGGTAAATAAAAACTTAATCTCATCACGGCGTCACAGAATGGGGACTTCGGGATAAGGTCATGAGGGTGAGGCCCCTATGACTGAGTTCTGTTGTGTTTATAAGAGGGAAAGAGAGACCAGAAAAGGCAGAAACTTATGGACAGATCTTCTGCTCAAAACCTGCCCTCCACCACGTTGGAGCCTCACCAGAAGGTGGTCCCCGGACTCTGGACCTTCAAACCAGATAGAATAAGCCTCTATTTCTTTATAAGTCATCCAGCCCCAGGTATTTTGGTTAGCAATGCAAAACCAGACCAAGCCAAATGGGGTAGCCAACCCACCTCTAGTGGCAAACGTGCTGGTCAAATGAGATGATATCCAAATCCAGTAGCATTTGGTGTAGGACAGGCATGCAATAAATTGTTTCTTTCCTTTCCTATGTAAAACAAACTCAAAAAAAAAAAAAAAAAAAAAGGGCTTACCTGGCAACAATTCTTTTCTTTTTGAGAGGTTTTTGCTATAGGGAGCGTGTGCTTGCCAGACAGACAGAGAGAGACAGAGATAGAAAGTGAGAAATCACCCCCCAGGGGGGATGGCCACACCACAATCCCTTCTCCTCCATTTTCCTCTCGGGATCTAGGGCACGCACGCACACGTGCCCGGCGTGAGTTTTTTTTCTTTCTTTTTTTTTTTTTTTGGAGAGGTTTTTGCTGTAGGGTGCGTGCACTCGCCAGACAGACAGAGACAGACAGAGAGACAGAAAGCAGGAAATCACCCCCCGGGGGGATGGCCACGCTGCAATCCCTTCTCCTCTTGGGATCTTGGGCACACACGCACACGTGCCCGGCGTGAGTTTAAGCCACCGGGTCCGGGACTCGAACCGCGGTCGGCTACATGGGAGTCCAGCGACATAGCTATTACACTAACTGCTGATCCCCCTGGCAATAATTCTAACGGCTACTAAAATCACACCTAAAAGTTCTTCAAGGGAAAAAAAAAAAAATCCACTAATTCCTAAAGTCTTACAAAACTTTCCAAAGGCAGTGTATCAAATCAGGGCTCACCCTTCTTTTTTATTAACTTGCCAATGGGTGTATGCACTCACCTGGGAGATGGACACATAGAGAGAAAAAACACCTTCTCCCCCCAGCTCCCACCGCAATGGGGCATGATCACATCACAATTCCTTCTTTTTCATTTCTCCGTCCTGTTGGGATTTGGGGCATACATGCACACGTGCCTAGCTGTTTTTCAATCTGCTGGGACTGGAATTTGAATCATGGTCGACTGTGTAGGATCTGGTTCCTTTAGCCACTGGGCTGCAGGGCTAGTCCAAATCTGCACTCACCTTAACGTGTTGTCGCAAACGGTGAAGCTGTGGGGGCAAGGGTAGGCCCCCTACGAGAAGCACAGTCTTCATGCGCGGCAGGCCACTCATCAGCTCTTTTGCTTGCCTCTCTATCTGAATGGCCAACTCTCTTGTGGGTGTGAGAACGAGCGCGGACGGAGTTTGGCTCTGCAAGACACGAGAAACAAGTCTAAAAACAGCAGTAATGATGTCTGCTGATGCAAGCTAAATCACGGTGATTCCAGGAACATTTCCCTCTTGAAGTGTTGCCATCAGCCTAAGTACATATGAGGTCTCCCGCCTTCTGCTCCCTACAGATTTTTAATCCAAAAAAATCACAAATTGAACCCGTGTCTTACATAATACAGATGCACACTGACAGATCAACACTGGGGCAAGAGAGACGCATCCACATAACCAAGGTGGGAAAACGAAAGGTGTGCTCCTAGCTAATTAGACCCTGTAACCTCTAACAATCTCCTCTGGACTCACAGAAAACCTGACAGTTACAATGCAGCATCCTTCCCTCAACTGTCCCTCTCAGCCTTCATGTAGGGCCATTTTTTTGGTTCAAGAACTTACTTTCAGGTATGAGGGGTCTTCAAAAACACCTAATACACATTTCATAGAAAACGCATACTGTGTAAAAACTATGCATACCTTTTAAAAATTATTTGCACCAAATTATTTGAATTTGTACTTTTTTTCTTTTTGGTACAGTTTTTGCCATAGCACATGTGTGTTCACCAGAGAGAAGAGAGACAGAGAGAGATGGTGAGAGGGAGTGAGAAATCACCCCCCTCAGGGGAGGGCCACACTACAATCCCTTCTCATCCATTTTCCTCCTGGGATTCTGAGTATGCATGCGCATGCACCGGGTGTGATTGTCAAGCCACCAGGTCTAGGACTCGAACCACAGTCGGCCATGTGGGAGTCCAGTGCTTTAATCACTATGCTACCTGCTTGTCCCTGAACTTGTACTTTAATTCCATTTTTACACACATTTTCTTGACGTTCTTCATCTATAAATAAATAAACATATCCACATCCCGTTTCCTGCCGTATAGCTCTGTTTTGGTCCTCTGGCCTATCTGATCTCTACTTTTGCTCATCTAGCGCTTTCTTTTTTTTTTTTTTTTTTTTTTAAAGATTTATTTATTTATTCATTCATTCATTCCTTCATTTTAATTTGACCAAAGAGAGACACAGAGAGAGAGAGAGGAAAGTGAGAAAGCAAGCCACCAGGTCCAGGACTCGAACCGTGGTTGACCATGTGGGAGTGTCCAGCGCCCTAACCACCATGCCACCTGCTGGTCCCATCTAGCGCTTTCTTAAGTATCATTCTCCTCACATTATTTTCTACCACTTTTTAGCTTCCCAAATTCTCCTTTATCTTTCCTCTCTATTCTCATTTGAGTACACTTCCCTCCTCACCATACCCACAAGCTCACCAGTACTCGGTAAACAGTAGCTACCCAAAGTGTTTTTAAACTAATTATGTGTGACAGGCCTTTCCATACTAATAATTAACGAGGTAGTATTATTTTAAGATGAATCATGGACCCCATTTAAGGATACATTTTGAAACTCTTCAATACAATTCCAAGTTGGGCATAAGTCAGTCAATTTCTCCAAAACACACCATTTACGGAGGCTAAAGGGATACAACCACAGCTCCCCTGCTCAGAAAGATTTTCCCCCAAATCAATAGCTTATTCTTTGAAAGAAAAATCTACTGAAGAATTTGCAAGAAAAGCAATTTTTAAAAAGAAAATTATGTATTTATCTATTTATTTATTGTATATTCGGGCCACTGGGTCCGAGACTTGAACCATGGTCGGCCATGTGGGGGTCCAGCACCTCAACCACCACGCCATCTGCCGACCCCAAAAAGCAATTTTTTTTTTTGAGAGGTTTTTGGTATAGGGTGCGTGTGCTTGCCAGAAAGAGAGAGAGAGACAGAGAGACAGAAAGTGAAAAAAATGACACCCCTGGGGGGATGGCCACTCCGCAATTTCTTCTCCTCCATTCTCCTCTCAGGATCTTGGGCACACACGCACACATGGGTCTGGGACTCGAACCATGGTCGACTACATGGTAGTACAATGGTGCAGCCATTATGCCAACTGTTGATCCCAAAAAGCAATTTTTTAAACCTTTGATAGAGAAACCTTTGGGTCACTATAACAGAAGAAAAACTCCCTACCCGCCCGTTTTTCATACAAACTATTATCAGAAGCAAAATCACTAGGCACACTACTGATCTAAGTTCCGATAGGTCTGAGCTTGCCATTTCCATAGAGCAAAGTATGAAACCCAGCAAACGCCTCGTTTGTTTCTGATTATAACACATCTGAACCCCGTAACTTACTTCAAATAAAGCTCTGATGATAACGGGAAGAAGGAAAGCGGCAGTCTTTCCTGAGCCAGTATCAGCACTGGCCAGGATGTCTCTTCCCAGAAGCCCCACAGGAATCATTTGCATTTGGACAGGGGTTGGCACCTCGTAGCCTGACTTCTTCAAGTTGAGATTTAAGGCCTCAGGGAAACCACAATGTTCAAAGTCAATAATGGGCCTGGTGACTTGTTGCCCTTGAACTGAAATTCCCAGTTGCTGTTTAAGATTTTCTATCTGGTCCTCCCGAAGGTTCAAAATAAAGGGGTGCTCTTTGTAGACATAAAAAGCATTAAGTGGAGAGACTGGCTCAGGGCCAGCCTCCTGTGGACTGCTGAGTTTTAATTTCTCTTCCTTTTCCTTAACTTGGAGAAGATGTTTTGCTTTACACTCCAAGCTACACACATCTTCGTCCGTCTTGTCACAGATATACTCTCCATAACGCCCACAGACGACACAGACGGGTTCCCCAGGTTCCGCCCAGCGCTGGGTTTTGGAAAATGACTTCACAGGCTCTTCAGGAGGGTGGCTGTCCTGGGAACCCTGCTCAAGTCCTACCAAAGAAACCTCAGACATTTGGCCAGCTGGCCTGGGCGAGGGGCAAGGTTCACTGCTGTGCCTGTGGGGTGTTGTAGCTTCTTCTGTCGCTAAAGCATCAACTGGAACATCGCTACCTTTGTCCAGCTGAAGGTCGTCTGCTTCTGGTTTGCTTTTCTTAGCTGCACAGCTTTTGCCATCATCGCTAGCAGTCCTCTTGATTTTTAAAGATCTTGGAACAAACATCTTTCAGTATTCTGTTCGGGAAATTATATGAGATTTAGTTTGACCCTCAGTGAAGTGCACATATAAAAAACCCTCCGATTATACTGGAGTCAGACTAGTGTCCCCAGACTTGGCCTAAAAGAAACAGTAAAGGCAATCATGACACTATTTATACCAAGCTTTTCTTCCATTCAACAATTTCCTCTGGTGAAGAGCCCTTTCATTACACACGCCAGGGGCAAGACACTGCACACGGCTCAACACGCCTTGGGCAGATCTGGGGTTTCTGATTACCTGCACCGTCCAGGACCAGGTATTACAGAAATCCTGGAATAAACCCTTCCATTACAGTTTCATAAGAGAAAATGGATGTTTTGCTATTAGAATCGTTAAAATCAAAACTACAAACCATAGAGGAAATTGTTTTTATGTAAATCATGCTTATTTAGTGCTTATCTGCCAAACAGTGCCCAGTACTTTACCCAACCTTCAGGAGCATGTAAAGTAGGTTAGTACTCCCCTCCTCTGTAGACGTGCACAGATACACATTTTATGCTGTTATGTATTTTACACACAGTATTGTGTAGCATATTATGTAATAAAGCACAGTAAAACAAACGTGTATGTGAGTGTGTACATACACAACGCATTCGACACATGAAGAAATTCAGCCACCTAGAGATTAAGCTCACACCACTCTCCAGTTGGAGAAGCCGGGCACTGGCTCCAGAGAGCAAGCAGTAGCTATACCTGTCTACACCTGAAATATGCTTTCAGAAAGTAGTAGTGATTGGGAAAGAATACTTCTAACCTAATTTGGAGAGTATCAACTACATTCATGGTTTTCTCGAAAAAATTCTTAGGATAAATTGCCAGACTCCATTTTCAAGGGGGGGGGGGGGGGACAGGAAAATTGCAACGAGGGTGTAGAACGACTATCCGCGGCTCTGAAAACCTCAAGGGCTGGGCGGGGTGGGGCAGCCGCGTGTGCGCAAGGAAGGTCTGGAAACTGCCACTGCAAATGGCGAAACAGAACAGGCTCTGGAGGGCGGCGGCTGCCGCTGCGGCTGGCCTCCCCTTCCCGCCAACGCCCCCCGCACCCTGGCGCGCTCCCAGGCCCTCCCCCAGGGCGTTGCCTCCCACCCCAGCCCGCGGCCCCGCGGCCCCGAGGCCCCGCACCGCGAGGCACGCGCACGTCACGGCGCTGCTAGGAGACGGGCGGGCGGGGCGCCGGGTTCTGGGTGGGGGCTGCAAGGACAGGCTTGGGGGGACCCATTCTGCCCCGCGGCCTGGTTTCCCGGGTGCCGGAGAAGGTGAGGGCGCAGGACGGCAGAGGCCCGAGCTGCCGGGCCCGCGGCACGCTCACCCGCGCACACCTGGGCGCATCCGCTCCCGCTCGAGGCCGGCTCCCCTTCCAGGCGCTGGGCCGGTCTTCCGGCCGAACTGCCCACACCGGCTCCAGGACTGGGCCTGGCAGTGGCGATGCGGAGCGCAAATCCACTTCTCCGGGTTTTGGGAAGGTCCTTGTGCGATTTCTGAGAGGCGGAGCCAGGCGGGGGAGGCGGAGCCCGGTGGGCGTGGTCGGGGCTGAGGGGCGGAGCCCGGGGAGCTCGGCGCCTTTTCCACGCCCCTTCCCTGCTGCGGTCCGAGGGCAAAGCTGGGAGCTTGGGGCTGGGCGGGCTCTTTCTGGGGGACGGGTTTGGGATCCTTTTGAAACAATGTACGTAATGGAGTGGGCCGGGAATGGTGGAATAAAGTCTGACCGGCCGGAAAGACGCAGGAGGGTGGCGTGGGGGCCTGGCACATTTGGAAAGAGGAGTGTAAAAGGGAGGGCACAGGGCCCGTCGGGCCTGGAACTCTATTTCGCATGTAGCTGGCAGGAGCGATTCAAAAGTTAAATAAAACGACCTTAATGTGACATATTTGATATACTAACTAGTATTTCCACCGCTGCCACCACTTTTCACCGCAGCACCAAAAGAAAACACCAGTCATGGTTCTCAGTCCCTATGGCTCTGGCTTCCATTTCCCGGTTTCGCTGGTCCCGGGCCTGGGACTGTCTCTAACAGTAGTTGAGAAGCCTAAGGGGTGCGCAGAGGGCAAGGGGAGCAGAGGTTAATGATTTAGGAAAATTTGAATATCTTAAGCATTTTAAAACATGTTTTTAAGCTAATGTGTGGTGCACACGACGTACTATTAATATATTTAACAAATACATAAAATTTGAAGTATATTAAAGGAAAATCTGTGCCTTCCACATTGTTAATACCTCGCATATATCCGTGGACCTGCAGGATTCTACCTTCACATTACTCACCACCGTTATCAGATGTTTGTCTCTCCTTGTCATTTCCAGCAGTTTTATTGTGTTCCGGTTTCTTTTTTTGTTTTATAAAAATTATACACACACACACACATATGTATCCTCCCAGGAATTGCTTTTCTCATTCAACATTTGTTTATTTAATTCATCCAAGTTTGGTGCAATAGTAGAAATGTGTTTTTCCTGAGTAATCAAATGGAAGTTCTCTCCTTTTAAGAATGTATTCAGGGCCAGCTGGTGGTGGTTTTTAAGGTGGTTGGCTCCCACTTGCCCTACTGCAGTTTGAGTCCCCGACATACATGCCTGCTTGGAAAACAACGACGGCATGTGTGCCTGTGTGCCTAAAATCTGGAGAGGAGAAATGTGGCCATCCTCCATGGTGGGGTGCTTTCTCACTTTCTCTCTGGCAAGTGCAGGTGCCTTCTAGTAAAATTTTTAAAATAATACTATATTCAATACAGTGGATACAGTTACAAAATGCACTTTACATTTTTTTTAATCATGAGAATCATATTTATCAGACTTCTGAGTTTGTAGGTTACAAACCTGTAACAGAAGTCTTTCTGAGTTTTGTGACACTTGTAACTTCTTATGATTTATTTTTCTATTACACATATTCACTTTTGAACCTAATTTTTTGTTGTTTCTCTCATGAGAGGAGAGACAGGTATGCTTGACAGGGTCTCTGCATACCTGAGCCTCCCTCAGCTTCCCAGACAGCCAAGATGACAGACTGGACATGCCCAGTGTGCCCAGGTAGACCAAGGATCCTGGCCCCCCTCCTATGTGGCTCCATTGCATGTACCCTCCTGCTAGTACCGCCACTGCAGTTGGGCAGCTAAGCTTAATTTTTCTCCAAAATTCTGTATCCTTTTCTTAAAAAGTCTCCTCCCTTTTCTAATCATATAAGCTCATACCCTATAAAACCTGAGTCTGCCCCTTGGTAGTTGCTGACAAGGCTGGTTGGGGCATTTGTTCACCTCCTGTATACGTGCCCAAGTCTCATTTACACCTAGGTGAGCAACGATTTAAAATGTACATTTTTCAACTTAGAAGTTTATTGCATCATGGCCAGAAAAATCAATATAATGTACTGACTCATATGAGCTAGTTCATTGTCTGTCTATCTATCCATCCACCTATATATCTACATATATATATATATATTAAAATAATTATTTTATTTATTTTTATTCATTTATTTTAATCTGACCAGAGAGAGACAGGGTGAGAGAGAGAGAGAAAAAGTGGGTAAGCAAGCCACCAGGTTCGTGACTTGAACATGGTTGGCCATGTGGGAATCCGGTGTCCTTAACCACCACGCCACCTGCCCTGTCAGCCCCAATAGTCAATATGTATATTTTTAGACAGGGTCTCACTGTGGCAATCCACTCGCCTCAGCCTCCCAGCTAGGACCACAGGCACATGTGCCGCCGTGCCTAGCTCCAATTTTTTTTTTTTTTTTTTTTAAGTTTTTTTGCTATAAGGTGTGTGGACTTGCTGCAGACAGAGAGAGAGAGATAGAAAGAGGGAAAGTGAGAAATCACCCCCCCAGGGTTATGGCCTGATGCAATCCCTTCTCCATTCTCTTGAGATTGTGTGTGTGCGCGTGCAAAAGTGGCTGACATGATTTTCAAGTTGCTGGGTCCAAGACTCAACCTAAATCAGCCATGTGGAAGTCCAGTATCTTAACTACCATGCCACCTACTGGCCCCCAATTTTTAAAAATATTTTAAACCAGAAAAAGAACATCTACTCACCAATAGATAGGTACAGAGATATAGGTCTCTGTAAATCAGGCTTGGTACTTCAGATTTTTCTACATCTTTGTGTTTGTTTTTTTTTTTTCCTACATCTTTGTTAATGTCCATGCTCACAATTGCCCATCGTATGCTTCTTATTAATAAATAAAATAAATCAGTCTTCCATAATAGTGGACTTGTCCATTTTTTCCCCTGTAGTACCAGTGATTTTATTTATGAGTATTTCGGGACCATTTAATTTTAGAATGGATATTTGTAAGGCAATCTGAACATTAAAACGACGGGACTTCAAAGAGTGTGTAATAAACTAAAATGAAGCTCTGAGTTTATTTCGGTTCAAAACATTTTTGAAATCTCCGTGTAGTTGTTTCATAATGTACATTCTCCGTGAATTTTGTGAAGACCCCCTCACATATAGAATTTCAGGTTTTAATGCATTCATGAGAGTCCAGTCTCCAAGTCCACTGTCCACACCCATACGGAGTTCTTTTATAGCACCCTGTTACATGACCAACGGACTTATTTATACTTTTAGACACACAGAGCTTCCTACTTTACAGGGCAATCCAGTTCTTCACTGAAGATCTCTGCTTGATTATAAGTACCATTGAATTAGACTCAATGGCTAGGCATTATGCAAAACATTTTAGAAACATTGTCATACTTTATTCTCAGTATAATCTTATAAACCAGGTATATTATCCCCATTGTGCTATGAAGAAAGAGGCTAGGGTAATTAAGTGGCCTGCCCAAGATCACACAGGTAGTTAATGGCACAAAATTTAAGCCCAAGTCTGTCTCCTAAATCCACTAGACTACCCTGCCTCCAAGCTCTTTATGTTAGGTCTAAAGCCACATCCTTTTCCTTTTCATTTCATTTCATTTACCATTCACTTACTGGTGCCAACCACCAGTTCTTCCCAGTCCTTTGGAAACCTCAGAAAGAACTCAAGCTAATATGTGTTTCCAACTTCCCTCAAATTAAGGGGAAAAAAATGTCAGAGGGGATGTGTGCTTGCTGGTGAGAGAGAAATCAAGAAAGTATCCCCAGAGGACATGGTCAAGCCACAGTGCCTTCTCCTCCATCCTTCCCTTTGGGATTTTGGGCACGAGTGCGCACGAGTGCCGGGTGCGTCCCTCAAGCTGCTAGTCGGGGATTCACACCACATGGTTGGCCATGTGGAATCTAGCTGCTCTGACCGCCAGGCCGAGGGCTGCTTGCTCACCTCGACTTTCTCACGGAAGCTTCAGACCTTTGTCGTGTGTGTTCATATTGTTACTTTTGGGAAAGTAACCAATCTTGAAATGTTAGGTGATTCATTCTTTTTCAATTATTTATTTATCATTATTATTTTTTGCTAGAGGGCATGTGTGCTTGCCAGAGAGAGAGAAAGAAACCCCTGTAAGGAATGGTATGCAGCAATCCCTCTCCTCTCCTCCATCTCTCCCTCCTTTCAGAATTTTGGGCCCTTGTGCACACACTCCCGGCATGTCTCTCAAGCCACTAGGTACAGGACTTAAACTGTGTGGTCAGCAATGGGGGATCCAGCTGCCTTAACTATCAGGCCATGGAGCCAGGCTGTCATTCTTTTATTAAAAAACAAACCAAAAAAAACCCCAAATATTTATTTATTCATGACAGATCATGTGTGCGTGAGAGAGAAAGGAAGAGAAAGAGAATCAGTCCCCACTGGGCTTGGTCGCACTAAGATCCCCTTCCTCCAGTCCTCCAGCCCATCAGACTCCTGGGTATAAATACATTCACCTAATGCATTTTCAGGCCACCAGGACTAGGGATTTGAATGATGGCCAGCATGTGGTTTCCAGCTCTGCAGTTCGGTATGCTACCTACTATGCCACAGAGGGTAAGCACAGCAAGGGCATGTACATGCCCTATGGCAAACTGCCCTCCCCCAAAAAGAGTGAATCATTTTGGCAAGAGACAGGGAGAGGGGAAGTGAGAAATTACCCCCGAGGGGATGGCCACGTAGCATTCTCTTCTCCTCCATTCTCCTGTTGGGATTTTGGGTATTCATGCACATGCAACTGGTGTAAATTTCAAGCCACAAGATCCAGGATTCAAACCACGGTCGGTCATGTGAGAATCCAGTGCCTTAACCACCACACTACCTGCTGGCCCCAGAATGATTCACTCTTAATGCATAGCCTAGAGAGGTACAACTCACTTCTGCATATGAATTAAGATGTTGGATGAAACCTAGTAATTAACACCAAGTCCTTCACCTTTCATGGTGAATAAGTCAAACCTCAGAACCACTCCAATCTCATCGACGCTTTAATAAAAAGCTCAGACTCAGATTCCATCTTAGATCTCACCAGACCACAGTCTTATTAATCTAAACTCCTGTTTCTGTTTCTTCCCCCAAAGGTTCTTCTCTGATATGGTTATAAGACAGTCTTTTAATTATGGGGCCACAGAAAACATGACTGACAGCAGGGTACATGGAAATCACAGTATTGCTAAGACAGTCTTACTATGCATTGTGCTTTCCAGTTGGGCAGGACAGGAAAACACAGAGATGACTCAACCAGACAAGCGTTGTGGAATGCATGCACCTACATAACCATTCTAAAAGTTTGCCGTAAGGTGTGTCTTAGAACAGGAAATGCTGCAACGATGTGAGCTGACCTGTGTGTTATTCTCATGTGCTGTTGAGACATGTATAGAAACTATAATGCCTAGCATTCTTTCATCCTGGGAAACTTCAGTCTCACATCTATTCATTTGCAGCTACTCCTTACTCTTTTAATATCATGAGAATGGAAAGCATATATGAATTGACAGGATAGTGAAGACAGGAAAGCCCAGACTGGTAACATTTGACTGCCACTGATACCTTTTTCACCTATATCATTACCATGAATAAGAAAAGAACTTGGACCCTACTACTTTCTGTCTTTGGTACTTTTCCCTGTTATGATCAAATCTTCAAATTTTAAAAATTGAATTATTTACTCATGCAACAGATTAATGACTTCTATCACGAGCCAGACCTGGGAATGTAATGATGAAGAAGAAAGCCATAATCTCTGTCTTCACCAAGGTTACAGGGGAGGGGAGCTGGACAAACAGTTCTATAGTAAATGCCATGAGGGGGGAAGAACAGGACAGCATAAGATTATACAGAATGGGCACACAAACCAGCCATGCGGGATCAGAGAAAGATTTCCAGAAGAAATGACATCTAAACTGAGGTCTAAAGGCTGAGCAGGAGGGGCCAGCAGGTGGCATGGTGGTCCATATGTTGGAAACTGGTGAGCCATCCCACGGCCTGGTGGTTAAGTAGGCTGGACCCCACATGGCTGACTGCACGGTTTAAGTGCTAGACCCAGCAGCTTGAGAAGCACACCTGGCACAGGGGTGTGCATGCCCAAAATCCCGTAAGGAGGGAGAGATGGAAAAGAAGGGATTGTTCATCACGATGGCCCGTGGGGAGTGCTTTCTCACGTTTTCCTCTCTCTCTCCTTCTGTCTCTTTCTGGCAGGCACACATACCCTCTGGCAAAAATAAAGAAAATAAAGAAACCGGCAAATAAAAACAAAACAAGAAACTGACATCTTGTGGGTTGAATCTAGCCCATGGACTTCTAAATTTATGGTTTTTTTTTTTTGTCTTCACAACATTTAAAAATCAGAACTTTTCACCAAAGACTACATTCTCAGCTGCTTTTACCAGGCATGCCCCTTCAAAGCTATCTGCATTCCACAGCCCCTGCCTCCTTGGCCCTCAGCTGCCCGGCTGCCACAGACCAGCCGTGCAGAGGAGACTGTGCCCACTCCCTGGACTGAGGCACAGCGGGTGTTACCGCTCCCTCCTCCCAGGAGACTGGTGTTCCAGAGCTCAGTGTTCTCCTTGGGAGGAACTCTTTGTTTAGGGGATGCTTAAAGTATCCTGCAGATTAAAAAGTAATAATAATAAAAAGTCTATCCCTCCATTTTGGAAAATATAATAAAATATTTTATACATGGGCATAAATATATACATCTACCTTTTAGATAAACTGAAGCATACCATCGACACTTTTCTCCACCTTCGTCCAGTTCGCAACATATCCAGTGGGTCTGTAATACTGCTCAGAGATTCAAGTGAAGTAAAAACAGAGGGGACCAGTCTGTCTGGCAGAATGGAGGCTGTTACTGATTTGAAAAGAAGTCTCAGGGGAAATGGACTGAGGGCCAAATGTGAGGTAAAAGCTTAAGTGGGCAATCATGGTCAACTCAAGACTTTTTGTTATGAGAGGGAACAGAGAAACTGGACAGGAGCTGGAGAGAAATACGTAATCAAGATCATTTTTTTTTCTTTTAGGATAGGAGCTATTATGGCATATTGTTTGTTGGTGGAAATAAACCATCAGAGAAGGAGAAATTGATGAGACAAGTGAGGGACAGAAAAATTGCCAGAGCAAACTCCTTAAAGGTGCATGATTTGCGTGGGATCTAGAGCACAAATGGAAGTGATAGCCTTAGAAACAAACAGGACACTGATCCATGGAACCAGGAGGTAACTCACATGGCCCATACGAAGGTTAGTTATCATTTGGGTGGCCTTTGTCTGCTTTTTACAAATTCTGTGCTCAATAGGGGTCAGCAAATGGCATAGTGGTTATGTTGCTGGACTCCCACATGACTGACCACGGTTTGAGTCCCAGACCTGGTACCTTGAAAATCATGCAGGGTGCATGTGCATGGGTGCCCAAGATCCATCTGGGAAGGAGAATGGAGGAGAAGGGATTGTGGCATGGTCATCCACCCTAGGACAGAGACCTGATTTCTCATCTTCCTTATCATTGTCTCTGTTTCTATCTCTGTCTTTCTCTCTCTCCCGCTAGAGCACATGGCCTAAGGCAAAAATCTCAACAACAAAAAAAAATTCTGTGCTCCAAAGATAGGAGGGAGTGACATTCGGGGTTGGGGAGAGGTTGTTTAATTCATAAGGTTTGAAAAGATCGAAGGTGTGAGTGTTTTTGAAAAGTGAAAAGAGAACATTTCGGGAAATACAATAGGATTATTGAGCATGCTAAGGACCCAATTATCCAACTAAGACTTGAAGCCATATATTCAAAAAATGACTAATAGACATGGTGAATAAGACCAGCTGAGTAATATTCAGCTGCCCTTGGGCAGGCCCAGAGTGGGCAGATTGTTGGGTGTAACCAGCTGGGGCTTTTGTAATGAATAGCAGGGGAACTTAGGGCCGTAAGGGTTTCTACAAGGAGTAGTGATAAGCATGAACTATGGATGTTGGGCTGGGTAAGAAGTATGTAAGGACATGGGCTGCAGATTAATACTGAGAAAATGATAGTGTCTTTAGATGGGTATTCTTGATGGAGTAGAAGAATTACCAGAGCAAGACTTCTAGAGAAGAGAATCTAGAAGGACAAGAGAGAGAGAGAGAAAGTGAGAAAGCAGTCCCCAGGGCAATGGCCACACTGCAATCTCTTCTCCTCTCTTCTCTTGGGATTTTAGGCACTGAAACACTTGCCCCTGGGATGTTTCTCAAGTCAGCCATGTGAGAGCCAGCTGCCCTAACCTCCACACTACCTTCTGGCCCTAGAGTAATTACTGATGCAAATAAAATTTTATTGTATTTTAAGGTGTTTATTATAGTATTTGAGAAAGATGTTGTTCTTTTTTATTTGCTTTTAGAGTTTTGCCATAGGGTTTGTGTGCTAGCCAGAGAGAGACAGAGAAAAAGGGAAAATGAGAAATCACCTCCTGAGGTGGAGGGGATGGTGATCATATAACTATCACTTCTCCTCTGTTCTCCTCTTGGGATTTTGGGCAAGTACATATATGTGTCCAGCATGATTTTCAAGTTGCTGGGTCTGGGACTTGAACAGCAAAAGTCAGCAATGTGGGACCTAACTGCCTTAACCTCTACATCACCTGCTGTTAGCCCAAGAATAATGTTATTCTTAAAACAATCTAAATATTCAGTATTAGGAGACTAGCTAAACTAATTATTGTACATCTCTATAATAAGATATTATGCAGCCATTAAAACTTATGTTAAGGGGCTAGCAGGTGGTATGGTGTGGTAGGCAGGCACTGGACTCCCACATGACTGACTCTACAGTTTGAGTCCCGGACCTGGTGGCTTGAAAATTCATGCTAGGCACATGAGCATGTGTACCTTAAATCCCAGGAGAATAGGAGAAAAGGGATTGCACTGTGGCCACACACCCGCTGGAGAGTGAGGGTGTAGTTTCTCACTTTCCCTCATTGTCTGTCTCTGTGTTTCTTTCTGTCAAGTGTACATGACCTATGGCAAAAACCTAAACAAACAAACAAAAACTTATGTTAAATATTCAATAATATAAGAAAATACTAATAATCTATTAAGAGAAAAAGTTAAAAACTATGCTCAGTATCAATAGTTTTAACAAAATAAATATGAGTAAATATATAGGGGGAAGATGAGAAAATATACAAGCAAATAATAGCAATTGCATGCAGATAAATATATAGATTAGAGACATAGAATTCAAAGCCTAGAAATACATCCTTACATTTATGATTGATTGATTTTCAACAAAGGTGCCAGGGCAGTTCAGTGGATAAAGAATAGTCTTTTCTGGACCAGCAGGTGGCATAGTGGTTAAGGTACTGGACTCCTACATGGTCGTCTTTGGTTCAAGTACCAGACCCAGTGGCTTGAAACTCACACTGGGCACATGTGTGTGCATGCCCAAAATCCCAAGAGGAGAATGAAGGAGAAGGGATTGTGGCATGACAATCCTCCCCACCGGGGGTGATTTCTCACTTTCTGTCTCTGTTTCTCCACACGCACCCTATAGCAAAAATCTCTCCAAAAAAAAGTCTTTTCAAAAAAATGGTGCTGAGACAACTGGAATTTGCATGCAAAGGAATGAAACTGAACCCCTACTTCAACACCATACATAAAATATAATAACACAGAATAGATCATAGATCGAAATGTAAGAGATTAAATTAGAAAACTTTTAGAAGATTGAATTATCTTCATGACCTTAGATAAGACAGAGTATTTTAGATACAATACCAAAATCATAAGAAACAAAAGAGAAACAGATAAATTGGTTTTCATCAAATGAAAAACTTTTGTGTTGCAAATGATACCATCAAGAAAGTGAAAGACAACTCACAGACTGGGAAAAATGGTTTATAATTTATATTGCTTATCACAGATATGATAAGAGACTTATATCCAGAATATATACAGAAGCTTTACAGTGCAATAATACAAAGACAAATAACTCAATTTTTAAAATGGAAAAGAATTCGATCAGACGTGTTTCCATAGAAGATAAACGAATAGGGAGATAGGGTGTGTGTACAAGTTCAAGATTCTAGTAAGTTGCAGGGCTAGAAGAAGAAAATCACAGCGTGATGAGACCTTGTTGAGAGTCTCTGTCTTGCACGTGCACACATTCTTCTTGCTCATGAATAAAATAAGTAAATAAGATACAATTAGATGGTTATGATTGTACAACTCAATAAACATACTAAACATTTTTCACTTGTACACTTTAAGTGGATAAATTGTATGGTTTGTAACTCTCAGTAAGCTATTAAAAGTGTTAATGGTAGTCGTTTCTGGATAATGGGCTTATGGCAGCTTTTCTTTTTCTATTTTTGTTCACCTGTATATTCTACAGTAAAAAAAAAAAAGTGTTTACAATTTAAGAAAAAAGGAAAAAAATATTGGCTTAAATGGTTTATTTCAACAAAGTAGTTGTCTTAGAATGAAGTACAGAGGTTCATGACTTTAGGTGCATTCTTAAATTAAATAATTGGCCTGAGGAGAAAATTGTTTCATTCTCCTATCTCGTTTTCCATATCTTACCATTCTCTACTGTAAAATAGAGGAAGCTCTTTTTCCTCTTAAAATAGATCTGTGAGTTTTTCTAAATTTTATGTGATGATTCATTCTGGGCTGAATTTCTTTCCATTTTTGACTTTTCATTGTTTGCTGCATCACAAGAACCTTCTGTACTTTGAGATCTTAATTTGGATGGTAATGCATTCCGTGTGCTTTCACAAATTGAGTTTTAATACTTTAATCCAATTTAGCAGATTGCATTCTTATTCCTTTCCTTGCCCCATGACCAGTTGCCATTTGATTATAATCCTTTAACAGTGAAAAATGTAAGCAACAATGACCATAGATTGTAAAAAAAAATCTTAAATTTCAATTTGACAGTATAATAACATGCTGCTTGAATTACAATGATTGTGTTAAATTAGATTATAACCAGTCCTAAAGCTTATCAACATTGTAAAGAATAAAGAATTTTCTCTTTATTATAAGGTATGTTGATGTGTTGATTGATTACCTTATTACAGATGGGTGAATCAATCAGTATGAGACGATACCAGACTTAAGGAAAATAATTATTGATTCATGCCTGCGTAAGACATGTACTTAGTTGAAAGGCAATCCTACTTAAACAATGAGAAAACTCCATAAGAGTGTGTTATCAAATTCTCCTTTTAGAAATAGACTATGGAATTAAAAATGACAACATTAAAATTGGAGGAGACACAGCCCACAAAAATGTGAGATAATTGGTTAAGAGTATTATAAAATATAAGATACCATTATTCCATGAAGCAAGAAGAATATATGTTCTTAAAGAATATGACATAAGCTTTTGCAAGAAATTTTCAAGTTAAAGGGTTTTTTTCCCCCCTTAAAGTTAGTGTTCTGAAAAATAGCAGGTCTACAGAGATGCTTAGAAATCAAGAATGGGGGTAGCAGCCTTTGGTTCTGTACCAAGAGTGATTCCATTTAAACACAGGGCTGAAGCTTAAGAGAAAAAAAAAGAAAAGAAAGAAAAGTTTGAAAAGCAATGACCATTTATGTATATGTTTAAATCTTTTCGGTAGTAATCGATCAGTTACGACCTATGCCTGAATTCTAAAGTGAAGCAGTAAAAGCCCTTATACGGTGAGGCAGACCGGCACCGATCTGGGTTGCAGACGCTGTCAAGAGAGTTAGCTACATAACATCCTGAGTTTATGTCACTGGGCCAAGGATGTAGTTGTATTTACATCCCTTGGAGTTTATGCTTAAGTCAAAGGCTGGGGTGGGGGTGTGCAGTATGCCCTTTCAGTCCTATACAAGGTACAAGATTTCACTTCGTTTTAGAATGTAATACAAGGATACTTCAAAAAAGTTCATAGAGGGACCAGCAGTTAGCGTAATGGCTATGTCGCTGGACTCCCATGTAGTCGACCATGGTTCACGTCCCAGACCCGGTGGCTTAAAACTCACGCTGGGCGCATGTGCGTGCGTGCCCAAGATCCCGAGAGGAAAATGGAGGAGAAGGGATTGCGGCGTGACCATCCCCCCTGGGGGGTGATTTCTCGCTTTCTGTCTCTCTGTCTCTCTCTATCTGGCGAGCGCACATGCCCTATAGCAAAAACCTCTCCCCCCAAAAAAAAAGTTCATAGAAAAATAGAATTTAAACTATGAGTATTTTGGTGCAAAAAATGGAAATGCATGCATAGTTTTGTTTTTCCCCACAATACATATGTTATATGAACTTTTTGAATACTCTGCTCATTATTTTGAAAGAAAAATAATCACCTTGGGGCTTTATTAGAGCCCTCATTAAGGTTGCTTGCCCCTTCCCCTGACTGCCTCACCCACTCTACTGTAAATTCCTTGAGGATAGAGAGCCTAGATTTCTACCTTTGTGTCACCAGCACCTTTTCAGTAACTGGCACATTAAAGATGTTTGCATGACTTATGAGGATCTGACAATCTAGCAAGATACCAATAGAATGATAGAAATGTAGTTTCCAGTGTATAAAAATTGAAGACTCTCAGAATAGAGAAAGCTGTGAGCAAGTGGCATTTGAGATTCTCAGCAGGGAAAAATATAGTGTGGGAGTTCCTGAGCCCTAGTACTGTCCCTCTCACAATTCTGAACCTCCATCTGAAGTTTTTTTAATCTATCTATCTATCTATCTATCTATCTATCATCTATCTATCTATTTATTTATTTTGGAGAGGTTTTTGCTATAGGGTGTGTGCCCTCACCAGAAAGAGACAGAGAGACAGAAAGTGAGAAATCACCCCCCAGGGGGGATGGCCACGCCGCAATCCCTTCTCCTCCATTCTCTTCTCGGGATCTTGGGCACGCACGCACACGTGCCCGGTGTGAGTTTAAGCCACCAAGTCCGGGACTCGAACCACAGTCAACTACATGGGAGTCCAGCGACATAGCCATTACACCAACTGCTGGTCCCTGAAGATTATTTTTTTCATTTTTAAAAATAATTATTTATTACATTTTATTATTATTATTTAATTTGCTATAGGGCATGTACACTCACCAGAAAGAGAGAAAGAAAGAAAGAAAGGCACCAGGTCCGGGATGTGAACTGCAGTCAACCATGTGGGAGTCCTGTGTCTTAATCACTACGCCACCCGCTGGTCCCATCTAGCATTTTTTATAAGGCAGATCATACAAAACGTTTCACTGCAAACCTAAATAGCCTTTTTCTCTGGAAGGAAATAGTTTAGATAAGTGTGTCATTTGAATTATTTCAAGTAATAATACATCAAAAAAAGCATTGCAAATGTTTCTGGATTAGGGTTAGAATTTGAGAAACATGAAGATGCTATATTTCCTACATCAGAATGTTACTGTGGGGGCTGGCAGGTGGCGTGGTGGTTAAGGACGCTGGACTCCCATGTGGCCGACTGCAGTTTGCATCCCAAACCTGGCGGCTTCCTTCTCACTTTTTCTCTCTCTCTCACTCTCGGTTTTGCTCTGTTCCTCTCCGGGCAAATTAAAAATAAATAAATAAAGTTAAATTAAAGAAAAATATTACTATTAATATGGCTCATGTATCTTACTCTCAGCTGCTTTCTATAAATAGCCAGGTATCAATTTGTATGTCTATATTTTCTTTTTTTTTAAGTTTTTATTTTTATAGGGAGAGAGATACCCTTGACAGGATCACTGCTACCCAGTGCCCCTTCTTCCAGTCTTCCAGCCAGCCAGGACCTCAGGTACACCTGTGGGTACACTCAGCACATTCAGGCTGATCCAGGATCCTAACCCAGGCCTCCCTTATGGCCCCAGTATTGCACAATGACACCCCACTGCCCGTGCCACCATGACTGGGACTGCTTATATTTTCCTAATTTTAATTTTTCATTTTGTTACTAAAAAAAAATAGCATTTAGTTTACCTTTTAATTACTTCCAAAAATAATCATAGTAGCTCGAATGTGTGATACAGTAGGATGTAAAATTAATTTCCTTTTACAATGCAGAAATTGAAAAATGAATGAAATGAATACTAATGTTTACCTAGCCTACTTATGTCTGTGTTATGTGTAGATATAGTTCATAATGACCAAACAGAAATAAACTCTCATAAATCACCTTTGAATGGTGCTGGGGAACTGATCGTATGTCTAAAAACTTCTAAGTAAGAAGAAAGAATCAAATCAGTGTCTGTATTTCCTACACAAATTGTACCTTAGGGTAATCATTAGTTGGTGAAAGAAAGTTTCTCTTTTTAGAGATAGTCAATCTAGCTAATAAGGGAAGTAGGTATAAAGAATTAGAATATCACAGTGCTGTAATCGCTAAAGAAATCATCTCTAATGTAAGCCACAATCAACTGTAGCTGAAAGCACTGATGAAACGCTGATGGAGAACTTTATAGGAACCGATTCTGCCTGCCAGTTACTCATCAACCTTAGCATCGCAGAAAGACAGCTAAGGGAAGCGCACCAAACCACCCACAAGGAAGTCTCACCAAAAAATTGAACCTAACTCTGATACAGCCTCTAAATGTTTCAACTTGCCTCTAAATGTTCCCACTTACAGAAAACAGAAGAGACAGAAGAATCTTTTAAACAACATCATGGAATGCAATGAGCAAATTCAGGCCGTTGGAATCTCACAGGAAAAATGACCTGCATTTAAAAGAAGAGAAAAACCAGAGCGACAGGAACAGGAAAAACCCATAGTTCATAATACCTAAACTAAATGTGGTATATGCGCCTTACTTGGTTCTTGATTTAAACAAACTGTTAAAAAAAAAAAGAAAAAGAAAAAGAAAAAAAAATCAAGAGCTGTCAAGAAGCTCCTCCCTACTCAAATCAAAAGCAGGATTACAAACTCCACTCTCAGTGGCTTCTGTTGGTGTAAATCCTACAGTTAAAGAAGTGTGCCCTTTAAGTTAAACCATCTTGTTCTAAGAACATTCCTAAACGTCAGCAGAGTCAACCTCATCCACCACTAATTCTCAAACTTGAATTTATGAGCTCACTTTCCAAGGGCAGGGGTCAGTGAAGGACCTGAAGCTTGAAGATGAGGATTAAAAAAAATATCCTGTAAAGGAGAGATAATATGAAGAAAGGGAAAACTCAAAAATCACTTATTTATTTATCAGATGCTGATCCTACACATTTGATTTTTTATAGAGTCACCAAAATCCTATGCTAGCAGAGACACATGGTAGCACGGTTTGGCCAAGGTAGCAAAGTTCCAATCCCACCTCCTCTGACTTGAAAAATCTACTGGGAGGTGGGTTTTGGTGCAGACATGGCCAAGTCCAAGAACCACACCACACGCAACCAGTCCCGAAAATGGCATAGAAATGGCATCAAGAAACCACGATCACTAAGATATGACTCTCTCAAAGGGGTGGACCCCGAATTCCTGAGGAACATGTGCTTTGCCAAAAAGCACAACAGGAAGGGTCTGAAGAAGACGCAGGCCAACAATGCCAGGGCCATGAGTGCGCGAGCGGAGGCCATCAAGGCCCTCCTAAAGCCCAAGAAGGTTCAGAAGGGCGTCCCGAAGGGCAGTGGCCACAAGCTCAGTCGTCTTGCCCACATGGCCCACCCTAAGCTCCGGAAACGTGCTCGCGCCTGTATCACCAAGGGCCTCAGGCTCTCTCGGCCAAAGGCCAACAAGGCCAAGGCTCAGATCGAGACCCAGACCAAGGCCCAGGCCTCAGCTGCAGCTCTGTCTTCAGTTCCATCTCCAGCTCAGGCTCCCAAAGGTGTCCAGGCCCCCACAAAAGCCCCGGAGTAGAGGCCTTTGCCAGTGTGAGGACAGAAGGACTGGTGACCCCCGGGCTACTCTCTGTGTGGGGCTGCTGTCCTCCTGTGCTGTGTGTATGAATAAACCTGAGGCGGGAAAAAAAAAAAGAGAAAAATCCACTGGGTGCATATGGGTGTGCTTGTGTGCCCCAGATACTGACAGGATGGAAAAATGGAGAAGGCATTGTGGTGTGACCATGCCCCAATGGGGGGAGGAGGGCGTTTTCTCTAAGTCTCTCCTCTTTCTCTCTCTGGTAAGCACACATGCCCTCTGGTAGTAGAAAAAAAAAAATGGCACCGAGCAATTTCTCTAACAGCTGCTTTTCTTAGAGGTCAAACCCTACTTTTACGCAGATTCCACAGTCTCAGTCTGTGGTTCTTGAAAAGCACAATAATTCTTCTTCTTACCACTTAGAGTGAATAAATAATTCAGAGTAAGATAATATTAAATGCGATATAGCTGTAGTCAATTTTCCTCCAAGTCTCTTAAGAAGTAAACAAAAAACATTGGGGGGCAATTTTATGGATTCCAAAATCATTTCCAGTGATATCACAACAGTAAGAAACGTTCAGGATGTCTGTTTGGAAAAATCCCCTCTGGTGGGCACAGGGGTGCCCAGGGGTGAGGTGGCTCTGGCCCCCAGTGAGGCACCTAAAGCCCAGACAGCTCCTGCACTCACCAGGTAACACATTCCAGGCTGAAAGGAGCCTACGGGTCTCCTGGCACGTCTTCTCTAAGAAATGACTACCAGAATTACCCTAGAAGTGAGGGATTGAGCTTATTCTGAAGGCCGACAGAAGAGAGAATCCCTTTGGTGACTTCAGATCCCTTTCCTCTTTTTTTTTTTTTAGAGATTTTTTTTTTCTATAGGGCACATGTGCTTGCCAGAGAGACAGAGAGACAGGAAGTGAGATACCACCCCCCAGGAGGAATGGCCACTCCGCAATCCCTTCTCCTCTACTCTCCTCTCAGGATTTTGGGCGCACACACATGTGCGCCTGGTGTGAGTTTGTTTGTTTGTTTGTTTTGTAGCGCGTAGTAAGATTTTATCACTTTTTTCCACTTCTCAGGTATCTCTTTACAAGTGACTAAGATGCATCTGTACCAAATAAAAATTGATGCCATGGTAAAATTAGCCTCAGGATCTTCCTGAACCTCTGTATCCTTGATGAACAGTCACATTCCCTGGTACCGAATTTCTCTCGCCTGAAATATCCTTTGCTATTCCTTCAAAAAGCAGATTTAAGCAACTCATTCCTGTGAAGAAAAACAACTAGACAAAAAAAAATTCCTGATCGGGAATTCTGTATTGTTTTAGCATACTCCTATTAGTAGGAGTAGTCCTTTACTCCTCAATTGCTTATTTGCCAAGTAGTTGAAAAAGGATAATCAGTTTAAGAAAGTTTCAAATCAATTGTTGTCTTTTATTATCATCTTTAAAATGTCATATGAAGGCCTTAGAAATGATCTGGCTTGTTACTGTAGCTGGAGAACTCTTAGACCTTACACATCAGACTACTGAATTGTGCCCTTCTCAGAGACATAGATACCATCCAAGAATTTTATGTCCTTATTTTTAACTGTCATGGCTTGCTATATCAAAGCAGCTGAATTTGAAACAAGTTCAGTATCATTGCCTTCAAGGATCAACTCATCTTTCTGGGCTTGAGATACTGAACAAGCAACACCTGGTCTCTTTTGAACCCTCCAGATGTATTTTTCACCCAAGAAATTTTGGATTTCCACAAGAGACCCATTCTCCAGAATAACGACGTTGATGGGGAAATGGGCGTACACAGACCTCATCTTGTAGCAGAAGCCCAATGTCACACCCTTGATCATGTTCTGGACGTGACTACAGATAGTGCGGACGGTCGCCAGCTCCTTTCTGTTTCCCCACCATTTGTCAACCCGCAGCCTCTTCTTCTTCCCAAGGAGGCTGAGCTCGACATTGATGTGGCTGAAGTCCCTCCGCACGGTTCCTTGGGGGCCCTTCACAATAACGGTGAGTCCCTTCAGGGTGATGTTTGTCAACCGTCTGGTTGCTGAGAATGGTCTTCATCCTTGCAGTAGGAGCAGCAAAGAGAGAGCGTCTCCACTCGGTGTGAGTTTTGAGTCTTCGGGTCCAGGACTCAAACCACGGATGGCCATGTTGGAGTCTAGCGACGTAACCACTACACCATCTGCTAGTCCCCTCATCCCCCCAACACTTTTTTTTTACAACATGTATCCATTTTTATTCATTTAATTTTTATTATTTTAAATCCTTGAGGGGTGCAGCATCACATGGATTCTGTGTTCAATGGCCTTAGCAGGAAGATTGCTTCGGAATTTGGCTCAAACCATGCCACTGTTTCCATGGGCACAGGTAACCTTTCCCCAGATTACTCTGGTTTTATTTGGTTTGCTACCAGGAGTCACTGTGTTGTTTTTGCTTTGTACACATAAGCACACCTCTTGCCTAAATAGAATTCCGTTTTATCTTGTGCATAAACACCTTAATTTTAAGAAGAGTTGTGTGCTCCCGTTGGTTCCTGAGACCCCGCTTACAGCCAGCAAAAACGGCCTTGTGCCATAGCCTTCCAAACATTGTTGCCTTTTAGAAGTCCTGTTCCCAGCAGGCACAGTGAAGCCCACCTTGATTCCCCTCATCCCTTTTTTAGTAACCCATTTCAGTGCATAACCAGCCTTGTAGGATATTTATTGACTATCCTTATATCCAGATCCTTTGAGCTGAAAGTCTTCTGGCTCTCAGTGGAAATAGAAAGTCACTGCTGACTGTCATCAGACCCTTTCATAGATTTGATTTCATGGTGAATGTCTTAACTGCTTTAACCCAGTAGTCTTCAGTGGGGGCTGTTTTACCCTCCAGGGGCATTTGGAAAAGTCTGTCATTATTTTGGGTTGTCATAACTAGAGGGAGGATGCTGCTGTTGTAGCATGGGTAGAGGCCAGCCATGTTGCTAACCACTGAACAATGTGCAGGGTGGTTCTACACACACACACACACACACACACACACACACATATGCCAGACAATTATGTCATGAATGAAAAGCCTCCAGGTTGATATACTCTGCTACCTTATCTCATATAGTCTCATTTTCCAGACCTTCGATAATCATCTGAATTTTCTTTGAACCTTCTCTCAAACTGACCTTATCCTAGTCGATTTGAAGCCGTGAATTCCACCTGGGCCTGGCCATTAGTGAGTACAAGGGACAGATTGTTTCATGGAGGATATGTACACAGAGCTTCTCTGGGGATGCCAATGCCTCACATCAAATGTCTGGAGGCATCTGTATGAACTCCTGGGACACACCAAAATTCTGACCAAAAAAGAGTGTCAGAATATCTGGGACCCATAGAAAAAGAAAGGAACTGAAGGTGGTGGGTGGGGAAAGGAAGATCTTCCTGAGCTAGAGCCCAAGAACAAAAGAGTAGTAGAAAACGTGGGGCCAGCTGGAGGTGTTTGGGGGAGGTGGCTGGATCCCTCATGGTAAACGGTGTGGTTCAAGCCCTGGACCCTGAGGCTTGAGTGTATGCACATACCCCAAATCCCGACTGGAGGAAGAAATGGAGAAAAAGGGGTTGCTGTGTGACCATTCACAAGGGAGGGTGTTTTCTCAATTTTCATTTGTTTGTCTCTCTCTCCTAACAGCATGCACACTCTCTGGCAAAATTTAAGAGAACGAAAGAGAGAGGATAAAGAGAGAGAGAAAAAGAAAGAGAGAGAGAGGCTAAAGAGAAAGAAAGAGAGAGAGAGAAATTAAGAAAAAGAAAAAAGGGAGAAAGAAAGGAAAGGAAAGGAAAGAAAGAAAAAATGGAAGAGAGATTTCCGAAGGCTCATTCTTACAACTCCCAATGTAGGCAAAGAAAGGGGCTGAGTAAGGTTTCCCAGTCTCTGACGCGGTTCCCTGTAGCCTTAGGATATGTGTTTAAGATAACTTTTGGTGAAATCTTAAACTTCATAACTTTTCCAGCGTTGATTTTTAACCCTCTGTTTCTCCATAACGTGAAGCAGTGAAAACCCTCTGAATGAAAAGGCTTGTGAGCCTGCTTCAAAAACACCATCAGCAGCCCCACTCGGAGGTGAAATTGAGAAAAATGATTTCTAGAAGAAAACCTAGACTGTCCGTCCCTAGGAAGGGAAGCGGCCTGGGGAAGTCTCTGAGATCTGAAAAAAGAAACCTGGGGTCCATGAAAGGCTAGTGCTGGAGTTGGGAAAAGTGCTTCGAGTTACGAAGAAGGATGCCGAGTTCTGCTTGACACAGTGCCTCACTCAAGAGCAGACTTAATGTGTAGTTTTCCAATTTTGATTAACATTTTGATCCTAATTACTGCTCCTATATTCAAATTATAGCTTTCCAGAGGATAAAAAAGACGAAGGAGGAAGCGAAGAAGAAATGTGCTGAGGTTTACATAGAGATCGAATAACCATTCCATTCTAAACCATGGAGTCTGCCATTTGTTGAGTTTTCTCGCCAGGCGGACATTTCTCAGGCTTGATGTCTACACAAATACTCACGTTGGTTGGTTTGAGTAAGGAATATATAACATGTTCCTTGAGATGATAATTCCAAGTTTGCTATTATATTTAGATGACTCATGAAGACTTTATTTGCACACTATCCATTTAGTATGAAAGACGATCTGGATGAATATAAGAAAAGAATGGATTTTGAATTCATGCAGGAAGATGGTGGCTTCGTGGCTCTCCATTCTCTCTACATCCAACTCCAACTCCATCCCAGCTCCAGCTGCTGGAGCCAGTCAGTAGGCAAGGGGGACTTAAAAGTGAGAGCCAAAGATTGGATTGGATGCTTTCTTCACTGAGGGCAAGACAGGATCTAGTGAAGACAAAAAAGAAAGAAAAAAAATGAATAAAAACACCGAAGAGATAGAAGCGCAGCCCCCAAGAGGCTCTGGGGATAGATAAAATCATGATTTTTAGACTAAAAAAAATTTCTGTGTGAGGCTTTTTTTCTTTTCCTATTTTTGTTTGTTTGTTTATTTATTTTTAAGATTTTTACCATAAGGCATGTGTGCTCAAAGGAGAGAAACAGAGAGAGGGAAAGTGAGAAATCACCCCCAAGGGAGGATGGCCACATGGCAATCCCTTTTTCTCCATTCTCCTCTTGCAATCTTGGGCATACACACATATGCCCTGTGTGATTTTCAAACTGCTGGGTCTGGGACTTGAACCATAGTAGGACATGTGGGAATCCAGCCCCTTAACCACCATATCATCTGCTGGCTCAGCTAAAAATATAATAGATGAAGGCTGTTGCTGAGACTCAATTTAGAAGCCTAGAAAATCCAATGAAAGAACTATCTCAGGGCTTTCTCTGAAACCTAGTGATTAAGGGAACTGGATACCACATGGCTAATTGTGGTTCAAATCCAGGCCCCAGTGGCTTGAAAAACATGCTGGGTGCTTTGTGTGTATGTCCCAAATCTTTACAGGATGGAGCAATGGAGAAGAAAAGATTACAGCATGACCATGCCCCATTGGGGGGTTCTCTTTCTCTTTAGTGAGCACATATGCCACCTAGCAAATAAAAAAGAAAAGAAAAAAGAAAATCTCAAATAACAGAGCAAAAACATCAAGGGGTAGAAATTATAAACACACACACACATAAAGATTAGAAATTTGGAGGCTAGATCTTGGAAGGGAGATTCTAGAAAGAGGATAAGAAACAGATGGAGGAAAGATAATAATAGGAGAAAATTTTTTTTTAATTCCTGAGTCTACAAATTCAAAAGATCCACTAATGTCTAGGTACAATGAATAAGAAATATATCTAGGCAGATGCTGATAAAATCCTTGAACTTTGGGGACTAACAGGTGGCATGGTAGTTAAAGCGCTGGACACTCCCACAATGGCTGACCATGGTTTGAGTCCTGGACCTGGCGGCTTGCTTGCTTGCTTTCTCACTTTTCTCTCTCTCTCTCTCTCTCTCTCTCTCTCTCTCTCTCTCTCTCTCTGTGTGTGTGTCTCTCTCTCTCTCTCGGGTCAAATTAAAATAAAATGAACGAATTAAATAAAAATAACTCTAAAAAATATCTTTGAACTTCAAGATAAAGGTAAAATCTTACAAGATTCCAGGAAAAAAAAAATGAATAAACTACAAAGAAAAAGAATTAGGTGAACATGTGACTAATCTTCAACTTTGGAGGCTGAGAGAAAGTGGAGCAAACTCTACACTTACTGAGAAAGAAAAGGACTGAAATCCAAGAATTCTATAGCCAGGCAAGTTATCATTTACCTGCCTATGTGAATGAAAGATATATTCACAAAAGCGCAAGGATTTAAAGAATATATCAAACATGCCACCAGTCAAAAAAAGACTTAAGTCAAAATTAACCTGAGGACAGCCCCATAGCACAGTGGTTAAGTGTTATGTGAAGGGAGTGGATCTCACACACCAACCTCTTTGAATTCTAGCCCCAGTGGCTTGAAAAACATGCCATGTGCATGTGTACATGTGCTAGGATCTTGAAGAAAAGGAGGAATGGAAGAAGAGATTCAGGAAGGTGAGATCAGCCCCACTGATGGGTACTTTCTGTCCCTGGTGTGTGCTTGCACCCTATGGCATAAAAAAATTAATCTGAATAGAACTTTATATATGTGCATGTGTATCTAGCTAGCTAGTTAGATGAAGAATCTTCAAAAAGCGAACTGAAAATGCATATTATGAAAAACCTATGGATGGATTTCAAATTGTTTTGCACAATTTTGCACAATAAACTTATACTTTAATTCCATTTTCCACAGACCTATTGAAGTCTCCTTATACATGCATGTCTGTGTGTCCATGTACACATATATGTATAAATGGTGTATTAATGATTTATTGTTATACAACACAGTACTCCTAAACTTAGTGGTTTAAAACTCTAAGTGTTTATTATCTCTCACAGTTTTTGAGGGTCAGGAGTGACTTAGCCAGGAAGTTCTGGAGTGAGGTTTTTCACAATAATGAATTCATGATGTGAGCCAGGACTACCATCATCTGAAGGCTAAATTGGGGTGGGAGGACCTCCTTCAAAAGTGGATCACTCATACAACTGGTCAGTTGTCTGGTTCTTGGTAAGAGGTCTTGGTTCCTTTGCTCATGGATTCTCTTCAAGTTGCTTGAGTGTCCTGAAGGGAAGGTGGCAGCTTTCTCCAGAGACAGCTATACACAAGAGAAAGAACCAGGTGAAGCATCAAAACCCACATCGAATCATTCTATTTATGAGAAGAAGCGGGTCACTAAATCCAGTCCCCTTTCAAGGAGAGGGGAGTTAGATTCTCTCTTGGAGGGTAGAAGTGTTAAAGTGTTTGTAAATATATCAAGTATATAGATAATGTAAAAACTGATAGAAATCCAAGGAAAACCTAATAAAAATGTAATTATGTTGGTAAATTTCAACATACCCTTTTTTCAGAATTGGACACATAGAAGATGGGTAAGGAAATACAGAAGAGACTAATTAAAATACTAGATTAATAAAAATACATAAAGCCTCACATCCCTAAAAAAGAGGATATCTTTTTAAAATAATTATTTATTGAGGCAAGCAGAAAGGGCAGGTCAGAAGAAGACCAAGTCCACCATGAGAGCTGAGATCTAGTGATTTCAGAGAGAAGGCAATGAAGATGTTCTGCTGAGAATTTACCCTGGTAGAGCCCCTGTATCCTTCTCTCTGTCTCTCTCTGTCACTTTCTGTCTCTCTGTCTCTGTCTTTTCAGTTTTAAAATTTTTCTTTTAAAAAAATTTTTTAAGGTAAAGTTTTTTCTTGGCTCTGAAATTCTCCTTAATCTTGGTAATAATCCCCTCCTCTTTGCCCCTCCCATCTAGGCAAGCAGAAAGGGCAGGCCAGAAGAAGACAGAGTCCGCTATGAGAGCTAAGATCTAGTGATTTCACTTTTCGTTTTTTAAAAATTAACAAATAAATAATTTTTGTTTGTTTGTTTGCCGTTTCCGTTTTTCTCTTTTATTCTCTCTCTCTTTTTTTTATCCTTTTTCTTTTACCTCATCACTTTGCTGCTCAGCCTCCACCCACTGAGTGTCTAGACAAATCTAAGTGAAAAGTTGCCAAAATCCGAACACTATTTGGGTCCTCATATTCATCAACTCCCACTGAATCTGCAACACAAAGGGAGAAAAACTCAACACCTAAAAGTTCGCAGACCACATCCTCCTGTGCACCTCTGATCTCTCAGATTGATCTTCTAGAAATTAGGAAGAAATGAATAGCCCATCAGATGACTAGAGATCACCGCAGGGGCACAAAAAATATGTGAAACCAAGAAAATACATCCCCTCAAGGGAAAAAAATAATTCCTCTTCATCCACAGACAGTACAATGGAACTCATGGAAATGTCTCACAAAGAATTTAGAGTATTCATAATGACAAAACTAACAGATGGAAGAGAAGAGAGACAATGAACACCAGAAGAAAAAAGCCAATGAGTTCCAGGAGGTGAGGAAGTTCTTGCGAGAGCTGAAAGTGGAAATACACATCATAAAAAAGAATCAAATGGAACTGTTGGAGATGAAGGCCTTTGAAAGTATTAAAAGCAGACTAGATCATACAGAAAATTGACTCTCAGATGTAGAAGACAGAATCGCCGGACTTCTACTGAGGAAATAGCCCCCCAAAATGAGAATAATATACGAGAAATACTAGACACCATTAAACATCCAAATATCCAGATAATCGGTATCTCAGAAGGTGAAGAGACTAATAAGGGCATTGACAATCTATCCATGAAATCCTGGAAGAAAATTTTCCAAACCTAGAGAGGCATTTAAAGGTCCAGACCCAAGAAATACTAAGGGCCCCAAATAGGATCAACCCAAGAAGATCTTCTCCAAGACACATTATAGCCAGAATGACCAAAACCACAGACAAAGACAAGATACTCAGACTGGCAAGAGAGAAATGTCAAGTTACCTACAAAGGATATCCCATCAGGCTAACAGCAGACCTCTCATTGGAAACAATGCGAATGAGGAAAGAATGGGAAAATATATTTAAAGTATTGAGTGAAAAACAATTTTAACCAAGGATACTATATCCAAAAGATTATCCTTCATATGAGAAGAGAAAACAAGAACATTCTCAGATAAACAAAACCTGAAAGAATTTACCAACACCAAACCAGCTCTCCAAGAAGTTCTGAAGGGAGTGCTATCCCAGGAAAACTAAAGTCAGACACACAGCAATAAGAGTTCTAAAACAACTAAAAAAATGGCCAGCTTAATGGTAGGGACAAGTCCAGAGTTGAACGTTATCTTCCAGAATTTAAAAGGAAAGATTGGACCACAACAGAAGATAAAGGACATGAGTTTGAACTGGTGAAATAGAATTTTATGACTTTTGACTAAAACATTGCTGACCTTCTGTGCTGTTTTCCAGTGTTAATAAGGAGTTTTGTCTTCTCTCAAGTTGTGGACAGGTCCATGTACCTACTATTCGAACAGAATCCTAACCTGTTTCCTGGCTTTAAGTATTAAGCAAAGTTCTCTTAAAAAATATATATTTATTTAATTTTATTTATTTATTTATTTTAATTTGATCAGAGAGATAGAGGGAAAGAGAGAAACCAAGCCACCAGGTCTGGATTCAAACTACAATCAGTCATGTGGGAATCCAGCACCTTAATCATCATGCCACCTGCCAGCCCCGAGGACAGCTATCTTTTAATCCATGAAATAAATAATGAAAAGATGTTCCTAGGGGCCAGCAGGTGATATGGTGGTTAAGTTCGGGGACTCCTACGTGGCCAACTATGGCTCAAATCCCAGACCTCGAGGCTTGCTTTCTCACTTTTTCTCTCTCTGTGTTTCTCTCTGAGCTCTGTAGCAAATTAAAATAATTAATAACAAATAAAATTAAATACATAATTCATTTTATTAAAAAATAAAAGGTGATCCCCAAATTAAAATATTTAGCAATATATTGCAATGTATTTGTTATTTTTTTTCTTTTAGTTTCTTCTGTATGGCACCTACTGCTCCAAGTATTATTCATGTAACAATTCATTTCATTCTCAACCCATAAAGTGGAATGATGTAATTATTTGAAAATGAAGAATCACACTAACATACCCTTAGGTTATGCTTGGTTTAAAGAGAATAAAAATGAAAATTATAAATGGGAGTGGATATTCATCAATGTGCTTTGACAGAAGAACTATACTGGAGTTATTGGCTAACATCCGTTCTTATTAGCAGAACTTACTCCATACTAAACCCTGCTTGTGAAATATTTGGAATATCAAACAGATAGTAAATTACCTAAAACCTTTGGAAGAGAACACTTCATAACAATAATTAAGGAATTCAGCAAAAGCTTCACTCAGAGATAAGTTATGAAAGAAGAGAAACAAAATGAAAAAACAAAGTGGTTAAGAAATTAGAATAGCAACTAAATAAACCAAGAGGAAGTTTTGTTTTGTTTTGATTTACGAAGTTGGGCCAGCTGCAGTGGCATAGCAGGGTTTGGTGTTTGGGTTGACCTGTACATGCTAGGCACCTGTATATATGTGCCCATGAGCCTGACTGGCTGGGAAGGATAAGACTGGGTAGGTAGCAACATGAGACCATGTTAAGGGTCTCTTTCTCTATCTCTCTCTCTCTCGATAAATAAACTTTAAAAAAATGTAGTTGGGGCCAGCAGGTAGAGTGATGATTAGGACTCTGGACTCCCACATGGCCAACCACAGTTTGAATCCCAGACCTGGTTGTTTGCTTTCTCACTTTTCTTCCCTCTCTCTCTAGCCAAATTAAAGAAAAATAGTAATAAATTAAAAATAAATAAATAAAGTTGAATTTTAAAAATTATTTTAAAAAGGAAATAAAAAAAAGTGGCTGGCAGGTGGCATGGTGGTTAAGGGCGCTGGACTCCCACATGCTCAACCATGGTTCAAGTCCTGAACATGGCAGCATACTTTCTCACTTTCTCTTTCTCTCTCTCTCTCTCTCTCTCTCCCCTCTGGACAAATTTTTTAAATAATAATAAATAAATAATTAAAGGAAAATTTTAAAAATTCTTTAATAAGGCACCCGCAGTTGGCATAATGGCTATGTTGCTGGAGTTCCATGTAGTCAACTGTGGTTCGAGTCCTGAATCCAGTGCCTTAAACTCACACTGGATGCATGTGCATGTGTGTCCAAGAATCCCGAGAGGAGAATGGAGGAGAAGGGATTGCAGTGTGGCCATCCCCCCTGGGGGGGGTGATTTCTTGCTTTCTGTCTCTCTGTCTCTCTCTGACTTTCTGGTGAGCGCACACACACTATAGCAAAAACCTCTCCAAAAAAAGATAAAAACAAAAACAAAAAAAATTCTTGAAAAAGAGAAATAAAAAATAATAAATAAAATTGAATAAATAATTCTTAAAAAGAATGGAGTTACTATAAGGATAAAAATTAATATAAAGATAAAAGTTAATATAAAGATAAAAGCTGAACTTACTGAAATAGAAAACAACACTAGTAGAAATGATATATAAAATTCAAAAGCTGGTTTTTGAAAAGAATAATAAAACAAATGAGCTCCTTACAGAGTTTTAAAGAAAAAAAAGAAACAAGCAAGACTGGAATAAGAAAGAAACTTGAATTACTTAAAGAGAAGAGAATACAGTAAATGTGAGATAATATGACCCATATTAACCCCAGAAGAAATTGAAAGCTAAAGCATAGTCACCCTGGGAGACTGGAAGTGTACTTGAAGAGTTACTATGAATAAGTTCCTGGAGGACAGTGCTATATCATACCACCATCGTCATCATTCTCATTGTGTCCCCAGACCTGAGGGGTAGCAGATTTTAGGCAAGTGTTTGTGGGTGTTGTTTACATTGCCGATGATTTGATTCTTGCCCACTTCCTTTTCTGCAGCCCATGCCCACCTCCTGGAGACCTTCCCCAAGTACTTCTTGCCCTTACATTATCTTCTCAAGAAACTGGGAATCAAAACCACGGGCAGGCTATTTTTTGCCAATGATCTGTGGACCAGATTTCGAAAAGGACTTTGTGTCACTTTCTCTCTTTCAAATATGGAAACAACAAAGTATTTTCCTTTTCATAACCACTGAGCATAATAGCAGGACCCAACGAGATGATGTGAACTGCACTGCTCTATAAATCTGATTACGTATTGTGAGTCCTTTGCAAGATCATTTCTGGAGAGAAATAGAAATCATTTATCTGACAGGATACTGGCTTCTCAGAGAAGGCTTTCCCTTTTAGATTCTTGTTCATTTAGAAATCAGTATTTCAGTCTTTTAGGAATAAAATAACTGGGTTATGAATCAACTATAATTCATTTCAAATAATTAAACAATTTTTTTTAAAAAAAGCCTTAACTCAAAGACTTCTCATTCTCTAAAGATGAAAAATTATATCCTAATTTCCCTCACAAGGAGTCCACGGTGCCCTATTTTAGCACAAGGCAGATTAAGTACAAGATCAACATTTGTTCTCATAGAAAGCAAATAGCCATATATCATCTTGAGAATCTACTGCTATATGGAGAAAAGTGAAAAATGAGTAATTATCTGGTGGCTTTTACTTGCCATGTTAATTCTCCAGATAATTCAGGAAAACAAGTACAGAGAATTATCAAGATTATCTGTCATCACATGAATCTAAATTTGCTTATGCCACAGTTAAACTAGCCAGACCTTCATTTTCCCCTTGGTTGTTTAAAACTAGAGCGACAGGACTGCCCCTGTGGCCTGGTGGTTCAGGGAGCTGGATTCTGTATGACCAATCGACGTGATTAGAATATCAGTCCTGGGGGCCAGCAGGTGGCGTGGTGGTTAAATCACTGGACTCCCACATGGCCACCACATTTCGAGTCCTGGGCCTGGAAGCTTGCTTTATCACTTCTATTTTTCTCTCTATCTTTCTCTGGTGAGTGTGCATGCCCCATAGCAAATAAAATAATAATGATAATGATAAATAAATAAAATAAATAATAATAATTAAAAAAAAAAAAAAGAATCCCAGCCCCGAGAACTTGTAAAACACTCTGGGCATGTGTGCATGCATGCCCTAAATCTCAATGGAGGAAAGAGGATTGCAGTGCAACTATGCCCTACTGGGGGATAGTTTCTTCCTCTGTCTCTCTCTGATGAGAGACTGCACCCTCTGGCAAAATTAAAAAAAAAAAAAAAAAAAGACAAACAAACAGTAAAACTAAAGCAAAAGATCTAACCTCTGGTTTTTCCTCCCTAGTGGTGCAGAGTGCTGGCTCTGACTTCAGTCAGGACCTCAGGGAGTCAAAGCCAGACATTAAAAATCAAAACTGCCTGGGTACAGGTGAAGAGAAATGAGGGCTTGCAGGCAGTGACCTGATAAAGGGGTCCTGAGGGCTAAGGACGGAGGTCAAAGAAGACCAACAGCACAAACAAAAAGCAGTAACTGGATGCCAAAAGGTCTGCAGCAGTGCGTGTGAGACAGTGACTGGCTCCGATTATAGATAGAACTTGAGGCAGTGGCAGGCAGAGGGACGTCTTACGTCTTCACTCACTGTACTATCGTCAGCACCCACTTGGACTTCTGAGCAGGAACTGGGGCATCGTTGGGGGGTTGCAGCCCAGGAGTGACGCAATCCAATTTAGACAGTCAAAAGAACTCTGCAAGCTGTTATATATTAAGAAGAGACTGCAGAGGGAGAATGTGAAAGCAGAGACTACTGGCCAGGTAGCTTAAAAGTTACAAAAACAGGAAGCTGCTGCCGTCGCCGGAGCTGTCGGGACCCTCTGCCCCGCCGCCACCTCCCAGCTCCCGCGCCATGCCGTCGGAGAAGACCTTCAAGCAGCGTAGCACCTTCGAACAGAGAATAGAAGATGTCCGACTTATCCGAGAGCAGCATCCCACCAAAATACCGGTGATAATAGAGCGGTACAAGGGTGAGAAGCAGCTTCCCATCTTGGACAAGACCAAGTTCCTGGTACCTGACCATGTCAACACGAGTGAGCTCATCGAGATAATTAGAAGGCGCCTACAGCTCGATGCTAACCAAGCCTTCTTCCTACTGGTGAAAGGACACAGCATGGTGAGCGTGTCCACGCCCATCTCTGAAGGATACGAAAGTGAGAAGGATGAAGATGGATTCCTGAACATGGTCTACGCCTCCCAGGAGACGTCTGGAAGGAAACCGTCAGTGTAAGACTAGAAAAAAGCAGCTGCTCTACAATTTAAAAACCCTTACCAAGGAAAAAAGGGATATTACCAACTGAGATTGATCAAGTTCATCTAGTCACAGATCATCAAAACAGTAGTGTTCCCACCTAAAAGTTTTAGGAAGTTGTTTTTGTATTTCAAGCAGAAAAACTGAGGTCCAAATGAGCAAATTCAGTTTGGAAAACTCTATTATTTAACCTAGACCACCTTGTTTTAAAACTTTAGAGGCTTAAAAATAAAATACTTTGCATTCTAATTTGCCAATAAAAAAAAAAAAAGTTACAACAAACAGGGACCAGTAGTCGGCGTGATGGCTATGTTGCTGGGCTCCCATGTAGTCGACTGCAGTTTGAGTGCCGGACCTGATGGCTTAAACTCACACCGGGCACATGTACATGCGTGCCCAAGATCCTGAGAGGAGAATGGAGGAGAAAGGATTGCGGCGTGGCCATCCCCCCTTGGGGGCCGGGGGGGGGTGATTACTTGCTTTCTGTCTCTCTCTCTCTGTCTTTCTGGTAAGCACACACACCCTGTAACAAAAACCTCTCCAAAAAAATTACAACAAACAAACAGATACATAAATAAATAAATGTTTTTAAAAAATGCTTTCTGTCTCTCTGTCTCTGTCTCTCTGGATAGCGCATGTGCCCTATAGCAAAATCTTTCTATAGAAACTAACAGACTAAAAACGAAATTGGTCACGTGCTATGTTGAACTTAAAGTTTCTTAGTTTTGGGGGCCAACATGTGGTGTAGTGGGTATGGTGCTGGACACCCATGTGTCTGACTGCGGTTCGAATCCCACACCCAGTGAAACTCACACTGGACACCTGTGTGCATGTGCCCAAAATCCTGAGAGGAGAATGGAGGAGAAGGGATTGGGGGGTGATCATGCTCCCTGGGTAGTGGTTTCTCGCTTTCTATCGTTCTGTCTCTGTCTCTCTGGAGAGTACACATGCCCTATAGCAAAAATCTCTCAAAGAAAGTTTCTTAGTTTTGTTAAACTGTAAAAGGACATTATTTCCTAGTAAAATACATGTGCCAAAATAATATTTGCTCTGTAAGCCTAATGCATAGGAAGATGACAGGCACATTTTTATATATTTCTTTGAGTTTTCCCGATAAACTCCACTAATGGTGCTGGCCACCTTATGTTTAGCTAGTGACAGACGCAAGCATTAAGTGGCTGACTAGACTCATGAATGCGTCTTTGTTCGAGGAGAAAAGTTGCGCTGTGACAACAGCCCTGTCCTGCCCAACACTTGCCATTTAAACCTCCCTTTGCTGGGATTTATAACTTGGCTGGAACTCTTTATTCATCACACAACTTTGTATCAAAGGATTACTTTTCACAAGTTCGGAAAACACACACCAAGTAAAACAAATTTAACATTTTATGTAGAGCCGGGTCTGCTCCTTTCTAAGTTGTGTTCTCACTTTTTTGGGGAAAGTGGCAATTAGGGAAGTGAGTGTTTCAATGAGACCTTTGACTAAAAACCAATCATACTGTTGGCAAGCGTTTGTTACATAACATAGTTTTAGTTCCATTTGGACTCTAGCAAAAACTAAAATATTTGCTTGGAAAAAGTGTGGTAATTTATTTTCTTTTAGAGCATTTCCTCTAAGAGAAAGTACCTGGGATCCTGCTCAATCAGTTAAGAAAACACCTTGTAGTAGAAATATCTTAATGTTCTAAACTATAATAATTAATATAGTTTTTTAAATAATGTGAAAAGAACCATAATTTTTTAAAAGTTCTATGAAATCGGAATAACTACTGGTATGCTACTGAACTAAAAAATGAACAAGGTCTCTGAGGTCACTTGGACCATCTTTCCACTGAGCAGGACTGTCCCCTTGCATTGTTTTCTTGAGCATTTTCTCCAGTTTCTTGGAATGTCTAAAGCAACACAATACAGTCCTTTGAATTGAGATTGCTTTTTGCAGCATTTCATTAACTGGAGCACTGCTGAGTGGAAATGGTTGAATGCTGCTTTGAATCTTCAGTAAGAGATTGAAAATTAAATCATGATATTCCTTTTAATGTTGATATTCTTTTTTAAAAAAATTATTCATTTAACTTTATATATTACTATTATTAATTTGACCGGGGGGTGGGGGTGAAAAAGCAAGTCACCAGGCCCAAGACTCAAACCACTATTGGCCATGTAGAAGTCAAACCTTAGCCACCATGCCACCTGGAGGCCCCTTAATGTTGATATTCTATTAGACGTAGGTGTTAGACTAGTATGCAATTTACAAATTAAGATTACTTCCAACCTTCCTATACTTAGCTATTCTGTTTCAGAAGATGTAACTCTATGTAGATCAGGTTGCAATGAGGCCTTATTATAACACATCATCCATTGATATTTTATTTCTTTATTACATATGATTAATCCATAAAATGGCATACTAGCCATTTAGACGTTCTGTTGGAAGTGTCTGGTGAAATTAGTTTATTGAGGAAAAGAAATGACCTCAAGACACTAAACACGTTATAGTTGAAAGACCCTAGATTTACTGAGACATTTCTTAAAAGAAAGTAAGAGATTATCAAAATGCTTTATTGTGTGACCAACAGGAGTAAATAAACAAATTGAACATTGCATTGTTATATGAAGTACAAGTATGTCTTCTGTCTTTTTACAAAACATTACTTAAATTCTAAGTAGGATGAACAATTCTGTAAGTAATTTCACCATGCCTATGCAATCTTTTTGAAAAGCAGTATAAATAGCACTTACTTTTGTGTTTTCAGCTGTTCAATCCGTCTGGGTCAGCAAATTTTCTTTTTGGCACAAGACATTCAAAGCGTGTGGATCCACTCTTTCTGCTGTGTGCATCAATGAAAATCAAGTATCTCATTTGGCTATTTAAAATCATTGTTTCTATTTTGTAGTTGACTTTAAACATTCCCTGAAGTTTGACTATAGAATAGCTATTTTCCAAACATTCCATTTGAAACCCTGTGGGGCCTACTCACAATGGGCAGAAAATGAGTGAACAGGCTGCTGGAGGACTGGGGAGAAGGCGGCTATCTGTCTACCACACAGAAATCTGGGCCATGGAAGTAAATTTGGATTTGGGGTGGGGGTGGGTAAATGTATAATCATCAAATTGTTTCTTTTTTTCTTACCAAAAAGGCAGAACGGTTTATGTAGCCCTTTTCTTTGCCGTTCGATTGGGAAAGGCAAAGGAGGAGAGGGAGAGAATGGAGAGGGGCGCAGGGATAAGGACAGGAAGGCAGAGAGGTGAGGGCAGGAGGTGAGGAGGGTGGAGCAGTAACACAGAGACGGGCTTTTGCTGTAGCATCAGTGGGCCATGCTCCAGGTGCCATGCTCAGAAAATTTTTTCTGACCCCTCCTCCCAACTCACTGGCATAGTCCCTTTATCAGTCATCCACTCCTGTATAACCAACTAACCAAAACTATCTCACGTGGTTTGTGAGGGTGTGGAATCCAGGAGCAGTTTGTCGAGTCATTGTGGCTCAGTCTCTGATAAGGCTGAGCTGGGTTGCTGTCTTCTGAAGGCCTGATAGGGGCTTCCACTACAGCTCACTCACTGGGCCATTGGTGGACGGCCTCAGCTCTTCACCAAGGGGGCCTCTTCAGAGCTGCTCGAGTGTCCTCCCAGCATGGCGGCAGGATTTCCTCACGGCAGGTGAGCCAGACAGAAGAAGCTGCAATACTTTTCATGAGTGGCCTGGTCTCTGGTGACTAGGTTATGGATTTTGTCCCTATGTTTTATTTTGTTTTCTCTTTTTCCTCTTCTCTGTAATTGAGTCCTTTAGTCCACTCAAGGGAAAAAATGTCAGGCTCCATTTTTTTTTTTTTTTTTTTTTTTTTTTTTTGAGAGAGCTTTTTACAATAGTGCACATGTGCTTGCCAGAGACCGACAGAAAGCGAGAAATCACCCCGGGGGCGGGGAGGGGAGATGGGTGGGAATGGCCATGCCACAATCCTTTCTTCTCTAGTCTCCTCTCAGGATTTCAGGCATGCACACGCATGTGCCCGGTGTGTGTTTAAGTTGCCAGGTCTGGGACTCTAACCACGGTCCACTGCATGGGAGTCCAGAGATATAACCATTATGCCATCTGATGGTCCTCAGGCTTCATCTTTTTATGGAAATATTAAAGCATTTATGGACACATTTTAAGCCTTATCACATACTGTCCTTGGACTGGCAGAGAGGTCTGGCTCTCTGCTCTGCTGTGTGGTGTAGTCCCATACTGCGTGATGTAACATGAGTTCTCGGCCTGTCAGTATCTTATTCAACTCATAATGAAAACTGCTAGAAATAATCCATGCAAAGTAAAAAAGACAATGACCCAGGCTGCATACAGTGAAAGCTGTAATAGATAAGAAGTTCCGCCTGGAGAATCACATCTCTTTAACAAAAGGAGAGCTATAAAAATGTGACACAGGAACACTGAACTTGTTACAAGTAACAGCCACGAAAGAAAACTTAACAATAGCAGAAGCTCCTGCTGTCAGAAATTGATGTGGACCAAAATGTCGCACAAGAAAAAATTCACATCTTTGTTGTAAATTTACATAGGAAAGAACTAACCCCAATAAAAATCATCTCAGTAAAGCCACAAAAGAAAATGAATACCTGGGAGTAATGTTACTGCAGAGTAGAGAAGAATTGATCAGAGAACTAAGTTAGTGTAATGATGCTCTGAAAACACTGTTTTCACAATCAGCATTACTGGGATATTCAGACAGGGATGGAAGGGAGTCCTACTTGCTCAGGACTGTCCCTTTAGCCTGTGGGTGCTGCAAAAGGCTTCATCTCTCTCCTGTAAAGCAATACTGGTCATTCTGAGGTCACCCCCAAGCTATCATCAGTAGCTTACACTTCTGAATCAAACGGGCTGTCAACTCAGACCACTTGCAGAGTCCTGTTGGCTACAACTATTGGGCACCCAAGGAAGCAGTTCACCATGTAAGTTGAGAGTTGACTGAAATCAAACTGTCTTGGATTCAAATCCCGCCTTTACCATTTGCTTCTTTGAGACTACTATCTCTCAAACCTCACTTTCCTCATAGAAGAGGGGAAATAAAGTTCACCTCATAGAGTTGTTTTGAGAATGAAATAAAAACAATGCATTTAGAGTGAAAAAAGCTGCCAGTATGATTTTGATGAAAATGCTAGTGGGGGACCAGCCCACTGATCTTGGTGGTTAAGGCGGCTGGATCTCACATGGACACCTGCCTGGTTTAAGTCCTGGACCCAGTGACTTGTAAAACATGCTGGCGTACGTGTGTGTGCATGCTGAAATCCTGAACGGAGGGAGAGGTGGAGGAGAGGGGACTGTGGCGTGACCATTCCTTATGGGAGGTGCTTTCTCACTTTACCTCTCCCTCTTTCTCCCTCTCTCTGGCAAGTGCACATACTCTCTGGCCAATTAAAATAATAAGAATATAAAATATATAAAACAAACCATTCTTCAATAGATAGATAAATAAATAAATAAAGCGTGTGGGGCCAAGAGGTTGAGGGAGCTGGGTCCTACATGGCAGACCATAGCTGGATCTCAGCCTTGGGGCCTTGCAAAACACTCCAGCACATGTGCCCAAAATTCCAACAAGATAAAGAAATGAGGAGAAGGAACTGTGGTGTGACTACTTTCTATAAGGAGTGTGTTTGCGCGCTCTGTGTCTCTCTCTCTCTCTGAAGAGTGAATACACACACACACTGGCCATTAAGAAATTACTAAATAGGGATCAGCAGATGGCATAATGGCTATGTTTCTGGACTCCCACGTAGTCGACCACGGTTTGAGCCCCGGACCCAGTGGCATAAACTCATGCTGGGCACCTGTGCGTGCATGCCCAGGATCCCGAGAGGAGAATGGAGAAGGGATTGCAGCGTGGCCATCCTCCCTGGGGTGGGATGATTTCTTGCCTTCTGTCTCTCTCTGTCTTTCTGGCAAATGCACACACTCTATAGCAAAAACCTCTCAAAAAAAACCCCAAAAACCAAAAATAAACAAAAAAGAAATTACTAAATAAAATGTTTGTGTTAATACACAGAGTAAAAATGTCCATGAGATAAAAATGGTAGAGTCTAGATATCTCTGGGGGCAAAATATAACAATATATTAATTCTTTATGTACATATTACACACTCATTTATATAGCTCGTGGGTAGGGATGGCAGTGGGGTAAAAGATTTTCTAAGGTTATCCAAGGCATAACCTGTCATCAAAAAGACAAGCAAACTTTACAGAAAAACCAATAGAACCCAAAATGCTATAACTAGCATTAAAAGAGCAAAGATAATCTTGGAGAAATGACTTCATTGGATAGACAAAGTTGATATATTTACTGTGTCTCCCACACATCAGTATGAAAAATGAATACTCTGATACAGCGGTTCCCAACCTCCACAGCACCAGGGACCACCTAGTGGAAGACAATCCGTCCGCAGACAGGAGTGGATGAGGGGAGATTGGTTCTGGGACAGCCCTACCGCACCGCGGACCAGTGCACCCAATTTCCACCACTACTGCGTACAATGACGCCATTACGTAACAATAGGGTTCGGCCTCGCCTGAGAATCCAATGGCATCGCTGATCCAACAGGAGGAGGAGCCTCGGTGGCAACATGAGCCATAGGGAGTAGCTGCAGTCACCCCCAATACCTCCAACCTCCACAGGGCCTGGGGTGAGGGTGGGAGTGCAGGCAACAGGCCAGGGATCAGCAGGTTGGGGACCACTGCTCTAATAGAAAAGTGAGAAGATGATTCCATAAAGAGAAAAAAAGGCGAACAAAAATTATGATGAGATCTTATTTGGTTTTTGATGGGCGTACCTTTAACAGGGTCTCATCATGTCCTAAATTACCCTCTACCAGCCATTCAGCCAACCAAGATTAAGGGTGCTCCTGCATTGACCTGGAATCTGGACCCCAGGGCTCCATCCAACATCACTTAGTGAACTCCCACTGCTTGCACCATGCTGGACCTATGGGGAAAATCGTTATCATTATTGTTTAGTGAGTAACAAACATAAGTTTAGACAAGGTAAACTCTTTTTTTTTTCCTGAGAGATTTTTGTTGTAGGGCGTGTGTGCTTGCTGGAAAGAGAGAGACAGACAGAAAGTGAGCAATCGCCTCCCACACTAGGGTGATGGCCATGCTGCAATCCCTTCTTCATTCTCCTCTCAGGATTTTGGCCGCACATAAGCCTGGAGTGTGATTTTTAAGTATAAGCTGCCTGGTCTAGGACTTGAACTGCTGTTGACTAGGTGAGAGTCCAGCGATGTAACCATTAAGCCATCTACTGGTCCCTAAACAAGGTATACTCTTACATGCTACTGGTGCATATGAAAATCGGTATACCCATGTGAAGGATAATATAGCATATAAACCCGGTGACTTACAGAAATGACTCAGCAACTTACATTTACAAATGTATCCACATGTGAGAATGATCAGCCACACAGGCAAAGATGTATGCTCAAGGGCATTCCTCAAAAAATTATTTATAGAAGTATATATAGAAATAATTTAAAAATCCTGTAAAAGGAGCTTCATTAAAATTTAAAAAATGATGTATCCTTCCAATTCTATTATGCATTAAACTGATATTTTAGATCCATTTGTATTGATTTCAAAGGATGCTAGTAATAGTGTTATTTGAAAGCAGTAAGTCACAAATGGGATATATAGTGTAGTATCATTTTGGTACAGAATTAATAGAACGGTTATAAAGGCTACCTTTGGGTAATGACATTATACATGTTTATTTAATCTATTTATTTATTAGATAGGGTCTTGCCATGTCGTGATCTCCTCTCTCAGCTGGGACTACAGGTATGCTCCATTGCATCCAGCTTTGAGAGTGGGCTGGGAAGCAAACCCTGGTCTCCCACGTGGCCTCAGGCTGCTGAGTAGCAGCATCAGTCAGCATGTACTACCCTGGCTGGGCCAGATGTTTTTTCTTCCATTTGCTCTTCTCTATTTTCTAAGTTAAATGAATGAATATGGATTGTTTTTGTGATTGGAAAAAATGTGATTTTTTTTAAGTTTAAAAAGTACGCTCAATTGTAATTAAAAGGATGTCTTCTAATGTTTTCTGTTTTTAGTATTTTAGTGTTTTTTTTTTCAGATTCTCTAAGTTAATTATACTGTTTTTCTTTTCCTGATGAGAAAAATATACTTTTTTGTTAAAAAAGCTGGGGTCCAACCATAGTGGCACAGGCAAGAGAGTGGCTACTGTGTGATGGCTAAGGCCACATGGGAGGCCGAGGTTCGATTCCTGGTCCAGCCTAATACAGGTTGGGTATTGTGGCACGTGCCTGTGGTCCTAGCTGGGAGGCTGGAGCAGGAAGTTTGTGACCCTATCAAAATACCTCTCTCTCTTTTATTTTCCCCCACCACTACTTCTCTCTTTCATTAAAAAACTTAAACAAAATCCTGGCCAAGGCATGGGAGCTGGCCATAGCTACCACCACTTCCTGCCTGATCTGTTGTCACATCTTCCATTCCCACCCTCTACAAAACTAAGCAGACCAGCTAAGAGGCTCATGGAAGGTAAACAATAAAATTTATTTTGATGGACCAGACGGTAGCTCAGCAGTAACACTACTGGACCATATGAGAAAGTCCTATGTTCACGCATGGGTACGTGCTAGGCACGTGCACATGCCCACGGCCTGAGCTGGCTGCAGCGGGTGGACCACAGCGTGAAGACCCTCCTCTCTCTATTTTTATCTTTCTCATAGAAGAAATAAATAAACTTTTAAAACTTCATTTCAAGTAAAATAAAAAGTTCAGTAATGTACAAGAAGATGACCTGCTTGCACCAGCTCCTCTATGATCTATGTAAATGTATTATCTATGTGAATAATAAGATGGGCATTCTAGTGGTGGGCAGGGATAATCGGTTACTAACTGCACACATCCAGGCAGTTGTTTTTAAAATTTGCCTTAGAGGTTCAATTTCTATAACTAATTTAATCCCTATTAGCTTATTTTATAAATAGTAATATTTTTAAATGAAAGTTTGTAGATCCCAAGTATTTGTTTATCATATGAAAACATTTTTTAACTTATTATTATTATTATTTTTCCATAGGGTGCATGCACTAGAAGGACAGAGACAGAAAAAGGGAAAGTGAAAAATCACCCCCTGGATGGCTGCAGGATGGCCACGCTGCAATCCCTTCTCCTTCGTTCTTAGGATTTCAGGCATATATGTACATGCACTTGGTGTGTTTTCCAAGCTGCTGTGTCTAGACTCGAACCATGTAGTCAATCATGTGGGATCCAGCTACCTTATCCATCATGCCACAGGCTGGCCCCATCCTGGCAGTTCTTAGTATTTCTGATTTTATTTACAAATATAAATTCCCTAATTTTTAGTTACAAGTAAAATTGTTGCGATTTTTCTAAAATGTGTTCACTAATTTAATGTAACAAAAATGTTTTAATATATCATCAGAAGTGAGTTTAAGCAGATTTTAAACAGATTAGTAAAAGCACCAGAGTATTTCTTCTATTTTTAAACAAATCGCTTTTATTTTGGAATTGTGAAAGACTATCTCAGCATATTTATAATCCACTAGTCTTTTTGCTGCTTTTCTTTCCTTTTAAACTCTGGCTTTCAGTTTAAATAACCTAAAAGTAAAGCGTTTTTTACGTGGTAAAAATAACGCTCTGAGTTATCTAAGTTCCATAAAGAATATCATTTTGGATGCCACAAGCTTTTGCCTTTTTAAATTCCCAATGTCAAGCTATAATTTTCCTCTTCTAGTTTTATCCAGAACCTTTAAATTAACAATATAAGAAACTAAACAGAAAGTTACAGTTCTCCAATCTAGAAATTTAGGAGAAAGATGGGGAACAGATGAGAAAACTAAAGCAGGAGAAGAAAGTCACCATGGTTTGTTTCTGTTAATCAAAATCATATATTCAAAATTCTCCTGGTACTGGGCCTAGAAAGATCAAACATCATACAGAAGTGCAATATATTTTTCCAGCTGCCTGTGGGTCCTAAGGAAAGGAATGAAATGACCATTTCGTAAGAGCCATTGATGGTTCACAATCTATTTAAAAAGAAGTCCACATAACTTTAAGCAAAATTCCTAACGAATGCTTTAAAGGAAGACTGATATTTTTAGAGACTAAAAAAGAAGAAAAATGTAGCCCATATGTGATGACTTGTTCAAATGCCAACATATTTGGAAACCATAACAATAACTGTTTCCATAGCAAATATGATACACAAGAAAATAACAGATTTTTGCCTTAATTTTCTGATTGCTATTAGGAGACTGTTTTGTTTAAGAAGCTAACCAGGACTTGGTCACTTAATACAGTTAATTAGAGTAGTGGCTTCCATAATGGGATTTTGCAAAGCAGCCAAGTTTCCCAAATGAATGAATGAGAGTGAATAAGTGAATTGCAGAGAAAGCCCTACGTAGAGGGTTACCAAGGTTTTCATTTTACCAAATGAAGATACATGAAATTCAGTCATCATCTACAGTCACCACGGCTTCATAAAAGAGAGGATTTCTCAACAGAAAAAAACAAAAACAGGAAGGAAATAATCTCATAATAACAAATATGTGGTCCTTTAGAGGAAAAAGTGTTAGTTTTATGAAAAATATCACTACATTTTCTCAGGATAAATGAAGACTAAAGCATAATGGACTCATGTGTAGGAACTACTGGGAACCACTTTGTGTGGTATTAAAGAGATCAGGTTCTCATTTTTAAATGCCCATATAAGCTAGTTATACTATATTGATCTGTTTTGTGGTCCTACAATGTATGATAATGTGTATTTTTATGTTACCTGTTAGTTCACTGTTTCAACAAATTAGGCATTGCTGTTGATTAGAAAGTGGAATAAAAGTATCTCTTCCCTTATAGAGCACAGGAAGAATTAAAATTAAAAATCAAACCTTCCATAAGAAAGCACAAACGGGCCAGCAGGTGGCATGGTGGTTGGGGTGCTGGATTCCCACATGGCCAACCATGGTTCAAGTCCCGGACCTGGCGGCTTGCTTTCTCACTTTCCTTCTTTCTCTCTATCTAGTTCTCTCTGGTGAGTGCACATGCCCTGTAGCAAGTTAAGAAAAAATAAAATAAAATAATTTAAAAAGAGAGAGAGCACAGACAAATGAGGGAAGCCAAGAGTGGAGTCCAGAAAGCTTCCTGGAAGAGGTGTCATGTCAAATAGTTATTGACAGAGGAAATGACTTCAAAAGCTCACTCTGGGCTGGTGAAGGGCATTATTGAGGGAGTTTAATAAAATTAGCCACCAAACCCATTAGCTTTGGAAAAGATGAAATATGTTCAAGGTCCTGAAAATAATTTGGCTTGGTATGACTAGGAAGGTACAGGAAAACTAGGAATTTACATATTTACATATTACATAGATTATTTTGTAGAAGATCTTCAAAGTCAAAGCAAATGTTTATAGACTATATCTGGTAAGCGACACATAGCCACCAACCAGGTGGGTGGAGATGGACAGATTCCTCAACTCGAAGTCAGGAGCCAGGAGTCTGAACATCAGCTCTAGTCTCACCCATGAAATCTGAGAAAGCCCTTTAATCTTTTGCACCTCCATTTTCAATCAGTAAAATTAATCTATTTTATGATTAGATAAGACATAGTACATGAAAGCCCAAATACATTATCAGACACATAACCTGAAATCAAGAACGTCTGCTGAACTTGGATATTTGTTGAACCACCGAAGCTTAAGGAAGATTTATATGTTGGTCTGTAAATTCAAAAGAAAGAAACTGAGTGAGAGTGAATGGGAGCAAATGAGGAATTTGTGGGGATGGAAAAGGGTAAATGGAAGTGAAAGATATTTTGGTTGCTTGCATGGAGTGGGATGGGAGAGAGGGGGGGCTCAAGGATGACACATTTTCATCAGAATTGTGTCATTAGTAGAATGTGGGCGAATGGGTCTAGAAGCCAAGTGAGAGGAAATCTGAGGAGTTTGGTTTTGATGATGTTGAACTTAAGATCCCAGGATTGTATCAGGATACAAGTGTCCAGCAGGCTCTATGAAGTTACCAGGAGCTGAGATACAGGTTCGGGAATATCATACACGAGGATGAGGCAAAGGCATTAGGAGATCACTGCTTTCAATGCCGAGAGAGAAGAAGGAAAGAACCAGAAACTAGAGTCTTGAGTAGCTTCTCTGCTGGGCAAGTGGGCAAACAAAGGAGATCAGAAAGGCAGCAGGGAAGGAGTTGGAAAGTGAGAAAGAACCAGGTGCCTGCAGAGGGTCATGGAAACAGAAGAAGACAGTGGAAGAACAAAGGGGCCCTCATAAGCACTGCCTGCCACAGAGGCCAAGGAAGCAGGGCAGGACGGTCACAGCAGGGAGCTGTAATGACTGGTGAGAACAGTCCCAGTGGTGTGGGGAGAACAGAAGCAACTTTGCCAGGAAACAGTGAATAGGTTAGTTTAAAAAAATCACTATTGGGCCAACAAATGGCATGCACGTTAAGGTGCTGGATCCCACATGGCCAACTCTGCAGTGCAGGTCCTGGACCTGGTGGCTTTAAAAACACGCTGGGCTTTGTTCTCCAGAGGGTGATTTCTCACTCACTCTCTCACTCTCTCTCCCTGCACATGTCCTATTAAAAAAAAAAAAAAAAGGTTTTCTAATAAGTACAAATGCATATGAATCAAAAGCTACCATTTAAAGGTAAAACTAGGTCTCTTATCTATTCTTCTAGTTTCTTGTGTATCTTTCTAGGAATAGCCAGAAAATACCACATATATATTGGGTTGTCAGAAAAGTCATGATACATTTTTGCATAGCAAAACATAGGAAATATGTCATGACTTTTCCAACAAATATATATATATATATATATATATATATATATATATATGTGTGTGTGTGTGTGTGTGTGTGTGTGTGTGTGTATATATTTATATAAAAGCACCATACTAAAATTTACTGCTGTTTACCATTCTCTTTTTACTTGATTATATGATGTCTTGGAGATATGATGCAATAGATTTCTATGTGGAGCAATTTTTTTTTTAGAGTTTGTCTTAGGACATGTGCACTCACTGGAGAGAGAAACAGAGACAGTGAGACGGAAAGTGAGAAATCACCCCTGGGAGGGGGATGGCCATGCTGCAATCCTTTGTCCTCCATTATTCCCCTCTCGGGATCTTGGGCACACATACACACAGGTCTGGTGTGATTTTCATGCCATCAGGTCCAGGATTCAAACCATGGATAGCTGTGTGACATAACCACTACATCATCTGCTGGCCCCAATGTGGCAATATTTTTAAAGTTTATCCATTTCCTTCATGAATGAGAGAAAGAGAGAGAGAGTACACCCAAAAGAGTCTTGATACCACAATCAACGCCCAGCCTTGGCCATTATCTCAGTCCCAGATTACAGGCACAGGCGAGCCCAAGAAACTCAGGAAAATCTCCAGGTGCAAACCCAGAATCTTCCCCTTGGGTTCATGTCACAGCACAGAGTGCTGCATTTTGCCACTGTCGGACCATTCAGCCCCACAACACAATTAATTGGTTCAGCTTTCTCCTACTTGTGGACATTTGGGTTGTTCAACTAAGGTGATAAAAGAGCGAAATGCTCCTGGTTGACTAGGTGACACTCTCTAACTCTAGACTTTGTTGACTCGCACGATAGGACTACTGTACTTCCCAATAAACAGCTGGTCTAGTTTCCTCTGTCTAGAGTCCTTCCCTTTTGATCAGGTCTCTGCCTTTATTGGAAAACCCCATTTCCTGCTCTGTAGACTCCCCTAGCCTTTCTGCACAATTCTATCATAAAGCTTTGTGGAAATTAAAAAAAAGAAAAGTAAGTCTTGCTCTAAATATTTAAATCCTGAGTGCTAGGCAGTTGGTAGATTTAACCTTCAGTTATAATCTGGCAAAGTATATAGATGCCATCTTTGGCAACAGAGGTAACCTAGAAGTTGCCTGGTTCTGAGACCAGCAGATGGTGTAATGGTTACGTCATTGAACTTCCACGTGGTTGACCACGGTTTGAATCTCAGACCTGGCAGCTTAAAAGTCACACCAGGTGCATGTATGTGCATGCCCAAAATCCTAAGAGGAGAATGGAGAAGGGATTGTGGATTGAGAAATCACCCCTGGGGATGATTTCTTACTTTCTGTCTCCGTCTCTCTCTCTCTGGTGAGTGCATGTACCCTACAGCAAAATCTCACTCTCAAAAAAAAAAAAAAAAAAAAAAAAAAAAAAAAAGGTTGCTTGGTTCTACCTCATTTTATACCTCATTTTACAGCAGTGAAAATCTTGAGAGCAGAGAAGTGGCTTGCAGAAATGAAAAGCAGCATGGGGACTGCAGGTCGTGTGGAGGTTAAGGCACTGGATTCCACATGACCAACTGCACATTTGGAGTCCTGAACCCTATGGCTTGAAAATCACACTGGATGCATGTATACATGTGTGTGTGTGTGTGTGTCCAAAATCCTGAGGAGTGGAAAAGAAGGTACTGTGTCATGGCCATTCTACCCTGGGAGGGGGGTGATTTCTCACGTCACTTTACCCCCTTCTGTCTCTCTCTGGTGAGTGAATGTGCCCTATAGCAAAACTGAGGGGGTAAATAAATAAAGAAAAGAAAAGAAAAAAAAAAAACTGAGGGGGAAGAAAGGAAAAACAAAAAAAGAAGAAAAACAGCATGGAACTCAAGAGTCCTTACCAGCTCAGTGCTCTGTTACTTCCCAACACTGTTACCTGCCTTCGATGGTGTTTAAACATGGTGGTAGCTTAGCTGTTTATTGGAGGCTAAGGGAGTTTGGTTTGGGTAGGGAACAAATACAGGAAAAATGTCTTAGGTGTCTGGGAAAATGTGGCACTATACCTGGGGTTGAGGGCCAGGTTTCTCTGTTGGGCACAGACACTGACTCACAGTACAACTCTGAGAGTTATGGGGCCACCCTGTGTTTCGGTCCTTCCAGACACACATTTGGCATCGGCCTTGCTGGAACTGTTGTCAAGCATGGTGAGGTAATCCTTATAAAATTCTGTTTAGCTGTTTGGATGAAAGCTGCACTGTTTCAAGAAATGATATTCTCAGCTGTGTGGCACAGGCTCTTCTGTCTAATGTTGAGCTTTGGCCAGCTAAACCTCTGATGGACATCAGTTCAGTCTTCCCTCAACCCATTGGTCATTCTTAACCCAGTTGACTTAATGTATACTTGTTCTATTTCTTTGAGTTTCAGAATAACACAGGTGTTCACCATTCATGTTCTCTGGTCCTTGTTTCTCATCTACCTCATGAGGAGGAGAATAGGACTGTGGTGAGGATTAACTAAGATGCTATATGCAGAACAGGGCCAAGGACATAGAAAGTAGCCAGGACCAGCAGGTGGCATAGTGGTTAAGGTACAGTGGTTCAAGTCCCAAACCCAGTGACTTGAAACTCATGCTGGGCATGTGTTTGTGCACGTCCCAAATCCTGAGAGGAGAACGGGGGGGGGGGGGGGATTGTGGTGTGGTCATCCCCCCTAGGGGGTAATTTCTAGCTTTCTGTCTCTGTCTCTCTGTCTCTCTGGTGAGAACATGTGCCCTACAGGAAAAAAAAAAAAAAACTCTTAAAAAATAAAGTGCTCCTGGGGCCAGCAGGTGGCGTAGTGGTTAAGAGCGCTGGACTCCCACATGGTCAACCCAGGTTCAAGTCTGGGACCTGGCAGCTTGCTTTCTCTCTCTCTCTCTCTCTCTCTCTCTCTCTCTGTGTCCCTCTCTGGTTAAATTAAAATAAATAAATACATAAATAAATAAAGTTCAATAAAATAATTCTTTGAAAAAAAAAAGTGCTCCGAAATGTTGCTGCTATTAACAAAATTAATTGGGGGAGGGGGGAGGGGAACGGGGGAAGAAAAAGAAAAAAAAAAAGGATGCTTAATTGACCAAAAAAGTGAAAATTTATCTGCGGATAATGTGTATAGTAATGTCTTTATCTTGACCAATATGCCTGGTAATTGTGCTGGAAAAGAAATATTATACTCTGTAAAGATAGATTAAATATGATATTAAAAAAATAAAAATTACATAAACACCCAAAAATAAAGTATTTAACACAAAGCTGGACAAATGCAGAAGATATGCAAGGCAGAAACCTTAAGTGATAAAAATTCACTGTTTTTATCAGTAAACAAATTTGGAAACAAGACAGTTCAAAACCATTAATTTTCACAGTCAGCAATGGACTGTTAGGGCCATAAGCTGGAATGTGAAAACAGAAACGGAAGTAACATTTAAGCACCTACTAGGTGCAACACAGAGTGTTAGGAATTGTTTCAAAAACAATGATTAACAAGAACTTAGTCTCTCCTTTAGGACTGTAGCCACATAGGATGGCTGTAAAGGTCATTTTCAGGGCTCCTAAAACATATTTCTATCAAAGTAACTAATAGCTCATACTTTTTTTCTTTACTTCAATGCCTCTGCTGGATAAATGGGAAAATTCTTAAGTCTGCAAACAATTGTTTTTGTCCCTCTGTACTCAACATGTAGCCCAGTGACAGATACATAATGTGCATGAATTTAATTCATTCGTGTAATCAAGTACCCAGGCTGGTACGTATCAAATATGATTTTCAATAAAAGCATGTTATTAAAAAAGAAAAAACTAATTGGAAATGGATGATGGTATATATATATATATATATATATATATATGCTTTCTATTTAAAAATATAGTATAAATCCTTGCTGTCGTGCTTACTGTTCTGTATTTTTTTTTTTTTTTGCTTCTGAAGGGATACACTATTTCTTTTCTTTTTAAAAAGTAATAATTTAATTTTATTCCCTATTATTTAATTTGCTATAGGAAACGTGCACTCACCAGAGAGAAACAACACAGAGAGAAAGTGAGAAAGCATGCAACCAAGTCTAAGACTCAAACTGCGGTAGGCCAGGTGGGAAGTCCAGCACCTTAACCACCATGCCACCTGCTGGCCCCTATGCCAGGTGAAGTAACAAGGCTTCTAGTCTATAAAGAGATGGGATGACAATGATGGAGAATTGGGCTTCTCAGGACACAGGATCTCCAAGTTTACTCTAAAAACTTGCTTCTTGGGGCCAGCAGTTGGCGTAATGGCTATGTCGCAGGACTACCATGTAGTTGACCGCAGTTTGAGCCCTGGACCCAGCGGCTTAAACTCACGCCGGGCTCATGTGCGTGCGTGCCCAAGATCCAGAGAGGAGAATGGAGGAGAAGGGATTGTGATGTGGCCATTCCCCCTGGGGGGGTGATTTCTCACTTTCTGTCTCTCTGTCTCTCTGTCTTTCTGGTGAGTGCAAATGCCCTATAGCAAAAACGTCTCTAAAAAAAGAAAAAAAAAAGAAACTTGCTTCTTCAGCTGTTTAGTTTAATGTCACATCCTTAGCACCTGTGTGCTCATCAGTACAGTTCAGGACAGGAATGAATGGACTTAGGAGTGTACCCATAGACAGAGAAATCCAGGCCTGCCCTCAGGAAGGAAACCTGGCTGGCATGCTGGATTTTCTAGGAGAGAGGAGAGAAACAGAACAGAGAGGAGAGCTGGACTGTGGAGCAGGAACTAGAGTAACTGTTGCCGGGGAGACTGACACCCCGGGTCTGGAGAGGCAAAGCAGAGGGTATCTGTGCAGTTGGATAGATAGGCACGAAGAATCACTGGATTCTGTTTTAGCTTTGAACAAAGTTAGACATGGAAGGAGGCAAGGCAGAGTCTTTCTTTTCTATACCGATATTCTTCAGAGATTTCCAGTTTTTCAAAAGGATCAGTCTGAAGGTGTCACAAAGAACACCCTATTAGAGTGTCCGTCTCTTGGAAAATAAATCCTTGTTCTTTGTACTCAGACTGTTTCCCTGTTAATAATAGCCTCCTACTGTGACCCCAAGTTGTTTTATAGCCTCCCTGAAAGTAAAAGCTGCTCATTGTTTAGGCTGCTCCCCCATTCCTAAACACACCCCTTCTCAATTGGGGTCAGAGTAATGCCATCCCTACTAAATGCATCATCGTTGAATCAAGGGATGAGTTGGAGCAACTGTCTTTGTTAACTGCTCATCCTCATCTTGTTTATTTAGGTTGAAATGGTTTTCAGTGAAATTCAACAAACATTTCCCCAGTGCCCATTATTAGCAAAGCACTGTGCTAGGTCACAAGCAGCATGAAGTTGAGTAGGCATGGTTCTGGCCTTGAGAAGCTTGTACTGCCTTGCAGATTACTGTGACGGCTACCCAAATGGTTCAGTATCTCTTGTCAATCTTTTTAGGCTACACGTTTTTCTTATTTGATTTGTATGCTCTCAAATTTAGTTGAAGATGAGTTGAGAACATTTTTTTTTTTTTTAAGTTTACTTACTTATTTCATGAGAATGAGAGGTAAAGGTCTTCAACAGGGTCTCTCTACAGGGTCCCCACTCACCCTCCAGCCCAGTGTGTCCTGGGGAACTGAACCTGCGATCTTGAACCAAATCCACAAACTTCCAGGTGGATCTGGCATCGCTTAAGCAATGGTACCACTGTACCACTGAGCCAGTCCGCCCGGGCATAGATGAAGAGGACTCTCCAAGTGATCTTCCCAACCCCTCCACGTACACATTCCGCACTTCCGGTCTCTCACACTGCTCTGACGATGTTTTATATCTATCTGTGCACAAACCCGTATAATTCAGAGAGGGAGTGGGCACAGGGAATGGTGCCTAAACTGTAGAGCCAGAAGACTCATGCTTAAATCTGAAGTCACGCTCAGAATGAATGAGCCGTGAAATCTTGGCCTTGCCACTCCATCTCTGTGATCCTCCATCCTGCATCTAGAATGGGAAGATAACAATAGTACCTATTTCATAGAGTGAATGTAGAAAATTAGTTATCATAGGAACGTGCTTTGTAAACTATTATCTATATGTTAATTTTATTATCTCCTATTCATCTAGCAAAGGACCTCACCCATGAGGAAAACTCTATTAATATTGATGCGATGACTGAAAAAAATCACATTAATCACTCAGTGGCACATTATTATTCTCACTCACATTCTTTTCCTGTCCTAAATTGCCAGCAAGCCTTCTCTGTAGTGCCCTACTAGGTTTGTTGGAATTAAACAGAATCAAAGGCTCCTACTTGCTTTTGACAGTAGGGTCCAAAGCCCCTGTCTTCATGCTTCATGTGTTTGCTTCTGGCTGGTAATAGCAGGAAGGCCTGGTAGGTCAGGGCATTGACTTTGGAATAGTACAGTTCTGGGTTCACATCCTGGGTCTGCCTTTACTAGTGGTCTGATATCAAGTAATTTAAATTTTTTTTCTGAGCCCAAGGTTCCATGTTTTCATTTATAAAATAAAGATAAAACAAGAGTTTATAATGATTAAAATTAGTGCATTAAAACAATTGATAGGTGCTACAGATAGAACTTGTAATGTTATCAGTGACACAGACAGACAAGTAATTGATAATTGCTACATAATGATACATGGGCCAAGAGGAAAATAAAAACAAGGTGCTCTGGGAATAGGAGAGGCACTTCTGTGACTGCCCTGTCTGGAAAGCTGTCAGCAGCTATCTGGAAAGCTGTCAGCAGCTATCAGGGAAGACTTCCTGGAGGGAGTGACTATAGTGAAGAGGCTTGAAGGTCAAGGAGTGTGTTAGGCGAACTAAGGGCCCACGCTGAGCAAAAGGATGCAGACATCCGCGGAAGCATGTCCGTTTTAGGAACTGGAAGAAGATTCTGAGAAAATGAAGCTATAAAGGCTTATGGATGGCAGAGTGGAGAGGGACAATTTACTTTCCACAAGAATTTATTCTTTCTTTTTCTTTTCTGAGAAAACAGAGACACTGATGAATGTGCCCCCTCACTTACACTGTTTAAGCAGAGAGCGTGGAGTTAAGAAAGTATCTTGATTTATAAAATTAATACAGGTCTGGAGCCCCCACAGATCCTGAAACCAGGTTAAGCCCCAGGTGTGACATAACACCTCTCACGGATGATTCCATGGTCAACTAGAGATACCTCTCTCGGGGTAACCGCGGAGACTAAATACCACCGTGCAGGTCAAGTTCGCAGCCAACTGTCATACAATTATAAGCTTTTTAAATACTTGCCAGTTCCCTGGGCTGAACCTCAGTGTAACTGGAATACGAAAGCTACTAGGCCTGTGTCTCTCCGCCCTTCCTTCCCTTTCCTCTTTCCGCAGTGTAAGCAGCAGCGGTCAAAAGCCGGGGACAAGGAGGACGTCCACTCAAGCGAGCACTGGGAAGCGAGGATTAGCGAGCCGCCGCTGGGAAACGGGCGCGAGCCGGCGCGAGCTGGGCATGCTCAGTGGGCCGCGGCGGGCCGGGCGGCAGGCGCGGGGCGGCGGGGCGGGGGCCGCGCGGGGCGCATGCGCAGTCCCGGCTTCAGCTCTCCATCCAGTGCCGCAGCCGGAAAACCGCAGCGGCGGCGGCGACTCAGGGGGAGCGACCGAGCCCGGCGGCCGGGGCGGGGGAGAGAAAAAAAATACAAGGGCATAACTGATAAGGCAGGAACCGAGAGCCTGAGATTTGCGGTCTCTCTCGGGCCGCCGCCTTCGCCGTCAGCGGGAGGAAGACGCGGGAGGCGGCGGCGGCGGCAGGAGGAGACGGCGACGGGAGGGGAGCGCCGAGGAGGGCACGGGCCGCCGCGGCCTGGGAGCCGCAGTGATTTTGACGTTTTCCTCCGCGGCGCTTCCCGCGGCCCTGCCGGGCTTGGCTGCTGGGCCGCCCCCGCCCCGCGCGCCGCCCTCGCGGGGCTCGTCCCTCCGCCCGCCGGGGCCTGAGGGGTCTCCCGGCTGCGAGGGAAGGGACGGGCGGGCAGGGCGTGCGGGCATCGCGATGGCGGGGACATTTTCCACAACGTGATTGTTGCAGACGCCCCCACCCCCCCTAAAATTCCGGGCCCTTCCAGCCTCCACCCTCCCCCGAGCCCGTGTGATTAAACGGAGACAAAGGGGAGGCGGCCTCGCTCACACGCGCGTTCGTGGGGCCGGCGGCTCGGAGGGGCGACGCTCGCGTGGACGGACGGACGGACGGACGGACCCGGCGCCGCCACATTCCTATGCCCGGGAGCGGCGGCTCCCGCGGGAGGCGGCTGGCTGGCGGCGCGCACAGCTGAGCTTCTTCCCGGTCGGCGCCCGGGCGGGCCTCGCCCCGGCCCCCTCCCGACCCCCGCGGCGGCGAGGCCACGCCATGTGAAGGTTGGAGGCCGGACATCCCGAGGAGCGCCGTGAAAGATGGGGGATGCTGCTGACCCCCGGGAGATGAGAAAGACGTTCATTGTTCCAGCCATCAAGCCCTTTGACCACTATGATTTCTCCAGGGCCAAAATCGCCTGCAATCTGGCCTGGCTGGTGGCCAAAGCCTTTGGGACAGGTAGGTGGTGTCTTCCCGTCCCTCTTCCTGCTGCTGCTGTCCACATCCCGGTTTTTGTTCCCGATTCTTGAGTCCCCTCCATGCGTGTCTTCTACAGGTTCAGGGAGATGATGGGAGGCTGGGAGACGAGAAAGGAGACATGAAGCTAGCAGGTTCAGTTTAAGTGAAGGGCCCTTGAATGTCAGGTGGGATTTAGCCAGATATATCTATTTTATTGGATAGGATATTTTCTCCTCTTTTTTTTTTTTTTTCCAGTAAGCATTTTTGTACTGTTTTACATAGAGTGGATTTAATTTGTGGTATTTTCCTCATTGTGCTGCATACATTCCCCCCTCAGTCATAGTTGTGATCACACCACCAAGAAATCTGAGTTGGTTTCGTTATTATTGGAAGAAGATGGATGGCACATAGTACTCTATTGATTCTGACATTTGTCATGATGGTTGCTGTTCAGGCTCCCTAGGGTGTGAGGTGGCTTGTGTCGAAGTGCAGTATTCATTTTTTGTCATTTTAAAGCCTGGATCAGCCCTCCCTACACATTTCAGCCTCTTAGTAAATCAGTTATTTAAAACCAATGTTTAGTTTGTTGACTGTAGGGTACTATTTTAATTTCATATTATCAGTGAGGCATATTCCTTTTTCCGATTGTGTGAATATTTTAATTTCATAAATTAAGAGAAACATTCCCTCCTTTGGGAATTTTTTTTGGTTTTAGCAGAAGAGTTTTTTCCAGGACATGTGCTGTTGACACAGAAATTGCATAGTACAGTAGCAATTAAACACTCCCTCCATAACCCGGTCTTTGCAGAATAACAGGAAAAGAACCTCCTGTTCTAATTCCTTAGCTGTTGCTTTAGGAGCCTATGTTGTAGAATGCTAAAAAAGAAATTAGAGAGCTTCATTGGACGATGCTGTTGTAAAGTAATTTGGTCTAGTAACTTCTAAGAGTAATTTTGCAAGGTTTCTATTCCCTAGACAATGAATTTTGGATACAGAAAATATTTATTGAAAAATTTCTTAGTGTTTTCAGAATTCTTTGGATATTAAATATAAGTTTTGTTTTGTTTTGAGGATGGCAGATTTCCAATTTTAGGACTGAAAATATGTGGGTAAATGGTTTAGTTCAGTTTTACTGCTTCAGCTTATACATACTGAGTGTTTTTCAGGACTTGCACATCTCAGTTAAATATATGAATCTTGGTGTTTAGAAAAATTATGTGAATTAGTCTTGGGGGAACCTCACATTCATGTTTATGAAACCTTAACTTTATTTGAATTTTCATTTTTTGACATTGAACTAGGAATAATATAACAATTGAATCAAGAATAATAAATACTTTTGAAATAATTTAAAATTTAAAGATTTATTTTGAATTAAATATCCAGAGTAACAAAGAGGAAGAAGTACAAGTTTATTTATTTATTTATTTATTTTTTAATTTCTGGGATTACTGATATAAACAGGAAGAGTAATTGCTGTATTTTGGTTTTAACTTAAGCAGCATACTGAAACTAGTTGATAAACAAAGGGTATTTAAGTATTTAAGAAAAATAGAAAGAGGGAAATTAATACAGTGCCCTTTGTGGGGAAAAAAAATAATGTACAAAATGGCAGGTAATTCCTTTCCAGCTGGAACCGGGGGATACTTCCATTACTAGTATAGATGTCAAATGTGCATTCAAAAAGGCTCCTGACCAGCAAATTGCCTCCTTTCTGGATATGTATCTGGAAAGTCTCTAGATTCTGGACCACTTGATGAACACTCAGAATACACTTTAGGAAGAAAGGAAGTGAAAGGAATCTGGTATCAACAGACTGATGTCTATCTGGTACTCTGCTAGATACTTTGCATTAAGTTATACATTTAGGATCCCAATTCTGTGATGGAGATAGCTTGTTCCCCCATTTAAAAAAAAAAAAATGAGGAGGCCAGTGTACAGAGAGGTGGAACAACTTTCCCACCATCACAGTTATGTCAGAAATGGGGTCTCCAAGGGTAAGATGCTGGTTGAGGTGGGACATGCCTGTAATATACAAAACTACTTCATTTATTCCTATAGCAACTCTGTAGATAATGTTTTTGTTTTGCAGATGAGGGAACAGGCTCAGAGAGATTAATTTACACAAGATTAAACATCTGGCAAGTGGTTTATTCTGCATGCCAGCTCAGGTCTTTCTGACTCTTTGCTTTTTACTTTACACCATTCTGCAGAGTAATCCTTTCATCTGCCAGTGTTAAAATGTGCACATGTTAAAGTCTAAGTTTTTTTAAAACTTCAGATGGATCTTAACTCACTTTCAGATGGAGTAGGTGAATATTGTTGGTACTTAGTTACATTTGTCTTGGCAGCAGTCGGAATCAGTAAAAAGATTATATTCAAGATGGAATGAAAAACAAGTTTAGAAGATCTTAGGAGAGTGACTGAGTAACAGGAAGTTAATACATTATTAAGAATGTAAGTTTGTACATTTTGTTTATTGTTTACCAGTGGTCTTTCAAAATACACGTTTATATGGAGTGAATAAAAATAAGAGTATGGCTTTTTTTGTGTGTGTCAATAGTCTTCATTTGCTACAGACACATCAAAAAGGTTAATAGACAACATATTTGAAAGATATTACCTAATCATTGTTATTCAGAAAATTAACCCATCTTTCAAGTATGATTTGCTAAAATCATTTCTTTAACAATAGGATACAGGGTTTTCTGGCACTGATTTAGTCTTTCTTTTAGAAACTTTATAACTTGTGACATATTAAAAATAAGTCAATTTTAGAACCATGTGCTAGGAAAGTCATTTAAGGATGATAGCTAGAAATCAGTTGTGGGCCTACTATAAAGTAACTGAATTATAAAACATAAAAGCACTTGCATTGTAAATATTACCTAGAAAGCAATGGGGAGTATTTACTTAATTTGAAGCCTTATTTCTTTTTTATATTAAAAATATTCCAAATGGCACAAATCTTAATATTTTTGTGGAAAAATGCATACAGTTCTGATCATATGAATAAAATTGTGTAGATATTTGAAACAATAAACAGATAACGTAAATAAATTGCAGAAGAGGAGACACTGTACTGTCTTACTACTATATATGAACTTGGCCCCTTTAAGCAATATTACTAAATTTGCTTTAAATGTTTTGCTCCCTTAAATCCTTTGGGAGGAATGGAAGGTGTAAAACTCGTGACGGGTACTCCCTTACTAAATTCTTGAATTCAGAATTCTTAGTGTGGAATTGAAAGCCCACTTCCTAGGCTTAATTTATCATTTTAGCCTTAGCAACTGTCATTCTTCGTCTCATACCATTTAGTAGTGATATGAAGTAATTTGTTATTATAAATATACCTTTTACCTTTTCTTGTATATTCCAACAGATCTTGTTAAAATCGACACCAGATCTGATTCTTAGGCATTTATGAAGATTGTGAGAATAGTGGGTCGCACTGTGCTTAAGGGAGAATAGCAGAGAGGCCAGTTTGGCACCTGACTGCAGGACTCTGGGCAGGAGATGATGAAGGCTTGAAGTGGTGTAGAGATGATAATAAAGCTGCTTATATTCCTAGAGCACAGTAAGTGCATCGGGAACATTACATGTATTACCTCACTTTAATCCTCATGATAGCCATATGAGGTAGAAAGTTACTAATCACTCCAATTTGCTGATGAGGAAAGGGAAACTTGTGAGTTCAGGAATGTGTCCATAACTACCCAACTAATGGAGTTGGAATCCGAACCCTGGAGAATCTGACTTTCAGTCTTTGTTCTTAGCCATTATACTATAGGGGTAGAAGTGAGAGGAATAGAAAAGAGGCAACGGATAGAAAAAAATGTTGCAAACATACAAGAGTATTTGACAATGTCTGAATTTGGGATGCATGAGGAGTGGTTTAAATGAAAAGGGTATATATATAAGAGGATGAGGTCACTTGAGATTTTAAGGAGGATTAAATTACCTGAGCTTTTGAGGGTTAGTGTCTGGGAGGACGAACCATGATGCCAGTGACAGACATAAGGACCTGCGAGTTGTAATAGAAAGGTAGCTTTGTTTTTGGAAACCATGAACTTGATGTTTTGGCCAAATAGCTTATCTGAGAAATCAGTGACATGTAGGTGTGCAGTATGATTGGGAATTTGAGTCTAGAAACAACAGTTTGGTAATCCATGGATAGCAATGGAAATTGGAAGTACAGATAGATGACATTGTAGAGGGAGACCAGAAATTTGAGACGGAATCTTGGGTAGTGAATAGAGTACTTAGAATGGGGAGACAGGCTGAGAAAGAAGAGGCAGACTTGGAGTAATCACAGAGTTAGGAAGTGAATCAAGAAAGTATAACAACACTGAAGCCCTGGGAAGAGAGTGTTTCAAGGGGGAATGTCTGTTAACAGTGCCAAAATGCTACACGTTTAAGCTCTGCTTTTCTTTTAGGGTTTATGCTGTAGTCGGGGAGATAGTGTTTAACTACAGTAGAGTTCTGAAACCTGTGATAGGGGACTAGAACGACAGGCAGGAGGAGACTGGTTGGGATGGCCATGGTGAGATTTGGCAGGGAGAGATCCCATTCAGGTGCTGCGGGCTGTGAAGGAAGAGCTCTGTAGTGGAGGTTGAACATAAGTTAGACCCTGAAGAGAGTCAGGCCAAATGGAAAGTAGGCATTGGAAAGTGGGGGAAGGAGTTTGTGTAGGCATGGAGTGGTGAAATGCAGGTATTGGGGAAACAGCCGAGGCCAGATTGATTGGGTGAGGTTTACGTAACAAGATAGTAGAGATCCAGCTTGAAAGGCACATTGGGATAGAAACATATGAAGGGCCACGTGAAGGAATTTGGCATTTATTTATTAGATAAAGTATTCTAAACATACTCGATTTACAAAAAAAGCTATATTACTAATTTATTAAACGTGTAATTTGTGCTAATTACTATTCTGAGCATTTTACATGTATTATTTCTTTTAATTCTGAGAACTACCCTACTAAATAGATAATATTTTTTCTTTTAAGACTCCAAAGCTGGAGTTCCCAGCTGCAGAACTATTGGCCGGATAACTCTTCATTGTTGGGGGCTGTCTTGTGCATTATAGAGTTTTGGCATCCTTGACTTCTACCCACTAGAGGCGAGTAGTTTTCCTCACTCTCTTCATAGTCCTCCCCTACTTGGGGCAACCAAGGATGTCTGTAGACATTGCCAGATGTCTCCTGGGGAACAGAAGGACCCCAGGTTAAAAAATCACTGCTATAAAAACAAAACAAAAACATCAATTTAAAGAGGAGTTTTGTACATTAAAGTATAAACTAGTTATAAGACATTCTGATTTCACAAATAGTCAAATTGAAAATAAGAATTTAGGAAATGTGATTTTTATTTTTTCAATAAATGAGAAAACAGAAGGGTTCACTAACTTGCTCTTCATTATCCAGCTTATAAGTAGTGACACCAACATTAGAGTCTTAACGATACTAAGTTTGTTCTTTTAGCCTTCTTATACTTTTTTTATATAGTTCATTAAAATTTGGTAGTGCAGTGCTGGAAGTGAAAGCATAAAGAAAGCATGGAAACCTTTCATATGTCATCCTTAAATGCTTTTGTGCAGAATTTAAAATACGCTTGTTTTTTCTTAAACTTATTTATATTTCATTAGTAGTGTAAAATAGGAAGTGTATTTAGCATTGATCTGTCATTTCAGAGCCTCTTTCCTTTTTCAGTGGATCTAGTTTTTCATGTATAGTAGTTTGTAGACTCTACTTTGGTAAATTACAAATAACAGTATTTAAGTATTATACATTTATTAATAGTGACAAGCTTGGTGCTTATCTGAGGCAATAATAATTTCATTTGTCACATTTAACGCTTTTTCCACTCTGAGCCTTACGTGGTTTTTCCTTTTCATTGACTCTTCATCACATACCACTTTAGATTCAAGGTCTATATAGTAGGACTCCAGTTCTCCTTCCACCATTTAGTTTCTCTTTTTTCTGTGGCATTTTCCTAAAGTACTCTCTGTCTCAAGCTTCTATTTGCTGTATGGTCATGATAATAAGTATTTATAAACCATTTTTTTTTTTTAGTTGTTTAGAGGAAACATACTTAATCACACAGTATTAAAATTTATCACACTTAGGCTGCTGTCTGATAATTCTGTTTCTCATTGTAGAGTAGGATTGTTAATATTTCTTGTAATTATTTCAAAGAATTCTTTTATTGACGTTATTTTTCATTACAAACTAGGACATAAAACAGCTTGAACTCTGTGTAACCCCCTCAAAGTTGCACCTTATAGTGTCTTGCCTAGTGATGTAAAGTACCTCTGTCTTATTTTCTTTCTTTCTTTTTTTTTTTTTTTTTGAGAGGTTTTTTTGCTGTAGGGTGTTTGCGCTCGCCAGAAAGACAGAGACAGAGAGACAAAAAGCAAGAAATCACCCCCCCAGGGGGATGGCCACGCTGCAATCCCTTCTCCATCCTCTTCTCGGGATCTTGGGCACGCAGGCACACGCGCCTGGCGTGAGTTTAAGCTGCCCGGTCCAGGACTCGAACCTCTCTTGACTACATGGGAGTTCAGCGACATAGCCATTATGCTAGCTACTGGTCCCTCTCTGTCTTATTTTCTTGCGATAAAGAAATGGAAACATTAACTAAAATAAGCAGTTCATCTCCCTGCTCTGTATTTCCTAGTTAGAGGTTCTTGGAATGTACAGGTATGATGTTTAAAAGTTATTTTGAAGCTACTGTGATTCCCCATTCCCAGCCCCTCCTTCACACCATTTTCTATCTCTAAAATGGAAACCACATGCAACTTTTAAGTGCTTTAGGCTCTGGGATAAAGGACATTTGAAACACTTTGAATATCTAAAAGATACTTGTCCTTAGGAAAGGAGAATTTCGAAGTAGATGTTTTTGTTTTTTACTTTTCGGTGGCATTCTACTCTCAATATTCTCTATTTATTTATTTTTAGAGAGCTTTTGCTATAGGGCACATGTGCTCCCCAGAGAGACAGAACGCAAGAAATCACCCTCTAGAGGGGATAGCCAGGCCACAATCCCTTCTCCATTCTCCTCTTGAGATTTTGGGCATGTGACACACACGCTTTCGGCATGAATTTCACATCACCAGGTCTGGACTAGAACTATGTGGAAGTCCAATGATGTAACCATTACACCATCTACTGGTCCCTTATTTATTTATTTAAGTAATTATTTTGTTTAACTCTATTTTAATTTGACCAGAGAGGGACAGAGAGAAAGAGAGTGAGAGAAAGCAAGCCACCAGGTCGGGAACTTGAACCACGATCAGCCATGTGGGAGTCCAGCGCCCTTAAACACCATACCTGCCAGCACTCCCTTATTTACCATTTCTCAGATTTTTGCTATAGAGCATGTGCACTCACTGGAGAGAGAGAGAGAAATAGACAGAAAACAAGAAATCATCCCCCGGGGGGTGGCCATGCTGCTGTTCCTTCTCCTCCATTATCCTCTTGGGATTTTGGGCATGCGCGCACACAAACACACGCACACACATACACACGTGTCCAGTGTGAATTTCAAGCTGCTAGATCGTGACTTGAACCACGGTCAACCATATGGGGGTCCAGCAACGTAACCATTATGCCAGCGGCTGGTCTCAATATTCTCTTTTTAAGCTATCTTCTCATCCTCCATTTTTTCTTTTGGTGACATTCAAATAAAAATTGTTGATCATATAAGCTTAATCTCTATATGTTTTGTAGAATTTACTATTGTGGAATTTGAAACAGCAGCTATATTAGAGGTCTTAAAAGTGTTCATGTAAAAGCTATAGATTTAAAAAATTGTATGTATTGGGACCAGCAGTTAGCGTAATGGCTATGTCGCTGAACTCCCATGTAGTCGACTGTGGTTTGCGTCCTGGACCTGGTGGCTTAAAACTCACGCCAGATGCGTGTGCATGCATGCCCAAGATCCTGAGAGGAGAACGGAGGAGAAGGGATTGTGGTGTGGCCATCCCCCCCCTGGAGTGATTTCTCGCTTTCTATCTCTCTGTCTCTGTCTGGCGAGTGCACGCGCCCTATAGCAAAAACCTCTCTCCCCCCCAGAAAAATTGTATGTACCAAAATAATCTTGTACTTTAATTTCATTTTTCTGCAAACTCTGAAGTCCCCTTATATTGTCTTTTTTAAACTACTCTAATTTTTTTCATGGATGCTAGAAGTCCTAATTGTAGGTTCTTTTTAATTAATTTATTTATTTTCAATTTTTCTTTAGGATGTGTGTGCTTACAAGAGAGAGAATGAGAAAGTACTCCCGCCAGGTATTGGTCACACCAAAATGTGTGATTCCTTTCTTCACTCTATTTGGGATTTTGGGCACACCTGTACAGGTACCTGGCATGTCTTTTAAGCTGCTGGGTCTGGGAGTCGAACTGTACTGTCATCACCCCTTTATAGCATCCAGCTGCCTTAACCATTATGCTACCAGCTGGCCCAGCTAATTATAGGTTCTTAAAACTTCATTGACATTTAAAAGTATTAGCTTGTCAGGAAAGTCATGACGTATTTTTCTGTTTTTCTATGCAAAAATGTGTCATGACTTTTCAGACAACCCAGTGTTTTTGAATAGGTAAAGAGGCATATTTGAAATTCAAAAGGTGTAAAAGAATAATCTAGTGAAAAGTCTTCCCACCAAAACCCTGAGCCACTTTCTGTTTAAGCAAGGCGATGACATCAAAAGTCTGTTTTTCAAAAGACTTCTTGGAGTATAGTTAAAATGGTTAAAAGGATGAACTTTATGTATGTATATTTTATCAAAAAAAAAATCTCTTGGAAACAGAGTAGGAAATTGATTGGAGAAGAACTAAGAGTTGTGAAGGAGGAAACTATTAATATTTGAGAAATTCTGTGGTCCAGGTGAGAGATGATGGCTGCTTGAATTTATATGGAACTGTATTCTGTTATTGTGTTGTTAAACAGAAATACCTGAGACCAGATGATTTATAAAGATTTAGAGTTTGGGGTTGGCTCTGTGGCACAGGAGTGGCCTTCATGGTTTGAATCCCCAACCTAGCCAGCCTGAAACATGCCAGGTAGTATGAGAGTGCCCAGAATCCAACAGATTGGAGGCCTGGAGGAGGGAATCTCAGTGTGACCAGACCTTGTGCAAGGTGCCCCTTTCTCTCTCCTTGTCCCTATTACTCTCATGTGCATGCACTCTATTATAAATAAGGAAAAAAATAGAAAAAACAAATAGGAGGTATATTTGACTAACAGTGCTGCTGGCTGGAAAGTTTAAAGGTGTGGGCTGGCCTCAGGCTGGCCTTTGGTGCTGTATCACAACGTGACAATAGAGGAAGTCAGGTATTTACAGAGAGAGGACACTTCCTCTGTTTGTACCTCCCAAGTCTCCAGCTGATGGGATGGTTCTGTCCCATTAGGCCCCACCTCTTAAAGGTTTTATCATCTCCCAAAGTCATTACACTGGTGATCTTCCAGAATATGAATCTTTAGAGACAAACCATTATTGAAACCATAGTAGTAACAATTGATAAGGAGAGAAGTGAATGAATGTAAAAGATAAATCATGGTGATTGATTGGATATGCAGAAGGAAAGATGAGCTCTTGGGTTTTTAAGATTGATTCTGCTTTGAAAGAGAACAGTAGAAGAGGGCCAGATTGTGTGTGTGTGTGTGTGTGTGTGTGTGTGTGTGTGTGTGTATGAGAGAGAGAGGGAGAGAGAGAAGGAAATAGAATTAGGTTTGAATAACATCTCAAGTGGTGGTTGTATTCATTAGGCCTTTGGAGATTCATGTATGGATCTTAGAGGATTCCATGGATGAGAGATGTAGGTGGTAATTAAGATTAAGAAAGTGGGTGACTCTCAGTTACTTTGAAGGAAAGTAATGGAATGAAGGGGGTGCAAATCTGGAGAATTAGCTAAGGAGCTGATCATGGAGCTCAGATGAGCTAGAGAGGCAGAGAGAAAGCCAGGGGGGTATGGGATCTCAGAAGCCTAGGAAAGAGAACATTGAGGATGAGGGTGTATAAGGTGCAGCTGAAAGAGTGAGCAAGCAGTCTTAGATTTAGCATTAGACTTGGCAGCAAGATAGTTATCGGTGACTTTGCCGAGAACATTTTGAGGAGCATGTGGAGACAGAAACTTGACTAGATTGAAAGTGAATGGGAGTTTGTGTCAGTTTTTACATCTTCATTTGTTGTAACAGAAAATCCAACTCAAATTGGCTAGCAGTAAAGAGGATTTATTATTTCATATAACTGGAAAAGTCTTGAAGTAGAATGGGCTTCTGATTGGATTTGATCAGGGCTCCAGCACCATCTCTCTGTTGCCTCTAGCTGTGTCCTTCATGTGTGGATTTCCTCCTTGGCTGTTTTCTCTCATGGTAGGAAATGGCTGTAGTAGTTCTCAGCCTCACAGCTATGTACCACACCCCTCAGAGCCCTGGCTACTTACTGGATGAGAGTTCTGCATATTTCCTTGTTTTTTTTTTTTTAATTCACTTTAAACAAATAAAACATTTGGTTATTTTTTTTAAAATCTCAAATACATGCAATAACAGTGAACTCTCACATACTCATTCTCTGACTTCCACAGTCATCAACTCGTGGCCAATTTTGATTCGTCTGTAAACCCTCCTCCCAATTATTTTAAATAAATCCTAGACATATAATTTCATATGTTAATATACTGTAGGTATCTCCCAAAGTCAAGAACCCCCTTTTAAACATCACCATGACACCACAGTCACCATGACACCATTATCACACCATTTCTTAGCATCAGCATTAATATTTTTGACTATTTCATAAATGTTTTTGTTATTTTTATGTTTTTATTTTATGGTTCCTCATTCCAAACAGGATTTAAAGTTTTGTTTTTTTTTTTTTTTTTTTTTAGGCTCCGCCTCTGTCTCATTTTATTTTCCTTGAAATTAATTTGTTGGAGAAAGCGGAGTGTTTGTTCTATAGTTTGTCTTAGTCTGGATCCTGGATCTCCCTGGTATTGTTTAATAGGTTTCTCTTGCCTTCTGTATTTCTTATAAATTGATAGATTAAGAGAATTCATTGCTTTCTGGTTCGATTTTTTTTCCTTTCTTTTGTGTACGTCTACTATAGGCACTCAGTGTCTCGCTACCTCTCTGTCATGACTTCTTGATTTCTTAGCTGGGATACTTCTTTCAAAAGAAACTTCCCTTATTATTTGGTTACCCTGAGTGCCATGTGGGAGTTACCCGATGCAGTGGTAGTCTCCAGGCGCATACCAGGCAAGTAAGTGACCCCTGGGGTCACAGGACAGAAAGCTCATGGAACATCTTAAAATGCTCAAATCACATGATTTCTTAAATCAAGTTACAGCAAGAAGCAAGAAAGGAAAGATAGGTGAGCCTGCATACTTAACGTCAGGGTACAAGCAGGGAGGAAGGAACACATTCCCAGAATTTCATGGTCTACAGTGGTTTTGGGTCTGTATTTGTCCTGCCTCATCAGCCTTCCCTGTGGCCATGAGGATCAGAGTTTAGGTTTGAATAAGGAGGCCCGCAGAGACACATAAGCCAGTGACATAAACTTGCTGTAGCAGAGAGACCCAGGAGACAAGCATGCTGCTCCAGCTGTAAGCCTGATGAATACCTAAGGGTTTGTGTTCTTTGGGCAGAGGACACAGGCCAGAATGGGCACCATCAGTGGGTGGACTCGTGAATATTAAATATTTATGTATATTGAGTGGTCATTGATTCTTGTTTAATCTCTTGCATAATTACTATATCATGAATATTTAGTACCATATATATATATAGTGAATTATGACTATTTAATCCTTAGATACCTTATGGATATTTGGTATCTTCTGTTTTTTTCCCATCCCTTTCTATGCTCAGAATTGATATGCTACTCACTGCTTGTCTTTATTTAACACATTCTATCAACTCTGTGTCTAACAAACTCTTTTTTTTAAACTAGCTATTTATCTACATATAAAGTATCCTTTTTTAAAAAATTTTGTTCTTGGGACCAGCAGATGGTGTAATGGTTACATCTCTGGACTCCCACATAGTCAATCTCTGTTGAGTCCTAGACCAGGCGACTTAAAATTCACAAGGGGCACATTTGCATGTGTGCCCAAAATCCCAAGAGAAGGGATTGCAGCATGGCCATCCGCCCGGGGGGGGGTGGGAGGGATGATTTCTTGGATTCTGTCTGTCTTTCTCTTTCTCTCTTTCTTGTGAGTGCATGTGTCCTATAGCAAAAATCTCTCTTTCAAAAAAAAAAAGTTTCATTCTTTTATGAGAGTGAGAGAAGAAGAGAGTGAGAGTGAGACAAACATTTTCAGCAGGGTTTCACACTACGTTTTGCCCAATCCCAGCCTTCCCACCAACCAGGATGATGGGTACACATACCCAGAATGTACAGGTTGACCTGGGAACAGAACCACACCACTTGAAGCATGTTACCACTGCACCACTGAGCCAGTTTTATTCTTAAAAGTATCATGCAATATTTTACCTATGTTTTATAAGTAGCAGACCTAGTCCTCTTTTATAATAGAATTGAATTGTCTCAAGAATAAAGTGGCATGGGATCCAGCAGTTAGCGTAATGGTATGTCGCTGGACTCCCACGTAGTCGACCGCGGTTCGCATCCCGGACCCGGTGGCTTAAAACTCACGCCGGGCGCGTGTGCGTGCGTGCCCAAGATCCCAAGAGGAGAATGGAGGAGAAGGGATTGCGGCGTGACCATCCCCCCTGGGGGGTGATTTCTCGCTTTCTGTCTCTATGTCTCTCTCTCTCTCTGTCTGGCAAGCGCACGCGCCCTATAGCAAAAACCTCTCCAAAAAAAAAAAAAAAAAAAGGAAAAAAAAAAGAATCAAGTGGCATTACATTGATGTACAGGGAAAACAAGATATTTGCTATATTCTTGCCTTTCATTGGTAGGAAATTAGACCAAACCAAATGGCCCCCTCAAAGAAAGAACATTCCAAACTGCGCTTACCAGAGAGAAGGAAAGTGAGAAGTCACCCCCTGCTGGGAGGTATGGCCATGCTGTAATACTTCCTCCTCCATTCTCCTCTCAGGATTTTGGACACTCAGGTACACTTGCCCAGTGTGATTTTTCTTCTTTCTTTTCTTTTCTTTTTTTTTTTTTTTTGAGAGGTTTTTGCTATAGGGCATGTACACTCACCAGAGAGACAGACAGACAGAAAGCGAGAAATCACCCTCCAGGGGGATGGCCACACCGCAATCCCTTCTCCTCCACTCTCCTCTCGGGATCTTGGGCACGCATGCATATGTGCCCAGCGTGAGTTTTAAGCCACTGGGTCCAAGATTTGAACCGTGGTCGACTACGTGGGAGTCCAGCGACATAGCCATTACGCCAGCTGCTGGTCTCCCCAGTGTGATTTTTCAAGTTGCCAAGTTTGGGACTCGAACCATGGTCGGCTAGGTGTGCATCTAGTGCCTTAATCACCATGCATCCTGTTGGCCCCAGCGTCCAATATGATTTTTACTTAATTTGATTATTACTAATGATTATTACTTTTGTTTTTTTTCCCTTTTGTTAGCTGGTATTCTACTATAAGGAAGGATATCCCTTTTTGTTTTCCTATCTATATATTTATATCTGAATGGCCTCATTGATTCATCTTTTATTCAATGACTATAATTCTTTTTCTTTTCTTTTTTTTTTAATTATTTATTTTATTTTATTTATTCATTCATTCATTTTTTTAAATTTTACCAGAGAGAGACAGAGGTTGAGAGTGAGAGAGAGAGGAAGTGAGAAAGCAAGCCACCAGATTCAGGACTCGAACCCTGGTTGGCCATGTGGGAGTGTCCAGCGCCTTAACCACCACACCACCTGCTGGTCCCCAATGACTATAATTCTTTACAGGTACTTGTCACTTAACAATTGAGTATCTATACAAGATCATTAAGTAAATTAGTAAGTGAGGAGCTTAGAAGTGGATGTCTTGGGGTGTTTTGGTACCACAGGGTATTTTTTTTTTTTTTTTTTTTTGAGAAGTTTTTGCTATAGAGCACATGCGCTTGCCAGAAAGAGAGAGACAGAAAGCAAGAAATTGGATGGCCACACCATAATCCCTTCTCCTCCATTCTCCTCTTGGGATCTTGGGCACGCACGCACATGTGTCCGACGTGAGTTTAAGTCACCAGATCCTGGACTTGAACCGTGGTCGACTACATGGGAGTCCAGTGGGGTAGCCATTACGCCCTCAGCTGGTCCCAGGGTATGTATTTTTCAATAGATGTTTCTCCATACCACACTAGAATAATATAATTCTATCTGTACAAAAAGCATACATTAGGTAAGTGCCAGAAAGTGACAAGACATTCTATAACACAGTACTGTAAATCTGGCATAATCATTTTTATTTATTCTGAGTACTGCTCTAGGTGCACAGTAAAGTACAAACTTAGAAATATAATAGATTGTGAACACTACTTCATTTAGTGAGAACTGACTACAGGAACAAGACAGAAACTGAGAAAGACGATTCCTGAGACACACACACTGAGAAGGGGGATTCCCTGTGCTGGGGATCTGGTAGTAAGTCTGAGAGGTCACTGAGCAGGTGGGCTGTAAGGTGAGGAGTGGCTGTATTATTTATTTTGATGCTCACATTTTCCAGGGTTTGGTCAGTGGGTTCCCTTTCCAGATGGATCTTGTGTCTGCATCTGACAGAGAGACAAACAGATGTTCTGAGTTCATCTTGTACTTTCCCTTCCACCATGGAAACAACCCATTTCTTCACGGAGTCCTGTTCTTTTCCTTTCTTTCTTTTTTTTTTTTTTTAGGTTTTTGCTGTAGGGCGCATGCACTTGCTGATGAGACACAGAAAGACAGTGAGAAGGAAAGTGAGAAGTCACCCGCTCAAGGGGATGGCCACACACAATCCCTTTTCCTATAGCTCCTTTGGGATTTTGGGCATACATGCACATGGGCCTGGTGTGTTTTTCAAGCTGTCAGGTCTGGAACTTGAACCATGCAGTCAGCCATGTGGGATCCAGCTACCTTAACCACCACTGCACCTGTTGGCCCTTTCTTTTTATTTTTTATCTCATTTGCTAATTTATTTTTAATTGCCAGAGGACACATATGCTTATGGGAGTTTGGGGGGAGAGCACCTCTCAATGGATCGTGGTCATACCACAGTCCTTTTTCCTCCATTACATCAGGATTTTGGATACACACACACATGCCAACATGCTTTTCAATCTGTTGGGGCTGGAATTTGAACTGTGGTGGGCTGTGTGCTACAGAAGCAGGCGGGTCCCTGTTTGTTTTAGTGAAAAGGCTATTAGAAACCAAGATGTTGATGCTAGACTTATTGCTAACAGTGTTATTTAGCAGATGGAGCTAGCAAACACACACACACACACAAATACCAACATGTATATAACATAGCCACATCTATTTCTCCATCTAGATACAGATACTTTTTTGGGGGGGAGTGGTCATAGGATGTATGTGCTTGCCAAACAGAGACAGAAAAACAGAGACATAAAGTGAGAAACCATCCCTCAGGGGGACAGCCACACCACAATCCCTTCTTCATTCCCTTCTTGGGATTTTGGGCATGCATACACCATGAATGTGTGTACACATTCCCACCAGGTCCAGGACTCAAACCATGGTTGGCCATGTGGGAGTCTAGTGCTTTAACCACGATGCCACCTGCTGGCCCCTAGATATGTCTTAAACATCATACATTCATACTGTCACTTCTCATTTCATCCAGCACTGCAGAGTTTATCCTCTTTTTCATAATTGTAACCCCCTGGTCACTGAGAAGCATGGCTCCATTTGAGTTTGAGGTTTCATTCTTTATGACATCCAAGTGAAGAGTTGAATAGGCTGGTGGCTTATAAAGATCTGGAGCTTGAAAGAGGTGCTTAGTCTCAAAGGGTAATGGGAAGAGTGGAGGTGGTCATTTAAGCTCAGGAATGCTGCACAGACCTTAACATACTGTTTGGGAATAGTGTAGGGAAGGAGGAGCTAACTTTTAATTGGTGGCTTCTAAGTAGACAAGACACAATGTTTAGGTACATTACATGTGCCTGCTGTGTTTCAGGCTCAGTTCTAGGTGTAAGTGACACAGGACAGAGAGATAGCTTGCTTTTTTAAGGTATATTGAGCACAAAGAGGTAGAAATAAATAAAATACAGTGGAAGAGTAATAACTGCTAGTATGTTAGAAAATAAACAGGAGGGGACCAGCAGTCAGCATAATGGCTAGGTCGCTGGACTCCCATGTAGTTGACCGTGATTCGAGTCCCGGACCCGGTGGCTTAAACTTACGCTGGGCGCTTGTGTGTGAGTGCCCAAGATCCCGAGAGAGAATGGAGGAGAAGGGATTGCGGTGTGGCCATCCCCCGAGGGGGGTGATTTCTTACTTTCTGTCTCTCTGGTGAGCGCACGCGCCCTGTAGCAAAAACCTCTCTAAAAATGACTGCTAGCTGTAGAATTCAAATAGGATGGCTGATTGGGTGGTAAGGGAAAGTATATCTGAAGAGAGGACGTTTACCTGAGATCTGAACAGAAAGAGCCAACCATGTGGTTGGGGGAGGAACATAAGAGGCAGAAGCGCCAGTTGGTGCTCAGGTCAGGAGTTCTGAACTTGGCATGTTCAGCAACAGGGAGATGTGGGTGCTGAAGTATAGTGGCTGGGGGCAGTGCAGGATGTTGGGGTCAGAACAGTGTGGGCATCACATCTGTGGGATGAAGGGAAGCTAGAACTCAGAGGAGAGAATTACTGTGCTCAAGATCCCTTTTCAATTAAGGAGTGGAATTAATGGGAGAGAATTTTCTTTAACTGTGCCTCAGATAAGGGACTGACAACTAGAACACACTGGGAACTCAAGCAGCTTACCTGAAAGAAAATGATTAACCCAATTAAAAGATGGGAAAATGAGAATAAACAACTCTCTAACAAAGACATATGAACAGCCAAAAAGCATATGAAAAAATGCTCAACATCCCTCATTGTAAGGGAGATGCAGATCAAAATCACAATAAGATACCACCTAACCCAGTTAAACTAGCGAAGATTAAAAAAACAATTAATGATAAGTGCTGGAGGGGATAGGTGAAAGGGGAACACTCCTATGCTCTTGGTGGAAATGTAAATTGGTCCATCCACTGTGAAGAACTATACGGAGGTTCCTCAAAGACCTTCACATAGAACTACCATATGATCCAGCAGTTTAACTCCTTGGTATCTACCCAAAGGACAGGAGAGCACTCAGTAGAAAAAGAAAAATTGTGGCACATATACTTCATGGAATACTATTCAGCCATAAAAAAACAAGAAGGCTCTGGAATTTGATAGAAAGTGGGCAAATATGGAAGACTTGTTGCTGAATGAAGCAAGTCAGGCTATGAAAGAGAGACATTGTATATCTCCACTTAACATATACCGACTGTCTGCACTTTATGGTAGAGACTGAAAGACTGGAGAACATGAAAGTATTAAAAATTGTGATGGACACTAGAGACAATGTGGAAAGAGAGTGTGGGAGAGGAAGAGCGTAGGAAAGGAAATTTGGGGGGGAAATGGAGAGGTAAGACACTTGTGGGACACAGATAAGGTTTATTATCTGTTGATGAAGATGTGTATAATAGTCTCAACCGGGCTGGACTGAGGTGTAAATCATGCTGGGTAAAGTGTCTTCACAATCTAAATGATGGATAGCGATTTAATGTACAAATAATTAAAAAATAAAATAATAAAAAGTATACTTATAAGATATGATAAAATGTAAATTTAAATAAATAAATAAGAAGAAAAAATTGTCTTAAAGGTGAAAAAAAATGTCTTAAAGGTGGGGAAAAAAAAGAATTAGGACCCAACTGGCTCAAGATCCCTTTGCAAGTAAGGGGTAGAATTGGGACCTGACTGAGTCCTTTTTAGTCTGAAGCCCCTAGTTTGCCCTAAAAAAAAAAAAAAAAAAAAAAAAAAAAAAAAAAATCCCAAATTTTGAAATTAACTTAGGTGGCAAATGTAGGTTAACTGAAAAACGGTTTGATTTTGAGAGGGAATGCTATTATAAAAGTCAAGAGTAGTCTGGGAGGAAAGTTTTTCAAAGCAGGTTCAAGGAGTAAATTATGATTATTAGTACAGAGTCTGGGAGTTACTCAAAGGGAAATTTGAAATCTGAGCATTCCTTTAGGAAAATGCTAATGATTAGAATTTTTTTGTTTGTTTTTTTGCTTTTGTTTTTTCTCATGCCACAATCCCTTCCCCCAGCCTTCCTGGCCAGCCAGGATGGTGGGCCTGGTGTGTATAGGTTGAATGGAGAACCAAACCCAGAATCATCTCTGTGGATCCAGCATCACTTGAGCTGTGCATTACCACTTTGCCACCTAGCAAGCCCAGAATTTCCTTTTAAAAATGACATTTTTACTCAGTTATCAAATATTTATTGAGTGCTTAGTATGTAACATGCACCACATACTAAGTTGGTGTTGGGTATTCATTTTATAGTGCATAAGGTTGGAAATGGTCCTTGCCCCTTGTCTAGGTGTGAAGGTATTCTTATCCGTTTGTTCTTGTCAACAGTGGGTTTAAAAATATTCTCTTTTTGCCACTTTTATAGGCAAAAAAATGTCTTTTTGTGACTTTTTTTGATTATTGGTACTGCACATTTGTTTTTCATATTTTTGACCTTTAGAATGCTTGTGTGCGTGTGTGTGTGTGTGTGTGTGTGTGTATGTGTGATTTTGTTTTTTAGGTGGGGTCTCTCTTTGTTATGCTCCTTCTGTTTTAGCCTCCTGAGCAGCTGGTATTATATGCACATGTTCTGCTTTTTTTTTCCCCTTTTAGGTTGGACCAGGAATTGAACCAGGTCTCCCATGTGGCCTCAGCCTTCCAAACAACAGTATTTTGTGCATGTTACTGTGGCTGAACCTTTTGGCCACTTTTTAAAAATGTCTTTTGGTTAACTTCAGGTTCATAGTGTGGCTTATTTTTAGTGTTTTTTTTTTTTTTTTGAAACTCATGAGTTACATATTGTAATTGTTTTTGAAATAACTTTTTAGATTTGAGAAATAAGGCAGTGGCCCCATGATTTGGTGTGATGGTATTTCTGAAATATGCTCCCCTCCTGCCTTCTGCCTCTTTCTCATTGCAATTAAATCTGTACAGTATTTTCTGCTGGATTGAAGGTGCAACTGATAGCTAACCCAGCTGTATAGGAAGTTGCCTTGAGCAATACCGTCTTTACTCCCTCTACCTGTACTTCAGGCATTTCAGGTGACTGATAATTTCAAAACTTAGATCTAGTCCGGATTTATAACAACATGATTAAAGTAGGTTCTGCTTAAGTCCTGGTACACAAGAAAAACTTGTCTCTCATCCTTTGCAATTCTAGCAGTGGTATTTCACTCAGACATTTCGTAAGTATTAATTTCTTACCTTTGTGTTCTAGAGATTAGGGATGAAGTGAAACCTCTTATCTTTGAGCTTTCCTGTTTATTTTCTTTTTTCTTTTTCTTTTTTTTGGAGAGGTTTTTGCTATAGGGCGCGTGCGCTCGCCAGACAGACAGAGAGAGACAGAGAGACAGAAAGTGAGAAAACACCCCCCAGGGGGGATGGCCACACTGCAGTCCCTTCTCCTCTGTTCTCCTCTCGGGATCTTGGGCACACATGCACACATGCCCGGCATGAGTTTTAAGCCGCCGGGTCTGGGACGCGAACCGTGGGCGACTACATGGGAGTCCAGCGACATAGCCATTACGCTGACTGCTGGTCCCCTCCTATTTATTTTCTAACATACTATTTCAGCTTTTTTTTTTTTTTTAAATGTAATACAATTCATTACTGTTTTTTTTTTTTTCAGTCTTCCATATAATTTTATTTTCTCCCTTCAACTATGATAATATGATATCCAAATTTTGTCTTAACTGATCGGTCTGTACACACAGGTCTATCTATCCCACTGACTGGCAAGGCAAATGCTGCTTCTTGAAATGGTCCCATCATGGACCCTCTGGTCATCCAACTCAAGTCACCCTCCTGCCTGGCTTTATCTTCACTATATTGTGTGACCACTTAATTGAATTTCATTCCAGACTTATGGCTTCCATAATTTTGCTGCGTTTTTTACATAGAATGTGTCTGACCTTTATTGCATTGCCACCACCTTTGGGACCCTGAGCATTCTTGTCAGCACTATCACTCCTAGACACTGCTCCCGCCTTATCCCCTTTTCCAGAACCACTTTTTCCTTTGGGTGGCATCTTCAAGACTTCTTGCTGGAGAGACAGAGACAGAGCGAGAAATTACCCCCCCAGGGGGGATGACCACTCCCCAATCCCTTTTCATCTTGGGACTCTGGGCATGTACACACACATGCCCAGTGTTAGTTTCAAGCCTTTAGGGCCGGGACTCGAACCATGGTGAGCCATGTGGCAGTCTAGCGATGTAACCACTATGCCATCTGCTGGTCCCTGAAAACTTGCTTTTAAAGTGACCTATTTTTTGCCAGTCAGGTGGTCGAATTGTCTGGATCCCCATAGCTGACTGTGCAGTGTGAGTCCTGGACCTAGCAGCCTAAAAAACATCGGGTGTGTGTGGCCAAAATCCTGAGGAGAATGGAGGACAAGGATTGGAGTGTGGCTATCCCCCCGGGAGGATGCTTTTTCACTTTTCCTCTTTTTCTGTCTCTTAGGCAAGTGCATGCACCCTATGGTAAATTACCCCCCCCCCAAAAAAAAAAACTGACCTATTTTATAATTCCAAATATGCAGTTTTGCATTCTTTCTGGAGTTGAAAAAAAGTTTGCCCTTTTTTTTTGGGTTATTTTGTGAAACTTGAACTGCATTCTGTGAAACATTTTTTGATTCGTAATGGATCCTTTCTTTCTTCCTTGGGTCTTTGTAAAACTTACACAGGTTCACAATTTTGGTTTGTATGTACGCCGTGTGCCTTACAGAAACAATCCCTGGGTTCCTTGTCTTCCACCTTCCACCTTGTGATCTTGGCAAACCATTGCTGTTTTTGGGTCTGTTTTTATACCTAGAATTGTGTTTGATTAGCCTGTGCCTTTGGGAAAGATAACTTTCCTTGTGTTCCTTATCTGTAAAATAGAGATAATAATAGGGTTGTCAGGATTAAGTGAGAGAATGTATATTTACAGTGTCTGACACATACAAGGCCCTTAATAAATGCTAGCATATTTTCATGTTACTTATCTATATATTATCTGAGTTGTTATTTTCACCAAGATGTTAAAAGATCATGTGTGAAAATGGGGACCAGCAGGTGGCGTGGTGGTTAAGGCGCTGGACACTCCCACATGGCCGACTGGGGTTCAAGTCCTGAATCTGGTGGCTTGCTTTCTCACTTCCTCTCTCTCACTCTCATCCTCTGTCTCTCTGATCAAATTTAAAAAAAAAAAAATGAATGAATAAATAAAAAATAAAATAAATAATTATTAAAAAAAAAAAGATCATGTGTGAAAATGGATTTAAGAACAGTAAGCAAATGTTAGGTGGGTGTATAAGTCTGATAGATTTGTGATACTGATAATGAGCACTGACTTTTCTTTGTACAACTAATGTTCAGATACCAAGTCACCTATATTCATTTTTTTCTTTTTTCTTTTTAGATTTTTTTTGCCCTAGGGTATGTGTGCTCACTGTAGAGACAGAGAGACAGAGAGAGAAAGTGAGAAGGCATTCTCCAGAAGGGATGGCCACGCTGCAGTCCCTTCTCCATTCTTCTCTCGGGATTTTGGGCACACATGCCTGGCGTGCTTTTCAGGAATCTGAACCGTGGAGTTGGCCATGTGGGACCACTTCCTTAACCACCATGCCACCTGCTGGCCCTATTAGTTTTTTTTTTTTTTTAAGAATAGGAAATAAAAATCCATTATGCATACATTTATAATATTTATCTTAAAATCAAATAATTTTTATTATTGTTCTACTAAGTAGCTTCTTAGTTCTTATGCTAGTAAAATTTAAATGGGTACCAGTAGTAGACTATATTCTGCGTGTACAGTTCAGCTTTTGTATCACGTAGAGCTGTTAAGTTTAAGGCTGTCTCACTGATGAGTGATGCAGCTGTGAAGGAAGGAAAGTGTTTTCAATTATTAAATGAGAATGATATTTTTAGATGTCATCAAAATCCCAAATTGATACATCTACTCTTGACCTCTTTCCAGAGCCCTATATCTCCAGCCGCTCATTGGATATTTCCACATGGATATTTTTGCTATCATTTCAGATTCATCAGGTCTAAAACTGAGTGTATGATCTTGCTTCAGAATTGGTGCTGCCTCTGGTTTTCCTTTTTCTCTCCATGTCGCCATTTCCCTTGTAACCCAGGCTCGATTGCCTTTGATTTCCACCACGACCTCACGCTCTGCTTTGTTCCCGAGCACCTTTGGGTTTGTCTCCAGCAGCCTGTTGTGCCAGTCACTCTGTTTTCACCACTGCCTTCAAGTTCATTTCCTTATCTCTATGAAATATTCTTCCATCCCAGGTTTCTATAGCCATTAACATTGACTACTAGATGAATCACCCTAAAACATCACTCTTACATGTGTCACTCCCCTGTAAAACTGTCCGCAACTCCTAGTTAGCTAAAGGCCTCATATTTAAGAGATACCTCTTACTTTTAGGTCTCAACCACCGAGCGCTTCCATTCCAGCCTGTCCCTCACGTCTCTCCACTAGACTGTTCCATTTGGTGTCTCTTCACATCGTGTTTGCCTCTGTTCTTTGTCCATCTGTTTTAGAAAGCTTTTTTTCTGACTAATCTGCCTGTTTTTTCTATCCTGTTTCTTTAAGAGAAAGTCATGACAACCTACTGTGATATTTCCTCTTTTGAATTAAGTGCTTACTTGTTCATTATTCAGTTGACACTTAATCACTTACTACTTAATATTATATTGTTTCTAATTTCTGAATTGCTTAACTTTACTTGTTTGTATGCCTAGAATTTTTGTAGATTGTTGACTTTTTGAAGCTGAGGAATATTTCTGATTCCTTGAATTCCCCCAAACCATGCAGTTATATAAAACGAACATGCAATGGTTACTGTCATATTGTATGATAAGGATAATTTTCTATTGATAAATAATAGGAGCTTTTCTCTAAATTATTTTTTTGTTTGTTTTTTAAATTTGTTATAGGGTACATGTGCTCGAGGGAGAGCGAGAGAGGTGAGAAATCACCTCCCTGGGAGTGAGGAGATAGCTGCACCACAATCTCTGCCTCTGTTCTACTCTAGGGATTTTGGGCATGCATGCACATGTGCCTAGTATGTTTTTTGAGCCACCAAGTCCAGGACTCAATCCCATGGGGGATCTAGGAGCCTTAATCACCACACCACTGGCTAGCCCAGCTTTTCAAAAACTTGAAGGTGACGGTTGTTAAGGAATATAGTAATACTTTGTGAATATGTTTTTTTAAATGCCGATTTTGATCAGAACTGTGGCACTATTGAGCTTATATTCATTCAGGTTGCCTGTTCAGAAGTCTGCTCAAGCCAGTGACGAGACGGCAGGCCTCAGACCCTCACTTTACAGAGACGGCAGGGGAGGGACTGTGTAAGTCTGCGGCCAGAGCTGTCAGGTTCTGTAATTGTAGCTCTCTGTTAATGTCTAACTCAGATGACTTGCCTCTCCATTTTGGGGACAAACCTCATTCTTGTGCTGTTTTAATAAGAAGCACAGAACCCAAGTAAGGCTTAGAGAGGTAGAGGAATAGAAGCGGAGTAACAAAGTCAAGAAAACTTGTGAAACAATTTTGTTTCTCCTGCTTGTTTTAGTAATTTTGTTGCCAGCAGATGCAGAGGCAGCTCTTAAAGTCAATTTGGTAGTAAGACACTGGGAGAGTAGTGCTTGGCATTCTCAAAGGGAAATGGCTAGTGGGAAATGAAACTTGGAAGGAGAATTTGGTTTCCTTCAATGTCCCATTGTAAAACACCCCATTCATGTGAGCTTTTCAGTTGGGTGTCTAGGAGGGCTTTTGTCAAGTATGGTAGAGAGTGGTCAGTGAGAACATGGAGATAGGGATATTGTGGTATACTAGTGTAGGATTTTTTTTTAATGATTATTTATTTAATTTTATTTATCCATTCATTTATTTTAATTTGACACAGAGAGATGCACAGAGAGAAGAGAGGGAAAGTGAGAAAGCAAGCTACCAGGTCTGGTATTCGAACTGTAGTTGGCCATGTGGGAGTGTCTAGCGCCTTAACCACCATGCCACCTGCTGGTCCCCACTAGTATAGGATTTTTGAGAGTAACTCTTCCCTGAACAGCAGTCGTAATTCCCCCCAGTAGCTTTAGCAGGCTAACCAAGATGAGACAAACTCGGGGCCTTGAGGCAGAGAGACAAGAGTAAGTTAGGCAGTGCCTGTTCTACAACTCATTAGCTTTAAAATTTGGGACAAATGAGTTTACACTCTCAGGTGGCAAGGTCTAGCAATCTCCTGAATAGCTGTTGTGATGTATTTCCCGGTCGCTAACATGAGAGGGGAGTCATTGAAAGTAGTTTTGCTCCTCCCCTTCTCCATAGGGTACATGCACTTGCTGGAGAGACAAAGGGAGACAGACAGAAAGAGGGAAAGTGAGAAATCACCACCCCAGGGGCCATGGCCATGCTGCCTTCCCCTCTCCATTTTCCACTCGGGATTTTTGGGCAAGCATCCAAATGCACCCGGTGTGATTTTTTTTTTTTTTTCCTGGAGAGGTTTTTGCTATAGAGTGTGTGCGTTTGCCAGAAAGACAGAGAGAGAGGGACCAGCAGTTAGCATAATGGCTGTGTCACTGGATTCACATGTAGTCGACTGCGGTTTGTGTCCCAGACCCGGTGGCTTAAAACTCATGCCAGGCGCGTGTGCGTACATGCCCAAGATCCTGCCTGAGAGGTGCCCAAGATCCCCAGAGGAGAATGAAGGAGAAGGGATTGCAGTGTGGCCATCCCCCCTGGGGGGTGATTTCTTGTTTTCTGTCTCTCTGTCTCTCACTGCCATGCCACCTGTTGGCACAGGGATTTTATTTTTTTTAAGTTTATTTATTTCTTGCATGAGAGACACACATGTAAACAGACACGCATGCACACACACAAGTACTCCGAACAATCCTCATACTGCAATCCACCACCAAGCCTCAGCTTCCCAGGATCATGGGCATGCACGTGTGCACACACCCAGTTGTACAGGGACGTCTGCCCCACCAGCGCACATACCCAAAATCCTGAGAAGAAAATGGAGGAGAAGGGATTGCGGTGTGGCCATTTCCCCTGGAGTGTGATTTCTCACTTTCCCTCTCTGTCTCCCTCTGGCAAGCAAGCAAGCACACACACCCAGATCTTCCTGTGCAAGTCCAGCCTTGCAGTACATTGTATTACTGCTGAGCCACCATTTGGCCTCTGGTTTGTAGGAATCTCATAATTCATCCTGCAGATTTGATTACGCATGTGAGAATACTGTCCCCAGAGCCACTAGACTCAAAAGTGTGTTTGTTTGCTTTATAGTCTGTTTTTGGAATATACTTGAAACAGTATCATCTATAAAAGACATTTGTCTCTTTCTCTCATTCTAGATATTTTGAGTCTTCAAAAAGTTAATTGAAAATTCATATTTTGAAAAAGCTGTGCATGAATTTCAAGTTTCTTTGCACAAAAATAAAAATCATACTTTAAATCCATATTTTCCCATGAACTTTCTGAAATCCCTGCATAAGCCAAGGGCCAATAGAATCATCTTTTCAGTTTAAGGATTCTTACTATTTTTAGAGGAACTCAAGTTCTATAACATAAATAATAGTTGTGTTTCTTTTGTAAATTTTGAAAGAGAATTTTTTTCCCTTAATCTCTATAGAAAATGTGCCAGAGGAACTTCGAGAACCATTTTACACAGATCAGTATGACCAGGAACACATCAAGCCACCTGTCGTTAATTTGCTTCTGTCGGCGGAGCTGTACTGTCGTGCTGGGAGTCTCATTCTCAAGAGCGACGCTGCAAAACCTCTTTTGGGCCATGATGCTGTAATCCAGGCTTTAGCTCACAAAGGTCTTTATGTCACTGACCAGGAAAAACTGGTAACCGAACGGGATCTTCACAAGAAACCCATACAGATGGTGAGTCTTTCTATACCCAAGGCTATTTAAAGCTTGGAGTACATACTCTTGAGTGTGAATTGCTTTATAAAACAGGGGCAAATATGTCTTGAAATTGGATTATTATATCTGCCCAGAGTTTAAAAACCATCTTTTTCTTAAAAGCCTTGTTTCTAAATGAAGGAAGAGTTAAACTATGTTTGATATCATGTAATACCTACAATGAATAATGATGTGATTTCCAACTGCTTTAATGTAATTTTTATTCAATTTACAAACTAACACAAGTTTTTTTTCTTGGGGCCAGCAGGTGGCATGGTAGTTAAGGCACCGGATTCCTACATGGCTGACTGCCGTTTGTGTCCCAAGCCCTGGGGCTTGAAAATCACGCTGGGTGTATGCGCGTGCATGCCCAAAATCCTGAGAAGAGAATGGGGGAGAAGGGATTGCAGTGTAGCCATTCTCTCTAGGTGTGATTTCTCACTTTCTCTCTGTCCCTCTCTGGCAAACACACACGCCCTATGACAAAAACTTAATTTTTTTTTTTTTAATTCAAGATAAAGTGTACATACACCAGTGAGGAATGAGAGCCCTCCACAGGGTCTGGTCATGTCACAATCTCCATCCTCCAGCCCTCCAACTTGTTAGATCCTGGGGACTTGTGCATGTGCCAGGTGTGTTTTAATTGACCAGGCTAGAGATTTGAATCATGGTCACCATGTGGGATCTGACTAATCCTGAGCAGTACATCACCACTACTCCAGGTAGAAGCCCTAAAAAGTATTCTTTTCATTATAGAGACTAGCTAGGAAAAATGGAAAGTGCATATTTAACTTTATTCTCGTTAAGAAAGGGTTAAGATTTTTAGTTTTCATCTCTATGCTGAATAATTTTGTGGCAAGTTTCTGCATATCAGATATTTTGATTTACGTAGTAACCATTGACTCATTCTTATAGAAAACACACAAAGAAGGACTCTAAAGTGGCCTGCAGCTGCCTCTGAAGTTGTAAATGCAAATATTTAAGTCCATTGTATAATGCTTCAGTCTGTTTTACCATTTTAGTTCATGTTTCACAGAATGCAGTTACCATCACAAATGGCATTAGAAAGAACAGTGATTTTGCACATTTGATTGAATCATATTGTCTTATAAGAGGAAGCAGTGGAAAGAAGGGGAGATATATAGAAGAGTATATTGTAATAGTTATAAAATTAAAGTAAGATGGGCAAAAAATTAATTTACCAAATCTATTACTAAATGAGGTGGTGACCCACTTCGCTTTCTGCCCAATTCCCTTTAAAAAAGCATATTTTAATATGTCTAAGGAGTGGAGAATAATATCTCAAGAATAACTTAGTTTGTAGAATTTACTTGCAGATTTGCAGTAGAATTATTAAATATAACTAAGAATGTTTATCTATTATCAGATAGTAGATTGTCAGCTTTTATTGACTAATCCAAATTCCTTTTGTATTTAAGTATTTAGAATCATGTTTATTTAGCTATACCTACACTGTAGACTGTTAACATATCAAACTGTTGGTTACAAATAATTTTTCCAGCCATGTTTGTGTAAATAAAAGATAAGGGGAACCAGCAAATGGCATAATGGTTACATCACTGAACTTCCATGTAGTCAATCACAGTTCGAGTCCCAGACCCAGCAGCGTAAAACTCACACCAGGCGCCTGTGCATGCTTGTCCAAAATCCTAAAAGGAAAATGGAGAAGAGATTGTAGTGTGGTCATCACTCCTGGGGGGTAATTTCTCATTTTCTGTCTGTCTCTGTCTCTCTGGTGAGTGCATGTGTTCTATAGCAAAAATGTCTCTTTAAAAAAATGAAGTAAGAGTTGATATTTGTAAAACTTTGAAGTAAATACATATGTATATGTATATGTATATGTATATGTATATGTGTATGTATATGAGGGAACTTCAAATGTTCCTGAAAGGTAGAGTCTATTTTGATGCAAAGACATTTTGAAATCCTTGCATAGTTTTTTTCACAAAATGCATTTTTCTATGAACTTTTTGAACATCCCTTGTATACTTATGTGTTTTACGAAATAAGATTGATTTTTAATTCTTTTTAAAGAATTACTTAATTTTATTTATTATTATTATTATTTTAACTTGATGAGAGAGAGCGAAAGAGAGAAAGCAAACCGCCAGGTCTGGGACTTGAACTATGGTTGGCCATGTGGGAGTCCAGCTCCCTAACTACTATGCCGGCCCCAATAAGATTGGTTTTTATTGTGATTTGTAAAATAAAGTTTATGATTTAATCAAATATTATTTTGTAGCCAATTATTACATAAGCCAAAAGTTTATTTTGAAGTTCTTTCTTTATCTTTTTTTTTTTTAAATAATTTTTGCTATAGGGCACATAAACTCACCAAAGAGAGAGAGAGAGGGAAAGTGAGAAATCATCTCCCAGGAAGGATGACCACACTGCAATCCCTTGTCCTTTAGTCTCCTCTCAGGATTTTGGACACTCAGGCACATGTGCCTGGTGTGACTTTCAAGCCATCAAGTCAGGATTCAAATTTTGCAGTCCACCATGTGGGATCTAGCACCATAACCTCTACACCACTTGTTGGTCTGAAGTCCTTTCTTTTAATGAATATCAAAAGGAGATTGGTATGTTTACTTAATGGAAGTTAAAGTAGATTGACATGTCATTGAATTCTGTTTACTTAATGGAAATTAAAGTAAATAGGTCATTGAATAAATAAGGCATAAAAGGTTATTTCATGAATTGTCAGTGTTGTTATAGTGGATGTTTTGGATATTAAAAAAAACATAAGCTAAGAAGTTGTTACTAGCACTGCACTGCTTTTTTAGAATAGGAAAGCCAGAGAAGCTGCAGCTAAAACAGAAAGATGAGGGACCAGCAGGTGGCATGGTAGTTGAGGGTGTTGGACTCCCACATCATGATCGACCACGTTTTGAGTCCTGCACTGGTGGCTTACTTTCTCACTTTCCCCCCACCCCCACCCCTCTCTCTCTCTCTCTCTCACACTCACTCACTCACTCACTCACTCTATCTCTGGTCAAATTAAAATGAATAAATAAATACATAAAGTTAAATAGACTAATCCTTTAAAAAAAAAACCCAGAAAGATGATGGAAATACTTTATACCTTCAAGAAGAACAGTCCTATACGTAAAGATGGTTTTTAATTTTATCATATTTTATATTCTGTGTATTTAGTTCAATGATATTAAACTAAAAATTGAGTGAACAGGAAGACTTGGGGGGTGGACTAACTAGACAGCATGAATGAAATAGATTTAAGTTTAAACAACAGGCTTTGGACACCTAGATGTAGATGTGATGATTTCTGCTAGGGAGGATTAGAGAAGGCATCAGTAGAGAATGATTCATGAGATTTTAGTAGATAGGAAAAGGGACAGATAGGGTAGGAATGGTAACTAGGTTGAAAAAATTGTGTGACCCAAGTTTGAACTGTGAAAGTGTGTTCTGTACTGCAGATTAAAGTAGTGATTTACACAGAGGGCTAAATATGAGATGAAGCTAAAAAATACTTTAGTGTCTGGTCTTAAAAGAGGCTATAAGTTGAAGTGAAGGATTTTAACCTTGTTGTGGGCTGCAGAATCATGGAAGAAGTTTTTTGGTTTTTTTGGAGAGGTTTTCACTATAGGGCGCGTGCGCTCGCCAGACAGAGACAGACAGAGAGACAGAAGGCAAGAAATCACCCCCTGGGGGAATGGGCACGCCGCAATCCCTTCTCCTCCATTCTCCTCTTGGGATCTTGGGCACGCACACACACGCGCCTGGCGTGGGTCCGGGACGCGAACCGCGGTCGACTACGTGGGAGTCCAGCGACATAGCCATTACGCCAACTGCTGGTTCCCATAGAAGAAGTTTTCATAACATTTTGTTTTCTCTCTCTCTCTTTTTTTAAATTGCTTTTGGTTTGTGTTTTTTATGTCTGTAGTAAACAATTAATACTTTGCAAAACACCTTGAAAGTTTGTGAAGTACTATAGTAGTATAAATTATTGCAGTCCATTTATTCTCAGATCTTTATGAGAAAGTGTATCTTACACTTCACACATTTTATCTCACATAATTTAATTCTTACAACAATACTAAGAGGAGAGTATTGTCCCTATTCTTCTGATGAAGAATGATGAAGAATCTGAGGCTTTAAGAACGTAACTAAGGTCACAGGGCAGGTACTAAGGTCACAGTAGTGAAGGCAAGATTCTGATTCTCTCTGCCTAACTATAAATCCCATGTCCTTTACTACTAAATTGTGTTTTTGTCTTTGCCCAGGTATTAGGTAGGTAGGAAGTGATGAAATGGAAAGAAAGAGAAATGGTATGCTACTTGGTAATCTGCCTGGTGGTTTGTTTGAAAACTTGGTTAATTTACCCAGGGTACTTCATTATTTGTTTAGAGTGTTTTGTTTTATTTTTGCTATAGGATGCTTGTGCTCGCCTGAGAGACAAAGAGAGAGGTCACTCCAGGGGGGATGGCCACATTGCAATCCCTTCTCCTCCATTCTCCTCTCAGGATTTTGGGCATGCCACACACATGCGCCTGGTGTGAGTTTCAAGCCACTGGGTCTGGGACTTGCACTGTAGTTGGCCATGTGAGAGTCCAGCACCTTAACCACTATGCCACCTGCTGGCATTAGGCTGCTTCATTTTTAACACATTTTATCAGCATTTAAACAAGATTTTGCTGTAAGAATCCTCCTGCCACAGCCTCCTAGCTGACTACATGTACACCCCACACTCAGCTCTTTTTCTGATAGGGTCTTGCTGTGTGGCCCAGGTCAGCCTTGAGCTAGCCATTCTCTTGCCTCAAACTCAAGGTCACTGGGATTACATGGCCCTACACCTAGCCTTTTAAACTGGACTGGGAATTGAACCCTGGGCTCCCTATGTCCTAGCCTGCAGAGCACAGCTTCTTAGCAGTGTGCTCCACCATGGCTGAGCCATGTCCAAGGTTTCTTTTTGAAGTAGTTTAACCCTTCTGTACCTGTCTTGACAGTTATGTTAATTTCATGCACTGTGGGAATAACTGTAGTAGTTAAATAGGATGCCTGCAGTAGGGGATGAAGCACAGTTGAGACAGACTGGGTGGACGTGAGTTTCTTGATATTTAAGAATGCATAAGATAACCTTTTAGTTCCCATTAGTTTTGCTAGATTTGTGAAAGGTATTAAGAACAGTGAAACTGATCTCAGGAACACTATGCTGTCCCTGATTTTTCTTCTTTTCTTGTTGTTCCCTTTTTTTTTTTTTTTTTAAATTTTTTTTCCCTCTCAACATATTGCTCCTGATAGGCAGCTATCCTTATGGATCTCCATGGTGCCACCATCTGTTGGAATTCAGTGTAATCGTGAGGCGGCTTTAACAAAAGTCTTTTTCCTGTTTAAGGAGACTTAAAATTCTACTTTAGAGAAAAAGATTATGAAAATTTAGTATTATAATAGTAGATAAGGAGACATTAATTTCTGGTTGCCCTTGTATAAGAATGCCTTGCAAGTTAATGAGCAGAATTTATTTTTGAAAAAGTATTTGAAGTTCTCATAGCTGTTGTTGAACAGTTTTCTTCTTAATGTAAGGTTGTATGTACCTCCATTAAAGAGTCCCATTATCTTTCATATCTTACCACCATGCTTACTATGTTAGAATCACTGTTTACTTATAATCATTTATTGGGAAATTTGACTTTTTGAAAAAAATAAACTTGATAGAAGAGTTTCTAAAAACCTTTTATATTTATAATAAAACGGAACCCACTAAAGCCATTTATTAATTCATTCAGTTTATTTTTTATTTATTGTATTTATTTTTTTGGAGAGATTTTTGCTATAGGTTGCGTGCACTCACCAAGAAGATGGAGAGAGACAGAGAGACAGAAAGCGAGAAATCACCCCCCAGGGGGGATGGCCATGCTGCAATCCCTTCTCCATTCTCCTCTCGGGATCTTGGGCACGCATGCACACGTGCCCGGCATGAATTTAAGCCACCGGGTCCAGGACTCAAACCGTGGTCGACTACATGGGAGTCCAGCGACATAGCCATTACGCTAACTTTTGGTCCCTCATTCAGTTTATTTAAGGAACTTCTGCAGAATACTTTGTATTGCTTATTGTAATTAAAAAACATTCCTGTCCCTTAGTATCTCACTTTGTAGTGCAAGTTTTAGAAAATTATCCGAATTACATATATTTTAAGTGTGAAGGCACTATATATTCATGCTGTGAAAATTCATTTTGTATGCTGTAATGATATACAGTGGTTGAACGTATAAAAAAATTTTAAAAGATAAATGTATAGGCAGTAAACATGGTTCTGCTTATAAGTTGAGTTTTGAAGACTGTGAAAGAATTTACCAGGTAGGGAAATGAAGATTGTGTTGCAGGGGAATATTCCAGAATGTATATGTATGTATTTGAACCTTTTTTTTTGAGAGCAACAGGCTTGTTGTGTTGCCCAGGCTGGCTTAGAACTCTTTATCCTTCTGCCTTAGTCGCCTGAGAAACTGGGATTACAAGTGCGTGCTCCAGTGCCCAGCATAGGGGGTTGTTAAAAGAGAATGTGAAGGCATGATAAATCAGGGAAAAGTGAGATGTGTGATTGTAGCTGTTCTTGGTACATGCTGGGAGGTGATGAGAAACAAGATCACAGAGTTGGATGGGGATAGGGCATGAATAATCTTTGATGTCTAGTGTGTATGTTGTCTTGGACGTGATAGGTGTTTAAACCCGAGAGGACATCCGCAGATTTGTGTTTCAGAAAGTCACTCTGGTGGTAATTGTAGAAGAGATACCACTTAGGCAGGTGTTGAAATAGCTTGGGGCCTCAACTGAGGGGTGACCATAGATGTGTGGGCTTGAGTGGGAGGAGCATATTCAAAGTCGAATCAAAATGACTCTTGATTTACCAGAGTTGGGAGATGAAGAAGAGAACATAGAACATGGCTGGCAAAAAGATGTTATCCCTTATGTCAGCTCTAAATAATTTGGTAGTTAATTACTAGTAGTAAGGGAAACCTAGCTCTTTAGTTTTACTCTGTTCTCCTAGGAGATTGGGTTTAGATGCTCTGTTGCTCCTGGTGTTTTTGAACCCTGACATTTTAATGTAACAATAATAGTAAAAAAACAAAAGAAGCACAAGAATAGCTTTATAGTTTAAAAATATTGAGCTGATAAAAGTTTTTTTTTGGTAGAGAGATATTTTTGCTATAGGACACATGTGTTCATTGGAGAGACAGAGAGACAGAAACAGAAAGTGAGAATTTACCTTCTCCCACCTACCCCCCAGAGAGGATGGCCACACTACAATCCTTTCTCCTCCATTCTTCTCTCAGGATTCTGGGCACACATGCACATGTGCCCGGCATGAGTTTCAAACCACCAGGTATAGGACTTGAAGTGCAGTCGACTGCATGGGAGTCCAGCAACATAACCATTACACCATCTGCTGGTCCAGAGCTGATATTCTTAATGAGAAAGGTAAAGGTTGTTCTCTTAAGTTTTGTCCTATTTCTCTTTTCTTCTTAATACCTGTTAAAATATATAGTTATATATAAAAGTGCAAGTATTTAAAAAATATTTATTATTACTGTTATTTTCCAGTTTGATCAGACAGGGGGCGGGCAGTGAGAAAGCAAGCCACCAGGTACAGGACTTGAACTATGGTCAGCCATGTGTGAGTCCAGTGCCTTTCCCACCATGCAATCTGCTGGCCCAAAAGTGAAAGTATTAATAGGTCTGTGTGTATACAGAGAAATAAAATGACATTGATGTGCATTTTTGGTAGAGTATCAGTTTTTAGTTGTGTTACATATACCGTGAAGACTCAGACACATTCATTTATTTGATACCGGTGTCCTCACGGCTAGGCATTGTGATCAAGTGGGCGATCTCTTTCCTAAAACGCTCTTGGAAGAGGGTTCATGTGGGATTGGAAAAGCTGCAATGCAGACATGAGATATACTGAAGTGTAGAACTGTGGGGATGAAATGAGGGATGAGGAAACTTGAATGTACTTTGTAAGTGTTAATCTTAATGCACTATGTGATTCAGGTGGTAGTAATCCTATTTTATTGGTGAGGAATCTGATCTATAACTCACTCCAAAGGTGAATTAACTTGCCCAAAGCCAAGCAGGTAATAAGTGTTGATCCTAGGATTTAAACTTACATCTGCTGACTCCAAAGACCATGCTTATCTTATTTATATCATGTGGCCTTTGGAAAAATAACCAAAATATACAGTTAACGTTACCCCTATATGTAAGATAATGTAGTAGCTTATAAAGCTAACGTTAGTTATTAGCTTAGTAGCTTATAAAGCACTCACACATTAATTTTAGTAGCAACTAGAAAATAAATAGGGGAGAGAGAGAGAGGTAATCTCACCAGGGTCTCACCACATTATGATCCCTGTGCCACAGTCTGTCAGCTAGCCAGGGTGCTAGGGCATTTGCCATTGTACCCCACCTGTCCTGGGCCCATGTGACCCCAGTCTCACACAGTGGCACCCTACTGCTTGTGCCACAGCAGCTGGGCTTATGACCATCTTTTTGGCAGATAAGGAGACTTTTGGATGGATGGGTTTCACAGATCCTTATCCAGTATCTGCTGGAAGAGATGCAAAAAGAAATGCATAAGTGATGATGCCATGGCTAGGCTGTTTGATCACAGAGCAGAGACAGAGCCCACATCTTTTTAACTCCTAACCCAGAGCTTGTCTGCACATACCTCAGGCTGCCATCCTTTTTCCTGTTTTTGTGGATCATACCCCGTGTGGATTCCGGGAAAACTGCAGCGAATAGTCACATGAAGTAGGAAGTCAGACACGAGAGAGTGCAGCCACAGCCACGCAGGGGAGTACGGAGAGAGCAGAGGGAATCCCGAACTAGTAGGGAGAAGGGAGTCATTTGGGTCACCCAAGGTACTCCTTTCTTAGAGAAGAGAACCATCTTATTTAGTGACCATTGACATACAAAACCATAGATTTACAAAAACAGAGTGATTCACTTTACAAGGTAATTTTTTCAGTTATAGAATTTGCATTTGGATTAATGAATGGATTGTAAGCCCACATTTAAAAAGTACTGATTTTGTTAAATTGCTTTAAGATTGAAAGGAGAAGAGTAGAAGCTAAATACTATACATGTTTTTCTTAAAAATGTATTTTAATATGCAAATTACCAGTAGTTTCTAATGGAAAAAATGTTTTCATTAGCATATTCTAGTAACTATTTGAATGAAAAGAACTATGGGACTAGTTTGTATGTGGACTTACTTCCTTACGACTGATCTAATTTCTGTGATATACTGTTCAGATCAACTTTCCTGAAATATCACTGTGATAATTAGTCTTCCTTACCAATTCAAAGATTTCTAATTATCTTATTTAAACTGAAATACAGTATATTTTATGGTTTCTGATGCTTGTCCTTCCTTTTCATTTGTCTGGTTTTCAGAGATAGCACTAAAGTATGGAAGAAGAAGTTATTGCAGACATTTTTGTATAAAAGAGTTCACATTTGAATGATCAAAGTTATTTTCTCTTTGTTTATAATATCAGTTCAGAAGAGGAGATTCAAAGTAGCAAAAGTTAAGATACTTTGGAAGTTGTCTGATATTATAGACCTGCCAGTAGTAATTTTTGATGATTATGTATATATTAACTGGAACTTTCCATCCTTTAAAAAGCTAAAAGGGATAACTGTACATTAATTGTAGGCTACTAAATTTAAATAAGTGGAAAAAAAAGGGGGGGGGACCAGCAGTTAGCGTAATGGCTATGTCGCTGGACTCCCATGTAATCGACCACGGTTCGAGTCCCGGACCTGGTGGCTTAGACACACCGGGCGCGTGTGCGTGCGTGCCCAAGATCCCAAGATCCCAAGAGGAGAATGGAGGAGAAGGGATTGTGGCATGGCCATCCCCCCTGGGGGGTGATTTCTCGCTTTCTGTCTCTCCGTCTCTCTCTGTCGAGCGCACGCGCCCTGTAGCAAAAACCGCTCCAAAAAAAAGTGGTATAGTAGAAGGTGTCTCATTTATTAACTTTATTGTTTGGGACCTGGTCTGTTCTGGAATAACAATGTTCGCCTAGTTTAGATATCTTAAAAACAAAAAAAAATACACACACACACACACACACAAACACATAATAATTGGAACATGAACACAAAGACTGAGAATTTTTAGCAGATTTAGTATAAAAATACAGATTTTCTAGTTTGCATAATTGTATTCCATTGTAGATTATATTGGGCTGTTGGAAAAATTGTGACATGTTTTTTTTGTTTTTCTATGCAAAAATGCATCATGACTTTTCCAACGACCCAGAAGAACAGTGACAGCAGTTGTCTGCAGTCATCCACACCCCCCAGTCTGTGTTGAGTGGACTGAACCTCCACTTACCCCCACAGTACTGGCCTTTTTTTGCACATTAGTAGATTACAGCAGTTTAATGAATTGTTTTTAATGAATGTCAGTGATGCGACTTAAGTAAATAGATCATCATTATAAAAAAAAGCTTTAAGACTGTTCAGTTGGGATGCTTGTGTGTTCAGATATCTGGACAAATGAGCTTCTGTAAGGAAAAAAAAATCTTTACAGTGCTCAGATTCTGTCTGAGCCTGCACTGTTCTGTATGTGAAAGAATGTTATAATGGGCTATGTTACAAAGTGAACTGTGTTACAGAGCTGTTTCAGGGGCCTAACTCTTCAGGAAGTTCTTTTGATTTACATGCAGGGATTTGAGAATACTAATTATTGTTTTCCTCTGAAGCTAAAAATTTTAGTTTGTGGTGAGCAAACAAGTAAAACAAAGATAGCTGAGAGTGGTGAGCACTATAAAGAAAATAGAGCAGAATGATATGATAGAATGATCTGAAGGAATTGCATGCTATTTTATTATGGTTAGAGTGATTAGAGACAGCCTTTCCCAGGCTAACATATTTGAGCAGAAATCTGAAAGATGATATGGAGCCAGTTAGGCAGAGAGAGGAGGAAGAGCATTGTAGACAGCGATACAAAGGCCTTAAGTTATTAGTAAAGATAATCCACGGAGTTAATAAAATTTGTGTCTGGATGATAAAGGTCCTGTCAGTTTCTGGAGGGAACACTTAGGAATTTGAAGTTTGGAGCCACGTTTACCATAGTATATTTGTATTATATGAAGTACTTGATTCATTCGGCAAGTATTTGTTGAGAACTACTGTGGACCTAGGCAGTGGGATATAGTGAGGTAAAAACAAGACTAAGCCCCTGCTCTGTGGAGCTACTATTTTAGTAGCAAAGATGATCAGTGTGTGCTTGTGTGCTCCAAACCCCGAAGGGAGGGGAGATGGAGAAGGGATTGTAGCCTGGCCAGTTCCCATAGAGTCCCCGTGGTTAGGGTGTGTCGTGGGGATGCTGTGTCACTTTCCTCTGCCTTCTCCCATCTCTGCCTCTCTCCAGCAAGCTCACATGCCCTCTGGCAAAAAACAAAAGCAAAAACAAAACAAAACAAAACAAGAAAGGAAGAAGAAGAAATACTGTGCATTGGTACCACTTTCCATTTGCCATATGCCATACCATTAGTTCCCTTGTAACTAACAGAATGTAAGAATATTACTGGAGAAAGCCTAAAATGCAAGGAAAACTAATTGATTCACTCTTTCTTGTGTTATTACTGATAAATAATAGCATTATTTGAATTGTTAATAATCTCTGATGAGAGTTTAGGTTTAAATAATGTGAATAGCGAGCAATTAATTAGAATTACTATTTTTTAAAAGAATTATTTATTTAATTTTATTTATTCATTCATTTTTATTTTTTTAATTTGACCAGAAAGAGAGAAAGATTGAGAGAGGGAAAGTGAGAAAGCAAGCCACCAGGTCCAAGATTCGAACCATGGTCGGCCATGTGGGAGTCCAGCGCCTTTATCCACCACATCACCTGCTGGTCCCATAGAATTACTATTTTTAAGAATTTATCTATGAGGTTTCCTACCAAATTTTGGAGGTGACATTTTCTGTGGGCAGCATATGTCAACCATGTGAGCAATCGGTCATTGGGAAAGTCATGGCGCATTTTTGCTGAGAAAAATACATCATGACTTTCCTAACAACCTAGTAGTAAGGTGTTACCAGCTAAGAGGGTTAAAAAATACTTGGCCATGTTTTTGATCCCTTTCCATGTATCTTCACCTTAGAGTTGACAGTGAAGATTTGACAGTTTTATTGTAGGTAGGAGAATTATGTCACCAAATTTCTATTTATTTTTTTTTTAATTCAGAGTCAAGAAAAATGGCTGATTTTTTGCCATCTAGCATCCGTTCTTGCACACTGATTCATGCATTAAAAATCCTTTCAAGGAGGCATATATTTTCATGCCAGTTTCCTAGTGCTATACCTCCAGTTTCTTTCTTTTTTTAAAAAAGAATTATTTAATTTTATTTATTGTTTTCATTATTATTTTTTAATTTGCTAGATAGCACATCCACAGAGAGAAAGTAAGCCACCATAGCACCTGCTGCCCACCGTGTGCCTCTGGCTTCTGCATCTCCTCACTTTTCTTGATAGTTGTGGCTTTATGGTCTATGTGTAGAGGCCTCGAAGGAAGGGCTTAGGTAAAGTTTGTTCTCCCAGTTCTGCAGTTATGGCATATTAATCTGGAGATCGCTTCCCAGCAGACACCAGTCTGAAAGGAAATAGGTGACCTCTAGATGACTTGGTAGGATGGAGGAAGGGCATTCTTCTCACTGTGTGTATCTGCCAGAGCTGGGTTCAAATCTTGGGGCACTTCCTGCTATTATTCAGCTGTAAATTGACCTTGTAGTTTATAAACACCTGGGATGGTAGTTACCAAGGAGGATAGCATGACTTTCCTTTTTCTCTGTGTCACACATAGGACTCGGAAAGCGAAGGACAATCGGGGAACAGCTGATTGTGTTAAATCTTGTGTGGCTCAGTTTCTTTTTCTTCTGGTAAAGATAGCTGCCAGGCAGGTTTCATATACACCCAGCTGGAGGAAATTTGCTGACAGACTTCCTTTCAGGCAATTTTTGGAATGTTAATTGGAGCTTTTAGTGATGGTTATTTTTATATGATAAACTATATTTCCGTGTATTTGAGGTAACTTGTTTTAGATTTTGAGATTTAAAGGACAGTTTTGACTCAGGGCCAAATATGCCTGGAATACGTTCAAATCTGAAAAGCTGTAAAACACAGGCATACTTTGAAGTACAACATATGTGACTGGTTAAAGTATACTAGGAATTTCATGTTGGTTAGCAAATGAAAGAACATAGCTGTTATTACAGTGTTGGCGTAAGGTAGCAGCAATTACGCTGAGGGGTGAGGGGTGGTGGGCAGGCCTGAGCTGCCATATATAAACTATCAGAGAAATAAACCTTGCCCAGGTCACCACGGTTAGGATGTTTGGAACATACATACGGTTCTGTACTTAAGTCTTGATGGGTTGGGCATAATCATTACTTTAGTGAGTTTTCCATAAAGCCTGCTTTATCATTTGGATTGTTGTTGTCTTTTTCTGCTTCCATGACTTTGATGTAAATTGACAACTGCATTATTTAGTGGGGCCAGACACATGAAGGGTGATATTAATAGAAGTCTTCTAATTTGAGTCCTTAAAATATTGATATATCAATAGCATCTGTTTCAGGAAAACATAAAAATGCATTATTACAACAAAGTTTGAAGATTCTCTTTAGATTCTGTTTGTTAAGCAATAAACTAGTCTGTAAACTAATCTTATAGGCATAAACTTACTATATAATGACCTAAGTAATATACTGTAAATATTTTATCAATTAGATATTTTTAGAGCACTTTTGACATACATTTAATTTAATGTCCTGTGTGGTGAGAAATCAAGTGTTATCCCGCATTTAACAGATGAAGTAGATTAAGGCTCAGTTAAACCAATTGACTTCCTAAAGTCTAAGCTTTTTTTTTTTAATCACCTTTATTGAGGCATAATTTGCCTAAGATAAAATATACCCACTTATGGTAGTTGGATGAGGTTTTGTTTGTTTGCTTTGGATTGTCAGAGGGTGCATTTGCTCAATAGAAAGAGAGAGAGAAAGGGAGAGAGAGGGAAAGCACCCCAAATGGAGCATGGTTACGCTGTAACCCTTTCCTCCACCCTCCTTACCATCAGGATTTGGGCTTGCATGCACATGTGCCCAGCATGTTTTTCAAACTGCTGGCTGGGATTTGAACCACAGTTAGTTATGTGGGTTCTGGCCCCTGTAACTGGTGAATAATAGGGCTGTCTCTGATGAGTTTTGACAAATTTTATACACTCATGTAAATGCCTTTACAATTGAAATATAGAACATTTTTATCACCCCCTAAATTATTTTGCCCTATTGTAGACATTCATTACTCTTTCTTTCTTTTTATTTCCCTTTATTTTGGTATACAGTATATGTGCTTGCCAAAGAGAGGGGAGGGTAGGAGTGAGAAAGTGATGGCCACCACACAGTCCCTTCTCCTCCATGCAAAATCTCGGGATTTGGGGCACTTACGCACATACACCACATGTTTTTCAAGCCACCAGGTCTGGGACTCAAACCTCACAGTTGGCCATATCCAGCTGCCTTAACCACTATGCAACTGGCTGGCCCATCATTCATTGATCTTATTTTCATTATTATAGAATAGTTTACCTGGTCTAGAATTTCAGATAGTTAAAAGCATAATCTCTTAACTCATTTTTACTGAATGCTTTTTTTTTTGGATAGAGATTTTTGCTGTAGGGCATAAGTGCTCACCAAAGAGACAGACAGAAAGCAAGAAATCAGCACCCCCTGGGGGGATGGCCACACTGCAATCCCCTCTCCTCCATTCTCGTTTCTGGATCTTGGGCACACACATACACACACCTAGTGTGAGGTTTAAATCACCAGTCTGGGACTCAAACTGTAGTCAACTACATGGGAGTCCAGTGATTAACTATTATACCACCTGCTGGTCCCTTTCCTGAATTTATTTGGTCATAGTGTTTAGATTCATCAGGGTTGTTACATGTACTTTAATCCCATTTATTCCAAGTATTATTTCATTCTTGAATATCACTTTATTCATCCATCTGTTGATGAACATTGATGTTATTTGGGCTGTTATAAATAAAGCAGCTGTGAACATTGGTGTACATTTTTGTTTGGACATGTGTTTTCATTTCTCCTGGATTTGAATTGGTAGGCCATATGTAAGTTTATGTTTAAGCAGTTTTCCAGAGCAACTGGAGTTTTTATTTTGCCAAAGTAATGTATGAGAGTTTTAGTTACTCTGTATCCTTGCCAACATTTTTGTTATCAGTCTTCTTTTTTCTTTTTCTTTTCTTTTTTTTTTTTTTTTGGAAAGGTTTTTGCTATAGGGTGTGTGCGCTCGCCAGAGAGAGAGAGACAGAGAGACTGAAAGCAAGAAATCACCCCTGGCGTGGGGGTGGCCACGCCACAATCCCTTTTCCTCCTTTCTCCTCTTGGGATCTTGGGCATGCATGCACACGCACCTGGCGTGAGTTTAAGCCACCAGGTCCAAGACTCGAACGACCGTCAACTACATGGAAGTCCAGCGACATAGCCATTATGCCAACTGCTGGTCCCAGTCTTTTTAATTTTAACCATTCTAGCGTGAATTGGTGTCCTCTTGTGTTTTTAATTTATATTTCCCCAGTAACTAGTTTTTTTTCTGTATGCTTTCATTCATAATTTTTTCCAATCTTTTTCTCACTTATCTTATTTGGGTTTTTGTTTTCTTATTACTGTAAGTTCTTTATGAAAGGGATGTATGTTGAGACCAGCAGATGGTGTAGCAGTTATGTCACTGGACTTCCACATGGCTGACTGCAGTTTGAGCCCCAGATCCAGTGGCTTGAAAATCATGCAGGGCATGCATGATCCCAAGAGAAGAATGGAGGAGAAGGGATTACAGTGTAGCCATCCCTCCCCACCACCACCCCCGACCCCCAGGGTGATTTCTTACTTTCCCTCTCACTGTGTCTGTCTGTCTATCTCTGTCTGGTAAGTGCACATGCCCTTAGGCAAAAACCTAAGAAAGGAAGGAGGGAGGGAGGGAAGGAGAGACAGAGAAAGAAAGATGTATGTGTGTTTTTTATTTCTTTTTTTGGAGAGTGTTTTTTTTTTTTTTTTTTTTTTTTTTTTTTTTTTTGCTATAGGGTGCATGTGCTCACCAGAAAGACAGAAAGATACAGAGACAGAAAGCAAGAAATCACGCCCCAGGGGGGATGGCCACACTGCAATCCCTTCTCCATTCTCTTCTCGAGATCTTGGGCACGCACATACGCACCTGTCATGAATTTAAGCCACTGGGTCCGGGACTCGATCTGCAGTCGACTACATGGGAGTCCAGCAACATAGCCATTATGCTAACTGCTGGTTCCTGTATGTGTGTTTTTTAAAAACAGTATATTTTGTCAAATGTTTTTTCTACTTCTATTGAAATAATCATATGACTTTCAGTATGTATCCTGGTAATAATTAAACATTACATATTAACATTTCCATTGCACTGATTGATTTTCAAACTTTAAGTCAGTCTTGGATTCCTGGAATTAACTTCATTTAGTCATGATATATTGGGTTATTGGAAAAGTCATGATGCATTTTTGCATCGAAAAGTATGTCATGACTTCTCCCACAACCCAGTATTATTTCTTTTATACTTTGGCGGATTTTATTTGCTAATGTTTTCTTAATGATATTTGCAGCCAGGTCCAGGAGGGTTTTTTGTTGTTGTTGGTGGTGTGGTAGTCCTATTTCTTTGAATTCAGTATCAGTGTAATAATGATCTTTTACAATGAGTGGTAAAGTGTACCCAATTGCTCTGTTTCCTGAAAAACTTCATCTACAATTGGTATAATTCCATAAATGTTGATGGAATTCCACCAGGGCTTCCTTTGTGGGAAAGTTTTAAAATCACAAATTTGATTTTTAAAATAGATTCATAGCTATGAAGATTTTGTTTTCTATGTCAGTTTTAGTTATTTTGTTTCTTTCAAGGCATTTACCCATTTCATCTAAATATGTCAAATTATTAGTATTAAAAATTAGTAAGTTATTCATAATATTCCCTTATTATTCTTTTAATATATATAGTAGCTATAGTGATTCCCATCTTTTATTTTCCTATTATTAATTTGTGTAGTGGTTTATGAATTCTATTACTCTTTTCTAAAGATTAGTTCTTTGTTTCAATTAAAATATTTTTTTAACACGTATTTTTTTAGACAGGGTGTTACTGTCCTGATCCTCCTGCTTCAGACTCCCACCTCAGCCTCCCAGCTGAGACCTGAAGGCATGTGCCACTTGGGCCCAGCTCTTTTTAGACGGGATCTTACTGTGTTGCCCAGACCAACCTTGAGCTCATGATCCTCTTGTCTCCGACTCCCAAGTTGCTACAGTGCATGACTGTCCTAATTTCTCTATATATGTCCTCACTGTCACTTGTTATTATCTGACATCTTTATTATAGCCATCGACTGGTATGCAGTGGTAGGTATCAGTGTGGTTTTGCTTTGCGTTTCTCTGATGACTAATAATGTTGAACATCTTTTCATGCACTTATTGGTCTTTTGTTTGCATATATTCTTTGGAGAAATGCCTTTTAAGTTCTTTTGTTCATTTGAAAATTGGATTGTTAGAGCCAGCAGGTGGTGTGATGGTTAAGGCACTGTGTTCCCACATGGCTAACTATGGTTCAAGTCCCAGACCTGGCATCTTGCTTTCTCACTTTCCTTCTCTCTCTCTCTTTAAGTGCATGTGCCCTATAGCAAATTAAATAATAATAATAAATAAAGTTAAATGATTTTTTTAAATGGATTGTCCTTTTATTATTTGTTTATAAGAGTTCTTTATATCCTCTAGATATCTCTTATCAGATTTATGATTTGCAAATATTTTCTCTCATTTTGTGGGTTTTCTTTTCACCTTCTTGAAAGTATTCCTTGATACACAAAAGTTTTTAATTTGTATGAAATCTATTTTAACTTTTTCTTTGTGTGTTCTATCTAAGAATCTATTGCTAAACCCACGATTATAAAGATGAACCTTTATTAACCAAAGAGTTTTATGATTTTTGTCTCTTATTAGGCCTTCGGGCCATTTTTAGTTAAGTTTTATATGTATGCTGTGATAGAAGAGTCCAACTTCATTCTTTTACGTATTATTCAGTTGATCTAGCATTATTTGTTGTTCCCCATTGAGTGGTCGTGGTGTTCGTGTTAAAAATCAGTTGACCATAGATATGTGGGTTTATTTCTGGACTCTCAGTTCTGTACTGTTGATCTGTCTGTATACCATGGTTACTGTTCCTTTGTAGTAAGTTTTAAAATCAGGAAGTATGAGTTCTACTTTGCTCTTCTCTTTCAATATAATTTTGACTATTAGAGATTCATTGAGTCTTTCAATGAATTTTAGGATCAACTTTGTCAGTTTTTATGAAGATGTATTCTGATAGGATCTAGGATTCTGATAGAAATCACATGAATTTGTACATCAATTTGAGGAGGTAGTACTATCCTAACGATATGAAGTCTTCCAAGCCATGAATATGGGATATCTTTCCATTTATTTAGATCTTCTTTAATTTATTTCAACAGTGTTTAATAGTTTGCAGGATATAGGTTTTATCTGTAGTTTTATTCCAAAGTATTTTTTTTTGCGGGGGGGAGGAAGAGGTTTTTGCTATAGAATGCGTGCGCTCGCCAGGGAGACAGAAAGTGAGAAATCACACCCCAGGGGAGATGGTCATGCCGCAATCTTCTTCTCCATTCTCCTCTCGGGATCTTGGGCACACACGCACATGTGCCCGGTGTGAGTTTAAGCCACTGAGTCCGGGACTCAAACCATGGTTGACTACGTGGCAGTTCAGCAACATAGCCATTATGCCAACTGCTGGTCCCTATTCCAAAGTATTTTATTTCTTTTTGATAAATGGAATTGTTTATTTTTGAATTGTTCATCACATTCATATGTGTTTGGGAATGTAATTGATTTGTATACTGAGCTTGTGTTCTGCAAACTTAACTCTTTTATTGGGTTCTAATTATTTCTAGTGGCTTCTTTAGGTATACGATTATGTCATCAGGGCCAGTAGGTGGCAACCACGGCTCAAGTCCCGAGCTTGAAAATCATGCTGGGTGTGTGTGCATGCCCAAAATCCTGAAAGGAGAATGAGGGAGAAGGAGGGATTATAGTGTGGCCATATCCCCACGGGGCTGATCTTTTACTTTTCCTTTCTCTGTCTCTGTTTCTGGCAAGCACGTGTGCCCTATGGCAAAAACCTTAAAAAAAATTAAAAACTAAATAAAAATGATGTCATCTGCAAACAGAGATAGTTTACTTCTTCCTTTCCATCTAGGTGCTCTCTTACATATTTTGTTGTAATTTTTCATTACTTTGAGTTGAGCAGTATTATTTTATCAGAAAATTATTTCCTCATATAAAGGCTTCTAAATTCTTTGGGTTATTTTTCTTGTGTACAGTTAGTTCTGAATTAATGTGATGTTTATGTTCTTAAATTGCTATACTGTGCAAAATTGTGCAGTAAACACCACAGGGCTTATATGAAAAGTGGGGTAAGATCACAACACTTAAACATCATCAATGTCACATTTTAAAAAAGGATGATAGAGATCTAATAAAAATGGTAACACAGTTTTACACATGTTTAATAGTTAAGAAATATTTAAATACTGCCATAAATGTGGCACTTTACCTTAAAGAGCCAAAGTTTGCTTGTACAGTGGCATTGGAATGGTTATAGCACACGAGTTATTGTGAAGTGGTGCAAGGAGGGTTATCTGAAATAGGATAGAAAGTCACACCACCAAGTGAGGATGGTGATGGTGTTGCTCCTTTTACACCTGTTGAGCTGAGGTTGGTGGTAGATGTCTGAGGTGGGTGTGCATCCTGTGTACTCCCATGTCTCAGTACAGTGGGGTGCAATTTTTGCATTCACCTACTGTGGTATTATGATACGTATTTTTGGTTTTCATCCATGGTTCTTGGTTCATAAGTATCTGGACTTTGGCCTTGGTTTCTGAACCAGCTTGGAAACAGCTTCAGACAAATTGAAACACTGTCCCCCCTTTCATCTCCCGCAAAGTAGACCATCATGATTCCAATCTTTCCATATCTTCAAGCCCTTTTTTCTAGAAGCGTCCTGCGCTATACCCACAGAGGCTAAGAACACCAACCTTGCTGGGTTTTCCCACCCAGTCTGTTAACGCCTCATGCCTGCCTGTGCAATGAAGTCTCCGTAAAGACCCAAAGGGGATAGGGCTCATAGAGCTACCAGGTAGTTGGAATACATTGAGGTTCTGGAGTTTGAACACATTGAGGTTTCTGGAGGCGGGTGCACCTGGAAGAGGCATACTCTTCTCACGTGCCTTGCCCTATGCATCTCTTCATTTGTAAGTCGACAACTGTATTCCCTGAGTTCTATGAGCCACTCCAGTAACCTGACATGGGAATGGGGTTCAGGGGAACCCCAACTTGTAGCCAGTTGATCAGAAGTTCTGGAAGCCTAGATTTTTTACTGTTCTCTAAAGCTTCTATGGGTGTGTGGAGCATCTTGGAGAGTAAGCCCTCAGCCGTGTGATCCCAAACTAGTTCCAGTTAGATAGTGTCACTGTCGGTTGGATTAGAGGACACCCAGTTGGTATCCACTGCAGGATTGATTGCTTGCTTGCTCGTGGGCAGAAATGTCCACACATTTCGGGATCACAGAATTATCTGCATTGAGAGAGAGAGTTAAAAAAAAAAAAAAACACTATTTTTCTGGACTTGCACATAGTATTTCTGCTGAACAAAGTTCATAAGCACACTGAAATACACATTATGTTCAAATTGTTCTCCGTTATGCCAATTGCATTGAAAAAATACGCATTTTAAAAGCAGAATAAACTGTATTTCTGTCAAATACTTGTTCCCCTAATTGTGAAATGACATGAAAGCCAAACTAACTCAGTTTGCAGAAATTCACTTTATACAAAATATGTACTGACAGATCCTTAAAATACAAAGAGGCAAGAGTATTGTGACATATCTGAAGGTTATTGAAGCTTCGATATTTAGATGGAATCAGATGGCAGTATAAAATCAAGTCTTCTTGACTTTAGATGATGCTCTTGTTTTTTCTCTTATAATCTACTTGACTCATTTTATTAATAGTTCTTATTTTCTTGTTCTGGCAATAAGACCATTTGAACCTTGAGAGGCAGGAGGACAGTGCTTGACAGGTTTACAGCAACCTCTGGCCTAGCTAAGCTAGGTACTACTATGATGGCAATAGCTAGATTTCCACCTCTACAGACTTTTGGTAAAAGTATTTTTGTTTAAAACAATTCAATTTTAATAAAATTCAGGTTTTTGATTTTTAAAAATTTGTATTTTTTAAAGAATTATTTAATATTTATCATTATTATTATTTTAAAATTTGCTACAGGGCACATGCAGTCACCAGAGAGAAACAGAGAGAGGGGTAAATTGAGAAAGCAAGCCACCAGGTCCAGGACTTGAACCATAGTTAGCCATATGGAAGTCCAGCACCCCAATCACTACACCACCTGCTGGCACCCGAAATTCAGTTTTAAACTGAGATAGTTCCATACATTAATGACTTTGTACCAAAAGTTTTGGTTTTAGTTTATTCTCTGAATTGTCAATTTCAGATCTTCAGAAAGGTAATTTAATGTGTTTTAATTAGTGTATACTTCTTTGGCAAAGGAATATGCCATAGTAACGAAAGATTTATTGTGAAATACTGGGGCAAGCATGGAGTAGGGAGAGTGCACGGGCTTTGACAACAGCAGATTTAGATTTGTACCCTAGTTCTCTTACTCTGTGACCAAATGTAGATTATTCAACTGGAGTCTTACTTTTGTTTTGAAAATGACATGTATCACTGCAGTAGGGTTATAAGTGGCATTTGCTTTTATCTCCGTGTAAATTAAAGATAAATGAAATGTAATGGTAAACCTGTTCACATTAATAAGTGTTAGGTAAAATATTATTTTGTAAAATGGCATTAACTTTGAAAAGTGTGGTCCAATATGTATATGCTGTGTATGCCATTTTAGCAGATTAACTTGAATTGTTCATATCCATGGTTGATTTTTTTAAATTATTTTATTCACTTATTATTTTTTCACATGGGTTTTTGCCAGAGAAAGAGAGAGTGAGAGAGAGCACAAGCTGCCAGGTTCAGGACTCGAACCGTGGTTGGCCATGTGGGAATTACAGCACTTTATCCACCATGCCACCTGCTGGCCCCATCCATGGTTGATTGTTAATAAATCTGTTCCCTCCCACAGCCCTCGGGGAGGGAACACAACAGCAGCACCTGGACACAGTAGGCACACTGGCCTTCATGCTAGGCTGAGACCTCAGTTTATTTTAGGAATTTTTTTCCTTAGTTGTATGTCTAAATCTGATGGAAGAATTATAAAAGCCTTGCAGTAGTAGAACTTCTGTTTTACTGCTTTATGGGGCTAATAAACTTCTTTCAGTACTGAAAAGCTCTCCTTCCTTGGAAATCAGCATATCAAAGCTGTGGCTACCCTCCCATGTGTGCTGTAGCACTATTCACAGAGGCTGAGAGAGGGAACCAAACTCAGTGTCCACAGCAGACAAATGGATAAAGGGAATATCCTGTGTGTATATACAGCAGAATAACATTCAGCCATTAGAGAGAATGAAATCCTGTCACTACATGGATAAAACTAAAGGGCATTATGTTAAGTGAAATGAGCCAGGCCACAGAGAAAAATCACATGTTCCCACTCATCTGTGGGAGCTATAAACGTTGAAATAGAGAGTAGAATAGTGATTACTAAAGCCTGGGAAGGCTTGGGAGGAGAGGGGCAAAAGGAAAACGTTGATTAATGAATACATAATTGCTGTTAGATAAAGGATAAGTTCTAGTGTTCTATAGCAGCTGTAGATAACAGTAAATTATTGTGTATTTTCAGCTAGAGGAGAGGATTTTAAAAGCTCCCAATACAAAGTAATGATAAATGAGGTGATGGATATGCTGATTACGCTGATTTGATCATTACACATTGTATTCATGCTCAGAAAACTCACACTGTACCTGGTAAATATGTACAATTGTTAAGCTAGTTTAAAATAATAATTTAAGAAATGAGTTACACATTTTTAAGAGGTTCTCCTTTACTAACTCTAACCTTCATTTCTGATATGTAAATGTAACACTTTTACCTAGACTCTACTGGTTAGAGATAACAAAAATATAATGCTTGTAACACCGACCTAAAACCTAATGTTGGCCTTTGGGTGATGCTTTGGCTCCCAGCCAGCAAAGTCCTTGGGATTCCATATCCTCTGAGTCCTTTTTTCTCTTGAAATGCCTGGTAGTGCTCTTGCCTTTTCTTTCCTTTCTTGAACTGCTTTTAGATGTCATGTTCTGCTCTGCCACCTGCTGGCCTCAATGTACACTGTTGCTTCTCTAGCTATAGCATACTGAGAGTCAAAGCGTAGAGGGTCGTGGGTAAGGCTGCAGGTACGGTGTTGGATAGTGTGGGCTTGGGAGAACAGATGACACTTTTCTCAGCCGTAAAATATATGCAGCTATGTTGCTAGTCTCACAAAGTTGTTGTGTAAATGAGTTAAATGCAAATGCTGAAAGCATTTTATGACATTAAACAGCAAAATGCTGAAAACAGCACAAGGGACATAGCAATGTTAACAGTGTTATGATTATTCTGATCTTAATGCTTTAGGTGAGACAATAAATATGTCTATTTTATTTAGAGCCATAATAGCTCCTAATTGATTATAGCATTGAGTTTATTTACTTTGAGAGATTTTTTGCTATAGGGTACATGTTCTCGCCAGACAGACAGAAAGCGAGAAATCGCCCACCACCCCAGGCGGGGGTGGGGGGGATGGCCATGCCACAATCCCTTCTCCTCCATTCTTCTCCTGGGATCTTAGACACGCACACACATGCACCCAGTGTGAGTTTGAAGCTGCTGGGTCCGGGACTAGAACCACAGTTGGCCATGCAGGAATCCAGCAATATAACGATTGTGCCATCTGTTGGTCCCATATTTATTTTAAAATGTTGACCTTTTTTAGATCTGTTGCGTATATGCTTTCTGTTATACATGATATAATTTGTTTTTGTGGAAACGTGCACACACTTGAATGAGAGACAGAGAAAACTTAACTTTGACAGGGTCTTATGCTGCCATCCTTTTCCCTGAGCCCCCCAGCTCCTCAGTATCTTGGTTGCCTGCCCAAGCACCCAGGTGTGCCTTCAACCAGGGATCTGAGCCTGTGGCTGGGGATGTTCCTTCCTGCGTGCAGTTCAGTACATGATCTGTGCTGCCTAGACTGGGCCCTGTCACTTTTGATATACTACCATCCCATATTGGACAATTAAAGAGAAAAAACTACTAAAATGTGAGAGTTCTTAGTTTTTTTTTTTTTTAAGAATTATTTTATTTAACTTTATTTTAATTTGACCAGAGTGAGACAGAGAGACAGAGAGAGAGGCAAAGTGAGAAAGCAAGCTGCCAGGTCTGGGACTCAAACTGTGGTCAGTCATGAGGGAATCCAGTACCCTTAACCACCACGCCACTGCCACCTGCCAGCCCCATGAGGGAGTCCAGTGCCCTTAACCACCATGCCACCTGCCGGCCCCAAGAGTTCTTAGTTTAAAGTGATGGAATATCATATAGAAATAACCGTAAGCAGAGTAGAATTTTAAAAATTTTGTTTTTTAATTTAGGAAATTAACAAGTGAGATAAGCTTTGTTCTGAAAATGTATGTTTAACTTAAGTGTGTACTGTCCCAGTTTTTGCAGTAAAAATAGATTTTCTTTTGCCTGCTATAGCAAGGTAGTTTTTTTTTGCCTACTATAACAAGGTAGTTTGTAACTCCATTTCATATATATATATATATATATGTCTATATTTCAAACAGCATTATAGTGTAGTCTTGAACATTTTTTTTTTTTTTCTGGAGAGATTTTCGCTATAGGACGCATGCGCTCGCCAGACAGACAGAGAGGGACATAGAGACAGAAAGCGAGAAATCACCCCACAGGGGGGATGGTCATGCCACAATCCCTTCTCCTCCATTCTCCTCTCGGGATTTTGGGCATGCACGCACATGTGCCCGGCGTGAGTTTTAAGCCACCGAGTCCGGGACGCGAACCGCGGTCGACTACGTGGGAGTCCAGCGACATAGCCATTACGCTAACTGCTGGTTCCCAGTCTTGAACATTTTTATAGTGTGATGTTTAACTGAATATTGTATCGTGCAGTGTGACCATGCCTGTTGGGGGATGCTTTCTCCCTTTCCCTAATTCTTTCTGGAGAACACATGTGCTCTCTAGTAGTCAAAAAAAGAAAGAAAGATGGGACTAGCAGGTGGCATGGTGGTTAAGGCACTGGAGTCTGACATGGATGACCATGATTGGAGTCCTAGACCCAGTGGCTTGAAGAATCACATCAGGTGTGTGTACTTGCATGCTCAAAATCCCGAGAGAAAGATGTAGGACAAGGGATAGTGGCATGGCTATCCTTTATGGGGGGAATGGTTTCTCACTTTCCTTCTCTCTGTTTCTTTCCAGCAAGCACATTGCCTTATGGCAAAAACCTGAAAAGAAAAGAAAACAAGAAAGGAACTTTTTTTTTAGTAGAAAATAATGAGCATCTTAAACACACATCCTCAATAAATATTTCAATGATGAATAGATTTGATTCAGTTGGCTCATTCTTTGTATAATTTACACTTTCTTTTTAAAAATAATTATTTATTTAATTCCATTTGTTGTTGCTGCTGTTATTATTATTATTATTATTATTATTATTTAATTTGGCCAGAGAGAGAGAGAGAGAGAGAGAGAGAAAGTGAGAAAGCAAACTGCTAGGTCCGAGACTCAAACTGTGGTCGGCCATGTGGGAGTGTCCAGTGCTTTAACTACCATGCCACCTGCTGGTCCCAATGTAATTTATACTTAGATCGGTCTTCTATAGTCTTTAGTTCTATTGCTGCGCCTCAGGAAATGTTATTAATATTTTAAAATATGTAAGTGGCAGTTTCTAAGTGAAATTTTTAAATTATTTGTTCTTATTTTCTATTTCAGAGTGCACATTTGGCCATGATAGATACCCTGATGATGGCTTACACTGTAGAAATGGTCAGTATAGAAAAAGTGATTGCGTGTGCTCAGCAGTATTCAGCTTTTTTCCAAGCGACGGATCTGCCCTATGATATTGAGGATGCTGTCATGTACTGGATAAATAAGGTAGGATATACTCACTTGAGTGAAAATGGTCTTACAAGAAAACATGAAATCCTAAATTATATATTACTTCTCTGTTGTTCTTTTTGTTTTAAATCACAGTGAAAGATGAAGTTGTGCAATTTACTTAACATTTTTAACTTTTAAAAAGCTTAAAATGAAAATATTGGGGGAACCAGCAGTTAGCGTAATGGCTATGTCGCTGGACTCCCACGTAGTCAACCGCGGTTCGTGTCCCGGACCCGGTGGCTTAAAACTCACACTGGGCATGTGTGCGTGCGTGCCCAAGATCCCGAGAGGAGAATGGAGGAGAAGGGATTGCGGCGTCACCATCCCCCCTGTGGGGTGATTTCTCGCTTTCTGTCTTTCTGTCTCTCTCTGTCTGTCTGGCGAGCACACGCGCCCTATAGCGAAAAAACCTCTCCAAAAAAAAAAAAAAAAAATTGGGTCGTTGGAAAAGTCATGACATATTTTTCCATGCAAAAATACGCATTTCTATGCACCACAATGCATTTCTATGTATTTGGCATTGTCTACATTTAATGACTAGTCAAGTTTATATCAGATTATTACAAAATACAGAGCACTCAGCATGGGGAGCTGTACACAGTGATTTTCAGTGAATATTTTTTTAGTCCAAGAATGAAATAATCTCCTCATATTTCCCACTAAGTAATTTGTAGGTTTTGATGACTGAGTTGCACAAGATCATAATTGATCACAATTCCTTCTCTCAGAGATTTTTATGAAATTGTGATTTGCACTTTGAAGATGATTAAATTGTCTATATTTCATTCCCTTTGCCAGTTTGAGTAGTTGATTCTTTTTGGTCTGCTTTCATTTTACAACTATCACCCCAAAGAAAGCTTGATTTGTGGGCAAGCATTGAACAGACTGAAAGAAATCGTATCTTCAGGGATCTTTGAATGCTTACAGGAAGCTTGTATTCAGTTACATGTGGGCCAGCAGGTGGTGTGGTCGTGAAGGCTCTGAATCCCACAGGGCCAACTTTATGGTTTGCGTCCTGGACTCGGCAGCCTGAAAAACATACAAGGCATGTATGTGCACAGAGCCCAAAATCTTGAGAATGGAGGAGAAGGAATTGCAGCTTGGCCATCCCTCTGGAGAGCAATTTCTCACTTTCCTCTCTCTGTGTGTCTCTAGCAAGTGCACGTGCCCTATGGCCAAAAAAAAAAAGCTAAAGGTAAAAACCACTCTTAGATTATCAGTCTATCATTATCCATAGTATCTATGTAAGTGGTGGAGGCCCGTTGAATCCTCTACCTCTGGAATTCCTTTAATTCTCCATTTCTAGCGATCTTTTTCTTCGGTCTTTCCCAGCTATAGAGAACCCTAGTCACATCCTAGACCAGTTCACTATCAGATCCTCTGCATCATCCACCTCCCATTGCACACTTCCCACTCTCGAACAATTCCTCCTCTCTGCTCAACCCACTTGCTTTAAATCCCCCACTGTTACAAATGCTCAGCTTTATCCTGACTTGGAATCATTGAGCCTGTTCATTTCTCACAAGCTCACTTGACTTTACATTCTCCTTTTTGAACTTAGATTCCTACAGTTACTGTCACTTCTTCTGTCTCCTCTTCCCTCCCTGTTACTCATCTGGTAGCAGCTCAGATGATAAATGTTACCCATCTTATCTCTGCTTGCACCTAGGGAGATAAATGTTGCTGGAAAAATTTACACAAAGAAGCTGATTTCACTTTGAATTTATAAGTACAAATTTCAAAGGGCTCTCAGTCACTCACTGCCAGTTCAACAAGCCTGTCCCTGAGCCGTTTGCTTTCCCACACTTCAAGGTGACTGTTTCATCCTTTCTCTGCTGATCTTCAGCTCTGTAACCCTTGCCGTACTGTGACAGCTGTGCCTACTACACTCTACTTACCTCCAGTGGTCCTTTTCAGAGCCTTTAGGTGGAAATTACCATCTCTTCTTACTTCAACATATGTAAACTTTTCTGCTCAGCACTCATTGTCTTCTCCCCCCCGCCCCACCGTTAAAATGGAGAAAAATTTCCCCTTCCTGTCAAAGGCAAGTTCTCCACTAACTGATAGTTTGGAACGCCATTTCTTTTCCATTTTTCATGTTCATCTGTCATCTGCTTCATTTCGTCTCACTTTAATGTGCATAAGAGTCACCTGGGAACTTGTTAAAATGCAGGCTCTGACTCAGTAGCTTGGGGTGGGGCTGCGAGGCTGCATGGCTCATACAGCTGTGCTAACTGCGCTGGTCCGTGGGCCACCCTGTTCCTCCCTCGCTCCTGCATCTTCTGGTTTTTGCTTCCTGTTGGGTCATTCTCACATGAATACAGACTTGCTGTAGCATCTCTCGTCCTCCCATTGCACACATTGTAAATGAAACTTCCCCATCCGGATCTAACCCTGTTTTGTCTGTGCACAGCACAGAAATAATTGAGTATCGATTTCTTTTCTCAGAGATTTTTATGGAACTGTAAAAGTTATTTACTCATTCGCAAGCTGTTTCTGCTCGCTCCCCAATCCCCTCCCTGCCGCAAATTGTTCCTGAGTTGGTCAGTAAAGGGGCTTCCATGTTGACAAATCCAATGGATACTTTTCTGTCTTTAATTTAAACTCAATGTTTACTTCCAAAGCCTGAGCAGCACTTCTAAAGTTTCGGTGGAAAACCTGAAGTGTTTACCAAGCTCCCGTCTACTTTGGTGGGATTTAAAATTCAAATACTGTCTCGGCTGCAGTGGCAGTTGCTCTGGCCTCCCAGCAGCTGTTTTCTTTTTCTTTTTCTTTTTCTTTTTCTTTTTTAGAGTTATTTTATTTAACTTTATTTATTATGATTATTTTCCAGTTTTGGTCAGAGAGAGACAAAGTGAGAAAGCAAGCCACCAGGCCTGGGACTCGAACCATGGTCAGCCATATGGGAGTCCAGCACCTTTAACCACCACGTCACCTGCTGGCCCCAAAGCTGCTGGGTTCCTTGGTGTCTTTCCTACACTTGCGCCATCCAGGGCTCGGCTAGAAATGTGAGGGCAGTTTATATGCAGCTTTTGGGTATCCTCTATTCGTGATTCCAGAGTATTCCTCCTCAGTGTCCAGCCAGTCTGACAGTGCCAGCCTTCTCCCTTGTTTCCTCAAGCTAACAAGACTACAGTTTCCCATTTTAGTTCTAGCCTCTGAATTGAGGGGAGGGCCATGTACACGTGGATTTCGATCAGTGTGTTCCTTTCTCTTCATGGTCGAATACCTTCCTGCTCTGGCTGCCTTGGGTTGCTTGTTACTACCTCCAATAGTTTTTTATATTTTGTCTCAAGTAATTTTGTCTAGTAATTGCTGTCTCTGGGAGGGTTAGTGTGCTGTTATCCCACTATTAACAGAACTAGAATCCTCAAAGGTGTCTTTTTACATTGCAGCTTGGATCATGTCATTCTTTTGCTTAAAATTCTTCAGTGGCTTCATTTTACACTTGAAATACCATCTACTCTGACCCCTGTATCTTTCTACCTTGGGCTCATGAACATTGTTCATAATTCTTTTCTCCAATTTTTCCCCTCCTTTTTTTTTTCTTCGATTATTGTTGCTGCTAGAGGGACATGTTTGCCAGTTCGAGAGTGAAAGTACCCCACAGTGGGCCATGTTCATGCCACAGTCCTTTTTCTTTGTTTTTCCATCCAGTCAGGATTTGGGGCACGCGTGCACATGTGCCTGTTAGTTTTTTCAAGCTGCTGAGGCTGTGATCAAACTATGATTAGCCATGTGGGATCCAGCTCCCAATGCTCAGCACTTAACTGCTGCACTATGGGGCTGGCCCTTCTCTCATTTTTTATGGTAAATTTATTTTATATTTGTTTGTATTTTAGCCAGCAAAAAAAAAAAAGGCAGCTGAGTTAGAATGAGCCAGAACAAGAGCCAGAAGGAGGAAATACCTACTAAATCTGAGAAGCAAGGGTGAAGTCCTATGAGAAAATAAATACTATGAGAAAATAAATAATGAAGCTGAGGCTGGTAGAATGAAGCAAGGAAAAAAATACACTCTGGGGTTCATGTTGAATCAAATGGATTAAAACTTAATCTGAAAATGAAATGGGGTGGTTACAGCTGCTTAAAGTTTAGCATCCCTCATTGATTTCCTCATCTTTCTGTGTGAAATCACAGTTTAAATTAAAACATTAATTTCAGGGAACATTTTTTTTACTGGTTCTAATGTAGATTGTAACATTATAACTAAAAAAAGTATTACTTTACTTCCTCAGCATGAAAACTGACATTATCACATGCCTTTTTTTTTTTCTTTTGCATTCCATACATAAATAGTTTTTGGCTTATAGTGGATACTCAGCAAGTATTTGATAAATTAATTAATTAATTGTAGAATATGAATTAAAGTACCTTTAAAAAAATCTTTCTTCTGGTGTCAAAGTGGTGTTTTCTTTTCTTTTCTTTTTTTTTTTTTTAATAAACTCACATTTTTAAAAATTATTTATCTTATTTTATTTATTCATTCATTTATTTTTTAATTTGATCAGAGAGAGACAGAGGGTGAGAATGAGAGAGAGAGAGAGGAAGTGAGAAAGCAAGCCACCAGATTCAGGACTTGAACCCTGGTCGGCCATGTGGGAGTGTCCAGCGCCTTAACCACCACGCCACCTGCTGGTCCCCAAAATGGTGTTTTCTTCATATGGCTGGTACTGATCCTCAACAGAAAGGATCAGACCATATGTATTCCAAGGTGTGGGTTGTTTTATTGTTTAAACTTGGATATAAGTTTAAATCATTGTTTTTATATTTTAAGGTAAATGAACATTTGAAAGACATCATGGAACAAGAACAGAAATTGAAAGAACCTCCCACAGTTGAAGCTCCAGGAGGTCAAAAGGTATATATTTCAAGGGAAAAAAAGTTCCTTTATGAAGCTGCCTATGTAGTCACATATATGTGTTATTTGGGAAATGTTAATAGCTATGTTTATTAAATTTTTCTTTAGTTGTGTTAACTGTACTCTAGAAAATCATGTCATAAGCACTAACAAATAAAAACTGAAGGTTAATTGGATGATGATATTGGTAGGAAAATGGTTAAAGACTCAATTTCTGATGTTCTTTTGGCACAGAGGATGGTTTTGCCCTTCTTTGGTAAAAATGTGTGAAACAAGAAAACCATTTTAAATGTGTCGGTCTTTAACAATATTTTAGAAATTGCAAATTATATGTTTATTTGATAAAGAAAAATGAACATTAACATGAATTCATGTTTTAAAAATTCTTTTATAGTTTTCTTTTTTGAAAACTGAATTATGTATTTGTCACTTACCAAGACCAAAGTCTATTTTCTACAAAATGTATTATAAGAGCCCTTTAAACATCTTGTATTGTATTTAATTGAAGTATAAGAAAGTAGAATTATCAGAAACTTTATTTTTCATTTGATTATTTAATCCTTTTCATTATTACACAGTATTTCTATTTATTTTCGGTTAATCCTACTAGGAAAGGAAAGTTGTTTTGTCTGTTACCAACTTCAAAAATTTTGTGTTCTAAAATTTTGTCTAAATGTGATGATTTGGGATCACACTAATTTCCCTAGTCTAGCTTACTAATTAGCTCTTGAAAACATGAACAGCTGGGTTAGGATGAGCCAAAACAAGAGCCAGGAGGAGAAAATACCTACTAAATCTGAGAAGCAAGGGTGAAGCCGTATGAGAAAATAGATAATGAAGTTGAGACTGAAAGAATGGAGGTAGGAAAGAAATACAGTGAGGTTCATGTTGAATCAGATGGATTGAAACTTAATCTGAAGTCCTTAAACTTAATCTGTTTAATCCTTTATCATAAATTTGTCAAAGCCCCTTCCCTAAAAGTAGATCAGAATGGAATTCTCTCTTTTTTTTTTTTTTTCTTTTTTTGGAGAGGTTTTTGCTATAGGGCGCGTGCACTCGCCAGAGGGACAGAGAGAGACAGAGAGATAGAAAGCGAGAAATCACCCCCCAGGGGGGATGGCCACGCTGCAGTCCCTTCTCCATTCTCCTCTCGGGATCTTGGGCACGCACGCACACGTGCCCGGCGTGAGTTTAAGCAGCCGGGTCCGGGACTCAAACCACAGTCGACTACAGGGGAGTCCAGCAACATAGCCATTACGCTAACTGCTGGTCCCGGAATTTTCTTTTTTCATCACCCCAGAGTACAGGTTTTATTTCCTTGCCTTCAACCACCTGTTCTATCTTTTTCTTTTCACATCCCCTTTTCCTTTCCTATTGGTTGCTCTCTCCCTTTCTCTTTCCCATATCATAGGATTTGAAACCTTTGCCTTGGGGATGCCTGTGCTCCTGTCCCTCAGTTTTACTCTTGGCTCTTACCAGTAATAAGGTTAAGGTGGCATCATTCTTAAGTTATAACACTATGAAGTTATAACTACTATAGAAAATTAAACTTTTCCATAGTAATCTTGTTTATTACATGTGATGGTTACATTCTATAGTATTGCACACATCAGGAGCTAACCTGAGGTTTTATATTCTGACATAGTACACAATAAGCATTATTTTTGTGGGAAAAAAGCCATTTGTATGTGAAACAACCAGATTAAGTGACCTGTAAGAAAAATTAATTGTATGGAATCCAGATACAATTTACATTGCACCAGTTTGATTTTTCACAGCACTTACACTATGCAATTCCACTTATTACCTACACAGCCAATATTTGTTGAATGAATAAGTAAAATAGATTATTATGTAATTCATTTTTAAATACTTGGATTAGTACAAATTTTTATTTTAGGACATAGCATTTATACCTTTATTTTTATATAAACTTTAATCTTTTTTCTGTTAGAATCTTTATGAAAATAAACATTAACTTCACATAGTCTTACTGCAGGTACAGGTGTCATCACTATGAAGAAACACAGTGTCAGAAGGAAAGGAATCATGCTCTGTTACCTAATAGTGGAGTTTTTGACATTTGAACGACGGTTTAGCTGGAAATGTTACTCCATTCTTGATTTTTAATTCTGTAAAAGCAAACTTCATGATCCTTTCTCCTTTAGGAATGAGAGATTTTTTTCTATTTCTATATAATTGTTCAGAAATTGCCACTCTTCACATTTACTTCAACTAGTTTGCCTAAGTAGGTGTAGTCAGAGGCTTAACCTTTTTTCTGTTACTTACCCAGTTGTAGTCAGAACTCAGGCTGTTGGATGGTAACATATCTTACCTTTGTGCTTGCCAAATACTCCCAACTCATATGTCCTAAAGAACTTAAGAAACATCTTTTTATAGGCTCATTCTTGGTAAAACATACATATATTGAAGGACATTTGTACTGTATACTGATACAGATGGGCTGAAATGAAAGGTTCTAGAGGTATTTATTTAGGATATCAGATCCTCTTATGATGAATTTTTGATTTGGGGATTAGTTGGTGTCCTAAGAAAGGGGCATTTTAAATAGCGCCTTGCCCTAGAAAAGTGTTTTGTTTACACAGATTACTAATGGCATGATCTCTATTTTCTTCAAGTTTATCTATTTGTTTCTAATATTCTCTGCAACTCTAAAATAGGATGCCCAGTTAAATCTGAATTCCAGGTAAATAATTTTGGTATAAACTACATGGTGTCTTGTGTTGCAGATCTTTAAAGATCTGTCAAATTTGTAGCCAAGATGACATCAAATCCAACGTTCAGTCTCTTAAATTTGCACAGAGTACTGCACTTAAAGTCAAAATACGTTTGCCACTAAATAGCCTCATAAGCTTTACAAAGGCACTTGATCTCTCAGACCTCATTTTCTTTGTAAGTAAAAATTAAAAGGTTGGATTAAATGATTTCTAAATTCTGTAACTTAGAGATTTTTAAACTTTCCTTTCTCATATATTAGTAGAACATAAGGGGCTCAAAAACAAAAGGTTAGTGAAAATAGTCCATGATTGGTTATCATAGACTTTTTAGATGCATGTTACTAGCAGATGCATAATTATTGTGTGAGTGAATATCTAAAAAGGCCTTCTAGAGGATGTAGGACTTTAACAGGGCCTTCGTAGGTTTTATGATTCTGAAAAGGAGGCACTAGGTCACAGGGAATAACAGGAGTGGAAATGCCATGTTATAACTGCAAGGCACATTTGAGAATTAAGGCGACCGATTTGGCAAGATCATTTCTGTAAGAGCTGTGAATTCACGGGTTTGTATTACTAAGTTTACAATACTAACTATGTAGAGAGCAAAGTTTAAAGTTTATCAAAATAAACTGTTAAATGTGGTACTTGCCACTTTTAAGAAAAATATTTCTGAGCTATTACACAGTAGGCTATGAGAATTAGATCAAGGAATTACCTTTGGAGAAAAGACGTTCACTGACCTCTAATTGGTTTTCATGGGAAGGTATGGTCTCAAAATAGACTGCGCTTTTCCCAGTGCGAAGTTAGGTAAATGCTTACCCATCCTTGGTTCATTACTTCAGCCCATTTGAATTTCTCCCTTGACCAAAGTTCCTTAGCAATTAAAAACTATAACCTACTTTAAAAAATTTTTTTTTTATCAAACTCTGTTTTTTCAAACAGTACTTCAAGGTACTATTCAGTGTTTGAGAAGAGTTCCAAAGTCAAATATATTTGGGAAATGCTGCCTAGCTTCTTTAAGGATGTTACCGTCCATTTCAGTATCAGTAAAGGCCTAGTAAAAGAGCCTGTGTAGTCTTCCCCCCACCCCCCCCCCCCCCAATTGTTTATGTTTGAACTTCTTATGAATGACATCTGCTAACGTTTCATAGAATTAATGTTCTTTGGAGCATACGTTAGAAAGCATTGATTTCTAACCCATAACTTTATACTTGATTAAGCTGTCTATTTCATACATATATAAATATATGAAACAAACATTTGATGTTTAAATTAATGCTTCCCTCTCAAGATACATCAAATGATTTGACTTTTACATTTACCTAGCTTTCCTTATTCATACTGTTACTTCGGTTAGAAAATTGTGAAGACTTGACCTGTCTGAATTAGATCATCTTTGTTTAGACTCTGCCCTTAAGATTCTTTTCTGTAAAATCTATCAGAAGAGAAAAATCTATATTTCTGCGGGCTTCTTTGATCAGTGCTAATTTATTATTTTTTAAATACCTATTGTTAACATGTGTATTCTCTTTTATAATAATTTTCTTACCCTTATGGGAAAAACAATATCCCAATCTAGAATATATTCTTTTTCTGTTACTAATCCATTTAGTATAGTTAAGAGAGTAACTTGGCCTTTTAAACATTTTTATTAAAGTTTATGTGGTTCTATGAGGGAGAGAGAGGGAGGTGGAAGGGGGAGAGAGAGAACGAGACCTCCAACAAGGTCTTCGTGCTCTGATCCTCCCTAGCTTCAACCAGCCCAAATCGTGGACATGCACCCAACATGTACATGGAGGCCCTAGGACAGGAACTTGGGACCCTCCCATGTGGATCTTTCATCGCAAAGCATTGTGCTACCACTGTACCACAATCTGACCTTCTAAAATTTTTTAAATTCAGAGGTAGTACCAAGATTTTAATCTTTGCCTAAGAGTGCTATAACAGAGATTGCTCCAGCAGTTTTGGGACCAGCAGATGGCATAATGGTTATGTTGCTGGACTCCTACATAGTGTACTGTGGTTCAAGTCCTGGAGCAGGCGGCTTGAAACTCACACCAAGTGCACATGCAGGCATGCCCAAAATCCTGAGAGGAGGATGGAGAAGGGATTGCCATGTGGCCATCCCCCCACTTGGGGGCGATTTCTTGCTTTCGGTCTCTCTCTGTCTCTCTGGTGAGAGACATGCCCTATAGCAAAAAATCTCTCTTAAAAAAATATAAAAAAGATCGCTCCAGTAGTTGTATACCAATAGTCTTGTGCATTTGGACTTAATATCCTACAAAAACCTGGATTGGTATAAACTTAGTAGAACTTTTATTTTAAAGGTTTTCATCAAATAGCCAATCATTGGGTTTTTCTTTTTCCTCCTTTAATGAGATTGTTATCATAAATGGATAGCATTTTTTAATTGGATTGTGTATTTTGACTTGCATTCCATCCCTAAGATAGCTCATTTTATATATATGCAAATATTGTAAAATTTAGAGAAACCTAAAACAGTCTGTACCTGAGCATTTTGGTTAAGGGATACTCAGCCTACATTATATGTGATTCCAGAACTCAGAAATAAAATTCTTCATTGTTGAAGTACAGTATATCCTAGGCATCCAAAATTGAATTTCTGTATGGGGAGAAAAAAAGAACGAATGAAAAGGGGTGGTGGTTTTTATCATTAGAAGCCTATATATTTTTAACTAAAGTATTAACATTAAACAATATCATGAGAACCATAAACTTGGAACTCCAGTATCAGAAGCTTTACTATAATTTGTTAATTGAAAATAATTCTGATGAATTTTCACTTTACCTTTTAATTTTGCCTCTTTTTCTGCTGCTTCCTCTGAAGTCTCCTTCCAAATGGTTTTGGAAACTGGTTCCAGTAAGTTTGCTCAGCTCTTTCAATTTGCTCACCAGAATTGTACTTGTAGAGTTGTATTACTTATGTCTTGCTAGTGTGGTCATTTCCTAATTCTGGTAGTCACTGAGATTTTAAGGTGTTCTATGATAGTGTCAAATGGAAAGATAAAAGATCTAGCCAAAGTTTATATAGTTTTAAAAGTAATTTACAGGGTAAGCATCCTTTCTAAATCTTGTTAATATTCACAGACAATCAGTAAATAGGTGAAAAAAAGGCCCTTATGGAAATAGAGTCTCATTTTAATAATTTTAGTGAAAGTTAATTTGGAGTACATATATAAATTGTTAAAACCATCTCTTTGACAAATCATTTCCTTTTCAGCCTGTACTGTAGAAATCACTTAACTTTTTGAGTGATTAAAAAAGCAAAAGATGGGGCCAGCTGGTAGTGTGGAGGTTAAGGCAGCTGGATCCCACATAACCAATTCCATGGTTCAAGTCCCAGAGCTGGCAGCTTGAAAAAGCACACCAGGCTTATGTGCCTGCATGCCCAGATTCCTGAGAGGGGAATGGAGAACGGATTGTGGTGTTGCCCACTCCCCTGGGGGGTGATTTCTCAGTTTCCTTCTCTCTTTCTCTATCTGTGTCTCTCTGGTGAGTGCACATGTCCTATAGCAAAAAGAAAAAAAATAAAATAAACAAACAAACACTTTAAAAGAAAAAAAGCAAAAGGTTGTCCGTGTCCCCATGAGTAGTGAACCTTAACTATATTTGTTCTGATTTGACTTATAGGGTTGATCTTCAGGATTAAGTCTGGAGGGCTAAACTACTTAACTTTTTTATGGGGCCAGCAGGTGGCATGGTAGTTAAAGGTGCTGGACTCCCACATGGCCAACCACAGTTCAAGTCCTGAACGTGGTGGCTTGCTTTCTCACTTTCCCTTTCTCTCGCCCTCTCTCTCTGTCTGATCAAACTGGAAAATAACAGTAATAATAAGTAAAGTTAAATAAAATAATTCTTAAAAAAAAAGAACTATTTTACATCTCAGGAATAAAAATATAATTTATCAACACACCATAATGTTGAAATAGAGAAAATATGGTGACTTTTCAAATGCCAAATTTCAAAGTTTGTACAAAGAACAGGGAATGCTCTCATGCACTGAATTTACAAAGTATACAACATGTTCAGCTATAAAAGGCTCTTTAACTTTTATGAATTGCAGTTTAATTTTCTGAGTGTTGCATATAACCTAAAGATTTAAAGTTGATTTGCCAGATATATCTTCTTGGATAAAATCTGCAGGAGATTGCTTTGGCATGCCAGTCATAATTCTTTGTTTTTCGAAGTCATAGGCATTTATTGTGAATGCCATCTAAAGTGTGTGTGTGTGTGTGTGTGTGTGTGTGTGTGAGAGAGAGAGAGAGAGAGAGAGAGAGAGAGAGAGAGAGAGAGAGGTGGCGTGGCAGAGGGGAATAGAATAAACCACACAATCACACAATTTAGCTTTTGTTCCATAACCCTGGGTACTTTTCTTATTCTAATTCATTAATTCATTTTGTAGGCTGAGGAACAGCTAGTCCCAGAGATGACCTGGAAAGTTTGAGATTGGTTCTAGCTCACCTAGGGAGTGTCCAGGAGGTGGACTATGTAGATTCTGCATAGCCAGAGTGAGGGTGTCAGGGTCTGCAGCAGTGCACACTAAACGTGAGGAGGGTAGCTTAGGCTGGAGCTGCCACTGGTTGATGGCTCGGCTTGTCTTCTCTCATCTCGTCTTCTTTTCTCTGGTTGATTTTAAACTATCTCCCAGCAGTAGAATAAAGAGCTTTCATAGGATCATATAAAAATCAGTTCAAGAATATATATAGTACACGTAAGTAGTTATTTTCTGCAAAAGTATTCAGTGAGTTAGGAACATACCATTAAATACAGATGTCTTACCTGCACTGAGTAAGAACAGGCTCCTCCAAAAATCTTCAGAAGGAAAATGTATTTCATGAATCTTAAGCAGGAATATATATCTTTCTTCATTAATGCATGTGCTTTTTGGAGGGATGTCATTTAAAAGAAATTTCACATTACCACCTAATGTTAAATATTCTTTTTCAGTAAATCCTTATTTTTCTATTTTTATTCTCACAAAGTATTTTATTTCATCATTATATTTTAATTGTAAACCATAGAGATGACCAGTTTAGATGAAATTAGAAGGAAAATTAGTTTATGGGACCAGCAGAGGGTTTAGTGGTTACATCACTGGACTCCCACATTGCTGACTGTGTTTCGAGTCTGGACTTGGCAACTTGAAATTCACGCCAGGCACATGTGCATGCATGCCCGCCCAAAATCCCAAGAGAAGAATGGAGGAGAAGGGATTGTGGCATGGGCATCCACCCCGGGGTACGATTTCTTGCTTTCTGTCTCTCCATCTCTCCAGTGAGTGCATGTGCCCTATAGCAAAACTCTCTTTAAAAAGAAAGGAAAAATTAGTTTTGATTACCTTTTTTAAAAAAATAACTATTTAGTAGGCTAGCAAGTGGTGGTGTGGTTCAGGCACTGGATTCCACATGACTGAATCTATGGCTTAAGGTTCAGACCTGGCGGCCTGAAAAACACATGAGGAACATGTGCATAAATGCCTGAAATCCCAAGAGGAGAATGGAGGAGAAGGGATTGTGGCATGGCCATTCCCTGGGGAGGGGGGCGGGGAGGTTAGATTTCTCACTTTCCCTTTTTCTTTGTCTCTCTCCAGTGGGCGCACATACTCTCCTGCAAAGAAAATCTAAAAATATAATTAAATAACTATTTAAATATCAATAACCTATGTAATCATCATTTTGTTAAATTTATAAAATACTTTAGTCTGCACCTTCACTAAATCTTTTCTCCCCCACAAACATTTACTTTTCATATCAAAAAATTTTTGCTCATACTCCATAGTTCTTGGCAGTTAAAAAACAACTTTCAAAATTTCAAAAACCTGAGTTTTAAAGATAATATTCAAAGTATTTATTATAATTTTGTTTGTGACTATAACAACAGAGACAGTATGGTTTTTAATATTTTTGAGAAAATATTTACATGTCAGCTACTCAAACTGTTGAAAAGCAAATGCTCAGCACACAAGTTCACACATAAACCTTCTCAATTCAGCCCCGCCTACCAAGTATTCTGTGATATACCATCTACTAGCAAAGATCAGTCTCTTTTTCTACCTTCAACGTCTTCCTCAAGATAATCCTCTGGTTGTGGTTGCTCTTTTGCAATCTCTACTTTTTACAGTGCTGGGCTGGAAAAGTCCAGGTTGTTTTATGGTACGAATTCTTTCATAGAGCTTCTCTAATCCTCTCCCAGGCAGAACTGTTTATGGTGCCAGGCCATCTTTCTACGAGCTTCTGTTGGCTTACTTGAGATCCACCTTAGTTCCATAGTTTTCTGGTTAATCTTCAGTTTTGACATTTCAGTCAAAGCCCTGTCCGGTTACGACTATTTCCAATTTCTGATTCAAAGCAACAGGTATTACTGAACTTATGCAAATAACCCTTCTGCCACAAAATAAAAATACTCCCAAACATTTTCTAATTCCAGCACCTCCACTAAATCTTCAGCATTAGTTTTCTTGGCTGTAGGAGAGCTACTAAAGAGCCAACCTATACTGGTGGCTTGCTCTGTATCCACCAGCGAGCAGCACTGTGTGTCCCTCATTCTGCTTAACACTCCAGTGCTTCTATGAGGTCGGTACTCTTAGTGTCCATATTTGAAAGTTCAAGTGAATCTAAGATCATAAAGTGGCAGAACCAGAATTCGAACCCAGGTAATTTTATTCAAGAGCTTGTTCTCTTAACCTTTCTTTCTTTCTTTCTTTCTTTCTTTCTTTCTTTCTTTCTTTCTTTCTTTCTTTCTTTTTTAATAGCTATAGGGCATGTATGCTAGCCAGAGAGAGAGGAGAAAAGTGAGAAATCACCCCTCAGGGAGATGGCCTCACTGCAGTCCTTTCTCTGTTCTTTTCCCAGAATTTTGGGTATGCAGGCACACACACTCATTCTTAATTTTCAAACTGCCAGGTGACCAGAAGATGGTGTAATGGTTATGTCGCTGGAGTCGCACGTAGTTGACTGTAGTTCGAGTCCCGGACCTGATGGATTAAAACTCATGTCAGGCACATGTGCATGCATGCTGAAGATACTGAAAAGAGAATGGAGGGAACGATTTCTCATTTTTTGTCTCTCTGTCTCTGGTGAGCACATGCGCCCTATAACAAAAATTTATCTAAGAAAACAAAAGCAAATCTGCTGGGTCCAGGACTCAAACTGTGCAGTCAGCCATGTGGGATCTGGCCACCTTAATCTCTATGCCACCTGCTGGCCTCCTCTTCACCATTTTTACAACATGTCTCACTGTTATAGAACTGTGTTAAAATTTTGTATCTAGCCACATACCAACCAGTCTTTGGAAAAACAACGTTCTATTTTTCTGAGTGGAAGAAGGAACCCCTATACTTGCTGTCTCATTGGACAGTGAAACCTGAAATTGAAATCTTCAGTTTCAAACTTAACACTTTATTTGCTTTATTTCAACATTCAAATGACAAGCTAGGACTGGCTCTCTGGCTGGTGGTAATGTACTGCACAGAGAAGCCAGATTCAACATGGCACAGTGGTTCGAACCCCTGGCCTGTCAGCCCGAAATACACTGAGCATTAGTGCAGGTGCCCGAGTGGGCTGGAGGACTGGAGGAAAGGGGTCGCAGCATGACCAGACTCTGTGGAGAGGCTCTCCCTCTTTCTCTCCTGTGCCCAAATGTATCTATCAGAAATAAAGAAAAAACATTTTTAAAAATGATGAACTAGAATATCTTTGTGATATTATTCTAGCACCAAAAGTAATTTTTTTTAATCTCTAAATTTTCTTTAGGGAGAGTATATTCTTCTTTAGGGATAGTATATTCTTCTACCTGTCCCCTGAGTTTGGTAACTCTTGTAATTTTTTCCATGCAAATAATTCCCATATAAAAACATTAAGTCTTTCTCTTTTTTTTTTTTTGGAGAGGTTTTTGCTATAGGGCGCATGCACTTGCCAGAGAGACAGAAAGCAAGAAATCACCCCCCCCCCCCCCCCCAGAGGGGATGGCCACACCGTAATCCCTTCTCCTCCATTCTACTCTCAGGATCTGGCACACACACACACATGCCTGGTGTGAGTTTAAGCCACTGGGTCCGGGACTTGAACCGCAGTCAACTTACATGGGAGTCCAGCGACAAAGCCATTATGCCAACTCCTGGTCCCAAACCTTTAGTCTTTCTGCGTAAGAACTTTCAGTCTAAATTAAGTCTACTATTAAATAAATGAATTTTATCTACAAAAGAGCAGCAGAACTGATGATTTATATCAGATGTTCAAAATCTGTTTTGTCATGCTTTTATATTTAAGTAAATGTCTTTTCATGTAAGTTAGCGTATAATATTATATAAATATTTAGCTTCAAAACTGTAGTGTGTTCGTGTGTATTTGACTTTGGTGATGTTAGTTATTTAGAAAAGAAGGATATTGATAAGTAGTTCACATTTCTCTTGATTTGTATTTTATTATTGATACATTAGAACCTACAGTACTGGTTTTTTTCCCCCGTGTGTTGCTTTTATACTTAAGGCAAAACTCTTTATATTGTAGGCTCGTTATAGGAAAGAGCAAACATTGCTTAAGCAGCTGCCCTGTGTCCCGTTGGTAGAAAATTTGTTGAAGGATGGTACTGACGGCTGCGCGTTAGCTGCCCTTATTCATTTCTATTGTCCTGGTGTTGTCAGATTAGAGGGTGAGTGTGCCGGTTAAGTATTTCTAAACTACAGATAAATGGTAACAAATACTTAACATAATATAGTGAATAAGTAATGATGGCCTTTTAAATAAAATTTATGTGTAATCCTGAGAATGACAATTGAGGAAGTAGTCTTTGGTTTTAAGTCTTTCTCTGTAATGACTACGATATTTAGTAAACAGATTCCACATAATTGTGTAATTTTGTGCGAAATCACTAGTTACTAAATAGACATGAAATTTGTATAATCGAATTAATCCAAAGTTATCACCTTGCTCTTTTCCTATTTGAAGATATATGTTTGAAAGAAACTATGTCTCTGGCCGATAGCCTGTATAACCTGCAGCTAATTCAGGAGTTCTGCCAAGAGTACCTGAACCAGTGTTGCCATTTCACCCTGGAAGATATGCTCTATGCTGCTTCATCCATAAAGGTAATGAAATCATTCTCTTTTTTCATTGCTTTGGTAAAGTTTATTTAAATATATATGTATAAAACAAGATATGTAAATGGCTTAGGTGCTTTAAGTTAACAGATAACTATTACCGCCCAAGAGAACTTTTGGAAAAATAGTTTTTTGCGTGTTATAAGCAGAGATAACCCACATGGACACAATTCGGTAAACAGTTCAAAAGCAGATTGTGAGACCAGCCAGTAGCGTGGTGGTTTAGGTGGCTGTATCCCACATGGCCAATTGCATGATTTGAGTCCAGGACCTGGCCACTTCAGAAACATGCCAGGCACATGTGCGTGTGTGCCCAAAACCTGGAGAGGCAGAAGCAGTGGAGGAGAAGGGATTGCAGTGTGACCATCCTCTCTGGGGAGTGCTTTCTCACTTTGTTTTTTTCTCCCTAACGAGTGCATGCACCCTCTGCCAAATTTAAAAAAGAAAAAGCAAATTGTGAAAACAAACTGAGTACATCTGCAGCTTTCGAAGAATTTTAGGATATGCTTGCACCTACTCTAGATTACCACCAAGTTTCACACTTGCATCATTAGAACAAAGTCCTAATTAAGAGGATAAAGAAACTACAGAAAGTTAGTTTGTAAGTTGTTAAAATGAAAAGGGATAGTATTAAACAAGTTTGTCAGCAAAATGTAAAATGACAAAAATTGGGGATTATTACAAATTTTAGAACGTTTCTGGACCCACATTGACAATTGACAAGTATTTCTGAGGGCTTGAAAGGCTCTGTGCTAAGGCTGGGAATTTTTTCATTTATTACTTCATCAACAGATATTTTTTGCTTATCTCCACATGCTGGACACTGTCCTCAGGTTGGGGCATATAGCAGTGGACAAAGGGTCTCCCCACCTCCCTGCAAAAATAAATCTGTCCTCAGTGCTTACGTGACGGGGTTAGGGAAAGAGACAGATTGGTAACAAATGACAGTACAGTGCTATCATGTGCAGGTAAGAATTGCCCAGTCTTGGGAACCAGCAGTTTGCGTAATGGCTATGTCGCTGGAATCCCATGTAGTCGACCGTGGTTCGTGTCCCGGACCCGGTGGCTTAGAACTCACGCTGGGCGCGTGTGCGTGCGTGCCCAGGATCCCGAGAGGAGAATGGAGGAGAAGGGATTGCAGCGTGGCCCCCCTGGGGGGTGATTTCTCGCTTTCTGTCTCTATGTCTCTCTCTGTCTGTCTGGCGAGCGCACACGCCCTATAGCGAAAACCTTGCAAAAAAAAAAAAAAGAATTGCCCAGTCGTGGTGGTGCAGTGCGCAGTGCTGAAATCCGTGTGGCTGTCCACTGCTGCAGATCCCCGTGTCAGACTGAAAATATGCAAGGTGTGTGTTTCCTCGAGATCCTGAGGAGCTAGAGGCCTGGGAAAAGGAGACCACAGTATAATAAGATGCTTTGTAAGGTGCTTTCTCTCTCCATATGCGTGTACATGTACTACCACTGGGGGGAAAACCCAGAAACCTAACATGGTGGGAGTAAAAGGAAACACCAGTCACTTTCAGCATTCATCAGGGTCAGTGGGATGTGTCCCAAAGGAAGGAACCCTTCAGATCCTAGGAAAAAACCTACCATGGGAAAGGAGGAGGGAAGGAAATATTAAAATAGTCTGAAAATGATTCTTTTAAAAACAAATTCTGGTTTTGTTTGTTTGTTTTTAACCATTGCATTTGCCCCTTCCTTCAGAGTACCACATACTGACTGTTAACATGACGTCATTATTTTCTGCTGGTTTTTTGTTTTTTGTTTCAAAAATTTTTATTGAGCACCCAGTGGTGTTTTAGGTAGCTAGAATAAATCAGTGAACAAAACAAAGATCTCTGTCCTTTTGTCACTTATTTTCAAGTGGCAAAGACAGATATGTGTCTCAGGCATATCTGCTTTTGAGCTGCAACTTAAAAAGCAACTTCTTGATCCAGAATATCATGTTGTAAAATAGTAACTTGCTGTTTATTTCCTATGGCCCACAGCTATACAATATCACGTCTCTTACATACTTGCCTAAAATTTACCAATTCTTTTTTTTTTTTTAAGATTTTTGGTAATAGGGTACACACGTTTGCCAGACAGACAGAGACAGAAAGTGAGAAATCATCCCCTGGGGGGATGGCCATGCCACAATCCCTTCTCCTCCATTCTCCTCTCAGGATTTTGGGCACGCATGCATGCCTGATGTGAATTTTCAGCCACTGCGTCCACTCAAACTGCTGTCGACTACGTGGGAGTCCAGCGACATAACCTTTATACCATCTGCTGGTCCCAAGTTTACTGATTCTGTTTCAAGGTTTTAGAAATGATCTTATAATAGATTTTATGTAAAAATCTGGCTTAGGAGAAACTTTATATTGATCTTAATTTTATTTCCAATGCTGACCTTAAAAGAAACTGAATGGACCTCTTTCATAGTAATTCTAGTGCCTGTGCTTCCTGAATTCTTAATATACGATATCTGTCTCTTTTTCCTTTGACAATTTCTGGATTACCAAAGGTAGAAGGTAGAGCTTATGGTGAAGGCATTTCCAAAATTAGCCATTACTCCTGGTGACCTAAAGTGCAGTGATACCTACTATCTGAGACATCAGAAGAAAAGCTTTGGACCGGCAGTGACATGGGGGTTAAGATGCTAGAGCCCAACATTTTAATTATGCCCCTATTAAGATGGACTGTTTCCAACTTCCACTGCCATGAACAATCCTACGTACGCCTTCGTGCATTTTAAGTATGGTTAAGGAATCAAACTGCCCTGCCCTCTAAAATGGCTACCCCAGCTCCTGCTTCTACCAAGATGGGAAGACAGTGCTCATTCCCTCAACTTCCATAAACACCTCATTACTAAAGTGAGGTGAAAGTGAGGTGCCTAGCATCGGGGGCCAGGCAGTTTCTCTGTCTCAGAGTCTTAAGCTATTCAACTGAAGCCACAGATGTGGGTGCTGATGACTTAGCAAAGAACATAGAAAGTGATCAAAGCTCTTTTTGTAAATAATTATCTATTTTAAATATGCCAGATTTAAGAAAATGTCTTTATATCTGGGTCATGCCCAGACGAAGTTGATCTAAACATCAGTACCATATTTTACTTATTGGAAGGCCAAGGTATACAATGTAAACAAATGTCACTGATCTTTGATCTCTGTATATTTAGTGAGATGAACTTTTTCCTTTGAGATTACAGATGTAACATTTACAGTTTTGAATAGGCAAGTACCAGAAAAAGGCATTAACAAGATACATATGGAAAATTTTCTAGCTGCCACTTTGTCCTTTTTTATTTTTTTGAAGAGGTTTTTGCTATAGGGCGTGTGCGCTCGCCAGACAGAGAGAGAGAGACAGAAAGTGAGAAATCACGCCTCAGGGGTGATGGCCACACTGCAATCCCTTCTCCTCTGTACTCCTCTCGGGATCTTGGGCACGCATGCACACGTTCCCGATGTGAGTTTTAAGCCACCGGGTCCAGGATGTGAACTGCGGTTGACTACGTGGGAGTCCAGCGACATAGCCATTACGCTAACTGCTGGTACTCTCCTTTCTCCTCTTGGGATTTTGGGCGTGCAGGCACACGTATGTCTCATGTGAGTTTTAAGCTGCCTAGTCTTGGACTTGAACCACGGTCACCTACGTGGGAGTCCAGCAATGTAACCGTTATACCATCTGCTGGTCCCTCACTCATCAGGTATTAATGCATTCCATATTAACTATTTTATGAAGTGCCAGATACCCACAGTTTAAAAGGCATATTATTTTGGGCTGCTCCCATGGCCCCATGGTTGGAGAAGCTCAGTCCCATATGGCTGACCATTGGCTGGAGTCTCAGCCCCAGAAGCCTGAAAAACACAGCAGGCAGGTGTTTGTGCATGCCCAGAACATTGACAGGAAGGAGAAAAGGATGAGAAGGGACTCCACTGTGATCATGTCCCATTAGGAGATGCTTTCTTCTCACCCCACCCCACACCCTTCCTCTGGTGAATACAAACTTTTTCTGACAAGAAAAAAGCCATGCTATTTTATGTAATTGTGGAAGCGGATTTTGTATAGTGCTATTTTAAAAAACTTACCAAATGGCTAAAATTAAAATAATTGTTCATATTTATAACTTCTATGGTGTATGCATTTTAAAATATAAACTTTAGTAGAAATGTGCTTCTAAGGACCTTTTTAGTCTTTTAATTTTAAGCCTTTTGAAAAATTACTTGCATTTTTGAATACATTTAATAAAAGGTAGCACAGTTGGCTAGTCCTTATTTTACTTTGCAAAATCAGGCATATATTAAATTGTATAAATAATGTTCATTTCAAAATTATTAAGAATTAGTCATAACAAGCTTGAGTTTCAACGTTATTTAGCACATAGGTTACTCTGGAGTTTAGTAGTATTAAGAATGTAGGTATAATATTATTAACCTATGTATCTAATTACTTTTTGGAAAAATGTCTAGGGATCTGGGTAGAACTTTTTTTTTTTTAAGAGGGAGTTTTGCTATAGGGTACATGCGCTTGCCAAAGAAACAGAGACAGAGAGACAGAAAGCGAGAAATCACCCCCCTTCAAGGGGGGATGGCCACTCCGCAATCCCTTCTGCTCCAGTCTCCTGTCAGGATTTTGGGCATGAATGCACACATGCTCAGCGTGAGTTTTAAGTTGCTCATCCAGAACTTGAACCACAGTCGACTACGTGGGAGTCCAGTGACAAAACCATTATGCCATCTGCTGGTCCCTAGAGCTTATTATTATTACTTTGTTGTTAAATAATTATTTTATTCATTGCAAATTATTTTATTTTTTTGAAGTTGACCAGAGAGAAAGAGAGGAGAAAGAGAGAAAGTGAGGAAGCAAGCTGCCAAGTTCAGGACTTGAACTGCAGTCAGCCACACGGGAGTCCAGCCACCTTAACCACCATGCCACCTGCTGGCTCCCTAGAGCTTATTTTTTTAAAAAACGGTAACTACTTGGTCTAGCCCATGATGTAGTGGTTAAGGCAGCTATATTCCACATGGCCAACTGTGCAGTTTGAGTCCTGGACTCGGCAGCTTGAAAAACATGCCAAGTACATGCATGCATGCCCAAAATCCTGAGAGGAGTAAACAGTGGAGGAGAAGACTGTGGTGTGACCATCCCCATGTGTGATGCTTTCTCACTTTCTCTCTCACTCTGTCTCTGTATCCCACCTCTGGCGAGTGCATGTGCCCTCTGGCTATTAAAAAAAAAAAAAACACTCTAAAGGTCATAAAAGTATTGACTAGCTGTTTAAGTGATTTGTGTTTTCTTTGGAGAAAAAAGTGTCTTATATGGTATTTATCTCAAAGTTATACACAGAGTAATTAATACCTGCTAGATTAAATTGGACCACCATTCTGGAACTATAGAGTGAATCAGCAGAGATTTTGAATAGTTGTCATTTTTAGCCACACGACCTAATATTCTAGCCCAGGTCGTAACGGCCTACAGTAGATACGCTCAAGGGACAAGTGAGTGAGATTTAGACCTAGATTTTACAAGATGAAACAGTAAATTTCTATTTATCATTAATCTGTGGTCAGACTTTACCTAATTTAGGTTTTCTTTTCATTTTCTTAACTTTCTCACGTAGAGTAACTATTTGGTGTTCATGGCAGAACTCTTCTGGTGGTTTGAAGTCGTGAAGCCGTCATTCGTGCAGCCGCGCGTTGTTCGTCCGCAGGGAGGTAATCGTCTTCCTAATTTTAAATGTTCCTGTGAACAAGAAAAGACAGAGTCTCCATAAAGTTTTAAAAATTACTTCCATCTTATAATTTGAGATGTTGCATGAAGAATTCTAAATTGATCCATCATGATGTAAAATTCACAATATGGTTCTAATGTCATAGTGTAGAATTGAATATGGAGGCATAACCTTCCTCTTAGAAGTTGGGAAAGGTGTAATTCAAACTTTTGTGCAGTTAGATTAAATCATAATGTAACAGTTTCAAAAAAAAGACATTACTGTCTATATCATCATCAAATAGCTTTTCATCATTTTTTCAGATTATTATTTTTATTATTATTTATTCTCATTTTCTTAAACATTTAATCACTATATATAATTGTTTAAATAATGTTTTTGTGCATTTAAGATGATATATAACTTGGCTTATAGAGTTGAAAGTTTTGAACTAATGTTAGCGATATGGTAAACACATAGCTTTGAGGTTTTATCTTTTATTCTAGCTGAGCCTGGGAAAGACACGCAGTCAGTGCCCGTCTTGAATACTGCCAGAAGAAACGTCCTGGCTGGTTCCTGCAGCTCTGACTTCTCCTCCAGGTAGACGCGTGCGTCTCTATTGCCACTGCTTTCATTCTGTTTACAGTGGAGATCAAATGAAATTTTCCTACATTAAATAAGATTTTTAGAATTTCAGTTGGAGTGTGAACTGAGTTAAAATTAGCTCCCTATTAATGCCTGACTCAACTCACAAACAATTGAAATTATACTGAAATAAATGTTTTACAAGTAGGCTTTTGGTGAGCCACATTAAAAAGTAGAATATCTTTTAAGGTCCAAATAACCAACCTAAACCAAATTTTGCTGCATAACGTGTATGTAATTCAGAACAATGTAATAGTATAATTGGGAATTATCTATAAGTACCTCTTGGGCCTTGGGGGAAATACTTAAATTCTATTTGGACTTGTTAATTTGTTTTATAATTTTTTTTAAAAATCTTAGAAGCAGTCTTTTTTATAGTTTTGTTTTCTGGTTACTATAGGTATTAAGATTTTACGGGACCGGGAACCAGCAGTTAGTGTAATGGCTATGTCGCTGGACTCCCACGTAGTCAACCGTGGTTCGAGTCCCGGACCCAATAGCTTAAACTCACGCCGGGCGCATGTGCGTGCGTGCCCAAGATCCCGAGAGGAGCATGGAGGAGAAGGGATTGCAGCATTGCCATCCCCCCTGGGGGGTGATTTCTCGCTTTCTGTCTGTCTGTCTGTCTGGTGAGCATACGCACCCTATAGCGAAAACCTCTCCAATTAAAAAAAAAAAGATTTTACAGTAGAATATTTATTATAATATTGAATCTTTATTAATAGTTTAATTCTTAATATCAGGCACTGAACTGAAAGCAAAATAAAAATATCCCAGCATTTAATATCTGGTTCATTCTGACTTTGACCCAAGTATGTGATAGGAACATTGGTTTGTTTAAAATGTTTTTTTTTTTTTTTTTTTTTTTTTTTACCAGATCTTGTAAGCAGCTTTTCATATATACTTTTGGAACGTAAAATTTTGTTGACTTTGGATTTCCTAATCTATCTTATTTTTTTCTTAAGTTTGAAATTGTCTTTTGTGGGTTTTTAAGGAAATTAAAGCAGATTCATTGAAATCCAAGAACTGGCAGCTTGCTTTCTCAGTTTCACTTTCTCTGTCTGTCTGGTCAGATTAAAAAATAGTACTAACAAATGGAATTAAATAAATAAATAATTCTTTTTAAAACACAAAGTACATTTTTAAAATAATGGGTAAAAAATGAAAAGTACCGGGGCCAGCAGTTGGCGTAATGGCTATGTCGCTGGACTCCCATGTAGTCGACCGCAGTTCGAGTCCCGGACCTGGTGGCTTAAACTCATGCAGGACACGCGTGCATCTGTGCCCAAAATCCCGAGAAGAAAATGAAGGAGAAGGGACTGTGGCATGGCCATCCTCCCAGGGGGTGATTTCTCGCTTTCTGTCTCTCTCTCTCTCTTTCTGGCGAGCACATATGCCCTACAGCAAAGGAAAACTCCCCCCCCCAAAAAAAAAAAAATTAGAAGTACTAGCTGTATAAATTCTTGACTAAATTTAACAAACATGAACTTGTACTGAAGCCATCACCTACGCCCGTGTAAGAAGTTTCTGGAGTACTTGCTGCTGAACGTGAAACCCCAGCCTTCGCCAAACCCTTACACTCTGTGACCTCTGTAGGCTTCTTAGCTGTGAGAGCTGTCTACTGTCTGACAAGCTTTTCTGACAAAATAAGAAAGCATTTTCTTCCCTTGCCCTCTGATTTACTATGATGAGTTTTCGTATTACTTCGATTGAGTTTTCCAGTCCATAGCTATCCCTGAGATTTACCACAAAGAAGTTAGCTTAAAGTTTTGCTGACCTACAAGCTCCTATATATTTTTTGCCATGGAAACCTTTTCTTACATTGTTTCCTCACAGTTTGTCTTGGGTTGGTTACAAAGTGACATTTCTGGCCTTGAAAATTTAGAAAACACACAGTATTCTAGGTCACCAGTCTCTCACTATAAACTCTTTAAATTCCTTTTTTTTTTGAGAGGTTTTTGCTATAGGGCGCGTGCGCTCGCCAGACAGACAGAGAGAGACATAGAGACAGAAAGCGAGAAATCACCCCCCAGGGGGGATGATCACGCCGCAATCCCTTCTCCTCCATTCTCCTCTCAGGATCTTGGGCACACACGCACATGCGCCCGGCGTGAGTTTTAAGCCACCAGGTCCGGGATGTGAATGTACTCCAATGTACCAGAGACTTAAACAAATGAGTGCATGACTAAGAGCCCAGAATTGAGACTCTTAAAAAAAAAAAAAAAAAAAAAAAAAAGATTGATCTAGATTATAAAAATTTTCTAAAAAAATTAGAAAAAAGTAGCTTCTCATATGTCTGAGACAAAAAAGACATGAGCTTTCCAGGGAACAAAAGATAAGACTTTTTTTTCAGCATCAGAAATGTGGAAGGACAGGCAGAGTAAAAGACATTGCCAGCAGTTACTCTACACACTTGGCTTTCAGCTTTTTTATTTTACCAGATCAAAATTCTTGATCCCAATGGGGAAGTGAGACAATTAATAGGGATTTACAACACTTAGTCATTATTTGGGGGGGGGGGGGGGAGAATGAACATGTTTTAATAATTAACTTGCATGTTTTAATAATTAACTTGTAATATTCAGGATTACACTGTCATCATAGGTCTAAGAGAGAATAGAAACTATGGATTGAGGGGCCGGCAGGTGGCGTGGTGCTTAAAGGTGCTGGACTTCCTGTGGCCAACCATGGCTCAAATCTTGGACCTGGTGGCTTTCTTTCTCACTTTCCCTCTCTCTCTCTCACTCTCGCTCTCATTCTGTCCCTCTCTGCTCAAATTGAAATAAATAAAGTTGAATAAAAATAATTCTTAAAAAAAAAAAAAGAAACTGTGGAATTGATTATAGAGGGGGGAAAAATAGAAACAAATATGCCAGCGCGGCCATGTGAGTATTCTCTGTGTCCTAACGAATGATTACAGGTGAAACTGCCAGCAAGCGTGATGTGCAGTTTAGGGAGAAAGGTTCATAGAAGCAGATAAGCATTTGTTTTGGACAGAACAGTTCTTCAGATACTATTTCTTTTAGAAAAGCTCATTAATTAGGCTTGCATTAAATAGTAAGAATACAACATTGATATTTACCTTTAAATTCTTCGGATGATTTGTCTATTTTCTGTTTATATTAGCTGAAAAATAATATAATTTGAGAGAGTAACAGAAGTCGCTACATCTTGCTCCCAGATTTATTCTGCACCAGTTGGGGGTGAGGATGCTTAACTACTTCTCCTCATTGCAGGGAGTGACATGGAAGATGTAACAGCTTAAAAAGAGAAAAACTGAGAGAGGATAGTGTGATTCTTGTCAAATGCCATTAAACTTTGAGACGTAGACTAATCCCCTGCATTAATTGGGGTAGGGTGGAATTGTGTAAAAAGAAATAGCAATGCAGCGTCATGTCTTTACAGGCATTGAAATTTCAAGGCATCACTCACTGCATTTATCTTAAAGTAACTATTAGAAGTATACAGGAAGACTGACAAGCTCTTTTACACGGGTTAATTATGCTTTTAATTTCTAGAGATTTAAATATGACCAAAATATTTCAAATTATGAGTTTCATTCAACTTATTTCTCAGTTTGTTTTTTAGAGAGAGGTTTTTGTTATAGGGCATGTGCGCTTGCCAGAGAGACAAAAAGCGAGAAATCAGCCCCCAGGGGAGATGGCCACACTGTAGTCTCTTCTCCTCCATTGTCCTGTTGGGATTTGGGGCACCCATGCACACACACCTGGCCTAAGCTTTTTATATTTTTATTTTTTTGAGAGGTTTTTGCTATAGGGCACGTGCACTCGCCAGGAAGACAGAGAGAGACAGAGAGACAGAAAGCGAGAGATCACTCCCCCAGGGAGGATGGCCACGCTGCAATCCCTTCTCCTCCATTCTCTTCTCAGGATCTTGGGCACGCACGCACACACGCCCGGCATGAGTTTAAGCCATCAGGTCCAGGACTTGAACTGTGGTCGACTACATGGGAGTCCAGCGAAATAGCCATTATGCTTACTGCTGGTCCCCTGGCCTAAGTTTTAAGCCACCGGGTCCAAGACTCGAACCATGGTCAACTAGATGAGAAACTAGCAACATAACCACTACGCCATCTGCTGGTCTGTTTCTCAGTTTTTCTATTTGTAAAATGAAAATAATTGGAGCCGGCAGGTGGCACGGTGGCTAAGGGAGCTGGACTCTGACATGGCCAACCTTGATTTGAGTCCTGTACCTGGCGGCTTGCTTTCTCACTCCCTACCCCTGTCTGGCGGCTTGTTCTCTCTCTCCCTCCCCCATCTGGTCAAATTAAAATAAATAAATAAATACAGTTTAAATAAAATAATTCTAAAGAAAAAGGACAAAAAAAAAAAAAGGAAATCATATGCCATATCTTATCTCAGAAGACATTGAGATATATATGAAAGTACTTACTGTTCTTTGTCTAAAAGACACAAAATACATATAGATACATGTTATAACCACAGCCATGCTTTGAACAATGTCTTAAGTGTCTTCATTGTTTAAATTTAGAATGTAGAATCATAGCAGTCATCTTTGTTTCTAACTTCAGCCAGTGCATATGAAATGTATATTAAGGAGTTAAAAGGTAACATTTTAAATTTATTGTACTTTGCAGTGGGGAAGGAGCTCCGTTTACCCAGTCTTATCATCACTTGCCTTCTAGACATTCACGCCCCCAAGCCCATTCTTCAGCCTCAGGTAATACATTTGAAAAAGCCTAGGAAAATGCTGTTTTAAGTAGGCTACCTGGGAAATTAATGAGAATAAATACAAATAAACAAAAATTCAGTCTTTTTTTTAACCCCTACAAAGTGAGCTCTATTACATACATACTGTTTCTGTATTTACTTTTCTTAATAATCTCTCATTTTCCTTGTGAACTTACCACTTTTTAGTGCTATTAATAAGTCCTCAAATAGGCAGACTCTGTTAAATTGTCTTTAAGTTAAAATTTGAACATGATTTCATTGGCTTTTTTCTTTTTTGCATTTGAAGGAGGAATTAGAAGATCTTCATCTATGTCTTACGTTGATGGTTTCATAGGGACATGGCCCAAAGAGAAAAGGTAAACAAAGAGATTTATTTAGTATATTCACATTTTCTAGAAATTTTTGTTTTTATCTCTCTGTGACTCTCTTTTGTTGTTAGCCAGGTTGTTAAATCTAGACTTTTTTTTTTTTTTTTTTTTTTTTTTTTTTTTTTGAGATTTTTCCTATAAGGCATGTGTGCTTGCCATAGAGAGACAGAAGGTGAGACATTACCCCTCAGAGTAAGGCCATGCAGCAATCCCTCCTCCTCCATTCTCCTCTTGGGATTTTGGACATGCATGCACACATTCCTGGCATGAGTTTTAAGCTGCTGAGTCCAGGACTCAAACCGTAGTTGATGACATGGGAGTCCAGCAATGTAGCCATTTCGCCATCTGCTGGTCCCTAAATCTAGACTTTTCATTAGTGCCTGAAGTTGAAAAGGGCAACATAGGCAGGTGATCGATGAAAGGGGCTCCATTTAGACAGTAGTTAGATAGCCTTGATCTTACTTTGAAGACATATGATTATGAGAAGTGGGGAATGAAAGTAAATATAATTTCAAATAATTATTGTTGTTCAGTGATATTTTAAAAATTGTTTCTGGAATTAAGGATTTTTTTCTTTAATTTTTTTTTTTTTAGATCGTCAGTACATGGTGTTTCATTTGATATTTCTTTTGATAAAGAAGATGGTGTACAGAGATCCACTCCAAACCGAGGAATCATTCGTTCTATTAGTAATGAAGGACTTACACTGAACAACAATCGTGTATCTAAACACATTAGGAAAAATTTATCCTTTAAGCCAGTGAATGGAGAAGAGGAAGCAGAAAGCATTGAAGAAGAACTTAATATAGACTCTCACAGTGACCTCAAATCTTATGCGCCCCTTAATACAAACGAGCTAAATTCTAATGAGAATATTCATTACCAGCTTCCGAATGGAGCTTTACAAAACAGAGTGCTTCTCGATGAGTTTGGCAATCAGATCGAGACACCAAGCATTGAAGAGGCATTACAAATAATTCATGATACTGAAAAATCTCCCCGTACACCTCAACCGGACCAAATTGCTAATGGCTTCTTTCTTCATAGCCAGGACCTGAGTATCTTAAATTCGAATATCAAACTGAGTCAGTCCAGCCCTGATAACATAACTGACACAAAAGGTGCCTTGAGTCCCGTAACTGACAATACTGAAGTAGACACTGGGATCCATGTTCCTTCAGAAGATATTCCTGAAACTATGGATGAAGATTCTTCTTTGCGAGATTATACTGTAAGCTTAGACTCTGACATGGATGATGCATCTAAATTCCTTCAGGACTACGATATGCGAACCGGCAACCCCAGAGAGTCTCTGAGTCCGTGTCCAAGCACTGTAAGTACCAAATCTCAACCAGGCAGCAGTGCTTCTTCTAGTTCTGGAGTTAAAATGACCAGCTTTGCTGAGCAGAAGTTCAGGAAACTGAACCATACTGATGGAAAAAGTAGCGGAAGTAGCTCTCAAAAAACTACACCTGAGGGCTCCGAACTGAATATTCCTCATGTGGTTGCCTGGGCACAAATTCCAGAAGAAACAGGCCTGCCACAAGGGCGGGACACCACTCAGCTGTTGGCTTCTGAAATGGTGCACCTCAGGATGAAACTGGAAGAGAAAAGACGGGCTATAGAAGCTCAGAAGAAGAAGATGGAAGCTGCCTTTACTAAACAGAGGCAGAAAATGGGAAGGACGGCGTTCCTGACGGTAGTGAAAAAGAAAGGGGATGGGATTTCTCCTCTCCGAGAGGAAGCAGCTGGTGCAGAAGATGAGAAGATCTATACTGACCGAGCAAAAGAAAGGGAGTTGCAGAAACCTGAGGGACAAAGGAGCAAGTCTCTGGCAGATATCAAAGAAGGCATGGAGAACCCTCCGGCCAAATGGCTAAAGTCTCCAACCACCCCTGTGGATCCTGAGAAGCAGTGGAACCTGGCCAGCCCCTCAGAAGAAACCTTGAACGAAGGAGAGATTTTGGAATACACAAAATCCATTGAGAAGTTAAACTCATCTCTGCATTTTCTACAGCAAGAAATGCAGCGCTTGTCACTTCAGCAGGAGATGCTGATGCAGATGAGAGAGCAGCAGTCCTGGGTGATTTCCCCTCCGCAGCCCTCCCCACAGAAGCAAATCCGAGATTTTAAACCCTCTCGGCAGGCAGGCCTGTCCTCCGCCATGGCACCGTTCTCGTCAGACTCCCCTCGTCCCACTCATCCATCTCCACAGTCTTCTAACAGGAAAAGCACATCTTTTTCTGTGAAAAATCAGAGGACTCCTAGGCCAAATGAATTAAAAATAACACCTTTGAATCGAACCTTAACACCCCCTCGGTCTGTGGACAGCCTGCCTCGGTTAAGGAGGTTTTCGCCAAGTCAAGTTCCTATCCAGACTAGGTCGTTTGTGTGTTTTGGGGATGATGGAGAACCTCAGTTAAAGGAATCCAAACCTAAAGAAGAAGTTAAAAAGGAGGAATTAGAATCCAAAGGGACTTTGGAACAGCGTGGACAAAATCCAGAAGAAAACATCAAACCTTTTGAGTCAACAGTTTCTGAAGTCCTGTCCCACCCTGTCACAGAGACTGTATGTCTGACACCAAAAGAGGACCAGTTGAATCAACCCAAAGAACCGCCTCCTAAACCCATTTTCCCACCCGCCGCTCCTAAAAATGTTAATCTGATTGAAGTTTCCCTCTCAGATTTGAAACCCCCTGAAAAGGCCGATGTAGCTGTTGAAAAATCTGAGGGAGAAAGTGATAAAGAACAATTTGATGATGACCAGAAAGTATGCTGTGGATTCTTTTTTAAGGTATTGTTAATCTGCGTAGTTTGAGGCATCTTCGTTCCATATGTACGTTTTGTTTTATTGTGTCTCATTGTGTCCGTAGACATGCTTGCTTCTTTTAGTAGCAGTCTCTAATCCTGAAAATGCACTTTGTCCCATCCTTTGCCCCCTTAAATGTAGTAACATTCAAGCACACTGATTTCTAGAATAGTCTTTCAGTGTGAATTCAAAGCTGAAATAAATCCTTTTATAACAGTACATGTTGACATGTGCTCACTGTTTCTGCTTTTCTACCTCCGCTTCTTACTTTCACAGAAGGCCTTTTTTTTTAACCGTGAATCAAATTTCTCTACAAGGGGAGTTTTATTGATTACTTTATTCCCTCATGAAAAGACCAACTGTAATCAGTTGAGGTAAACATTCACCTCTAGATTTTGTTGTCTTCATAATAAAACAAAAGATAAAGCTTAGAGCTGGATCATGTGACCCATTCTCTTTTTATCTCCTCCCAGTTCAGAATGCTTGCATCTCTTAATAGCCAGCGTTCTCTTAGATCTGCAGTCGGGTTCAGCACGTTCAGCCTCAGCACGATCTGTGTAGTTTGTGCCTTTTTCTGGAAAATAGGCTTAGTCTGTCCACCATACCCATACCCACTCTACTCCCCATCATAATGCTGCATTCCCTGAGCATACAGAGACTCCTTGCCCTTTTTGTACAGTGTCACTTTATGAGGTTGTTGCTTACCACACTTCTTACAGAAAGTCTGGCGGGTTTTAGAGACATTCACCATGTTTACAGTCATGCTATCTGCACAGAAAGAAGGCTTTTAAAATGTAAACTTTGGGGACCAGCGTATGTTTAGTAGTTATGTCATTGGACTCCTTCCCCCGCAACATAGTTGACTATGGTTTGAGTTCTGGACCTGGCAGCTTAAAACTCATGCTGGGCACGTCTGCATGCACACCCAAAATACCGAGAGGAGAATGGAAGAGAAGGGATTGCGGCATGGCCATCCCCCCTGGGGGGTGATTTTTCACTTTTTATCTCTGTCTCTCTCTGTCCAGCAAGCACGTGCATCCTATGGCAAAAATCTCACTTAAAAAAAAAAAAATTAAGCTGTTGAAATCTTTTCAAAGAGATGATTCCATTGCTGATCTGTTAAAAACTTACAATTTGGCATTGTATGTAGGTATTTATGTATAAATACACATCCGATTTTTTAGAATCTTTAACTTCTTTCCTTTTTTAAAAACATCTTTTAAAATCTGACTAGATAGGATATTCAAGAAGAAACATTTAACAAAACATACTAGTTGTAACAGTTTTCATTGAAATATTTGCTTCCAGAGCATTAAGGAAAGGTCGTGAGCATGACCCTTAATCTCAGGATTGGTCTTGGTTACAGCATGTTCTGAACAACTGTGGCTAACTACACCTCTTGATGGTGGGGACCTTGGAATTTATCCTAGCTATTAGCAAAACTAGAAAAGCCTGATAATATTTTTAAAATTTCCTCCTAGATTATTACTCATCTTTTTCTATATTTTCCATATTACCATAGGGAAGAATATTTTTTGAATGAACGTACGTGTGTGTTTTTTATATTTTCTTTTTTTAAATTAAAAGAGTAAAGTAGATCAGTTCTGAGTCTGTGTAACTCCATAAGTTGGGGTACAAAACATAACACCCAATAGTAATAATTTATTATTTGAATTTCAAGTTGAAGTATACAGCAGTAATGGAATAAGAACCCAAGAATATCAACATAATTACAATTGCTCGTTGTACTTTGGATCATCTGATGTTGAAAATTTGTAGCTTATTTAAGGTTGATCTCAAGGTGATTGCCTTGTATATCCTTTCCAGAGTTTGCACATTTGGATGTGAATTATGTTTTGTCTCCTAATTATGTGAAACTACCGTTTGTTAACAAAATGCTGATGTAGACACTAATAGATGTCCAAGTTTACTGTCTAATTTTAAAGATCTTTGCTGCCTCTGTTCCTTGCAGAGAAAAGAAAACCAGAGGGCGAAAAAAGTTAGTATAAAACAGGCAGTACGTTTGTACCTGCATTTCCATTTCACACTGTCCATTACGTTCTTTCTATATCTTCACCAACCCAGTATTCATTCCTTAGATTGTGGTCACAGCTTCTCAACCAGCTGGGCTCCCTTCCTCTCTGTGATCATGCCATTCCATTCTTCATGCTGCTTCTAGAGGTGCATAGTTCCAGTAGAGTCTTTGAGAAAGTAAAATCTTAAGAGTTGCTTATTAAATTAAGTTCAGACACCCTATCATAACATTCAGGGATATTCACAGACTAACATAAGCCTATTGGTCCAGCCCCTTCCCTATAACTTCTTTTGGGACTTAGGAAAAGTCATGATGTATTTTTCTATGCACACATGCTTCATGACTTTTCTGACGACCCAATATTTTGGATCATTATTTAATAATAATTTTAAGCTTCATCTAAAGCCTTTCATAATTCCTTCACTAGAGGCTAATTAGGTCACCTTTGTGTGTCTGTTGTAGCCTAAACATACTTGTTCTATCATCCCTGTGGCCCAAAGTTTTCAACTATTCCATTATGATTTGTTTTGTCTTTTAGATTATGAACTCCTAGAGGTACTGCCTCTTTTTTATCGATAAATTGCAAAGTATATGTAGTTTGTTTAATGAATGTTTGTCTATATCTAACAAACCAAAAATATATGCCTCATTTATTCATATAAATATGATTTTTAGAATAGAATGTTTCTTTGCATGGTATCTTCTGACTTTATTCACAGTTAAATCTCTCCCTGGGCTCTGTACAAAGCATCTCTTACTCATGTGATTTTTAAGCTCCTCCACCTAACATACCTTATTATTTTCACAGTATCTGTAATGTCTGGCATTATGTTGTGAATATATTAGACACCAAGGAAATGTTTATTGCATTAAGCATTGCCAAAGACAATTGACGGTCACTATGACTATGACTCTTAGTAGCTCAAGGACTCCCTCTGAGAACGGGGCTATCCCCAGGATTCATTTAGAAACTGGCGGGCTCATGAGGCCTACAGATCATGCACTAGCTCTCAGGTTGAAAAACACTTCAGGAGAGTATAATTATGCTGTCTTTCCTTCATAGAAAGGCCTTCAGTGTAGCTCAGAACCCATCAAGCAAACTGTCAGTACCTCAACTTAGAAGCAGTCAGGCAACGGCTTCATTTATGTGATATAACATTGGTGCCTAATTTGGGGATGCTTTTTACCTGAGGTTTTTTTTTTAGTGTATATTTTAAATACAATTTAAATGTAATTTTAAAAATTAGGGGATCTCCTCATTGTAAGTTATTTATTAGAGTATAGATAAAACCAAACTTTTTATGGTGTTTTTTCCCAAAGTTCTTAGAGTAGTGTTTGTTTTTAAGATAAGATCTCTTAGTGCAGTTATTGCAGTCCTACTGCTTCGGCCTCCCAGCTCCGCCACCAGACTTCACTCTTTTTTTTTAAGAGTCCCCCCCCCCCCCCCCGTAGGGTGTGAATGCTCACTGCAGAGACAGAGACAGAGAGACAGAAAGTGAAAAATCACCCCCCAGGGAGGATGACCATGCTGCAATCCCCTCTCCTTCTTTCTCGTCTCAGGATTTTGGGCATGCACACACAGTTTTAAGCCACAGGGTCTGGAACTCAAAACGTGGTCAACTATGTGGGAGTCCAGTGATGTAACCATTATGCCATCAGCTGGTCCCCTTTTTTTAAAGACAGGATCTTCCTGTATTACCCAGATCAGCCCTAGGTTTGTGATCCTCCTGCCTCAGCTCCTGAAACTTGCAAGGTGTTTTTTGTTTGTTTGTTTTTTTAAGAATTATTTTAACTTTATTTATTTATTTATCTTCATTTGACCAGAGAGGGACAGAATAGGGAGGAAGCAAGAAAACAAGCCGCCAGGGCCAGGACTCAAACCACAGTCAGCCATGTGGGAGTCCAGTGCTCTTAACCACCACGCCACCTGCCAAAGCCACTTGCTAAGTTTTAAAAGAGTGTATTAAAATATTTAAATGTCCTTTGTTACTTGATAGAACTATTACCACTTTAAGAGTGTATTAAAAAATTTAAATGTCCTTTGTTACTTGATAGAACTATTACCACTTTAATTAACTCTTCCGACATACTTTCTGGAACATGTCTATATCTGATGTACTTGTAATGGGTAGATCAGATGTTCAGTTACAAGAGTAACCACCAAATGTAACCACAACAATCAAAAATGAAAATACTGGTGCCTTAATTTTTTTTTTTTTTTTTTTTTTTTTTTTTTTACTGAAATTTGTTTTTAGGATGATCAAAAAGCAGAAAATGATATGGCAATGAAACGAGCAGCTTTGTTGGAGAAGCGATTAAGAAGAGAGAAAGAAACTCAGCTTCGGAAGCAGCAGTTGGAAGCAGAGATGGAGCATAAGAAAGAGGAGACCAGGTAAGGGCAATTGCCATGCCAGTCCAACTTCAGCAGGGTGGTGCTCCCGGGCATGCATAGCAACACTCAGTAAGTACGCACACAAGGGGGCAGTTGCTTGTTAACTGCTGTTAACAGATTCTATTTTTTAGAGATGTTTGCAATGTAAATAGATAACTGGGTTATTGCTGGATTTTAGTGCTTTTTAGAAGTCGGTTCATTTCTCCAAAGTATTCTCAGATTTTTGGTATTTTTTTAATTGTCAGATAGTGTACATGTTCACCAGGGAGAGACAGAAAGAGGAAGAGGGAGAAAGTACCTCCCTAATAGGGCGTGATCAGCGCTCAATCCTGTCACCGTTTCTTCATCCTGTCGGGATTTGGGGCAGGCACATATACGTGATGTGGCTGTGGGCCAGCTCTGGCTTCATATTTTTATCCTAAGTGTGAGGCGTATATCAAAGTTAGGATTTACAGAAACATTACTTGAAATGTTTTAAAACCATTCATTTAAAATAGCTATATGGACATATTCATACACATGTATGTATACATATTTTTTTTTTTTTTTGGAGAGGTTTTTTTTTTTTTTTTTTTTGCTATAGGGCGCTCGCCAGACAGACAGAGAGAGACAGAGAGACAGAAAGCAGGAAATCACCCCCCAGGGGGGATGGCCACGCCGCAATCCCTTCTCCTCCATTCTCCTCTCGGGATCTTGGGCATGCACGCACATGCGCCCGCCGCGAGTTTAAGCCACCGGGTCCGGAACTTGAACCGCGGTCGACTACGTGGGTGTCCAGCGACATAGCCATTACGCTAACTGCTGGTCCCTATGTATACGTTTTTATGGCCTAAATTATTTAAAAACATTTTAATAAACCATTTTTTGTCCATGGTGCCAAAATATGTTCATTCTTCCATCTACATCAAATACATAACTCCTCTTCAGGGTCAGTTGTCTTTGGTATGCAGAATACGAAATTTAACCATTTGATTTCTTAGGCGTAAAACTGAGGAAGAACGTCAGAAGAAAGAAGATGAGAGAGCACGCAGAGAATTTATTAGGCAAGAATATATGAGGCGGAAGCAGTTGAAACTAATGGAAGACATGGATACAGTCATTAAACCCCGTCCTCAAGTAGTAAAACAAAAAAAACAGAGGCCGAAATCTATTCACAGAGATCATATTGAATCCCCCAAAACACCAATAAAAGGTCCTCCAGGTAACAGCACAGCTTCTTATGAGGAGTCTGTTCATAAAACACCAGCTTGCTTTGTCATACTAACGTGGTGGTTCTTCAGTGTGTTAAATTGGATACACTATTTGAGGTTATGCATGTTCCTTACTTGGAAAACCAAAATGAACAAATGGAGCTTTCAGTAAATTGTGTATATTATGTGTGCATGCATATATTCAGTAGGACGGTGTGAATGCTCAACATCCAGCTCAAGTCCTAACCTGTTAGGGAACTCTATCCTCAGCTATAATCTTGAATTATTAACTGCCTTTTTCATACTTGTAAATTTAAGGATAAATGTTACGTGCATGAAATGTACAAGAAACATGTTGGTATAATAAAGAGCATAAGATCAAGAGTTCATAAGCTTCTCTTTTAAGATAGAAATAGTCAAAAATCCAAATCTTTGATTTCTGGAGTGAAGAGAACATATCTTTTTTTAAAATTCAACATACATACTTCTAATTTTTTTAATCTTCCATTTTATTAAAACTAAATGCCATGTAATAGTCTAGTGAATTCCCATACTTATTCTAAACCTGAAGAAAAAATGGTGTAATATTGACTATTTTAAAAGAATTATCTTTTCTAGTCAGTGAAACTTTTTGATACAGGTATTGGCTAAAAGGAGTAAATTAATTTTCTACCTAGGAATAAGATGATATTTCTAAATATATTTTATTCTTTTTATTATCTTTTTTGTTTAGGATCATGGTATCATGTCTCTTGTTAGCACTCTCCTTCAGGAAGCAGCAAGTTAGTTTTACCATTGTTTTCTAAGTAATTTTCCTGATAATTTAAAATAATTTGTGTAGGGACCAGCAGATGGCATAATGGTTACATCACTGGACTCCCATGTAGCCGACCACAGTTCAAGTCCCAGTCCTGGCAGCTTAAAACTCACACCGGGCGTGTGTGCATGCATGCCCAAAATCCCAGGAGGAGAATGGAGAAGGGATTGTGGTGTGGCCATTCCCCCTGGGGGGGTGATTTCTCACTTTCTGTCTGTCTCTGTCTCTCCAAGTGCACGCACCCTATAGCAAAAATCTCTCTTAAAAAAAAAAAAAAGAAAAAAGAACTGTATATATGCATGCAAGCATATTATGTGTTTAGCTTAAGAGCAGCAAAAAGGAAAAAAGGCTGCAGAAGCTCAATTTTCATGTGCTGGTGTTATCTAATGAACAGACTCTTTGCTATTTGCTCCTTTTAAATTTCTAATTTTGTTTTTATTCAGGATCACGAATTTATCGTGTTTTTTCAGTCTCTAGCCTTTCTTTGGCATCGTTGAACACGGGTGACAATGAGAGCATACATTCAGGCAAGAGGACGCCAAGGTAAATCCGTAATGTATGAATGTTTTTATAGAAAAGAACATAGTACCTGCCATTATCAATTCTGAAAGCTCCTGGTGTTTTTATTTGGTATTTTGTAGTAACTGAATCGTAATTGTAAATTTGTATAAGTTTTGTTGGCCTAGAACGTTTTGAGTTTCTGTTAGAAAAAGGTCTGTGCATCTTTCAGTGTTTTTTTAATCTTAGCATTGGGAATTATTTACATTGATAAGATTCTTTTTACAAGCTACAAAACATTAACACTAATTGTACATCAGTAATGAGAATATGCTTCTCATTAAATTACAGCCTATAGAAATAGTGTATAATTTATATAGTGCCAACCTCTTGAGTTTATTTCCCATGAAATGTAGGGAGTTTTTCCACAAAAGAATGATTTCAAAGTAGGTTTCTTGTGGCTAAGAAAGATCTCCGTTATACTCCCCTAGGATGTAGAGTAGAAGCCAAGGCAACATTTCATTACCTTGTACTACCCATGTCAGGAAAGAATCGTTTTTTGTTTTGAAGTTTACTTAATTTCTTTCATGAGGAAAAGAGAAAGAAACAAGCAACCCGTCAGGGTTTCATCACACTGTGGTCCCCGAGCACCATCAGTGCGTGCACCTGGGCTGCTCAGGTCCACCTGGACTCCCCGTCCAGTCCTCCACATAGCTTTCAGCATTGCAGTGGTGCCTGCTGTCTGTGCCACCGTGGCTGTGCCGGAAAAGACTGTTTCACAACCATCAGCTCCGAGTTCTAATCTTTGCATTACCCTGCTGTTGTGTTAATTGCCAATTTTCATAGGGAAAATGCATTCGTTCTTCCAACACACTTATAATGACCCACTATGTCCTAGAAACTCAGATACTTAGTTGTAAGACAAAGTTATCACTGTCTTACTTATTTTTAAGTCTTTAGGTTGATTTTGGTTAGTACTCTCACATATACCTCTGGCTCCCCAGCATTCTTTCTCTGATTAAGACCCAAAAAAACATTTTATATACTATGTAGATCAGAGTCTGTGGAAGGCTTCTTATCTCCAAGTCGTTGTGGCAGTCGAAATGGAGAAAAAGACTGGGAAAATGCATCAACAACTTCTTCAGTGGCTTCTGGAACAGAATACACAGGTTAGTGTCTGTACGGTTTTCAGGATACATTTAACACAGTGACGAGAGGTAGGCCAGACTAAAGAACATTAATAGGTTTCACTTTTTAGTCTTAACATGGGAGTCTGATATAAAATAATAAACTTGGACGGTCACTATAGGTACATCAGGCTCAGTGATACAGCTCCACCAGGAAAGGAAGTGACTTGTCCCAAATGAATTGAAGTTGGTTTCTAAACAAAGGTAGACATGCCCCTTATTCCTCATCCCTTTACCTCTTAGAGTAGAGGCCATTCCTGTGCCAGTTTGAGTTTGAAAAAGCTTGAGTTTTTCAGCAATTCATAGGTCCTCAGTACTGAGAAAAGGCTAGAATCCATACAAAGTCCTTCCCCTAACATTAGAATTTAAAGTATCAGGACCAGCAGGGGGTATAATAGTTACATCACTGGACTTCCATGTAGTTGACTGTGGTTTACGGCTTGGACTCAGTGGCTTAAACCTCGTGCCAGGTGTGTGTGCATGCGTGCTTAAGATCTTGAGAGGAGAATGGAAGAGAAGGGATTGCGGCATGGCCATCCCCCCTGGGGAGTGATTTCTCGCTGTTTCTCTGTCTCTCTCTGTGTCTCCAGTGAGCGCATGTGCCCTATAGCAAAAATATCTCTCAAAAACATTTTATAAAAAAAGAATTTCAAGTATCTAGAATAGTACATTTTTAATAAATCTTAAGAATCTTTAAAAGATAAGCATGCATGTGATCTAGGACTGTATCCAGTCTCACATATTTCTACCAAGTCCTTTTCTAACCTCTTTTTGGGTAGGCATGATTGAAATAAAAGGAAGTAAAGGAATGGATGAAAGAAGGAGAGTAGCACATTGAGAGGTAAAATAGAAAGGCATTGGAGAAGACCGTGTAAGGGAAGAGCAGGAGGAGGAGGAGACTGCCCTGATCCACCTATGATCCAGTGGAAATGGAAGCCCTAGAAATGCCTAACAAGATTCTTCCCTTCTCCATGGCTTTTATATAGCCAGTCTGACAACCGTTAAGGCCGGGGTTGAGCAGTATCCATATTATTCCTTTTGTGTCTCTGTCAGTTAATTTGAACAGTCTGAACAGAATGAAGCCTTTTCTAGTCTTTTTAAAAGTTTAAATTATTCATAGACCCATTCTATTAATACCTTTTTGAGGGGTTTTTGTTTTGTTTGTTATAGAGTGTGTGTGCTGTCACAGACAGAGAGAGAGAAAAATGAGAAATCATCCCCAGGGAGGATAGCCACGCCGCAGTCCCTTCTCCAGTCTAATCTCGGGATTTGGGGTAGACACACACATGCACCCAGCATGAGTTTTAAGCCCTGCAGATCCGATACTTGAACTGCACAGCCAGCCATGTGGGATCCACCCCTTTAAGCTCACCTGTAACCTTTCCAGACATCAGGTCAGACAGACAGTGATGATTAGAGTATCATATTTCTAGCACTGCTCTCACAGGGCAGCCTCGAAGACCATAGGAATACCCTCCGTGGGTCAGTATTTTGATCGGAACCAACCAGGAGGAGTCCTTCAAACACAGAATTTGGTTTTCTGTGAGAGCATTTCATTGGCGTGGGAAAAGTTACATCACTAAAATAGCAGTGTTTGTGATTTAGGAATGTTATTTTTATCACTTGTTAAATCCTTGCCACAGGACCAAAGCTCTACAAGGAACCCAGTGCAAAATCCAATAAGCACATAATACAAAATGCTTTAGCTCATTGCTGTTTGGCTGGAAAAGTAAATGAAGGTCAGAAGAAAAAAATACTGGAGGTATTGTATTACTGCATTGTATTTAATTATTTGGATTTACATAGCAAATTCCCTATTGTTATATTTTTAAATTGTGGCATTTCTTTTTTAAAAAATGTGGTTATTATTAGTAATGCTACAATGAAAATACATTTTCCTGATTCCATGCAAAGATTAGGTATGTTGTCATAAATTTTTTAAAAAAGGGATTTGGTTCCACAGTTCACTATCCCATTTCAAAGTTGATTTAAACTGTCCCAGATCCTACCCCTAGACGGTTTCACTTTGTCCCTCTCCCTTCTCCCCTAGTTCAGAAATGGCAGTGGGAGTTGATGGTGTGGAGGAGAGTGGGTGGAAAACCAGAGATGATGGTCTTCTGGGGCCTAAGGTTCAAACAGGTTCAGATCATTTCAGACCAGTTCAAATGGGTTGAAGCAGGTTCAGACCAGTTCAAACTGGTTCAGACCAGTTCCAGTCAGTTAAAACAGGTTCACACTGGTTCAGAATGGTTCACACCAGTTCAGATTGGCTCACACCAGTTCAAACCAGTTTTGAATGGTTCAGACTGGCTCAACCAGTTCAGACCAATTCTGACCAATCTGAACCTGGAACTGGTCTTACCAATCCTAACTGGTTCTGCCTGGAACCAGTCTGAACCAGATCTGACTGGTTCAAACTGGCCCAAAGTAGTTCAGACTAGTTCAAACTTGGTCAGACTGGTTCAGTTCCATTCAAACCAGTTCAGACTGCTTCGCACTGGTTCAGATCAGTTCAAACCAGCTTAGGCTGGTTCAAATCAGTTCAAACTTGTTCAGAGCTGTTAAAACTGGTTTAGACCAGCTCAGACCAGTTCAGACTGGTTCACACCAATTCAGACCATTTATACCATTTGAACTGGTTCAGACTGGTTGAAACCAGCTCACACTGTGTCGGATCTGGTTCAGGCCAGTTCAAACTGGTTCATTCTACTTCAAACCAGTATAAACTTGTTTGGACTAGTCCATACCAGTTCAAACTGGTTAGAGAAGTTTAAACCGGTTCAGACTGATTCAGACCAGTTCAGATGGGTTCAAACCAGCATAAGCTTGTTCAGATTGGTCCACACTGGTTCAAATTGTCTCTGACCAGTTTAAATTGGTCCAGACTAACTCAGATTGGTTCAGACTGGTTCACACCAGTTCAAACTGGTTCGACCATTTCAAGCCAGTTCTGACTGGTTCAGTAGTCTCAGACTGGTTCTGACCAGTTCATACCAGCTCATACCAAATCTGACTGGTTTGAACTGGCTCAAACCAGTTCTGAGTGGTTTAAATAGGCTCAAACTGGCTCAAATCAGTTCAGATGGGTTCAAACCAGTTAAGAGTGATTCAGATTGGTTCTGACTGGTTTATTTCTGTTAATACAGTTAAAGCCCAGCTTATACTGGTCCTGACTTTTTTTTTTTATCCGTTTGTACTGATTCAGACTGGTTCTGACCGGTTTATACTGGCTCAGACTGGTTCTGAATGTTTTATACTGGTTCAGACCTGTTGTAGCTGGTTTATACCTGTGTGGCTCTTTCAGCCTAGGCTGGTTCTGACCAGTTTATTCCAGTTCAGACCAGTTCTGACTGATTTATACTGGTTCTGATTTATACCAGTTCAGACTGGTCCTGACTGTTTTATACCCGTTATGACTGATTTATACTAGATCAGACTGGAATAACCATATGAATGGTTTATACTGGTTCAGACAAGTTCTGACTGCTTTATACTGGTTTATTGCCTTTCCAGTCTGGCTCTGATCTGTTTTGATTGAATTATAGTGGTTTATGCTAGTTCAGACCAATTTTGACTAGTTTATATCGGTTTATATTAATTCTGACAGGTTCTGACCAGTTCAGAATTTTTCACTTCCCCTGATTTTCCCGAGTTAGAGTTAAGCATTTGCTCAGGTGGAAATGTGGCTTTATAGGACCTTTGTGGAATAGTGAGATTTTCTGAATGTGGAGGTCATTAGATATTTTCTAGTGGGGAGCTAAGAATTCCTGAATGTGTGACAACTTTCTCCTCTCAGCTGAAGAGTTTAGACTATTTGAAGGAAGCACCATTAAATGCCACTAGAGAGGAAGAACATTAAAATCATGCCCTACTCTGTGCTGGGTGCTTTACGTGTGCTTTATCCTCCTGTGCTCTTCAGTGGAGGTATTCTAGGGCTGGGTGGGGGTGCAGTGGTAGCACGAGGCTCTGTGAGGCCGACCCACCTGGGAAGGTTACAGGCGTGCATCTGTGCACCTCCTTGTGTCTTACACACACGTGTAAACATCTGGGGCTGCTGAAGCCGGGTGCTTATGGGGAAAAAACTTTAAAAAATAAAAGGATAAATAGGGGTGCCCTAAGCATTACTGTCTGTGTCAATTTAACTGGACATTTAGAACTGCTCTGTTATTTCAGCTGAACTGTGTTTGTGGTGGAGGAGGTGCAGACTGTCCTCCGTCATGGTTTTTCTGCATTTTCTAACATTTTCTATTTGTGGACTACTATGGTTTTTATTAGATATTCCAGTTCCTTCTGTCCTGGAGTGGCTTCAGCTGATGTTTTACCATTCTTATTTGTTTTGAATAATAATAAGTGAATAATACTACTGAATGCCAGAACTCCAGGATGTGGAACATTCTGAAACTGTAGGAAACTTTTGTGTAGATTCAAGAGAAACTACTCTCACGAGCCTCCTAGAATTTCAACAACATGTAAAAGGTTTATACTGTATGCTTTAATTAATAAATTGAGTTAGTCCACTTTCATATTGGGTTCTAGAAGACTGCAGATTTAAAGGCCAGGAATAGACTTTAAATTTGTCACTAAGGTGTCAGAAATTGATCGAGAATTGTATCATAATTATATAAATTTTATTCAACAAAATATATTTAAAGGTTTTTCCTCTTGTTATTTTGTTTTGTTCTTGTGCTTTTTTTTCCTCAAGGAAATGGAGAAGTCAGATGCCAACAACTTCTTAATCTTGTTTCGGGATTCAGGCTGCCAGTTCAGATCTTTATATACTTATTGCCCAGAAACTGAAGAAATCAATAAACTAACTGGGATAGGCCCTAAATCTATCACTAAAAAAATGATTGAGGGGCTTTACAAATACAATTCCGACAGGAAACAGTTTAGCCACATACCTGCTAAAACTTTATCTGCCAGTGTGGATGCAATTACCATTCACAGCCATTTATGGCAGTCCAAAAGACCAGTAACACCCAAAAAACTTCTACCCACTAAAGCATAGGAGTGGGGAAATACTGCTTCAGAACATTCACGGTAAATTTGCACTTCATCTTTCCTGCCTATAGAAAATCTTTCTAATTGCCAACAAACTTTTCTTAATTAAAACTGGACTTTAAGCGCTGTTGTCATGAACAACTGGAATGTAAACCACAGTATTTTGGAATGCAGAAGATTCTTAGGAGATAAGTCCAAGTGATGAAGGAAGTGTTTTGATTCACGAATGGAGATTTGTGTGTTACCGGGTTCCTCTGCTTGGTGTTACATGAGTTGAAGCACTGAATTTTCATGGACATGAGGTGGACTTACGGTCAGAATATAGCTAAATTACAAATTGTGTGTTATTTGTTGCTTTTTTTTTTTTTTTAACCTTTTAATGTACATGCTTGTCTTCAGATGGTTTATTTTGCTGTTTTTCTTTCCTGGAGGTTCATTCTAAGATGCTTCCACATTTTGTTTCATGTGGAGATCATGAAAGTAAGACAGAGACCTTCAGAAGTAACTCGCACCTTTGTTCTGATGTTAAGAGAAACACTAGTGGTTAGCTTTATGATACTCATGTTTTAATGGTATTAGAGCATTTGCAAAAATTATTCTGCTAAGTATTTACAATTCTGTATTTATTATTCACTCAAGTATTAACATTTCTCTCTGAAATAAAAGGAGGTGTTTTAAAGAGCTGCTAGTAGGTTCGCTTTAAACCACACAAGCTTAACCAAGAAAATGTTACAAGAAGTTGCTGATTAAATCAGTGCTGTTTTTACACCACTTCTGGCCAACTCAGAATAATTTAGATTGTTCTTTTAACGAAAAAGGCTTTCTATCTCTTTTAAAGTAAGTCACTTTATAAGCTGGCAGAAGTGAATGACACTTTGAGAGTAGTCTTTCAGTCTGAAGATGTGAGACTTCCTGAAACAAGTTCTCAAGAGGTCTTTACATTATATTTATAACTGATATAAAAATTATATTTAGAATTTTTAAACATGTACAAAGGGCTACATTTTAATTTTAAATAGCTTCACATTATTTTACTTATTGGGTTTTTCTTCTTTTTAATCCTTTTCAAGTGGAACAGCTTAGATTAAGTACACACTTGAAATCTCCTCTTCATGATCTTTTTCATTAACAGTGTATTCCAGAGGGTTAGTTGGGGAAAAACTTCATTCTCAGGAAAAGACTTGAATGATTATGTGATCCTGTTATGTTTCAGTGTTGTGACAACTGTGTCAACTGGGGGGGGAGACAGTATTGTATCATAAATGAGATGCGTAGTTCGTTTTCTTTCATGGGAAGTAGAGATGAAAATGTGTACATTTCTCTAATCGAGTTGTTTAGAGAGAGAACTAATGTCTCATATGATGTATTTACTTATTTTAAAAGGATAGGAATGAGATGTCCCTGAGCTGTACTTTTCTATATTATAAGGCCTTTAGGCATCAGTGCATCTGGGTTATCCACATTTTCTTAAATGCTGTCAATATTTTACTGTAATTTATGTTCTTATATTTATGTATATTTGTTAAAACTGTAAAAAAAAATTTCACAGATTTTTTTTCAATACCTGTGCAAGATATATGTGTAGCTTAAAGTATTTGTGATCTACTGTTTGCATGTAAGAGACCAGGATATGTAACTCTTATATTTTAAGTGTATACATATTGTGTATATAATATATGACTATTAAAAATGGGGAATCGCACATTTTACCTTTCAGACAACAGTTTCTATTACAGAAAGAAATGATTATCAAGTACATGCTGAGATTAAGACTAGTTTAAAAAACTTACCAGTGGATCTGGTCAGAATGTGGTGAATTATAGTCAAAAGGAGAATTAATGAGCATTTCATTACTAAATTAGCTATATTCAGTCAATTAAGTGTCCCTTATCAAGCAGTCATCTTCATGATTGTACTTGGCTATTAAATAAAGAAAAATCAGACATAAGACAATGACAGAACTGTCTAAAACTAAACAGGACCACTCTTTATTCTTAAATGTGTGTGTCCAGCAATTGAAGTGAATGTCCATAATGTCTAAAGGTAGAATGTGAATACTGCTGCAAAGTTCATTGCTCTCAGTATAAGGTTTTACTTTATTAATGCAGAAGGAATATGAAAATATTTAAGTCTGCAAATTTTTTTATTATGGTGCAGCTTTTTTTTTTCTTTTTGAATTATGTTTTTTAAATTGTACAAATGGAAAACATACCATTCCATAAAGTCTGGGGTTTTTTTGCCAACCTCACCGAAACACACTGGTGCTTTCATCATTGGAGGTCAAGTTACTATGGTAATTATTTAGTTAAATTTGCCAAACACTTGTCATGGTTACCAGTGTAGCTGTCAAATTCTGCCATTTGACGCAGCTTTGGAAAGCTTTTAATTCCTCTTGTTTTTTCAATTCTGTTTTAGAATGACTGTTACAGTTTTAAGTTGGCCGTTTAAAGCCAAATGAGCCATCGATCATGGTTTCCCGGACACTGTTGGGCAGTGTGCAGCGGAGGGTGTGCGCGCCTGTGCGCTCGGGAGCATTGCGTGAGGTTTTTTTAAGATGCTGTGCTGTAAAATACTGTCAAATTTGCTATTTCCTGATACAGTGTAGTTTTTCCCCTTTCATTTGAATAAAAGCATGGCACCAAATGACTTCTGTTTCTTGAATGAAATGTATTTTTTTGTAAAATGATCTAAACCGGAGAGAACTCATCATGTAGTTTTCTTCTCCCTTAACCTATGTTTAACCTGAACAATCTGAATGAATAGTGAGAAGTGGCAACTTTTAATATTAGATATTGTTTGAATACTGACTTAAGGCAATGATAAAAAGTTTGTATGTACTTTTTATGTTTAGGTCAGATGGTCTAATGTGTGTAAATGTGTGTGTTCATCTTACATTAACCTGGTCCATATTGATTCACTACCTCTTGGTGAATTAATAATTAAATTGTGCCGTAATTAAAATCTTATGTCCTTGTAATTGAATGGCTAGTCAATTCACAGATCTAGAGGAGTCATGAAAAGCCAGTTTTTGACAGTATGTGTTTCACTTGATTTTGCCGATTCTTATTCAGGCCAGAGCAATTAAGAAGAAAAAAAAAAGATCTGGTAATGAAACAACCAAAAGAAAGAAAAAGAAAAAACCCCGATCTTCAGGACTTTTGTTTTTTTGTTTTTGTTTGTTTCGCCATAAAGTGTGTGTGCTCACTAGAGAGGGACAAAAGAGTGCTGTGCTTTGAGAGCTGGATCCCACGTGACCGCCACGGTTAGCATCCTGATCCTGGTGGCATCAAGATAGCCATGTGTGTGTGCCCCAAACCCTGACGGGATGGAGCAATGGAGGAAAAGGGACTGGGCTGTGATCAGGCCCCATTGGTTGGATATGATTCCCCCCCCCCCAGGTGCACACCCCCTGGCACTAGTCACACACACACACACACACATACACACACACCCTAATGTCAGCTTCTAGTGAAATCAGCTCTCCTTCCTGATGTATATCCAGCCACCAAGACTGAAACCGTCACAGTTTTTTCTTATTCCTTCCTCTCTATCCAACATGAAAGAACCTCGGGGCCAGACGGCCACCAAATCCTGTCACATATTTATACATTCAGTCTGTCCCACACCCTTCCTGCCTAACATCAGGGTTTAGAAGGTAAGTGGCTCATAGCCAGGGCTTATGAAAGGACCTTCAGTGGCCCCTGCTTCCATTTCCCCTCCCACTCGTCCTGCAGATTGTTGCTCCATCTTTCTAAAGCCTAAAGCCCTCTTCCATCGGGTCATCCCCACTGGCCCAAAGCTCTGGGACCTCATTATTAGGGTGTGAAACAAACCCCCAGCCCCCCTCTAGTAGGGAAATGCCTTCGGGCAGTGGGCACCCACAGCTGAGACATGTTTGGCATTTCGAAGTAACTCATCAACATGATCATGAAAAAAAAAGAAAACGAACTAAGGGCTTTCTTATTTTGCAGTTCGGCACTTTTTATTTTGAATTGCAGAGAAGATGGGGCAGTGTTGAGGTGATTATAATCTCGTCAGCGTGTTGTGGAACCCCTAAAGGTCTTTATCTTGTCTGTCAGCTTCTCCGATACACAGAAGGACTTCCTATACTTCAGAAAGACTGGCCTGCTCCCACCTTGATAGGTGAGATATCACAATCTATACGTTAACAGCCCTTCTGCAGTGCCTTGTCAGTCTGTCTGTTACTTCAGCTCACACGATGCCCCAGCTGCGCAAAGGGGCTATTTACAAGCCAGCTGAATTCAAGGTCACCTGAGGAGTTAGTGTCACTGATCAGCGGAGGATCACCCCATCTTGGGGGAGCCCCAACTGATGCTGAGGGAACACTGCCAAATTCCTGCTGCAGATCATTAGAAATCAACACCAACTTTCTGTGAAATCAGTGGAAAGTTAATGACAAGTCATAGTTTAGAAGCAGAAGTAGCTGTAGAACAATGACTACGAAGAGAAACTGCTACTTCCTTTCCAAACAAGTTCTCGGGCCATTTTTATATTGAGTGACTTCCCTATTTCTGGTCTCTGAGTTTATTTTTGTTTGTTTTTTAAATTATTTTAACTTTATTGTTGTTATTTTCCAATTTGACTAGAGAGAGAGAGGGAAAGTGAGAAAGGAAACCACCAGGTCCAGGACTTGAACCACAGTTGGCCATGTGGGAGTCCAGCACCTTAACCACCACGCCACCTGCTGGCCCTGGTCTCTGAGTTTCTCATGGGTTCGTTTTGTACATTTAAACGATCCCTGGAGCTGCAGAAAGCTGCAGTGGAAGACCAGAGTCTTAACTTCCTTGAAAGCTCCTCTCTTCTCCCTGAGCTCCACTCCCATCCCTGACCCCTCCCCCAGGTCCCCTGAGGGCCAACCGGATGGCGGATGGCTGGGGTAGATGGGGCCCTGGGACAATCACACAGCTGCAGGCCACAAGACTTTCATGTTGAGTCATCCCCCCAGAGCTGTGGGCTGAAGCCAGTGCTTCTAACACATGGTGTCTTTTCCCAGCTGCCCCGTGACTAGTACCTGAAAGTTGCTGAAATAATTGAACATCTGAAACGTTCAGCTGGGCCTCTGGCATCCAGAGTGGGGCCCCTTGCCCGGCAATATGCCAGCCAGGGCTCAAGTGGTGAGGCTGCAGGGCAGGGCAAGAGTTGTGCCTTCTGCTTTCTCATTCCCTCTTAACACCATGTACACCTGTGCATACACACACACACACACACACACACACACACACACACACACAGTCCCAGGGGAATGTGGTCTATGGAGACCTCACCTTGGTGGTAATAGCAGATAGAATAGGACTCCCCAGTCTCAACTCGGCGCTTAGCAAGAAGGGTGTGCAAACACCGGGAGACGAGGCTTTGCATGGCTGTCCTCACACAGGACTGCAGCCCTGTTGTCCCCTGTCGCGGATGACCTGGCCTGCTGTCGTCCATGCTTCAGTACCGTCTGCAGCATCTGGCTCACTGTGTGGAATTCATCAGGGTGACCCAGGGATGGGCACTGCGGAGGCCACATCGTGAAGACCCCTCAGATGGAGATTCTGTCTGCAGGTTCTCAGCGCAGCCCCCAAAGAGTGCCCACCTGTGTCTGGCAGGCAGGAGAAGCAGCCAGCACAGAAGGTGGCCGCAGGACCAGTCAGCAAGCACGTCCTTCTAATGCTGTGGGCCAGGCCGGGTGGCCAGGCCCAGGTGGGAGGGTGCTCACGTGCCGGAAGCCTGCTCACGGATCATGGCAACACCTCTGTCAGGTATCAAGCCTATTTGAGGGAGTGGAAACGGGGCCAGCAGCACCCAGCTGTCGCATTATAAAGCTCGTATGAACACCAGACTCTCCCACTAATAATCTGTTTGTTCACTGATCAGAAACAGAAGTTTCTATAATAAATTACACATACAGAACAGGATTTTTAAAAATAATAATTGGTGTTCAGAAAGCTGGAAAGAAATCTAGAAAAAAATAGATTATATACTAGGTGGATTTAAAAAAAAAACTAAAAAGAAAATTTTAACAGCAAAACTGAATGTTTTTACATCATCAAAGAAAGTAGTGTTCTAAAGTCTGAGACTTAACAACAATAACCTGACCATATGGAAATGTAAACCAAAACAATAAAAATACCTAGAAAGAACCTGGAAAAATACTTGAATCAGGTGGAAATAATAAGATGATTTATTTTAAATAAATAGTTCATACAAATGAATAAGAACTGTATAAGCTTATAAGAGGTAAATGTATACAGGACATGGTTAGTTGGGTCACATCAGAGGTGGTAACTTGGAAGATTTTTCTAGCTTATTTTAAAGAAAATAAAGGCAAATTAAAATGAAATACCATTTACCTCATTACCTAATAAAGTGCGAAAAGATATATTACTGATGAATCTCTTAACAAGACTCGGTCGTTAAGAGAATGCCTTCAGACAATGTTGGTGACACTTTTAAGTTACTAATCACTATAAGCATTTGTATCGAGTGATAACAATTCTCACAGCTTTGGACCATATATACAAGGCATTTGTGCATGAACGCAGTATGAAAGAAGAAAAGAGAGTGTAGTTACCTCTTACAGATTTCTGAAACAGCTAACAATGCTGGAAACAACCGAAATGTCCAAAATTAAAGGTTTGGAAACAAGCAACATAGAAAACTGGGTTTCTGTGGCACCAGCTGAGAAAGACAGGCTAAACCTGTCCATTCTAATCACAACCGTGCCTGACAATTGTGTGAAGGTGTACATATGTGGAGAATATCCAAAATAGAATGTGGAGAAATATAAAACATTCTTTTTTTTAAAGATAGTTATTTAATTTAATTCTTTTTTTTTTTTTTTTAAGTTGACTAGGAGAAGGAAAGTGAGAAAGCAAGCTGCCAGGTCCAGGACTCAAACCATGGTCAGCCATGTAGGAGTCCAACCACCTTAACCACCACGCCACCTGCCAGCCCCACAAGTGAATTCTTCAGTTTTGAATATGTCCTTAACTGGCTGGAAGGAAAGTCACCAGAACACTAAGTATGGTTGGGTTGGAGAACCAGGTTTTGTTCTATATATTCCTCGATATTCTGTAATGTGATTATACGGCTTTTACAAGGCCACTACAATTCTCAGTACTTTTTTCTAAGAGGTTAACATAAGATTATTTATACAGGGGACCAGCAGTTGGCGTAATGGCTATGTCGCTGGACTTCCATGTAGTTAACTGCAGTTCAAGTCCCGGACCCGGTGGCTTAAACTCAGGCCAGGCACGTGTGCATACGTGCCCAAGATCCCGAGAGGAGAATGGAGGAGAAGGGATAGCGGCGGGGCCATGCCCCCTGGGGGGGTCATTTCTCACTTTCTATCTATTTCTCTCTGTCTTTCGGGTGGGTGCACGTGCCCTATAGCATAAACCTCTCCAAAAAAGGGAGGGGGGATTATTTATACAGAAGAATTAAAATTAGTGGGAAAAAAGATGTAAAGGCTTAAATACAGACTTTAAAGGCAAAAACCTACTCACGAAAGCAGTTTAGTTGAAAGCAAGATAATTACTCATCCTCTCCGATCCCAGGCCTTGCCAGTCACCGTGATGGCTAGAGAGAAGCCCCCCACCAGGCAGCTATAACCCGCAGGTGAAGCCAGGCTGACCACATGAGAGTCCAGCTGGGGCTCCGGCTTCCCTGTGAGAGGAAGGCCTGCTGGAGAAGGCTCCCGATGGAGGAGGAGGGCCACTTCTGCTGGAGTTTGTTCTCGAAGAGGGAGTAGGCGGTTCCCAGCCTGAAGCGGGGGTGCGCATTTCCAGAGTTGAGAGCTGACTCGTTAGAGGTGCCATGGGGAGTCTTCTTGAAGGGTGAGAGAGCAGTGCCCTGGAGCTGACCTTGGTCCCTGAAACCAGGCTGGGTGCCCGGGGAGGCCAGGCGCAGGGAGTGGCCCTGGCCCTGGTTCAGAAGGCCACCGCGCCCAGGCCCTCGCTGAGGAAATGCACCATGTGCTCTGGGCCACAGACTTCCCTTGGGTGTGAGACCACGGCCCCAGGAAGCAAGAATCTCTGTGCTTTTTAAATAAACAACCTACTTTTAGTTCCCCTCGGCCTCTGCCTATGCTGCCTGCCCTCTCCGTCCGCTCGCCTGTGCTGCTGTTTCACCTGGAGCTGTCTTCGCTGTTCATCTCTAGCTTTCAGGATCACTCAGACTTGGAGCTCCAGACCGAGATGGTGGGGGGCTGGGGCGCCCCTCCCCGGCAGCCCTGTGATCAGATATTAGGAAAACTGCTCCGTCTCAGCAGCCCCTCCGTTTCCACCCTCAGCGGGACCTTGGGGGAAAACCCGAGCTGGAAGCTGGAATGCCCTGGGAGGGCCCAGCCCGGGACCCACTCGTTCCCTGGCCTCTTCTCTTGCCCTCTTGCCTGCCTGTCTCCATCTTATAATTAGCTTGGGAGGAAGAAAAAATTCTTTTTAGAGATGTTTGCCTTAGGGCACATGAGACAGTGAGAGGGAAAGTGAGAATTCATACCCCAGGGGCGATGGCCACACCCTGTAATCCCTTCTCCTCCATTCTCTTTTCAGGATCCTGGGCTCGCATGCACACTCACCAGGCGTGAGTTTCAAGGCACTGGGTCCGGGACTCCAAACACAGCGGGCCGTGGGGGAATCCAGCGACATAACCGCTATGCCACCTGCTGGCCCCAAGAAAAATTCTTAGTGAACAGCCTTGACACAAGTCAGCCTTGGCTGACTTTCGGGGAGCTCTGGGACCATTTTCTACCAATAGTTCCCTGTTGGGCAACTCCATATACCAGAGGGCCCTCAGACTAGGGTGACCTTATGTCCCAGTTTGCTCAGAACAGTCCTGGTTGACGGCCCAGGTTACAAACACACGCCCACACCTGCTCCTCAGCGCTCTCCACCTCAGTTAAGGGGGTGGCATTCCTCGCAGGGAAACCCCAGGCCTGAGTCTGACGCCTCTCTGCCAAGACCCAGAATGGTATGATTATCTCCTGAATAGATCCTGCCCACTGCCAAGAATTGATTTCAGCCACAAATGTACAGCCCACGGTGGGGTCTCCCCGCTGGAGCCTTCTCTCTCACCAATCCTCTCCAAGACAGTCATCTTTTCAAAACACAGACTCATCTCCAGTGGCTTCCCCCTCTACAGAATGGAATCAAATCCCTTCCTTTAAAAAAAAAAAAAATCTTTAAAATTTGTTATAGGGGCATGCACTCGCCAGAGAGCCAGAGAGAGAGAGAAAGTGACAAAGCAACCCTGGGGGAAGACCACACCACAATCCCTTCCCTGTTCTCAGGATTTCGGGCATGCATGCACACACGCCTGGTATGCTTTTGAACCCGAACCACGCAGTTGGCCAATGGGATCCGGCTGCCTTAGCCATTCTGCCACCTGGTGCCCCCAAATCCCTTACTGAGCTGGCACCAACGACCTTTCCCGTTTCTTCTGCCAGCCTCCTGCCATGCTCTCACACGGGCAGACTGCAGCTCGCCCATGGGAAGTTCATCTTCTATTGTCTCTGGCACACTCGTTCCTCCTACACCTCCGTCTAGTCCAACCTCTCCTCTTTCTGCTGCTTTGACCTTCAGCTCCTTCTTGATCTCAAGAGTCATCTCCTAGGAAGCTTTTCAGATCCACTCCCCCATCAGGGGCCGTCCCCCGCCTCTGCGCTCAAGGGGACGTTCCTTTCATGCTACTGCAGTCTGACCTCGGGCCTGCTGGCATTGCTCCTGCGGCACCCGATCTAGCTCCCCCGCCTGTGCCTGAGCCCCGCAGGCTGAGACGGCGTCTCCTGGGCTGGCCCTGTGCACAGCAGTTAAGCTCTGAGCCCTGGGAGCTGGATCCCATGCGATTGACCATGGTTTGAATCCCAGCCCTGGTAGCTTAAAAAACACAATGGGCACATGGGTGTGCAGAGCCAAAAGCTTGACAGGATGAAGATTGGAGGGGAAAAGATCGCAGCACAACCGTGCTCCATGGAGGGCTGTTCTCTCTCCCCACCTCCTCTTTGGTGAGTGTATGCACCCTCTGGCAATAATTAAAAAAAAAAAAAAAAAAAAAAAAAAAAAAAGCTCTCTCTGCAATTTCTGAAATAGTTCCTTCTCCATGGAGGAGTTCACAGTTAATGGAAATGAATAAAATAAAATGGACAACCCACCACAAGTTTTCAACATCAGGGTTGCCTAACCTGGCAGGCACTCATTTCTGACAGTGGGGTGGTCTTGGGAGGGACACACCGGTAACATCAGTTCCAAAACAGCACCTCACAGGAGGGATGGTGTCTGCTGAGAAGAATCTGGATGTAACCGGATGCACCGCTGTTCCCCCAGCCCCACTCCACTGTCAGGAGCCGGCTTTCCTTCCCCATCTGCTGTCTTCCCCAGCTCACCACCTGCTTCAAGGTCAGGCCACCCCTCTTCTTCGTGAATCCTTCCACTGTGTCCCTAGGGACAGCCCCCTAAACCCTGACCCATGTGCAGGACAGCAAGGGTGGGGGCTCAGGCAGGCCATCGAGCCCCGCCTACATTCCCACGGGCTTAGGTAGGTTTTGGCGGGATGTGGGAAGACAGGGTCTGGATCCCAGGCTGTTCTTTCCAGCAAGATAATCTGACTGCGCCCCTCTGTCTCTGGTTGAAAACCGTCCATGTGGCTCCAGGAAGACCTGATTTGGACAGACAGCTGCTCCTGGGCCTTAACTCAGCCGGGCCTCTCGGGAGGCAATGACCGCTTGAGCGCTCTGGCAGCCAACTTGGGGTCAGAGCTAGACCCCCAGGGCTGCTCCCCCACCCACGGGGGTGGTGGTGGGGCTCTCTGTCACCCAGATGGCGGGACTCGGCTTTGCTCCAGGACGGGATGAGGCACCATCTCCTTTAGGAAACCGTCCTCCCGGGGTCTGTCTCCCCACCTCTAAAACCAGGAACAGCGGTGGGCACGGATGGGAGACTCGTCAGGCGGGCACTGGCAGCAGCTCAGGCCGGTCGAGCACCCACCACTCTCGCCACCCGACCTCAGACCCTGATACGGTGTGGCAAGGACGGTCACGTCACACACAGAAACCAGTGCCCGGGGAAGGCACGTCTCCAGCCCACGGGGCTTTTCCTCGCGGGCCGCAGTTGTGCAGCCCCCGGGCCTGTGGCTGACCTTCCCCTGGAGCCTACCCCAAACAGAGACCTCATGGCTGCACAGGAGCCCGCCCCTCCCACCACACACCGACCTCCTCCCACTTTCCTGCCTTCTGGTTCGCCAGGCCTGGGGTGGCAGGAAGGGAGGTGCCAGGCACCGGCCGTGAAGCGCAACCCCCCTCAGAGCGTCTGCCTCTGCGCCCAGGCTGCGTCCTGCACTGGCCTCGAGGCCGCACCATGAACCCCACGGAGGCCTGGAGCCCCAGCCCCGACGCGGCGTACTGGGACTCCTCCGGGTCGGGGTCGGGGTGGGGCCCCCTAGAAGAACTGGAGCTGTGCCAGGCCTGGGACCTGCCCTACGCCTACACCTACATCCCGGCGCTCTATCTGGCGGCCTTCGCCGTGGGCCTGCTGGGCAACGCCTTCGTGGTGTGGCTGCTGGCGGGGCGGCGCGGCCCGCGGCGGCTGGTGGACACCTTCGTGCTGCACCTGGCGGTCGCCGACCTGGGCTTCGTGCTGACGCTGCCGCTCTGGGCCTCGGCGGCGGCGCTCGGCGGCCGCTGGCCCTTCGGCGACGGCCTGTGCAAGCTCAGCAGCTTCGTGCTGGCGGGCACGCGCTGCGCGGGCGCGCTGCTGCTGGCCGGCCTGAGCGTGGACCGCTACCTGGCCGTGGTGAAGCTGCTCGCCGCGCGGCCGCTGCGCACGCCCCGCTGCGCGCTGGCCGCCTGCTGCGCCGTCTGGGCGGTGGCGCTGCTGGCCGGCCTGCCCGCCCTGCTCTACCGCGGGCTGCAGCCCCTGCCCGCCGGCCGCGGCGTCCAGTGCGGCGAGGAGCCCTCCGACGCCTTCCAGGGCCTCAGCCTGCTGCTGCTGCTGCTGACCTTCGTGCTGCCCCTGGGCGTCACCCTCTTCTGCTACTGCAGCATCTCGCGCCGCCTGCGCAGGGCGCCGCACATGGGCCGGACGCCGAGGAACTCGCTGCGCATCATCTTCGCCATCGAGGGCACCTTCGTGGGCTCCTGGCTGCCCTTCAGCGTCCTGCGGGCCGTCTTCCACCTGGCGCGTCTGGGGGCGCTGCCACTGCCCTGCCGGCTGCTGCTGGCGCTGCGCTGGGGCCTCGCCATAGCCACCTGCCTGGCTTTCGTCAACAGCTGCGCCAACCCGGTCATCTACCTCCTGCTGGACCGCTCCTTCCGAGCCCGGGCGCGGCGCGAGGCCTGTGGGCGCAGCGGCCGGCAGGCGCGCAGGATCAGCTCCGCCTCCCTGCTCTCCAAGGACGACAGCTCGGTGTTCTGGGGCCGGGTCCAGACCGCGACCACTGCCTCTGCCGCCCGATAGCGGCCCCAGGCTGATGGAGGTGGGCGGCAGCGAAGCCGGGAGCGAGGAGGCCCGGGGCCGCTGGGCTCCCCAGACCTGCCTGTTCTGGCGCAGCCTGCCTCGCGCCCTGCATCGCTTTCCCAGAATCACACAGCTACGTGAACTCCCTGGAGGCAGGCTGCGGACACAGCTGTTCTCTCTGCCTCGGGGGCACCTGTGCTAGTTTCCTCCAGTCCAAGAAAGGTCCGGGAGATGAAGCAGCCAGCCACCTGGAAGCCCGCAGGCTCTCCAAGTTCAGAGTGCCTTCTCTGCGGCATCGTCAACAGCACGCCCACCAGATCATCCAGTCCAGATCCCCAAATGCCACTTTTGTCTCTGGCCATGCTTTCTCTGGTCCTCTAAATGGCCCGTGCCTTCTGAGAAATACGTTCTCCACGTCTGACCCTCTGGCGCGCTCGCTCTCCAAAATACTTTACTGAGCGTGGGGATCACCAGCCCTTTTGGGCTCCGTCACCTGTGGAGCTGGACTGGCGCTATCATTGCCACCATCAATTCAGATTTTCATTTCCAAAGCTCCTCAAAGCGTGGAATTAACCGCACCCCAACCTACCTTATTTGTTCGTCTCAATGGGTTCCCCAGAAGTGACAGGGCTGCTTTGGCTTTGTGTCTGGTGACCCTTCTCCCCACCCCAGCAAAGCTGCAGGACTCACCTTGGAAGCTGGTCTGGACAGAAGGTTCTGAAATCGCTCTCGATGTGCTCAGATTCGCCTTCACTCAGCAGAGACCCCAGAATCCTGTATGCCAGTGCTTCCTTCTCAATAAACACGTTTGCCAGCCCTAGCTTGTGGCCGGTGTCTGCTTGAGCAGTGGGAGTGAAATGAGTGTCAGGAGGCGGGTGGCACAGCAGGTCAAATAACACTCAGCTCTGGAGCTAAGGCCGACCTCCAGTGGTGACGGCCTGGCCCGATGACAGCGCCTGGGAGCTAGGCAGGAGCTGCAACCCCACAGGAGGGCAGCAAATCTCTTATTTTTATTATTTTTAAGGCCATTTCACATTTGCAAGGTTACAGAGGGGGGAAAAGATATAAGGGGTCTGCCAACCACGTGTCACTTCAAAGAGGAGACGTGCCGTTTTTATTCCAATGTCTGTATGGGTCCTCTTTTCCAACCGGTGCAAATGTTTGGGATCAGCTGTTTCCTAACTCTGTGACTTACACGTTGAGCTTCCTGGAGAGTTTGGAAATTCACTCTTTACACTTTTGATATAAGAAGCCATCGTAGGGGACCAAAAATATTTCAGCTGGTGCAGGAAAAGGGACACGGTGGTTCTGCTCCTGTGGAGAACCACATCCTTGCCCCGTCTCAGGCCAGTTGTGAGTTGCAGGTGCAGGGGTGGGTGGGGGTGGGCACTGAGGCTGCACTGCAGCACAAGGCTAGGTCTGAACCTGGCTTTGTTTCTCGGGCTGTCTAACTCCCTCTGCCCCACCTAAAGCCATTGCTTCTGGAGCTGTTGGATTAGAGCAGGTGGGATATTGCCCCACCTGGACCCCACCTGTCAGATTCCTAGGTCGGGGTGTCTAAAAGCACATGCCTGCCATCCACCAGAGAAAGACAAGTTTTGCAGCCCATGGGTGAGCCCTGGCAGCAGGGCACATTCCAGACACATTAATGTTTGAGAGTTTGGTTATACCGTGGCCCTCCTAGCCTCACTGCTGCTGTCTAATGCAAGAATTGACTATTTCTGATGACTGAGGCCCCAGAGTTCCTGCGATGGGGAAACTGGCTCTTCTCTGGGCATGTGGGGTGTGGGGGACAAGGTCTCAGAGTACAGAGGCACACCCCTCTAGGCTGTTGGGATCCAGTCCCCTGCCAATTGTTTCTCCAGTTTGACTGACTAGGGGAGCTTGCCAAAGACAGACAGGAAGAAGTGTCTCCATGCCCTGGTGGGTTTCCAGTCCCCCTCCTGAAGTAGTCTTGACTCTCGGAGTTTCCTTCCTGCTGGAGTACTGTGTACGACATGGAGAGAAAGTCTCCCACCTCGAGGAGATCCCTGAACCGGTCCACTGAGTGTGAGTCCCTTGGAAAAGTTCTCTGGTACTCGAACAAGAGTGACAGAGGACCAAGGAGCTCCTGTTTCCCCCCAGGGAAGGTGAGGCACACATTCAGCAAGGAGGAGTTACAGGGAGCACTCCCGCATGAGGGGCTGGTGGGAATACAAACGGGGGCCTTTTGTCAACCTGTACTGAGAGCATTCATATTTTTCATATTCTACCCAAAAATATTTATATCCTTTACTCCGTAATTTCACTTCTGGCACTCTCTTCTAATGCGGAAATACAAAATGTTTGATGCTCTGAGTTATAGAAACTTTTTGTCTTTTCAGTTTTTGCTGTAGGGCACCTGGGTACACGAGAGAGAGACAGAGAAAGAGAGAAAAGGAAAGTGAGAAATCGCCCCCCGGGGTGGATGACCATGCCACAATCCCTTCTCCTCCAGCGTCCTTGGGATTTTAGGCATGTACACACAAGTGCCTGTTGTGATTTTCAAGCCACTGGGTCTGGGACTTGAGTTGCATAGTTGGCCATGTGGGATCCAGCGTCTTAAATTCCATGCCACCAACCTAAATGTCAGAGGTAGCATAATGTCTTCATTAATGTGGTAAGCTGTATTGCTGCTTTTAAGGTATTGTTTAAAGAGATTGCACATGCTGATAAGTTAAAAGATACAATTACATGGGTTAAACACACCACACAGTTCAAGTCTGGAGGATATAAAATTGTTACTCTGGTTTTGTTGACATGAAACAGTCCACACCTCATAGTCCTTTTGAAAAAAAAAACTGTCTTTTACTCTCTTCTTTCCTGTAGCTCCAGTTTTAAACTGCTTTTTGCACTTTTCTCTTGATGCTAACTAATAGGGTGCCATACATTTTATTTCTCTGTTTATTGTTTATCTCTTCCACTGGGATATGAGCTCCATGAAGACGGGGAGTTTTGTCTGTTAAACTTTTAAATGTCTAACACTGTTAAGTGTGTTTCTCCCATAAATGAGAGAGACAGAGCAGGCGCCCTCTGGCAGGGTCTCCACACCATGACCTACCCCCGCCTCAGCCAGCCCTGGATCAGACACGCGTGTGCCCGGTGTACTCAGGGAGGGCTGCAAACTCTAACCGGGAACTTCCCCATGTGATGAGCCTCACAGACTCATATGCTTCACTGTTACCCCACCATCTGGCCCCCTAGTTTTGTCTGTCTGACCCGATGCTGTGTGGCTGGCCTGTGGAGACACACGTCCGTCACCTGCTGCTGAGTGATCCCCAGGGCTGTGTCATAATAAGACAAGCCGTGATGTACTATGGAGAGTGAAGGGACGGGCCTGCGCTGTGCGGAGCCAGGACAGCCATGTCTCACCCAAGGGTGCCGAAGAAAGACCGTGAGGAAACACAACAGCCGTCAGCAACGGTGCTGACAAGAAGAGGATGATAGACCCCTCCTTTATTTCTTTGTTTTGAAGTAGCCTATATGCTTTTATTTTATTTTTTTTTTTTATGTTGCCATAGGGCTGATCAAAAAGAGACCAAGAAAGAGAGTGAGAGAAAGCACCTGCACCCCCATAAGATGGTCAGGCTGCAGTCCCGTCTCCTGCTTCTCCCACCTTTTGGGATCTGGGGCACAGACACACACATCCTCGTGTGTTTTTCAAGCCTCTGGGTCTGAGACTTGAACCACTCAGTTGACCATCTAATATTTAGCTGCCTTAACTATCAGACTGCCTGGTGGCTCTCTATAAACTTTATTATTTTTTAGAGTTATTTAATTTTATTATTATTATTATTTTAAAATTTGACCAGAGATAGACAGTGTGGGGTCAGGGGGAGTGAGAAAGCAAGACACCAGGTCCAGGACTCGAACCGTGACCAGCCGTGTGGGAGTCCAGCACTTCGACTACCATGCCACCTGTTGGTACCCCAGCCTTATTTTGTTTTTAAAGGGCAGCTAACAAAAAGCAGTCGAGACGTTGGAGCACGGCACTGGTGCTGGCTCCCCCTGGGCCACACTGGCTGCCTGTCCTTGGGCACCCTGCTTTGTTTCCTGGAGCCTCTTTTTCTTCATCCAAAGAGTGAAGGGATGCCATCTGCCAGGCTACCCCGTCCCGTGCTGGGGCCCAGGCACTGGGGCTGCCCTGGGTTGTGAAAGGTCGGCACCTGGGCAAAGGCCGGGCACCCGGCGGCGGTTTTGATTTCTTCTGGTGACTAATTCTGGGCCTTCTCCTCACCTCCCCGACCCTGCGGGTCTTTCTCAGGGCACAGTGTGGGAACCCTGGCCCTCGGGCTGCTGAGTGATCTGGGTAGTTCAGAGGAATGGCAGACGGGGGAAGCGCACATGGTGATGTGACTCAGCCCCTGCCATCTGGGGACAGGGCGAGGACCTGGGCACTTGTGAGGCCACCTCGCTTGTTCCAACTTAGCAAGTCCCTGTCCCTGCCCTACCTTGACTGAGTGGCCTGCAGGAAGACTTACACGGCCACCCCCTGCTCCCAGCCTCAGTCCAATGGTGGCAAATGATGGAAAGACAGGAAGTGCTTGGAGTAGGGTGGGGCAGAGATGTGAATCACCCCTCCTCTTCCTCACCACCAAAATCAGAAAGTGTGTACCGAGCGTGTGAGTCTGTCTTCCACGAAGGTGCACACTGAGATTCGTGCTTACGTATGTCACAAGGCTCAGCACGCCCAGGACGGAGGACATGGAGCGCTGAGACAGAAAGTCACATGTACATGGGGCTGGTAAGTGCCACTGACATCCACGCAGCGTGTCACCAACTGGGCGAAGCACATACGCTTGACTTCACGGACTCTCCTGACCCCGTGGCAGGCAGGAAGGATTAACTTTGGTTTATTGCTGAGGAGACTGAGGCACAGGAGTGAGGTGGCCCAGGGACCTTCAGACAGGACAGCTTGTCCTGTGTCCCTCACCTACCCATCTTGCCCCTGCCGCCCCATCCCACTTGATGGGCAAAGAAGCGCTTTTTCCATTTAACGCAGCTCCCAGCGGGTGACTCTCTGACCCGGTCTCACCAGGGGCGCTGGGAGCAGGAGAGAGAGAAGGGGTGTCTGCACCCAGGGTGGCCTGGGTGGTCCTGCCTGGACTGAGAGAGCTGGGCAAGGCTGGGCTAGGCTTCCGCGGGCAACGGAGCCCAGAGCACAGGCACGAGACAACGGCTGCCCGGGCCGGGTGGAGGCTGTGGTTTGCCCCGGAGATGTGCTAGACAAGGCTGATTAATCAGCTCACCCCACTGTGCGAATGACTGTCCCCACCGTGTGCCTGCTCACCACCTCCCTCTGCTCTCCACCTCTGCCCTTGAGTGACCTAAAGCAAGCTGTCCTGCCCGGGATCGCCCCTACTCTGGACCCTACGAAAGTCCCGGGATAGTGTCGGTCACCTAACAAGGCTCACCTAATTCTGTCCCTTTTAACAAAGTCTTCTTCTTTATATATCCTGTTGCCCCAAATCTTCTCAGGTCCCAGTTTCTAAAAGTATGATCACCATAAAGAGAGAAAACATGATATTAGGGGTAAAGTCATTCAGGTCCCTCCACCTCAATTGCAAGAACTGCCATTTCTGTGCATCTTCTTTCCGACCCTCCTCTAGTGTAGTCACATTTTACTTTGCTGGGATTGTGACGTGTTCTACTTTTTTTTTTTTTTTCTTCTTTTTTTTTGCAGAACAGGTTACATTTGTCTATGCTCCTGGACAGTTTTTATAATCGTGGCTTTTGAAGGCAGGCAGGCCGCAGTGTAAGCAGCCATTCCTTTGCTATTAGACATCCACATTTCTCGGGAGCCTTTGCTTTTAGAAAAATGCTGTAATAATAACTTTCTCCTCTAGCTCGGCACTGGTTTTGAGTGTCTGTTTTACACCAAACAACCCCCCTGCCCCCTGCCCGCTCCTTTAAGTTCTTCCTCGTTGCTGTCCTGTGGGATTTTATCAGCTCTTCAGAAGAATGGGACCTCGTCAAAAGGAGTAGCCGTAAATTTATGGTGAAAAATGCATTTGAAAACACTTTGGAGCTTGTGGGCAATCGTCCACAGGAGTCAAGTGCACAAACTCTGGTGCTACGACCAGGGTTCAAGTCCCAGCTCTGCTTCTCACTGTCGTTGTGACCTGAGAAGTTACTCCCCTCATTCCACCTCAGAATCCTCATCTGTAAAATGGAAATACCACTTCTGACCTCACGGGAGGTGTGCGAGGGTTCACTGTGTTGGTGCATGAAGGGTTTGGAAGTGTCTGGCACATATTAAGGTCGGTGTTTGCTATAATTACCAGGAGTAAAATAAATAATATTTTTTAACAGTTGGATTCTACAATGGTTTTGGATTTCTCTTCTCAAATTCATTGATTTGACAAATTTTATTTTGCATTCCTGTGCGCCAGGCAATGTGTGAAGCCACAGGGCTACAGAAATGAAAAAGATTCCAGTTCTACAGCACAACCATCGACAGAGACACTTTGTCTCCATCCCACACAGAGGAAGAGGTGGACAATGTGGACTTACTGGTAGAAAGAAGGAAACGAAGCCATGGAGACCTTTAGTTTGGGGAACAACGCTTTTTTTTGGGGGAGAGTCTTTTTCTTGAAACTGAAAATCATACAAAGGATGCTGTGCTGTGAATTGGTTGCCTATTTTTTTCTTTTTTCGTTTGCTGTAGAGTGCGTGCACACACCAAGAGAGATAGAGAAAATTAAGCCCCTGGGATTGGGGGATGGCCACAGTGCAATCTCTTTTCCTCTATTCTCTTCTTGGGATTTTGGACACGCATGCACTCGCACCCAGTGTGTGTGTCAAGCCCTTGGAGCCTGGTCTGGAACCACACAGTCGGCCATGTGCAATCCAGCCACCTTAACCTTCACACTATGTGCTGGCCCTGAATTGGTGGCTTGCGCCTGTTAGTAATTTCTAGAGAACTGATTGGTGTGTCCCTGTGGAGGCAGACTGTGAGGAAAGCCCAGGATACTGTCTCGCTGGGCTGGGACTCCCTATTGGAGCCCAGCGTCTTCCCTGAAGTGAGTGGGACAGCTCTCTAGGAGCCGTGCCAGCACCCAGTGCCCAGCAAGCTGCCTGTGCCACCAAGGTCCCCACACTCACTGAGCGGTGGATGAGGAGCCCTCTCCGGTCCCTGTTGGGCCAAAGATTCCAAAGTCCATGATTAAAGGCCCAACCTGTTCTCCAGGGACTGATTCAATTTTTTTCTTCAAAAAGATTTTTTTCTTTAAATTTTACAAAATGTACCCGTCAAATGGCTAGAAGTATATCCATCAATTAAAAATTAAACAATCAAGGCAAGACAATCCAAAAAATAATCATTAATCTGTTACTATGAACAAGCCTATCAGCAAGAGACCAGGGAAAAAATGACTTACATTATTCATGTCATTTCTCAGCTCATGTAAGAAATGCTTCTGACACTGAGGAGCCTGTTTCTGTGCAGTCATATGCTGAGAGATTTACTCACCCTTGAAGGTGAGGGTTTAAAGGCCACGGAGCAGAGTCTGCTGGGGCTTCCCATGCTGTCCCAGTAGGAAGTTATTGTTAAAACACAGTGAAACAGCATGGGTGTCTTCATGGAATTTTTTTAATATCACAAGCTGAGTTTGGAAGATACATCAATAAGAAAATGATCACATTATAGGAAGTGTACTGCCTTTTTTTTTTTTTTTTCTTTTGGGAAATTTTTGCTGTAGGGCACATGTGCTTGCCTAGGAGATTCAGAGACAGAAAGCAAGAAATCACCCCCAGGAGGGATGGCCACACCACGGTCCCTTCTCCTCCATTCTCTCGGGATTTGGGGCATGCATGAACATACACCCAGCATGAGTTTCAAGGTGCAGGTCCAGGACTTGAATCACAGTCAGCCATGTGGGAGTCCAGCACCTCAACCACCATGCTGCCTGTTGGCCCCTTTATTGCTTTTTTTGGAGAGGTTTTTGCTATAGGCCATATACGCTCACCAGAACGATGGAGAGACAGAAAGTGAGAAATCACCCTCCAGGGCAGACTGCCATGCTGCAATCCCTTCTCTTCCATTCTCCTCTTGGGATCTTGGCCACGCATGCACATGCACCCAGCATGAGTTTAAGCCATCGGGTCCGGGACTCTAACTGCGGTCGAGTACATGGGAGTCCAGCGACATAGCCATTATGCTAACTGCTAGTCCTCCAAGGACATTTTTCAAGCCACTGAGTCCAGGCGTCAGATCACACAGTTGGCCATGTGGGATCCAGCTACCTTTACCACCATGTAACCAGATGGCCCCAAACAAGTCAACTTTATTCGTTTTTAAATTTTTTTAAAAGAGAATTATTTTATTTAACTTTATTTATTTATTTTTAATTTGACCAGGTGGGGGATAAAGTGAATGAGAAAAAGAGAGAGAGACAGAGATACAGAGAGAGAGACAGAGAGAAGGAAAGTGAGAAAGCAAGCCATCAGGTCTGGGATTTGAGCCACGGCTGGCCATGTAGGAGTCCAGCGTCCTTAACTACCATGCCACCTGCCAGCCCCTCAACTTTATCTATTTATGTTTTGAAAAAGTTTTTTGCCTGGGGAACCAGCAGTTAACATAATGGCTATGTCGCTGGACTCCCACGTAGTCGACCGCGGTTTGCGTCCCAGACCCGGTGACTTAAAACTCACGCCGGGCGCATGTGCGTGCGTGCCCAAGATCCCGAGAGGAGAATGGAGGAGAAGGGATTGCGGCATGACCATCCCCCCTGGGGGGTGATTTCTCGCTTTCTGTCTCTATGTCTCTCTCTCTGTCTGGCGAACGCACGTGCCCTATAGCGAAAACCTCTCCAAAAAAAAAAAAAGAAAAAAAAAAATAGTTTTTTGCCCTATGACATGTGCGCTTGCTGGAGATAGAGAGACAGAGACAGTGAGAGGGAAAGTGAGAAATCACTCCTCATGGAGCATGGCCATGCCACAGTCCCTTCTGCTTTATTCTTCTTGTGGGATCTTGGGCATGCAGGCATATGTACCGGTGTGTCACTGGGTCTGGGACTCAAACCACAGCCGGCAATGTGGGAGTCCAGTGAGCTAACCACTATTCCATTCGCTGGCCCCTAAGTCAACTTTAAAAGACAGTATTGGGATCAGTGGGGAGCTTTGCCTATGACTTGGCATTAGGTGACATTAAGAGATGACTGTGTGGGCTGGCTCTGTGACGCAGTGGTGATGCTCTGCTCGAGGCGAGGCAGATCCCACACAGCAATCGTTTGACTCTCCAGTCAGCTCAGCCCGGAACACACCAGGCTCGCGTGTGAGTGCCCCAGATCTGACGGGCTGCAGAACTAGAGGGAGGGGATGGAGACGTGACCAGACGCTGTGGAGGATACTCCTCTCCCTCCCTATTATGAATTGTGAAAATGAGGCCGGGGTTGGTGCAGCTGTAATGCGACTGGACCCATGTGGGAAAGGCTCTGAGTTCACACCCCGGGTCTCCCTATGCACACCCGCTGCACACACATGCCCATGCTCCAGGCTGGCTGACCTCCCTGTTAGAAGTGTCTCCCTCTCTCTCAGAAAAGAAAGAAACTTTCAAAGAAGAAATGATGGTGATAATGGTCATGTGATCCTATCAGGAAAGTGCCCAGCTGTTTTCAGAGAGATGTCCTGAAGCGCTTAGAACTGACTTATCACATGCCTAGAATTCTTAAGAAATGTCACCCAAGGAAAAAAATAAACTAAGGAAGTATTACGAATTGCTAAGCCGAGGTGATGGGTAAATGGGGGTTCATTCCATAGGACAGACCCCTCCCTCGGGGCCTTGTCTCCACTGCCTCCTCCCCACCTTCTGTGGTGCTACTGAAGCATGCGGAACACCTCGATATGCATTTGTGAACACACGGATGAAAACACGTTGGCTTGGGAACCAGCAGTTAGCGTAATGGCTATGTTGCTGGACTCCCACGTAGTCGGCTGCAGTTTGCGTCTCGGACCCGGTGGCTTACAACTCACGCCGGGCGCGTGTGCGTGTGTGCCCAAGATCCCGAGAGGAGAATGGAGGAGAAGGGATTGCGGCGTGACCATCCCCCCTGGGGGGTGATTTCTCGCTTTCTGTCTCTATGTCTCTCTCTGTCTGTCTGGCGAGCGCACGCGCCCTATAGCAAAAAACCTCTCCAAAAAAAAAACAAAACACGTTGGCTTAAGTGAACCAGGTGTAGGGGGGTGGGCTTGGGGTGTGAGCAGGGTTCCGAGCTGAGGAGGGAGGAGGCGGTCACAGAGCCGGATTATGGACCATTTCAACTACTTACTTAGACGGCACCTGGCCTCATTTAAACCATCCTTCCTTTCTCTGCTTTTCTCATCACTTTGAGTATCTTAAGAGGAGCCCAAGGTGAGAGGTGCTCATTTCTTTCTAATTAGCTTATGCCAAGGCCACTGGCCCAGTCTTACCACAGAAGGAGGTTGGCCTTTTGAAGCCTTAAGTTACTAAACCACAGGAAGTGGAACTTGGTCACCGGTAAACAAGTTTGGACCATCACAGATATAATTATCATGTGAAAATTTTATTTTATTTTGTTCTCAGGGGTTGGGTGTGAGAAAGAAGAGAATCTTTTTCTTTAAGACTAAGAATGTGGAAAAACATCTTTCAAAAAAATTGCTACCAACCCAGATGCTGGGCCTCGTGCAGCTAAGTCGCTGTCCTCTACAGGCTGGGACCACGTGGGAGACCCGGGCTCTGATCCTGGTCCAAGCTGACGTCTGAGCTTGGTGACGAGTGCCCAAGATCCCAGTGACTCGGGAGGCCAGTGCAGGAGGATGGTGAGTGTGAGGCGGCCTGGGCAATGCAGAGAAAGCCTATCTAAAAAATCTTGGCTTGGTGGTGTGCACCTGTGGTACCAGCTGCTGGGGGGCTGAGGAAGGAGGATAGGGACAAAAAAAACTGATTGTTTAGGGAGCTTATTATGGGCTACACACAATGCGAATGAGAGCATTTAATCTGTTATGATTTCATCATGCGCACCACAGCCCCTGATGAAAGTCTGCTCGTTTTACATATTAAGAGACCAGGACTGGAACTAGCAGGTGACATAATGGTTATTTTGCTGGACTCCTACATGGCCAATTGAGGTTAGAGTCCTGGGCCTGGAGGCTTGAAACTCAGGCTGGGTGTGTGTGCACAAAATCTCAAGAGGAGAATGGTGTAGAAGGGATTGAGGCATGACCGTCCCCCTGGGGAGTGATTTTTCACTTTCTGTCTTTCTGTCTGTCTGTCTCTCTCTCTCTGGCGAGCACATGCTTCCTATAGAAAAAAATCTCTCAAAAAAGAAGAAAGAAAGAAAGAAAGAAAGAAAGAAAGAAAGAAAGAAAGAAAGAAAGAAAGAGAGAGAGAAAGAAAGAAAGAAAGAAAGAAGGAAAGAAAGAAAGAGGGAGGGAGGGAGGGAGAAGGAAGGAAGGAAGGAAGGAAAGAAAGAGAAAGAAAGAAGCCAGGACTATGGGGTCCGTTGGTGCTGTGGTGGTGAGGGTGGCTGGACCCCACATGGCCAGCTTTGCAGTTTGAGTCCTGGACTCTGAGAAACATGCTAGGTGTGTGTGCGTGTGTGTCCAGAGTCCTGAGAGGAGAATGGAGGAGAGGGGATTGTGGTGTGGCCAGTACCCATAGGGGGTGATTTCTTGCCTTCCCTCTCTCTGTTTCTCTCCCACGAGAGCACATACTCTAGAGCCAAACTAAAATAAAAGAAACCAAGACGATCTGATTCCAAAACATGTATATATTTTTTTCATCTCTTCTAAATTATGAACCTGAATCACTTAACATGCACCAGCTAAAGTGATGAAAGGCCCACGTGGGTCAGGTGTCCCTGAGAGGGCATTTCAGTTCGAGGCCTTTGATTGACACAGCCGTCAGTCACGGGATGATGGACATGTCACAGCAGGCCACTGCTGCAGACTAGCTCCTTCACCAGGCCCAGCAGATCACGCCGAAACAGTGCGCACTACAGTCCCAGGCCACCAATCTGAATCTTGTGTCGATTGTCACAAATATCAAGAAAACGTCAGAGAGATGACAGCTAAGGTCTCCAGACAGGCCAGATGTAGCCAGAACAAGGAAGTCCCCTGGGCCCGAACCTTCCAGAAAGTAACCCACTGCAAACCAATGGCTTTATTTTCTGTCTCCTGTCTTAGGCTCTTTTTCTGCCCATGAAGCCAATTTCCACTGCTCAGCTCAACTGAGCACTTCTTAGGCATTTTTAGAGGAAAGGTGGTCCCCATTCATGAGATTTGAATGAAATAAAAATAGATCATTCAATTAAATTTGTGGTAATTATCATCATTAAAAATATTTTCTTAAAAATGTCTTGCTTTTGGCTCATCAGATGGCATAATGGGTACATGACTGGACTCTCACGTAGTTGACACAGTTCAAGTCCTAGACCTGGCAACTTAAACTCAGGCCGGGCGCGTGTGCGTGTGTGCCCAAGATCTCGAGAGGAGAAGGGAGGAGAAGGGATTGTGGCATGGCCACCCGCCCACCCCCCCGGGGAGTGATTTCTCCCTTATTGGATCTCTGTCTCTCTCTCTGTCTCTCTGTCAAGGGCACATGCCCTATAGCAAAAAACTCTCTGAAAAAAAAATGAAAGAAAAAGATTTCTTGCTTTCATGAGAGAGAGGAGGGAAAAATGGGGTATGCTTGGCAGGGTCTGGTCGCACTGTGATCCCACCCCCAGCCCAGCAGTTAGTTAGGATCTTGGGCATGGGTAGCTGGTGTGTTTCAGGTTAATTCAGGATCTGAACCTACGGTCAGCCATGTGGCTTCCAGCATTACAGCGCACTGGCTCCTGCCTGCACCACGAAGCTGGGTCACTTCGGTCATTTGACAGTGGCACCATAGCACCAGACCCCCACATCCCTCTCCTGTCAGAGCTGTGTCTTTAGCCTTCCTGGGGTGCAGCCCCAACAGAGCCTGGGCTCTAAGAATCATTCCCAGGGTCTGGGAACTCTCTCCCCCACACTCCACCCCCCAGGGAGACCACAACGGGACCAGGCTGACAAGTGTCTTTCCTGTGAGCCATCCAACTTCAAGCAGATAAGGTTTTTCCCAGGGAGTGGGAGGGCAGGGAGGGAGCACAGAGCCCCTCACCTTAGGGTTCTGGTCGCTGCCTTATTTGAGAAAGCCCCACGAAAATGTCTGCCTCACCCCTCCCTGCTCAGCTGTCCTATTAATAGTTGTATTATTTCTAACACAACCCACTGTCGTTCCTAAGAGTTCCAAATTCTCTGGGTTTCCAGAAACAAAAGAAGGAAAGGCCAGAGAGACAAGGGCCATGGAACATGCTGGGTGGTGAGCCGGAGGGCATGGGAGGTGGGCAGGGGGCTTTGGCTTGCAGTGAGTGAGAGGTCCCAGTCTCCGCCAACAGGGTCTGGGGAGCAAGGACGGTCCGAGGCCACTCCTCTCCTGCCATCGCCTTCCCTCCTCTCGGGGTTTTCCTCCAGGGAGAACAGGAGACCATTGGTCAGGACAGAGGGCACTGTGGCAGCTGGCAGCGTCATCCCCTGGTGGGCCCACAGAGGACGGCGCTTGGGAGTAGTGGGGAGCGGTGGACGCTGTCCCCTAGTGATCCCTAGCAGCGCTGACCATGTGGCCCTGTGCTCCCTCAAATCCTGTGGGAGCCCAGGCAACCAGGATAGAGGGGCTGGAGAGGAGAGGGGAGGAGAAAAGAGGAGGAGAAGGAGAAATGACTGAGAAGAGAGAGGGAAGGAGGGCCGGGGGAGACCCTGACTATCTGGGAAGGACCTGGGGCCATTTAAAAGCCAGCTCAGGATTGCTTGGGGGTGGGGGCAGTGATGCATCTGGGGGGAGTGGATTCCTTTCCCACCTCACGCAGCTCTGACCGCCAAGCCTCTCTCTAGACGGTGTCCTGGACCCGTTTGGGGGATGTTTGTCCCAAGGCAGCTGAGGGAGGCCTCTGGCTGGATCCCCCAAGTCGGTGTCTCCATTTCGCGCAGCTACTCACCTGCCTGCGCCCAGCCCCGCCGAGAGGGTTCTAGTCTGAGGCCTGTGGGCAGTGCCCGCTGCACCTGCCCCAGCTGCCAGATGCAGGATGCGGTCATGAGAGGAAGCAGGGTGTCGGCCGAGTCATTCTGGGGTTTCCAGAAGGCTGCTGGAGGAGGGCATCGACAGGGCATGGTGTGGGGCGCCAGACGTGGCCTCCCTCTCCTCATCCGGCCCCTGTGTGTGGGGGAGGGGGCCTAGGGTCTGAGCACTGAGCGACAGCGGGGCCAGTGTACTCCCACCAGGCAGGGGAAGGTCTGGGGGTCTTCCCATGGGCTAGGAGAGGGTGGCTGCCTAGCTACATGCACTTCCAGAGGCTCCACTATGGGGACCCCACCCTGCACCCGTTCTCCTCACTAACAAGAACCCGGAGGGCCCTCCGCCATGACCCCTCCACTTGGCAGAAAACCCATCCACTGAGGAAGAGCCGTTGCCCATTTCAGCTGACAATTCAACCTACCAACTCAGGTTTGCGAGACGTACTAATCACTTTATTTCATTGGAATCAGTTAGCTTTTGTTCTAGGCTCCAGCTACTGGGTGATAAAAACTTGCATGAGCTCATGCAGAATCCTGAAGGCTTAGGAGAAGCCAGAAAGGGGGTAAGGGCTGACATCCAGGTTGCTTTAGCCCACTGCGGGCTCGGGCCTCCAAAACGCCTGGGGAGCAGGAGCCGATCGAGGCTGGGAACCTGGGACCCCAGGTCCCGACTCCCTTCCCCGCTGAGGTCTCGTCCCCTCCTGAAGGTATCACCATGATGTGGTGCTTGGGGCCCGCTGCGGTTCAAACTGTACCCCAAGGCTCAGGTGTTGGAAACGTAAGCCCTAACGCGACAGTGTTGCGAGGTGGAACCTGATGAGAAGAGGTTAGGCCCTGAGCGCTCGGTGCTCAGAATGGATCCGTGTCCTGTGGCATGCAGGTTCATCGTCGCGACAGTGAGTTGTTACCGCAAGTGTGGCACCCTCCTGTTCTCTCCCTTGCACTCTCTTGTGCTCCGTGTGGGCTGGCACAGCAAGAAGGCTCTGGCCGGTGCACCTGGATGTTTGACTTCCCAGCCTCCTGAAGTGTGAGGAGTACGTTCCTCTTTATAAAGGACCCAGTCCGTGTATTCTATCACAGCAGCACAGAGCGGACTGAGAGCCCCTGCCGCTCGGGGCACACACGTGTCCTTCCCGTTTCCAGGCCCAGTCCGTCTCACCTCTCCCCGGCCCGCAGAGCCCCACGTCCCGCCTTTGCCCATCCGGACACCTGGCGTTGTCTCAGCAGGCTCAGAGCTGGTGCCTGGACACCTGGCGTTGTCTCAGCAGGCTCAGAGCTGGTGCCTGGACACCTGGCGCTGTCTCAGCAGGCTCAGGGCTGGTGCCTCCGGGAGCCTCTGCTTCTCATCCGGAGAAGAGGCAGGAGAGGGAGAGGGGAGGGAAGGAACACAGGCCAGTACTAAAACAAATTATTCTACCCTGTGAGCACCGGAGGCGCAAACCTTGGAAGACACTTTGCCCTCTGGCCACCCCGTCCCTGTTGCCTGAATTTCCCCCTTGGCCCTTCCCTCATTTTATACATTCTTCCCGGTGACCTCACCAGTCCCAGAGCCGTAGCCAAAGTAGCTCCCAGGCCCTGTTCTCCGACCTTCCTTCAGTTTTAGAACCTCTAACTTGCTGACCTCGACCTCTTTGAATTCTTAATAAAGTACTCAAATGTGAACAAATGAAATTTTACCTTAAAAAAAAAAAAAAAGATCCCTAATTTGTTTGGGAAACAGAAGCATCTTCTCGTGACAGAAGCAGCTGGACTGTTCTCTGCACGTTACCACTGAGGTTCTAAAGCGAACACCGTGAGCTGAACTCGCCGCCATTACCTGGGAATCCCCAGCTCCTCCCTCTCCTCCCAGCCCTGTCTGTAGTCAGTCAGTGACAGTCAGGCCACATCTACTTCCTAAACAGCTCCACTCGGGCCCACTGCCAACCACTGCTAGCACACGAGCCCAGGCCCCGCGGCCCCCTGCTGGGCCACCCTCCCCATGACGTCCCTGTTCCAAACGCCCTCCGGCTCCAGCCATTCATACACTGAAGCCGACTTCTAAAGGTGAAGAGCGGACCCTGGCCTACCCCTGAACCAGCACGCTTCTGTAGTATGATGGTCACGTGTGTGTGTCCACTTGTTTGGGCCACAGTACCCAGACTGTGGTCGAACACCACTCTAAATGTTTCCATGAAGGCATTTCTTAGATAACATTAGCAATGAAGTCAATATATGTCCGGGGGTGAGGGTTTCCGGATGACGAGCAGACTCACGGATGCAAGCACGTGGAATAGGTTAGAACTGGGCCACCACAGCAGAGGAAAGTGTGGTTGAGTGCTCAGCACACACCCCCACACCTAGCAGAACTATTACCGAACGTGCACAACATAATGGCATGTTCACTGTCGACGACGATGAAAACGTCTATACCCTCTTTTTAAATATTATTGTCAGAGGGCCTATACACTTGCCAGAGAGAGACAGAGAGGAAGAGGAGAAAGCATTCCCTAATGTGGCTTGGTCACACCGCAATCCCTTCTCTTCTGTTTCTCCGACCCGTTGAGAATTGGGGCACTACAAGCACCTGGCATGTTTTTCAAGCCACTGAGGTGGGATTCAAACTACAGTCAACCCTGTAGTATCCGGCTCCTTTAACCACTAGGCTATGGAGCTGGCTCTGTGTTATTTTGCCTTGGTTATTTTGCACTGTATGCATGCTTTGAAAAACCATACTGAACTCTACAAAGAAAGATGGTGTAAACCAAAAATCATGATAAAACATTTTTTAAACATAAACTTAAAAAAAAAAAAATGGGGGCTGGCAGGTCATGTGGTGGTTAAGGACCTGGAATCCCACATGGCTGACTGCAGTTTGAGTCCCAGACCTGGCAGCTTGCTTTCTCATTTTCTTTCTCTGGTCAAATTAAAATACATAAATAAGTAAAGTTAAATAAAATAATAATTTTTTGAGAGATTTTTGCTATAGGGCATGTGTGCTCACCAGAAAGACAGAGAGAGACAGAGAGACAGAAAGTGAGAAATCATCCCCCAGGGGGGATGGCCACACACACAATCCCTTCTCCTCCATTCTCCTCTCGGGATCTTGGGCACACACGCACACGTACCTGGTGTGAACTTAAGCCACCGGGTCTGGGACTTGAACTGCGGTCAACTACATGGTAGTCCAGCGACATAGCCATGACCTCAACTGCTGGTCTCTAAATAATTCATAAAAAAATCAATAGATTTCAAGTAAAGCAGACTACCTTCCATAACGTGGGTGGGCCTTATCCACTCACTTGAAGGCCTTAACAGCACAAAGACTTCCCTGAAGCTAGAATGAATTCTGCCAGTAGAATGTTCTGGACTTGAACTCCAGCTCTCCCCTGGTGTTCAACTGACCCGCAGCCCTGCAGATCCTGGGCTTGCCAGCTTCCACTACTGTATGAGCCAATTCCTTTAAATAAACCTTTCTGTCTCCCTCTCTTCCCCTCTGCTTTTACACATGATATTGGTCCCGTTTCTTTGGAGAATCCTGACTAATACAAGCTGCTTCTCTTCAGTTTCAGGATAACAACCTGAAATCCTTAAATCTTTGTTCAAATGGGGAAAAGTCACTTTCCTCTAGGAAGATGCACCTCTGGCCAAAGTGCATGGCAGCTGGGTGAGCGTGGGAGGGCCTTCCCTCTTAGTATGCTGACAGCCTGGACCCCACGGAGCCGCCCTGCCTCCTGCTAGGCCCCTGCCTGCCCCAGTAACCCGGTCTCTTTTTCTTCCGTTCCTCCTCCTCTTGCCCTAACTTCCCCGCAGCGCCCGAACCTGCTGCGCTCCTTTGCCATTGTGCCTGGTACCTTCTGGCTCTTCTGTCTCAGGTTCTCATACCTCGCAAATTCCTCTGGCATCGCCTCCTTTGCCCAAACTTCTTGGGCACTCACTTGGGGTCCTGGTCCTGGGTTCTAGCCCTTGCTTCACTGGATCACTCGTCTAGCTTGGGAGGCTCCCACTGGAGGGGCTTGAACTTTGATCCACCCTGCCGCTAGCAGGTGCTCAGCGTGTAGTGCACGAATGAGAACAGGGCAGAGTGTGTGCGTGAATGAATGAGGGACGCGCGGGTGCGCTGGCTCGCCATGGGCAGCAGGAGGCGCTCCCCAGCAGCAGCGGGCGCCTTTTCGTCCCCAGCCCGAGTTCGGCCAGCCGGGGGACTGGGCTGGGGCCGGCGGAGGGAAAGTGGTCCCGGACCGACTCGCGCAGATCCGGGCTAGCTCCCCCGGAGACCCGGACCCGCGCTGGGGCAGCGGGCCCGCGGGGGCGGGGCGCGGCGCGCTCACGTCGTCTCCTCCTTCCATCCCCGGCTCCCCTGGAATGAAAACTGCCCCCGGCCAGGCCGAAGCGCGCGGATGAAAGGCGGCCCAGAGACCCGGGGAGCCGCCTCCCGCCCGGGCTGCGGAAACTGGCCGCGCCGGGGGTGTCCCGACACGCGGGCTTGCGGAGGCGGGGGCAGGGGTCAGCCTCACCCCTGGAGAGGCTGTCCCCACTGGACCCGCGCCCCTGTCCGCACCTTTCCCGCCCAACATGCAGCCCTGCCCGGACTCCGAGATCGGAATCTCAAATCCCTTCTCGTATCTTCCCCTCTCTCCTCTGGGCCTTGGTATGCCCCAGGGGACAGATGTCTTAGGATCTTTAACATTTGGGATGCTGCAAATGCCGAAGTTAAATGAAATACCTCCGGGGAGGGCGGACGGGGAGGAGGCTCGGGCAGAGGGAGGGGTGGCCTGGACTAACAGGTCCCGACGCTGCGAGGCAGGAGCGGGGGGCGCGGGGACAGGCGGGCGGCGCCAGACCTCCATGGGACAGGTAAGGGGGAAACTCGGGGGACGCAGCGCGGGCGAACTGGGGGCATCAAGCCCCTAGTCCCACTGTCTTCCGCCTTAGCCGAGGGGGCCCTACGAGGAAAGGGGTCCTTTTATTGAGCGGACTGGTGTTCCGAGTTCCTGTTAAAAATGCCTGCTGCGACCCTTCCACCTTTCTCCTGCGACCTTCCGCATGCGGTGGACCTCCCGGCCAGGTTGTGGGCAGCCTGAGAGCGGCCGAACAAAAGGGGCGAAGCCTCGGGCCGCGGGCGTGGAGGGCGCGGTGGGGGAGGGGAGGGTGGACGGGACAAAGGGGCTTTTTCAAAAAAGCCTAGAGGTCTGATTTCAGGGCGCATTCGAGGCTGGCGTGGAGTTCCCGGCCCCAGCCCGCCCCAGGGAGGAGAGCGGAGAAAGAAAGCGGTGCGGAGCCATCTCCTCCCCTCTGGGCTCGAGGGTCCCGGGCTCGTTCCCTCCTTCCTCTTCCCAGGGTGGGCGCTCGGCTGACCATTGATTCGCTAATTCACTAAGTAAACGTTTAGCAGTGCCTAGAACTGTGCTTGCTGGGAGCTGCTGGGGACCAGGCGATGCTAGGACGGGGCCCTTGCTTCAAAGAACTTCCACCTCGTGTATCCGAAGAAACTTAAAAGAAGGAACTTTCAGAAAATTGGAGGCGGATGGCTCCGGGGCTGTGTGCGTTGGGGGGCGGGGGAGTCTAATTCAGAACTTCGCCTTTGGAAATGACAGTCCGGAAGAGGTGCAGTTTTTCTCTTCTGGGAAAGGCTCTTGCCCAGGTCAGATTCCCAATTCTATAACGTCCTTACCTACCGGGGTTTCGGTGATACTGCTCTGGGGTTGGGGTCTGGGGCTTCGGCGCTGACGCTCTAGCCTGGCTGGCGTCAGGCTCGGAGCTCGAGGTCTCTGCCGGCCTCTGGCGTGCTCCCCCTTGGCTTTGAGTTGAAAGAATGGGAGCCCCCTAGGTCCAGAGGAGCCTCTCTGGGCTTCTTGGCAGGAGGGTTGGTTGCCAGCCCCTTCCAGCACTTTAGACCCTTCTGGGTTGGGGACTGCGGGGTGTGAGCAAAGTGTCTTTGAGAATTCCAGAGGATCAGAGTGAACAGTGGGGTTGCCAATCTGAACTCTCTTGAGGGCATCAAAGCGTCTGTGGACTCTGAGGTGGGGGGAAATGCATCAGAGTGTTCACCAGACTGTAGCTCAAGTTTGGTATCAACTCATCGTGAAGGCGATCAACTAACTCATCGTGAAGGCGATAAGCCACAGGGGCGTTGGTTGTAGCTGTGACTTTGCCACTAATATTTGGAAGTCACCGATTCTATCACACTGCAGTTGTGGCTGCCGTCTTGCAACGTTGTTTAGGTCCATCACTTGTGTGCTCTTTTCCCACTGCGAGGTCCTGTGGAATGTTAATAAAGAAGCAAATATTTTGCTGTCTTTCTGTTTTTATAACTGCATTTCAGCATGATTGGTTCTTTTAGTGAGTCTTTAAATTTTGTTTCATGCATTAACATACACCGCTATGAACTAGGAGCTGATTCTAGAAGTTTCCACCTCCCCCCACCTGGAGCTGGGGGATGGGCAGGTGAAGGAAGGGCCAGTCCACCCCTCTCTGACTTTGCAAGAAAGCACCTGTGGGGGATGGGAGGGCGTGCTGAGCTGCGGAGGACTCTGCCAGGGAAAGCGAGGGCTGGTGGCCCTCTGGGAGACCCAGAGGACACACTCCCCACCATGGGTTGGCGAGGAGATTGTCCCCTGTTTGGGCCCCTCAGCCTCAGCCTTGGGAGAGGAGGAGATGGCCAGCCTGGAGGACTCGGGGCTAGCATTGTTTGGAGAGGGTGTGGCAGGAATGTGAAGGTGTGCTGGGTGTGTGGAGGGGTGTGGGGGCGCTGGTGAGGGGGAGGCGCTGCAGGTGTGTGATGTGAGTTCACAGAGCTCTGCTCCAAGGAGCTGTTTGGTGGGAGCAGATTTCATTGCCCCTACACTGGGGAGTGGGAGTGGGACAGGGACTTTCAGGGCTGGAGGAGGGGAAGCACCCAGACACGCATTGAGGTGCCAGGCCTGAGCGGAGGGGGCGGTGAGGTGAGGGATCAAAGAGCAAGGGGAAAGGGAGGTGGTGGCATGAAGACTTGAGGGGTGCAGCCCGGTCTGCAGCCTATCTCTGTGCACTCCAGCTTTATGGACAGGTGTAGCCTGAGCTCCGCTCTGCCCCCCACCCCTGCCCTTCCCACCCACTTCGTGAATTAGGCTGGACTCCAGTTTTTCATTTCCTTGAAGGTCATTGGGGTGGGAGACCTGGAGGCTTATTTTCGGTGAGGAACGTGTTCCATTTTGGTATCTGGATCCTTGCTTAGAGCCTGGGGTCACAGTGGCCCTCTTGTGGAGTAGGGGACAGATTGGGGTCTGGGTTAGCATCCCATGGACTGTGTTGCTGGGGGATGGATGTAAATGACAAACAGGGAAGGGCTTGATGCTCCTGCAGGGTCTGGGATTAAAAAGGAACAGCCTGGTTCCCTCCCCCTCCAGGAACCCAAGGCATAGAAAATTCCAGGATCTGCCTTGCTGAGGCTTTTGTTTTTTTAAATTAAATTTTTTTTTTTTTTTTTTTTTTTTTTTTTTTTTTTTTTGTTAGAGGACCTGTGTCCTGGCTGGAGAAAGACACACACACACACAGAGAAGGAAAGTGGAGGTCCCCTCCCCACCTTTACCACCACCAGCTGGCCCGCTGGCCTTTTAAAATCTGAGACATTGGTTGCTATTTCAGGGTGTCAGGAAGAGCAATGACCCATTGCCATCAGTTGGCAAATTTCCTGCTAGTGTTTCACCCCACGTTTGAGGGCTTCATATGCCTCAATTTCTGGAGAGGAAGCTGAGGTGTAAGGAAAGCTGGGCGAGCCAGGGGCAGGACGGGATGGCATGCAACACCTTGCAGCTTGGCACCTTGGCACGTTGCACTGGGTCCCTTGAGGGGATGAGGACCTGACCCTGCTGCCTTCTGGATCCTCCTCAGGAAGCCCCTCTCCCTGCTCTCCTGCCCCCGGAAGTGCAGAGGCCCAGAAGCAGTCGACAGGGATTAGCTCCAGGAAGGACTTGCTCACCTGCTCCTCCCCTCTGACTCAAGTCATAACAAGTAACCTGGTTCCCCTGGCCCTGCAGCCTGGGAGGGACGGACGGCAGCCTGGGAGGGACGGACGGCGGCAGGCATTGCCGCGAGCTGGCACCCTGACCGCAGGGAGAGCACAGGGTGGCTGCCTGGAACCTGGGAACTTCTGAGACGACATGAGAGGCCCCTCACCCCCATGACCTTGGAGCAGGGGTGTTTCCTGAACTGGACTGAAGCCCATAAGCAGGTGAGGGCATGGCAGAAGAGAGCGGGTCTTTGGGGCTGAGGGACAGAGTGGCCTGGGTTTCGGAGAGCCCAGGCAGTGGCTGTCACCTCCTCCCACCTCCAGCGGGTCCTGGTAGGCTTGGACTGGGAGCCCATCTGTGTTGCCCCAGGCCTTCATCTCCACCAGAAGGCCAAGCAGAGGTGAGCTGGGCAGACCGGCCCAGGCTCTGGAGGATGACTTGATGGGAAACAGCCCCCAGCCGCTCAGCTTGAGGAGAGTTCCCTGGAGCTGGCCTCCTCCCACTGCCCAGCGTCCCTCCTCTGCCTTTTTCCGGGGGTCTTGTTCGACTAGGCTGGCTTCCGAGGCCTGGGATGGACTGGCGCTGGGTACTGAGGGTCTGGGGGGCAGGAGGGCACCCTGTGCAGGAGAGTGTGGGGACCCTACCTGGACTGCCTTATCTAAAAGCAATGCCTTTCCTGGGTAGGGGTGGGGCCAGGGCCTCCTCTGTGGACTCTGGGGCAGGGTCCCAGGAGGAGGAGCTGTCAGGGGAGACCATGGGGGATGACAAAGGCCCTGTGAATTTCACTCTCAGCCTGGCTGTCAAGGGGTACAGATCCAGGTGGGGCAGATGGGAAGGCCTCAGACATTAATCTTCACTGTGCTTGTAAGGAAAGGAGCCCAGAGAGGCCATGCGACTTCTCCAAAGTCACAGGCAAGAGCAGACCGGGCCTGGAGTCCAAAACTCTGGACGTCTGGTCCTGGGCTGTCTGCCCTACTTGAACCAGCGAGTTAGCCCAGTGTGGGCCCCGCGTGGCCACTGCGAATGTCAGTGCCTCCCCTGACCTAGTAGTGAGGGACTGGGCGACCTGGGGGAGGAGGCAGTTGGAGGGGCAGGAAGTGTGTTCAGCCCTACTCTTCTGTGTCACAGCCTGGGAGGCCCTGAGAAGTAGAGGCTGTCGCCCCAACTTTCCAAGCTACTTCCTAAGTGGTTAATATTTAATTAGCAGGTGTGACTAATTAATGGCTTTCCCTCCCAGATTGCCTCCCCTGTCCCAGGCTCAGTGGTGGGTGAGACTCTGTTTGCTTTTTAGCTTTGCCGAGTTCCCCCCACCCCAACTCCAGGCAGGGTTGCAGTGGAGGGGTGAGGTGAGTGGAGGGGTGAGCTGCCCGCTCCTCTGTGCTAGGGATGGCAGATGGTCCAGTTAGTCACCAGAGCCCCTGGGGTTCCAGAATACATGGCTAGTCTTGGGCATGTTCAGGAAGGTCCCACAAACACTTAAAAAATAATATTCTACCATGCATTCTCTAGACCTTGGAGAACTGAGGCCCCGACGTGCAAGGTACAGTTCGCCTTCAGTGAGCTTTTCGTTGTTGCAGGTCCTTTGATAGACTGTGCTGTTGAGCTGGGCATATGAAAGCTCTTGGTGGGCCTGCTGGGCACGCGCATACACACGCCTGGCATGATTTTCAAGCCACTGGGTCTGGGACTGGAACCGCAATCGGCTCTGTGGGAGTCCAGCTCCTTAACCATCATCCCACCTGCTGGTCCAGGGCCTACTCTTTTTTTTTTTTTTTTAACAATTGGCTTTTTAAAAAAATATATATTATTTATTTAATTTTATTTATTTACTCATTTATTTTAATTTGACCAGAGAGAGACAACAGAGAGAGAGGGGGAAAGGGAGAAAGGAAGCCGCCAGGTCCGGGACTCGAACTGTGGTCGGCCATGTGGGAGTGTCCAGCACCTTAACCACCATGCCACCTGCTGGTTCCCAGGGCCTATTCTTTTCTTGCGATGGGCAGGAAGTACCACAAGGGACCTGGCTGACAGCAGCGTCCTCTCCCTCTCTGGACCTTGCTTTGTGAACAGCTCTCCCAGGGCCTTCCTCTGACCTGGCTGCCTGCCAGGGGTGGAGCCCACCTCCCCCACGCTGTGGCCCTGTGCTCTAAGCAGGCAGGATAAGCTCCAGACAGAAACTCAGGAGGACTCTTGGACTCTTGCTCAATGGCTGACTCAGTGAGGAGGTGGCTGGGCGCTTGCAGACGCCCGCTCAGCTCCGCCCGGCCCTTCCCACCTCACTGTAGCCAGCAGTTGCCAGGCCTTGGCCCGCTGGGACCCTGACCCGGCTGTGGACGTGGTGAAGAAAGAGGGGGCAGGCACAGGTGGTGATTGGATGGCTGGGACTGCACCTGCCACCGAGTGCTCCCAGTGCAGGGCTGCATGGGCACGGGTCTCCTTTCTGTCCTTGGCTACTGTTGCCCTTGTCACTCCTCTACTCCCTAACTTCCGGCAACCCTGACTTACATACCCAGGGTCTCCCTTAGCTGTGTGGCTTAGGGGATCCAGGCTGGCTCCCCCTAGAGGGGTGTCCTGAGCATAGCTAATGACTTGGGGGTTGGTTCAGAGCTTGGGGACAGCTCTGGTGGACAGTGGGTGCTCCAGCCTCCCAGAGAATAATCTGGCCCAGAGTACAGGGTATCCTGGGCTTGGGGGTCCCTGACTGGGGCCCTTCTGAGGTGCCCTTGTGAGGTGCCCTTACTGCTAGGCGGTAGGATATGTCTCATGTCTCTGGGTTCTGGGACTGAGAAGCCATGAGCCGTGAAGACATCTCCCCTTCTTCTTTCTCCCTTGCTTTGTCATCCTGTCCTGCTTTCCCTGTTTTTTGTGTTTGTTTGTTTGTTTTTCCCCCTTCTTCTCTTCTCTGTTCTTTCTCTCTCTCTCTTTTTTTTCTTTTTCTTTTTTTTTTTGTGGCTCTATGGCTATCTCTTCCGTAGACTCTTGGGGCTTGAAGGGCTTTGCCCTAGTGGTCTGTCTGGCAAAGAGGCCCAGCAGGGAGCTAGGCTGGGCCCCAGAGAACCTGCTGAGAACAGGGTTTGCTGCGAAACCCAGAGCCTGCTCTCAGGCAGCATTCCCAGCGCTAAGACCACCCCCCACCTTTCCAGAAACAGTTCACACTCCAGGTCCCTGGCCTCCTGCATCTCCCAACCTCTGTTTGGAGCCAGGGGGGTTACATACTGCCTTTTGTGTTATTCTCTTTTTCTCTTAAAAAGCTGGGGGAACTCCAGGCTACCTACACATCCTGGCCCAGGCTGGGAACGGGGTCACCCCTCCCTGCAGTCCGCCATGGAGAGTAAGGATGAGGTCAGCGACACCGACAGCGGCATCATCCTGCAGTCTGGTGAGTCTCGGGGAATCCCGAGTCCGGGCTCCAGGGCTGGCCAGGCTCAGGCTCCCTGGGCTGGGGAGGGCGATACCAGGAGGCCTGGGGCCTTGGGACTTGAGGCGTTTTCCTCCCAGGAGGGGTCTGGCCTGGTTTCGGTCCTATCTGGGACAGGGATCTGCACCGTCCACCTCTAGCCCAGTGACTACTGGGAAGTGAGGAAAGCTCATCTGGCCAGCCTGAAGGTCCTGGCTCCCCCGCGCCGGAGCGAGCCTCGGGCCTGGTCTGGCCTAGTTCTGACAAGGACAGGGAGGAGAGGCTGTGTATGCATGGTGGGGGGAGGGGAGGGCCCGGGAGAGGAAGGGAGAGCAAGGAGGAGATGGAGTTCGGGCCACGCAGTCCTCCCATTGTAGGTCACTCGGGGCCACAGCCCTCCCCTCCAGCTGCTCTGTTGCCACCTTCTGGAGCCAGGAGCCTGGTGTTTTGTGCTATCAGTGGCCACTGCATCTAGCCAGACATTTGTGAGCAGGCCCAGGGTTCTGTGTGTGTGTGCGTGCACGTGCGTGGGTGCTCCCCTGGGGTGGCCCACAAGTGAAGACCAGAGGCTGCCCTGCCTCAGCCTCTCTGAGCATGTGCCCTCCTGCCCCCGCAGGCCCCGATAGCCCGGTCTCCCCGATGAAGGAGCTGACCCATGCCATGCGAAAGCAGCAGAGGGCCCTGGAGGCACGGCTGGAGGCCTGCCTGGAGGAGCTGAGGAGGCTCTGCCTGCGGGAGGCGGTGAGCGGGGCAGCCCCCTGTCTGGTACCTGCAGCCTGGGTATCCCCTGATGAGCCTGGGGCCATATTCAGGGTGTGGGGCAGAGTGGAGGGAACACTTGGAAGATTCAGGAAGTCCGGCTGGGAACTGGCTCCCAGAGTGCCGCTGCGCAGGTTTGGCGTGGGCACTGGTTGGTGTCCAGGACGGGAGGGGCTGCAGAGGGCCTGAGTGGGCTGATGCATGTGGGATCACAGAGCTCTCTGGAGGGACCGAGCAGAGGGGGTTGGAGAAAAGGGAAGGGAGTGCAGAAGGGCCCAAAAGTGGAAGACGCTGGGGCAGGTGGGGCACAGGGGGCGGTTGTACTGGGAGCTCTGGGGAAGCGCGGGCCCATGACATGGTGCAGGTGGACAAGGTAGTTCCGTTGGCCATGGGCTAGGCAGGTGGAGAGGGGCATGGCTTGACGTTGCTTCCCCACCAGGAGCTGACGGGCACCTTGCCAGTGGACTACCCCCTCAAGCCGGGGGAGAAGGCCCCCAAGGTGCGCCGTAGGATTGGAGCGGCTTATAAGCTGGACGAGTGGGCCTTGCACCGACAGGTGAGGAGCTGCAGGAGCCGACGTCCCCGCCAGGAGCTGGTTATCAGGCGTGGGGCCTCGGTGTTCCCTCCCCATGCCCTCACACTGAGGAGGGTGCTGGGCTTCATGCCAGTGAGGGCGCCCACTACTGTGTGGCCCAAAGCTGCAGGAAGGTGTCCACCACAGGAACTCCAGGGAGGACACTGGGTTTGGCCCGAGTGGGCAGATCCTCTGGGAGTGCCAGCCGCCAACCCCATTGCCTGTTCAGACAGGTTGCCCTGGCCCCTAGGCCTGTCCTCCTTGTTCTCAGGAGGAGGTGGAGGTGCTCTGGGCGCCCTCCCCCATGGCGTGCATGGCGGCAGTTTCCCATGGGCTCGCCTGCCCAGCCCTTTGGGGTCAGGAGGGAAAGTGTCCCACTTCAGTTCCGCCCAGCCCAGCAGGCAGGCCAGTGGGTGGGTGTCATGCTAGCTTTCCAGGTGACAGGTTTGCTCTTGGGTCCCTCCCAGCACTCCACCCTCAGCCCCAGGTCTCCGGTGGCTGCTTCCTGCTCCCCTCTGACCTGCCGGCTTAGGGCCAGGACCAGCGGGCTGGGTCATGGGCTCTCCTGTCCTCCGAGCGCCCTGCCTCTCTCAGGCCTCACTCTGCCCCCCTCAGGACCCCCTAAGCAGCCTGGAGCGCCAGGTGGCCCTGCAGCTGCAGATCATGGAGGCGGCCCGGCGGCTGTACCTGGAGGAGAACCTGAGCAGGCAGGCGCGGCGGCAGCGCAAGCACGCCATGCTGCAGGAGGAGAGGAAGCTGCAGGAGCTCCAGCGCGGCCTGGGCGAGCGGCGGCGCAACAGCGAGCCCCCGCCCAGCACCGCCCCGCTCTCCCTGGGCCCAGGTGAGCCCGAGGCCTGGGCCGCGCCCGCTGTGTATGAGCTGGTGCGGGACAGCGGGCGGTGGGTAGTGGGGCTCCACGCCACTGCATGTGCCCTTGCGTAGCTCTGCTTACGTGCCCGGTGCTGTTTGACCCTCCATGTAGGCTCCCACTGGGCACCCCCGTCCTATCCTCTACAACCTCGAGGAGCCTTCTCCATCGAGATCTCCTTAGAAAACATCCCACTCCTCCCTTCTGCATCCTCTCAAAATACACTGCCTTCAAGACTTCCTAGAGAGGGCCTTCCCTGGGGACCTTGAGCTTGACCTTAGGGTTTATGCAACTGGAATATCCCAGGTCGGCCCTGTACCCCCTGCCCCCACCGGGTGATGGCCCCTCTGTGTGGGTGCAATGAGAGGCGCAGGTCAGCCGAGGCTGAGCTAACGCGCCCTCCCCTGGCTGCGTTTGGCAGCGCAGGGTCAACCCCTGCAATGCTTAAATGATGACTGAACTGTCCAGGGCCCACAGCCCCTCACGGATGTTCAGGTTGAAATCCAGGGACCCATGATCCCTAACGTAGCTGGAGCATCCTGATCGGAACTTCCGCCTCTGCTCTCTGCCCTTATGTCCCGCCATCCAACCTCCGAGCCCCTTGGCCTGGAGATCGATCGATAGCTGCGGGGCACCTAGTGAGTGTCTGGGGACAGACGCGTGACCTGTTACATGGGTGTGCCCAGCCCAGGCTGGTTCCCAGCAGGTGGTCTGAGCCCTTAGGCATGGCTGTTTTTCTTTGTCCGGCCCCAAACCCAGCTGTCAGGTCTCAGGTCAGGACTCTCTCCTTCTCCATTCCAGGCTCCTCCACATCCTGCCCATGTCAGCCCCGCCCTCCAGGACTCTTACAGGGGCCCCAGCCTCCCTGGCTGCCTCAAGGGGACTGGCGAAGAGAATGGGCAGTGACCCTGCAGCACCTCTGGCTCAGAGGCTTGGCCTCAGCCTGGAGGGTGGCTGCTCCCCCACACAGGTCCCTCTTGCACCCCACTTTGTGCAAGGGTGGACTTTGTCCAGGCTCTTGTCCTCCCCTGGCTGGACCCTCAGATGGGAGTGTGCCGGCCCTGCCCAGTCTGTGTGCCCCATGGCCTACGCTGCGGGAAGAGTATCTTAGTATAGGTCTCAGGAATCCCTATGCCCACCGTTGGTCTCAGGTCGAGGGCAGAAGGTGTGTGGCCAGACACCACCCAGCTCACCTCCTGCAGCCTGGGGTAGATGGCAGGGATGGGGAGGAGCCTCCATGTGGAGCTGAGCCAGGGCCAAGTGGCCACCTTCTCTCTGGTTCCAATGGCTCTGGCCTGGCCTGGCTGGCTGCAGGATAACACCCCCGGCCCCCAGGCTATAAGGGAAAAGGTCTCCATCCTTACCGCACCCCACCCCCCTTTGGAAGGGAGGCCCGAAGGGCCAACTTGCTCGGTGCTTATGACACAGGAACTCTCCTATCTCACTTGGGGGAGCCATCAGGGTGGTGGGATTGTCCCTGGTGCCCCTGGTCTGGGCCCCTCCTGTCCTACCTGCCAGTTCCAGACTGCTCTGCTCACAGTGCTCCGGCTGCTGGGAGCAAAGAGAAACAGCCACGCCTAAGGGCTCAGTCACCTGTTGGGAGCTAGCCTGAGCCGGACACACCCTTGTCACATGGCTCTCCCAAGGCACTCACTAGGTGCCCTTCAGCTATTGGTCTCCAGGCCAAGGGGCTGGGGCAGGGGGTTGGACTGAGGGCAGTAAGAGCAGAAGACAGAGGTGGAAGGTCTGCTCCTGACTAGGACCTGAGAGACTTCAGAGATGGGGGGTGCTGGATTTCAACCCCCTCTGCCCAGCTCCTACAGAGGCTGGGAGCCTCTGCCCTGACTGGGTGACAGAGGGGTGTCAGTCTGCTGTCATCATTGTGATCTGTGGTGCTTCCTGTTGGGAGTGAGGAGCAGGTCAGGACACGCCTGGGGCTCTGGCTTAACCCTGTGTGGGCGGCAGGGGTTCGGAGTCCTTCAGGCCCAGTGAAGATAGAGAAGCCTGTGGCTCAGTGCCCCCGAGGTCCTGGGTGCTAACGTCCTGCCCCTAGCAGAGAAGGGGGCGTTCTAGACAAGACTTTCCTGTTCTGTGGCTCCTCTACCCAGCTGTGCTCTCCCAGAAAGGAGGAAGTCAGAGATTAATAATTAGTTAGTAGCTGAAAGGGGTTTTGAATTAGAAAAAGAAAAAGAACTCACATAAACAAAAAAACCTCTAAAACAAAAAATCACTCACTCCCTTGGTTTCCACACAAAGGTAATTCAGTCTGGGACGGTAATTAGTCCAGGTGAGAGTAATTAGCCAGTAGGCCAGGAGGGAGGGGAGGCAGGGGTTGGCCTCGTTTCCTAAGGGCACCTGAGAGCTTCCCCAGCACAGGCCTCAGGCCCTGCTAGGTGCTCAGTGTGCACTTTGATGGACAGTGCCAGCCTGGGGCCACACTGGTGGGATTCCTGCCAGGATGGCCATGCTCGCTCTGTGCCGCCCGTTGGGAGCTGTGGCTCACGGGGACCACCCAGCATTTGCAGTGCCGCAGAGGAGGAGCTGGGTTTTCATTTTCTTGGATGTTGATGGAAATAGCCTTCTGTGAGCAACGGCTATTGCGCCGGACAGCGCGGCCTTGAGAAGCCCAGAGTGGGCGGGCCATGTCCGTGGCCACCCTTTGCCTGGTGCCCTGCTGCTGCTGTGACAGAGTCTTGCTGGAGGGAAGGCAGGGTGAGCCGAGCCGGGGCTGGTCGGGACAGTGGCTAAGACGGTGAGCAGCCCTCGGACCACTCGTGTGCCACTCATGTCGATATGCCACTCACCCCTCCCCCCTGCAAATCAGCGTGTCTCTGGACTCCCCTCTTTGTGTTGTATTTTTTGGCGTATAATATTATTATTTGTTTTAGATTTTTGCCACAGGGCATATGTGCCTGCTGGAGAGAGACAAGAGAGAAACAGAAAGAGGGAAAGTGAGAAATCCCATCCCAGGGCCACACCACAATCCCTTTTCTTCCATTCTCCTCTCGGGATTTTGGGCACACATGCAAACGCGCCCAGCATGAGTTTCAAGGTGCCAGGTCTGGGACTCGAACTGTAGCCGGCCATGTAGGAGCCCAGCACTTTAACCACCACACCACCTGCTGGCTCCTTTTTGGCCTATCATCTTTTGATTGGCTTGTTTTTATAAAGATGAGGGTGATGGGGGTGAGGTCTTTCAGATCAGTCATTTCAAACCAAAAGAGTGCACTATTTAGCCAGGACAGGAGCAGTTCTCATCTCTTCAATCCCTCAAAAATCTTTATTCTTCAGGTCTTTGTATACATGAGACAAGGACCTAGGCTCCCATAACAGAGTGCCTCTTCCACTGAACCCCAAGCCAAGGCTATTCGGGAGCCAATGTAGCACGGGCTGTCAGCTACTCAGGAGGCAAGCCCAGGTCCTTGCACCCCACACCCTTCAACGTTTAAGAACTGCTCTGGGTAAAGCTTTCGTTTCACTGAGGCCGAGGAGCAAAGGTGGGCACACTTTTCCATAAAGGGTCAGAGTGTATATATTTTAGGCTTTGTGGGCCACAAGGTCTTTATCACAATGACGTGACTCAGCCATTTTTGTTGTAAAGCAGCCAGGCATTGTGTAAACAAATCTGTAGCTGTGTTCCCCTAAAACTTTACTTATAAAGACAGCTGGAGGGCCAGCCAATAGTAGTATGGTGGTTGAAGCATCTGGATGCCAAGTGGCCAATAGTGTGGTTCAAGTCCCAGACACAGCAGCTGAGAAACACGCTGGGTGTGTGTGTGTGTGTGCAGCGCCCAACATCCCAAAGGGACGGAGAAATGGAGAAGGGATTGTATGTGACCATTCCCCATGGAGGTGCTTTCTCACTTTCCTTCGCACTCTCTCTCTCCGGCTAGTGCGTGTGCCCTCTAGCAAATTTTAAAACATGAATAAACAGTCAGTGAATTCGATCTGGCCCATGGATGTTCACAAGTCTTGTAAAGGATTTCAGGATGGCTGGACCCGTTTAGTTTTCTAGAACTTTCTGGGTAATGACCTGTGCATTTGATGCTGGCTGTCAGGAATGCAGACCAGTCAGGCCATTTGGGAGTGAGTTCTGATTCTGCCCCTTTTGGTGGATGGACCTAAACCACGTTGCTCTACTCCTTGGCAACTCGGCTTCCTTAACTGTCCACGGGCTTGGCAACGGCAGCCTTAGAGGACTGCTGTGAGGGCGGCATCGGTTAATCCCACCTCGCAGAACTCTCACTGTTAGCAACGCAAGAGTTCTTGGATTTGGGATCCTTTCTCAGATGACAAGTTCCTGTGATGTGAGAAGGATGTAGAAAAGTTAGTGAAATTTGAGACCAGCAGCTGGTGTAGTGGTTGTGTCGCTGGACTCCTGTGTGGCCGACCGCAGTTCGAGTCCCAGACCCAGAGGCTTGAAACTCACATTGGGCACGTGTGTGTGCATGCCCGAGATCTCAAGAATGGAGGAGAAGGGATTGTGGCGTGGTCATCTCCCACCCCCCTGTCTCTCTGGTAAGCACACATGCCCTGTAGTAAAAATATCTATTAAAAAAAAAGTTAATAAAACTCATTTCATTTCGAGTCCTCCGAAAATGATTCTTTGCCTTTCCCTTCCACTTGGCTTTTTTTTTTTTTTTTTTTTTTTTTTTTTTTTTTGGCAGATGAGGAAACTGAGGTCTAGAGCATTGAAACGGCTTATTTAAGGTAGCACAGCTAATGACAGAACCAGAGTTAAAATTAGGTTTCCTATCTCCCGACCTCGACTTCTGATTGTGCTAAGTAGTCAGTGCACGCTCAGTGTAGCATGTGGCACCAGCAGGCACTTGCTGACCGTGGGTGCTGTGTGGGAGGACCAGGCCTGGGCCCTCAGTACTGCTGGCTCATTTCCTCCCTTGCTTCTCTTCTCCCGCCTTTGCCTTTCTCAGAGCTCAGTGCCTCGGACGACAGCTCCCTGTCAGATGGGCTTCTCCTGGAAGAAGGTAAGAGGGACAGTTTGGGGACTCGCATCAAGCCTGGGCTCGACCGCAGGATCTGGGGGCTTTGGCTGAGTTTGCTCGGGAGGACTTCAGCGGGGAGTGGAGCTTTCAGCGAGCTAGTGAAGGCAGGGTGCCGGGCTCAGGCTCTGCCAGGCCTGGTGTTAGTTCCCATGTGCCCTCACAAGGGGGCTGCCCGGCTCCCATGCCAGAGGCTCAGTCATTTTTACAGGAAAGGGACAGGTGAATTCCAGCCGAGCATTCAACCCCAGCCATCCCTCCCTCATCTTGGGCCTTTACTTGAAGATGCACCTGCTGCCAGCCGTTTCCAGCCCCTACCTCCTTACTAAAGCACACATTTCCTTTATTCATGGCAGAGCATGTGCACGTACACGAGAGAGAGAGAGAGTGCAGTGAGCACCCTCCATAGGTCTGGTCACACCACAGTCCCTCCCTCCGATCTGCTAGCTCTTTGGATTTGGGGCACTCATGTGCATGCCCAAGTGTTTCAGGCTGGCCAGGCTGGAGATTCGAACTGTGGTTGCCCCAAATGTAGGATCCAGCTGCTTTTGAGCAGGACATTACAGTTGCACCATGGAGCCAGCCCCTACCCCTTTTGGAAAAGAAGGTAGCACTGATGAGAAAATAAAGCCTATAGACTTAGAGTCCTGTTCAGAACCCCCGAGCATGCTGGGGTCAAGGTGGACCAAGAAGGTGGTGTGGTCCTGGCCAGGGGAGTGCCAGGCCAATAAGGAAATAGGGCACATGGGCATGGCAGGAACGAGAAAAGTAGGTAAACGAGGCATGGGAGCAGAGGTTCGCAGGCGGAGCAGTGTGAGCCAGGGAGAGCCAACCTGGGGGTGCTTCTCGAAGGAGGCAGGTGTAAAACAGGCTGGAGGGAAGGAAGAAGCCCTGAGGAGAAAACACTGAGCATCAGGGGCTGGAGCCATGGCCTGGAGTGGTCGGAGGAGTCAGCCATGGGAGGGAGAAGGTGCAGGCCCTTGCCCAGGTTCTCGCTGGGCCGGTTCCCCAGCCTCTGTCCTGACCAGGTTTCTTTTACCCCCGCAGAGGAATCCCAAGTGCCTAAGCCTCTCCCAGGGTCCCCGGCCCCGCCTTCCCGGCCTCTCCCACCCCAGAGCCTAGAGGGACTGCAGCCAGCAGGACCTGAGACAGGGGGCCTGGAGCGAGCCCCCATCCAGAACAGCCCCTGGAAGGAGACCAGCCTCGACCACCCCTACGAGAAGCCCAGGAGGTCTTCGGAGCCCAGTAGCGAGTCCAGGTCAGGGTGGGGAGGAAAGGAGGGAGGCCAGGAGCAGGTAAAACTGCTGGGTGTGGCCCAGGCTGGGCAGATGGCAGCACACCAGCTGTGTGCTGGTGGAGGCGTGAGCTCTGGCAGTTCCCTGGGTGCAGGCCATTTGCACCACTGATGTTGGGGGCCCTGCCACTGCACCCCCATTTTATGCACTTCTTGAGCTCCCATATGGAACCATTCCTGCTGCTTACCTGTCCAATCCCTTTGCAGCAGCCCGGCCACCACGCCCCAGGATGGGCCCAGTGCCCCCAGCTCCTGGCAGCCGGAGCCCGTCTCCTACCACGTGGTTCCCATGGTTCCTGTCCGCAGTGTTCCCAGCCAGCGGCAGGGCCGCACCAGTGCCCCAGCCACCCCTGACATGCAAGGGAGGAGGGGCCAGTCGCAGTCCCTGAGGTAAGAGACAGCCCAGTCCAGAGAGATGGGAAAGACCCACCTTCCGGAGCTTATAGCCGGAGGGTGGTAGCTTTTAACTCAGGTCCAGGTGGGACACCCTGGATGTCACATGGCAAGTACCATGGTTTCTCCTTGGTGTCCCTTCCTGGGGCACTTCTCAAACAAGGCTGTACCTCAGCCAGCAACATTAAACAAAAGTCATGCACAAGGCAGGTTGTTTTATCCAAAGGCCCCTGTTTGGGGGTTTATGTAACTAGTTTCCTGCATTTGCCCAGTTTTCTTGTGCTAGTGGATACCCTGGCAACTGCTTTATACTGGTCACGGGCGACAAGCGATTCACTTTCTCAACTGACGTAGGTGATGCTCATTATTCACGGTCACTATAACATTGTCACAAACGCTGACTTAGCAAATGCTGAACCCCCCTGCCTGGAGGGGAAACAGGGTGGGTTCCCAGGAGCCTTTGATCACAGTTTTTATCAACCGATCAATACAGAGCCTTGTTTCCTGCATGTTTCCGTTGAAAGACAGCTTATTTGGTATACACTGTGGTTCATTCTCGTTGGGCTCTTAGACAGCACCACCAGAGCTGAGGTGTGAATGGAGATTACCTGGCACACGTGTTTTCTCCATCACAGCTTTCCCACCCTTAGGAATACCAGACAGCACTTCAACCCAACATTTGGGGCTATTTTAATTAATTAGCAAATTAATTAACTATTAATTAAAATTGCCAGAGAATTTCTATGCTTGACAAAGAGAGCCAGAGAGACAAAGACAGAGAAAGAGAGAGGGAGAGACAGAAGGCTCCCCCAGATGGGCTATGGTCATGCCATAATCCCTTCTCCTTCATTTCTCCATCCTATTGGGATTTTGGGTATGCATATGTGCCTGGCATATTTTTCTTTCTTCTTTTTTTTAGAGGTTTTTGCCTTAGGGTGTGTGTGCTTGCAGAGATAGAGAGACAGAGACAGTGAGAGGGAATGCGAGAAATCACCCCCCAGAAAGGATGGCCATGCCAATCCCTTCTCCTCCATTCTCCTCTCAGAATCTTGGGCACACATGCACACACATGCACCTGGCATAATTTTCAAGTCACTGGATCTGGGACTTGAACTGTGATCAGCCATATGTGAGTCCAGCACATAACCGCTCTGTCATCTGCTGGCCCTGCCTAGCATAGTTTTCAAAGCACTGAGGCCAGGTTTGGATCTGGCTCCTTCAACCAGCAGGCTGTGGAGCTGGCACCCTGGCTCTATTTTAAACAGCATAATCACCAAAAAAAAGCACAAAAATATAAGAAAAATATACACTAAATAAATATGCCAAAAAAGGAAGAGCATGGGTTTGAGAATGTGTGCTATAAACAACTCAGATGTTTTGTTGTCCTGCAACTGAAAGCACTATGTTTTATTGATTTTGGAATTGTAAATAAATTTTAGCAAGTTGACATTCACAAACATGGAATCTGCCAATAATGGGATTTGACTACGTTCCTTTCAAAGTGCTACTTGGTAATAGTTTAAGTAGCTGAGTTCTGACAGGCAGCATTGGCCAAACCACACGGGGCCCGGGGCACCATCGAAGCATTGCTCAACTCTTCTGGCTTCCATTTGCTTCTGAGGCAGTGATGACCTGGGTGCAGCTTACCGCGACTGCTCTCAGGAAAGCAGTGCACTTTCTGTTTTCTGTACTGCCTGGGTCATTTTACAACCCGTGCCTTCTTGTGGATTAGAAAAGTGCAGATATGGCCCCAACCAGGGCTGTAGCAGAGTTGAGGCCAGATCCACTCTGGTCTCACCAGCCCAGATCCCTTGTGGCACGCCCTGTGTGCTCAGGGAGGTCCTGGCGCGATAATCTGGCACCTTTCCTATGTGGGGCCAGTTGCGTTAGCACTGCTTCACTGCCTGGCCCCCCAAAATCTGAAACTTTCTGAGAGCCAACATGATGCCACAAGTGAAAATTCCACACCTGACCTCACGTGGCAGGTCGCAGCCAGAATGCTGCAATGCAAACAATATTCCGTGCCGTGAAATGCCTTTCAGGCTAGATGTGTAAGGTATGTATAAAACAGAGGTGAATTCTCTGTTTAGACTTGGAGCCCGCTGCTGAGAAGCCTCATTACGTACATGTAGATGTTCTAAAATCTGAAAAGAATCCCCAAACCAAAACACTTCTGGGCCCAAACATTTCAGCTAAGTGGTATCCCACATGGATGTGGCATGGATGTGGCACGGTTTACACTACCCATGAGTGCAGGGGTGTAGCGGGCTCGGAGGGAAACGCGCTACAGGCGCTCCCGGGGCCAGGAGGAGGCTGGTTGGCTTTGGAGAGTTTAACCTAGGACCCGGATGTGAACTGTGCCTTGGCCTTGAGGTGAAGCATCTGCCCCTCCTCCCCGTTAGCTCCCTCCGCCATGCCCCCAGACTCAGCGTGGCTGGTGCCCCCAGACTCAGCACGGCTCCCTTTCTCTCCGCAGGGTGGATTCCTTCCGCGTGGTCCCCGAGGGCCGGGGTCGCAGCGCCTTTCCCCGCCGCCGCCCCACGCACTACACGGTGACAGTGCCAGACTCCTGCTTCCCTGCGACCAAGCCTCCGCTGCCCCCCGCTGCCTGCCACTCCTGCTCCGAGGACAGCGGCTCCGACGTCTCCAGCGTCTCCCACCCCACCTCGCCCGGCAGCAGCAGCCCGGACATCTTCCTGCGCCCTCTCTCCCCGCCGGAGCTTCCTCGCCACCGCGGGGGCTGGGGGCCGGCCGGAGCCAGAGAGCTGGCCGCCCACTACCCGCAGCTGCTGCTGTCCCCTGGCTACTTCCCGGCAGGGCGGGTCGTGGTGGTGGCCGAGAGCCTGCTGCCGCCCGGCGAGTGGGAGCGGTGCCGCGCCGCCCTGGGTGCCACCTGCGAGGCGGACGGCGCGCCCCTGCGCTACCAGCGCCTGGTGGCCTCCCACAGCCGCATCGTGCGCACGCCCTCCCTGAAGGACAGCCCCGCGGCCGGCCGCGGGCTCAGCAGGGCCGCCGTCTCCGAGGAGCTCAAGTGGTGGCACGAGCGGGCTCGTCTCCGGAGTGCTCGCCCACACTCGCTCGACCGCCACGGGGCTTTCCGTGTCAGGAGCCTGCCTCCCGGGAGAGAGAGCTTCGGCAGAGCCCTGGGGCCTCGGACACAGGTAGGGCGAGAGGGAGGGACCTCGGGGTCGGGCAGGAGCGGCGTCCAGCCCAGCAAAGGGCCCTGTGCTACCAGGCCTGAGAGCAGAGGGACCTCCAGCCAATGACCCGGTAACCCTGGCTAGGAAGAACCAGCCCTAACGTAGTTTCCTCTTCACAGAGGAAGCACACACTTCCCTGGCATGTGGTTTAAGGCCCCGTCTAGCTGCCCACAGGCATGTGCAGCTGGTCTCTGAGTGCCCCATTTGTTTTTACCCTATGATCCAGGTGGTCCACAAAGCAGATAGGCCCCTCAGTTGGCAAAAGTCCTGTCTAAGAGAATCCCCCGGTTTCCTGACTTGAGGGCCTAGGACTTTGGAGAGTCTGGAAACATGTCTGCAGAGCCAGGACCTTTGTAACCCACTTCCTCCCAGACACCCCTGCATAGCAGCCCCTGAGAAGCAGAGTGGCCTGCTGGTGAGGAGCACAGACCCTCCGGCTAGACCACCAGGTCCAGACGCCAGTCCTGCTGCTCAGAGGCGATGGGATTGGGCAGTCGCTGAGCCCTTTGGCCACCTGCTCCCCTCTGTAAATGACCATGGGGAAGGAGCTGTTTTACAGGGCTGGCGAGAGGCTGAGGGGTCTAGAGCAATGCAGGGCAAATGCTGGGCCACCAGGTCCTGGTGCCATCAGGGCTCGGACTGAGGGTCGTATATAACAGCACCTGACGTCCGGTGGGGTGGCAGCCTTGGCTTCTGCAGACCCCGCTCCTTCCTTCTGCAAGTGCGGATGACATCCATGAATCCACTCTCTATTCCTGCCCCTGGTACGGAGAGCTCTGTGGGAGCGTGCTCCAGAAGTTGCCAACAAGCTGCTGCTTTGAGACCCCAGACTCCCAGCAGGCCCAGCTGCACATCCCTCCCCCCACCCGTTCTTTGCACCGCAGCTGGCATTCTGGGCCTGGCAGCACCCTGGCCCTCGTCCCAGGCCGCACCCTCCAGCTGGCGTCTTTGCCCTTCCTGCGAGCTTGGACCTGTTCTGGGCCAGGCCCAGCCTGGCCCAACCTGCCAGACAGGGAAGGTGATGATGAGCCCAGGAAAGGCGGGAAGGAGGTCAGGGTGCTTGTCACACCCCAAGAGAGCCTGGAGTGAAATTGGATAGAGGGTGGTCCCTGGGGGGGGACAGAGTCTGGTGGGGGAGGCAAAGGCTGCGTGCCTGGGCCATTTACGGTGCCGCATGCCTGGGCCATGCCTGGGGAGAAGGGTGACGTCGCTGGGCTTGCTGCCCTGACATTGCCGCCTGGTTCGCTCACCCCCTCTCCTTTCTTCCTGACCCTGTAGGTGCCCACTGTGTGTGTACTCCGGAGGTCGCCCGAGGGCGCCCCAGTGCAAGTGTTTGTGCCCGAGAACGGAGAGATTATCAGCCAGGTGTAGCCCAGGCCGGGGTGGCTCCGCGCCCCAGTGCCTTGGCCCCGCTGCCGAATGGACTGTGTCATGTGGGGCCGGGCTGAGACCCTCCTCGCCCACCCAAGTGCCTCCTTCAGCTCCTTCACCCCCATCGCAGGTCGATGACCTGGAGCTGAGACCATTTTTATTTTTTTATACAAGTTTTTTTCGGAAAGCTTTATTACCTGTGGTTTGTCCTCAAGACCTCTGTACTCTGATTGTGCTCCACCCCCAGAGAGTGGCCCACTGGACCTAAGTCCTTGCCCGTCTGGCCGGCAGCATCTGTCTCCTTGTGTACAAGTTTCGGGATATGCGAGGCAGAGAGGACATCCTCGGGGACTCGTGGACGCCTGTGCTTCCCTGAGGACAGTTCCACTGCTGCTGGAACCTGGATGGGGCTCACGTGTGCGCGTGGCTTTCTGGATCCCTGGGCACCCTACCTGGGCTGGGCGCATCTTCCCCTCCCAGTTGGCGGGAAAAGACCAGCATGTCCCAGTGGAGTTGTCTTCCTGGACCTGCTGCTTTCTCGACCCGGCAGATCCCCTTTGGGGGCCCCAGTCACAACAGCCTCTCTGTGCGCTGTGGGCTCCCAGAATGCTGAGCCTGGGGTCTGAGGCTTCAGCAGATGGTGGCCTCAGGGGTCTGGGCTGAGGGCCGGCCTGTAGTGTCGGTGAGTGGACAGCTGCCTCTGGGCCTCTCGAGGGCTTGCACCCCCATGGTTCCCTCTAGCATCTTTTTGTCCTACAAGCTAGTGCCTTGCAAATACGGGACAGTGCTCCTCGTGTGTTCTGAGGGGAGGTTACAGCTGGTGCTGCCCACACGGCTCTGCTTCTCCGAAGATGTCTGTTACACCCGGAATACCCCTCAGCCCTGGAGGGCCGCTGAGTTCTCTTGGAGGGCATCGGTGGATGATCCTGGCAGTAGAGTTTGGCCAAGTCTGGAACTGCCTGTGTGAAGATCCCCGATGGCCCCCAGTCCTTGTCCTAGGGCCTTCTCTGTGGCCACGTCAGATACCCAGGGAGGATCCTGCTTCTGAAAGCAACTGAGCCGGGGCCTGGAGGAGTAGGGAGGGCTGAGAATCGACCATCTGTGGAACTCTCCCTCCCAAGTTCCCTGGACTGGAACGCGGCTATGAATATAGCGGAAGGCTCCTGGAACTTTGCTGCCTGACCCTGAAAAGATGCTGCCCTCACACCTGGGAAGAAGCCACGCAGCCACTTGTTTGGTTGCCGCGGGAAGGATGAGGTGGCCAGGAGCCTGGGCACCATGCCGACGGGGTCTCACGTGTCTGACACCAGCTCTGCAGCAGTCCCACCTTTGGATCGGCACCCCCCGCTCCGCCCCATTATGTTTGAATGCCCTCCTTTGGATGTTGTTTTCTTCCGGTCTGTCTCGGAAGCCCCGGTCCGCAGTGTACAGCTGCACCCCCACCACCTGCCCCAGTGTTTCCCTTGGAGCTAGAGCTCTTGGGCTGAGTCAGGGGACCTCAGCACTGGCCTCCTGCCCCCCACCTGAGCGTACTTTGTAGTAACTTATTGGTCCTGTACAACGCCTGGTGCAGTTGCAGGGGGTTTCTGTCCGTGGCTGCAGGGCTGGAACTGGGGGGGGGGGGGTGTCAAACGCTTCAATAAAGTCTGGTCTTTGTCACTGAGGATGAGGGTTTTTTATCTGCTAGGTTTTCTGAGCAGAGGTTGTGCCCAGCCCTTGGGATGCCTGCCCAAGGTGGCTAGGTCATCTCCCTCTTCAGCTGCTGTGGCCAGGTCCCTGGGGAGCTGGTGGGGTGGGTGGGGTGGTAGAGGGAGGCTTTCTGATTCCCTGCTTCCTTCCCCTGCAGGGTGGAAACAAGCACCACCCCATCATGGCTCCTTCAGGTCTCCTGAGCCTGAGGAACCAGGCTCTGGGAGTCACTTCTCCAGGAAGGGCAGGGACTTTGTGGTAACCCCGGGTCTGGCTTGGCTGCGCCAGGCAAGGCAGTGGTTAGATACGGGTATAGTTGAGTCTCCAGCTCCTCTGGTGGTTCCTGAAGCTTTTTTTTTTTTTTTAAGAATTATTTAATTTTATTTATTATTATTATTATTATTATTTTAAAAATTTGCTACAAGGCACATGTGCCAGAAAGAGAGAGACAGGGAACATGAGAAAGCAAGCTGCCAGGTCTGGGACTCGAAATGTGATCAGCTATGTGGGAGTCCACCACTTTAACTATCTCACCACCTGCGGCCCAGTTCCTAAAGGTTTTTTTGTTTTCTCTCTTTTTTCCCCTAAAGAATTATTTTATTCAACTTTATTTATTTATTTTAATTTGCCTAGAGAGGAGCAGAGTGAGAGAGAGAGAAACTGAGAAAGCAAGCCGCCAGGTCTGGGACTCAAACCATGGTAAGCCATGTGGGAATCCAGTGCCCTTAACCACCACACCCATTTATTTATTTATTATTTCTTTTCTCTGAAGCTATTTTTTTTTTTTTTTTTGAGAGGTTTTCACTATAGGGCGTGTGCGCTCGCCAGACAAACAGAGAGAGACATAGAGACAGAAAGCGAGAAATCACCCCCCAGGGGGGATGGTCACGCCGCAATCCCTTATCCTCCATTCTCCTCTTGGGATCTTGGGCACGCACGCATACATGCCCGGCGTGAGTTTTAAACCACCGGGTTCGGGACGTGAACTGCCATCGACTACGTGGGAGTCTAGCGACATAGCCATTACGCTAACTGCTGGTTCCCTCTGAAGCTATTTTTAAAAAGATTTTCTATAGGGTGCGTGCACTAGCTGCAGAGAGGTGGGGGGTGGTAGATGGCCCTACTGCAATCCCTTCTCCTCCATTCTCTGAGGATTTTGGGCATGTACACATGTGCTCCTGGCATGTTTTTCAAGCTGCCTTGACTGGGATTACAACTGTGCAGTCGGTCATGTGGGATCCAGCGGCCTTAACCAGCACATCACCGGCTCCCTCCCCTGACTACCCCCCACCCGCACCCCATAGCTCCTTTTTTTTGTTTTTTTGAGAGGTTTTCGCTATAGGGCACGTGCGCTCGCCAGACAGACAGAGAGAGACATAGAGACAGAAAGCGAGAAGTCACCCCCCAGAGGGGATGGTCACGCCGCAATCCCTTCTCCTCCACTCTCCTCTCGGGATCTTGGGCACGCACGCACATGCGCCCAGCGTGAGTTTTAAGCCACCGGGTCCGGGACGCGAACCTTGGTTGACTACGTGGGAGTCCAGCGACAGCCATTACGCCAACTGCTGGTTCCCCCCCATAGCTCCTTTGACTAGCCTAGGGTGGAGGCTCAAGGAAACAGCCCTTCCCTATAGCTGTAAAACTGGGGGTCTTCCTTGGGGGCATGAGAAGAAGGGCTGCAGACAAGCCCCTTTCTCTGTCTTGGCAAGAGTGCCGGCAGCCCCTGCCTCCAGGGGGCAGGGCACTGGGTGAGGCTGGGAAGTGCAGAGTGGACCACTTCCACGCCTGCCCTGTAGGGGCCGCCCCAGCACCAGGACACTCAGCGCCCCCTGGAGTCCCAGTGGCCTAGAGAGGCCTGTGCCTGCAATCTGAGGTGCAGAGCCTGTGAGGTAAGGGGGCCTCCAGCGCCTATCCACCTCCACAGCGAGGGCCCAGACCGATGGCTGCGGGCAGGGGCGACTCCAGCCCTGCCCTGAATGTGCGGCCCTGGGCTTCTGAGAGGGGTTCAGGGCCTTGACTCACTTAGGCCTGGAGGCTCCACTCTGGGGGAAGGTGGGCTGCCAGGGAGGCGGCCCAGGTCTCTGGAGAAGTTGCTCCATCCTGATCTAATACCTGCGCAGCCCCAACCTCACTGTGGGTAGCAGGGAATGGGGTGCTTGGTTCTGTGTTTTAGAGTCAGGCCCAGGAAACTGACCAAGTACCCGCGGGTGCCCAGGGCTGACCTGTCCGAGGAGGCAGCTCCCCAGGAACGGGACAGAGATCTGCTGAGAGGAGGGGAGACAAAAACAGAGAGGGAGGACCCCTCTGCAGGGCTCTCCTCACTGCAATGGGAAGCACCAGTTGGGGGGTCCCAAAGTGCAGGGCGCTGGGAGAGCCGGAGTGGGCAGCAGTTCCCCCGTCCTCAGGCAGGGCTCCACGTCTGAGGGGAGCAGATGGTGTGTGTGTGTATGTGGGGGGGCGCCCAGCTTCCCTCCTGTAGGGCAGAAGTGGGATTATGAATTGGGGAATGGAGCCAGAAGCCTGTAGGAAGACCCCGAGAGGCAGAGGGAAGCGTGCCGTGAGCTGGGGCCCACCGGTTAGTCTGCGATTTCCCCAGGCAGAGAGCCCTGAATGGAAGACGGCAGACCAGGCAGGATGGACCAGGGCCCTTCAGAGGGTCCCCCGTCTTCCCAAGGAAGGTGGGTGGGGAGCTGACAGTGGGGTCAGCAGAACTCAGCTGGTTCCTCTGCTCATGAACGGCCAGGGCTGCCTCCCGCAGTGTCACTCCCGGAGCGGTGAAGCGCGCCTCTAGGAATCACCCTCGCTCCGGCACGGCTGCTATTCTGACCACAAGCTGCAGGCCGCTGCCCCGGGAGTACCAATGAATCTGCGTCCTAAAGAGCAAAAATCGAACAGAGTGACCTTTGAGTCCTCAACAATGGCAATAAAGTACAATGACTCGTGGAAGTCCAGCTTCCTAGGTAAGTGATGGACCGTGCTGTCTCTCAACCAGCTGTCAGGTCTGGGAGGCGCCGGTGCTCGGGCCCTCTTCGAACTGTGGCTGAACTGCACGTGTCTGCCCGCTCCTAGCTCTGCCCTCTGCACTTCTGGCCCCTCTCAGGCCTGCCTCCTTGGGAAGCCCGGGGCGGGGCTGGGAGACACATTGTCAGAGACTTCAGGTGACACCTCACCATGCTGACAGCTGCCCAGGAGAGCCAGAGCAGATCTGTAGATGCCATCTGTGAGGGCGGTTCAGAAAGTTCATGGACACATAGGATTAAAGTATGAGTATAAGTGGACCGGCAGGTGGCGTGGTGGTTAGAGGCGCTGGACTCCCACGAGGTCGACTGCGGTTCAGGTCACAGATCTGGTGGCTTGCTTTCTGCTTTCCCTCTCTTTCCCTGTCTCTCTCTCTGGTCAAGTTAAAATAATATTAATAATAATAAATAAAGTTAAATAAAAGAATTCTTTAAAAAGTAAAATATGAGTTTACGTTGGTGCAAACATTTAAAAATCCATGCATAGTCTTTTGTTTATTTTAAAATTATTTAAAGTGTATTTCTTCTGAGAAAGAGCTAAAAAGAGAGCCTTTGGAGGCTGCTTAAAAAATAACTGGGTGCGTGTTTGTGCTCATGTGCCCCAAATCCTGAGAGGAGCATGGAGAAGGGATTGTGGTGTGGCCGACCCCCTGGGGGATGCTTTCTCAGTTTCCCTCTCTCTGTTTCTGTCTGTCTCCCATGAATGCACACAACCTATTGCAAAAATTTAAAAGAAAGAAAGATCAGTGAATGTATTAAAACCCTGTATTACTGTCCTTCACATACACTCAAATTCAGTCGAGACTTTCTCTAACCTCTGTGTGTATTACAAACCTTTTTGGGCAAACACAAACACAAAGACCTCTCTTAGAAGGATATGTAAGGGCAGGCCCTGTGAAGGAGCCCCCTGCGGTGCAGGCTCTGCGCCAGCAAGGATTTGTCTCTTTTGGTCATAGCAGGTGCTCAGTAACTATGTGCTGGAGGACGAGTTTGTTTATTTCCCCTGCATGTCAGGGAGGAGTCTAAGCTTTTTACATGTACTCATTCACTTAAGCCCGCAACAACGGTAGACACTGTGGGGCTCAACCCCATGTTAAGACGACGGAACTGAAACTTACTCAAGGTCACGGGGCTCCTGCAGAGGAAGAGCTGAGCTTGGAATCAGGGCAGTGCGATGCCGGAGCCTTTGTGTTTAACCACGGAGCTTCGGTTTTGAGCCCTGCTGTGAGTCGTAGTGTGAGAGGACAGCTCAGCCCACAGGCCTGCTGCCCACGCTGCTTCAGGTCCCAGGTCCCAGCACTGTCGCCATCGCTCTCCTCTTGTTTTGTCCCCTCCCGACTCCACTTGGGGTGGACAGGCTGTACTCCAAGCTTCTGCCAGCCTGTGTGTCTCCGCTGGGTGCCTGCACCCCCGAGGGCTACATCTGTCCAGTTGACAAGGAAGGCCCTGAGGCTGACTTGGGGTTTCAAGTGCATTTGCAACCAGGACTCCCAAAGCCAGTTTGGGACAGCCCCAGAAACGCGTGGCCCTGAAGTGGCTTATAGGTCTCTTATCCCAGCTGTCCTTCCTGCCCTGGCCATACCTGGTGCGGAATCTCTAACCAAGTCCCACAAGTGCTGTTCTCGGGCTTCTGAGGGCTCCACTGGGCCATGGCCCAGGGCAGCTGGCTCCGTCTTTCCGCCCCACCCGATGGAATCAGCTCAAATCCCAACTGCATCTCTCTTCAGGATTGCGCCAGTCAGAAAGAGATGCCTATCAGTTCATTCAGGAATTTCTCGAGCAAGAACATGCGGTAAGAAAATTCTTGAGACTTTTTGAAAACTAAGGGGGAGAAAATACAAGAAGGTTCATGCTTCCTGGGTTTTGAGGACTAGCCCTGGCTTAGAAGCCACGTGAAACCCAGCCCCTTGTGGCCTGCAGACCTGGCCCAGTCTTAGTTGACATAGCCTGGCCTCTCACAAGGACCCGGAACCCCCTGGTCATCCCCAGACCCCAGGCTTTGGAGCTGGGACTTAATCTTGCAGCTCCTTTTAGTACAAAGGCTTGACTTCATTCCCTCCCGTCCTCAGCTCCATTGTTCCCAGAGGTCTACAGAGGTGGGTAGGACGAAGTGACACTTCCCAGTCCTGGGGACAGGGCCACCGTGCTGAGGAAATCAAGTGAGCAATGGTCCATTGGCCGAGCTGCTCTGAGTCTGGGCTGGGTGTGAGGGTGGGCGTGGAGTGCAGGACTCAGGGCTGCCCGCAGGCAGACGAGGGCCGAGGTGGGCTCATGGCAGGCATCTGTGCATTGTGTTGCAGAGCGAGCTCAACAAGCTGAAGTTCCTGAGGGCTGTGGAGACCTTGAGTGGTGCCGTGCATGCCCAGGCAGAGGGCAGCATGGACAACTTCTTTCCCAAAACCGTCCTAGCCACCAGGATCAAGGTGAGCAAGACCTGAGCTCTGCTGGGAGCTGAGCATCCAGGGAAGAGGGTGACTCGTCCCAGACCTGAGGGCTGGCCTCTCTCTGAGGGGAGCTCTCCTTTCTTCCTGGCCGTCCTAGGCATTGATCCTTGAGGAGTCCACGGAGAGTCTGACCAGCAGCGTGCGTCAGCAAGCCATGCTCTGCACCGTGGCCCTGAGGTTCCTTTCCTCTGTCCCCTGCAGAGCCCCTGGGTCTCTGATGCTGAGAACATTGGATGGGGAGGAAGGGCAAATTTGGGGACTAGGCTAGGGGGCAGTGGGTGACCCCGTGGTTGCCACTCGTCTGTCTGCATTGTGGTGGAGGTGTGGGGTAGTTGTCCCCCAATTTCATTATTGGAAGCCTCTTAGGACATTCAGATGGGGAAGCCTCCTTAGCAGCCATGACCGTCCCTGCCAGTGGGAAGGAGGCTGTGGAAGGTGTTTGGGGCCTCAGAAGAGCAGGTTCTCGAGACATAACCTGGCTTCTCACAAGGCCCTGGAAGCCCCTGGTCATTCCTCACCTCTCCTGCAGCCAGGTGAACCCACCGTTCCACTTGTCCCAGAAGCTGGACCTGGTGAACGCCGGTGTCTCCAGCATGTTCCCCCTGCCTCTCATTGTGCCCAGTCCAGACCGGAAGGAGAGTGCCAGTCTCTACATCCAGGTAACTCCCACCGTTGCCTCCTGCTAGAGATTTCCACAGGGGCGAATTTGGCTTCGAGGTCACCTCCTGTCCTCTTAGCTCTTGGGCCCTCCTCCCCCTCTGACCCCACACACGGCTCAGAGTAACCTGGGCGCCCTCATCCTCTCCTGTCTTCCCAGGGACTGGCCATGCTGCCACCCCACCCATGCCCTCGCTAATTAAGGACCATGTTTTTCTAGTTCCATGATGGCCTCGGTCTAATAATAAAACCTACAGATTCTGTGGAATAATTAGCCAGGAGACTGCCAGGTCTTCCCAAGGACTTTTGGTTTTAAAACCAGGAGTTTCCTTAATGTGACAGAATGACTCTCTAAAGGCGAACCCCCCTCCCCCACCCGCAGGGGCTACCTTGGTTGGGAGAATGGCCCAATGCCTGTGTCTTACCCTTTGGCCTGCACTCAGGGCTGGGCTGGGCTGTCTTCAGCGAGGCCAGCAGAGGTCAGCACCAGGGAAGGGCAGAGTGTGGGGCAGTGTGAGAGGGTGCTGGGTGGCAGAGCTAGGTTAGCCCTCCTTCCTTCCTCCAGAAGAGGGGGTTAGGGCATGGGGGATGTTCCCAGGGCCAAGCGAGCTCTGTGGTAGTCTGTCCTGCACACGCCATGTCTCCTCGCTCGTCAGACGATCCAGGCCCTCGATGACATGTTACAAGCTCTTGTGATGGAGGCACTGAAGCCCAACATGCTCATCCTGCAGGACTTCCTGGAGGTAAGCGGCCGCAGGAATCAGGGAGCTCCACACCCTGTATTCATGCCAGTGTGCTTGGGGAGAAGGGAAAGGGATATTCGGAGAGCCCAGGTGTCGCTCTGGACCGCCAGCCTCGGTGTGCACCCACATCACTGGCGGACTCATCTTGTGTCTCTCTGAGATGTCACCCTGAGATCGCTTTGCGAGAGCCATGGCCACCAGGCTGAGGACCTGTTTCCTTCTAGAACTTGGATGCCTTGGGCTTTAACAGAAACATTTATACTCGTGTCAGACTTCAGTCTTCTTCCAAGTATTCTCCCCATTGAGAGGTCTGCCCCTGCCCTATGGTAAAGAAGACGCCAGGGCTCGCCCATGCAGGGCACTCCATATTCCTAATGCAGGACCCACAGGAGACTCAAAGCATTGCAAAGTGCTTCTGAAACCATCTTTAGAGCCTTCCAAGTAGTCTTTGTTGTTGTTTTTATTATTATCGTTGGTTTTTAGCCATAAGACATGTGCACTCACTGGAGGTGGGGGGAGAGAGAGGCAAGGAAAGTGAGAAAGCACCCCAGGGCAAATGACTATGCTTCAGTCGCTTCTCTTCTATTCTCTTCTTGGGACCGGAGGACTGCACACACGTGCACTTGGTGCGTTTCTCAGATGACCAGGTCTGGAACTTGGACTCCATAGTTGGTCCTGTGGGGTTCAGCTGCCTTCACCACCGCACCCACTGACTGACCCACTGTTACCCTTTCCTGGTTTGTTTGTTTGTTTGTTTGTTTTCCTGAGGTTTTTGTCTTAGGGTGTGTGCACTTGCTGGAGAGAGAGACAGAGACAGAGATAGTGAGAGGGACAGTGAAAAATCACCCATAAGGGGAGATGGCCATGCCACAATCCCTTCTCCTCTATTCTCCTCCTGGGATTTTGGGCACACATGTACAAGTGACATGTACAAGCAACTTTCAAGCCATCAGGTCCAGGACTCAAACCATGGTTGGCCGTGTGGGAGTTCAGCATTGTAACCACATATCATCTGCTGGCCCTGCCACTATTCTTCTTAATCTCTAGAAATCAGTGGCTCTGAATCTCATTCTTTAGCAATCTCTTCGCCCTTGCCCTTGGCCTGGCTGGGTGGGGTTTGTGCAAATATGCCACCAAGAGAGCCCCATCTCCCCCGTGTCCTATCCCTCCTTACCTTTTGTGTTGTAATTCTACCTTGAAGGTGAAGGTACGCTGCCTGTCTTTAAACTTTCCTGTAGGAAGAGACTCAGAAGCTGATAGGTGAGATGCCAGAGACTTGGAAGCGCACCCTGCTTTGCCAAGTGCCTGCCATGGCTCCCTCCTGCTGGTCTTTCTGGTAGTTGGGCATGTAGACTCAAAGGAAGGAAGAGAGCCATGCTCCCATCGAAGGTGCTGATGGCCCTCTGCTTCCCTTCCAGATCATCTTACCTTGGTTGCTACAGTCAGACAAAGTGCACGAGCAGACGCGGGCCTTGGGCACCATTTCCCGGCTGCTGAGGTTCATTTGCAATTTCCCCGAGTTGTCAGTGAGTGCTTGGAATTGGGGAAAGGCTGGCCTAGCGGCCCTGCTTCTCTGCAACAGGGAACCTGACTCAGGCTATGGCCCTGCGGGAATAACTAGAGAGTGGGAGGGTCAGAGCACCCGTCTTTCTTGGATGACTGCCTTTTCTGCTCCGATGGGGTGAAAGGCTTGACTTTATTTGTTTCCAGTGGGCTCTGATCGGCTGGATACCTCAGCTTTGTGGGGGACCTTAGCCTTGTGGCTGGGTCCACAGCTCCCCCAGCTGTGTGTGCAGAGCCCTGGCTGGCCCATTTCCCTGCGTGCTGTTTTGGTAATAGGTTTTTCTTGGCTAGGGCAGAGTGTGGAGCTGGCAAAGTGAGGGGATCCTCGTGCAGTCACTTAGTGATCTGGAGGAATGGAGATCGGAGCTGGGTGTGGGCACAGTGGGGAGGGGCTCTCTCAGGTGGTGGAGGGGTAACCCACATCCTCTTCCTGGCAGCACATGGCAGAGTTCTCCATGAGCGGGAAACTGATGGGCATCTTGGGCCTCTTCTGCGTGGACCCCAACAATGAGATCAGCACAGGGGCGTCAGAGGCGCTGCATTACCTGTTCAAAATCCTGGTGCTCCAGAGAAGTACGCGGGAGGGCCTGGCTGGTGCCTGCTCAGCGGTGGGGATGGGGAATGGCAAGAGCGGCCCAGTGCTGCTTGCAGAGAGCCTGCGTCGTCAGCTCACACCTGAGGGCAGGCTCCTCTCAGGGCAAGAAGAGTAAACACGTGATGCCCGCGAGCAGAGAGCCCGGCTGACCATCGCGGGCAGGTCTGGGACTTACCTGGATGAGCGCCACCCCGTTGCCTGTGCAGTGCCCCCCTTTAAAGAGATTCTCAGAGGTTCTTGGGAGAAGAGGGTACTAGTCTTGCAGCCGCCTAGGGGGTAACGGACATCCCCGGTATTCCCAGTAGTCACGTCCCTACTGCTGAGCGTGACTGGGAAAACGAGCATCCTTTCTCAGGGAACAAATTGGGGGACCCCTGATTTAGCCCCTCTCTGAGGCAGGAAAACCAAAGACACAGACAGCTACATACAGGTGTAGACGTGCAGGGGAATTTGCAAGTACCCCCCAAGGGAGTTTCAAAAACCCTAGCTTCTCATGATTTCATAGGGATGTATCTCCCACAAGGGCATTTTTAAAACTTTGAACTATTTATTTATATATTCTAATTACCAGAGAGTATGTGTGCCTGCCAGAGAGAGACCAGGCAGAGAGAGGGAGAACGTATCCCCTAACAGGCGTGGTCATGCCGCAGTCCTTTCTCTGCAATCCTTTCTCTGTTTCTCCATTTTGGCCATACACACATGTCCAGAATGTTTTCAAGTCACCAGGGCTGGGATTTGAACTGCAGTCAGCCATGTGAAATCCACGTCCCTTGGACACTAGCTACAGAGCCAGCCCCATCAGGGCATTTGCTCAGCACCCACGCGTGAGAACATCCCACACGTGGCGTGGTGCAGGAGCAGCAGCTCTGAGTGCACCGGACTGAGTCCCCTCTGCACACCGGCCTGCTGCTGGGGGCTCTCTCTGTTCTGCTGGGCCAACCTTATTTCATCCACTGAACTCTGTGATCTGCCTTGAGGTTTGGAGGGAAACAGGGAACATGCATTCCTTTTTTTCCCGTTGTCCCTTGATTGTCGTTTGGATCGAAGGTGAAAAGCATAAGACGGAGATCATCCTGAGGGATCTACAGAAGAACTTCCGTGGGGAATGGTTGGCCAGCATGCAGGATCTCACACTGGTAACCCTCATCTCCATGGTGCCCGGGGTGCCCGGCCGGGAGCACTGGCAGGGAAGGAAGAGGGCTGAGGACCAATCGTAGAGGAGTCTTAGCCCTGCCCCACCCCCAGGGCTTGTCTTCCTAGTTCAAGGTGTCAAGGACAGCAAGCTGGAGGGGCAGCCATGCTGGAGTTGACTGAGGCTTGAGCTCACAGAGTCGTGCAGAGAGATGAGCAGCCAAGCCCACCGGCCTATAGGGTCTCATGTGCCGTCATCTGTGGCCCGGCTTCGGGTTTACTCATTCAGCAAAGGCGTACTGGTTGTCTTAGTATGGTGTCCCCAGGCTCAGTTCCCTCTGCTTGGAGCCCTTTCTCCCTCACCCCCCAGTATGGCCTCCAGAAAGCCTTCTCCAATCCTCAGGGGTTGGGCTCAGTGCTTCTGTGTTCCCTGCTGGCTTTTCTCACACCAGGCGGTGACTGCCTTTCCCCTTGCCCTGACCTGGCAGTAGGTTCCCTGAGGACAGAGGTTGGGTGTCGTGTTCCCAGTCGTTCCTACTCCTAGCGACAGAACCAGAGTTGGTACTTCCTGTCGTCTGGGTGACTGCGTTTGTCGTGGGTGGGTAGATTCAGGCACATGAGGACATCTGCTTACAGACCAGCAGTCCTACTTGGCTTGGGAGTGAGCAAATTCACTGTCAGAACGTCTTCAGATTTCTCACTTAATTCCTTTCCTAATTCAAAACGAAATGCCTCTTACATTGTCCTCTGTCTGAAAGTTGGCCCATTGGTCCTTCCTGGGCATATCAGACTTGGTGGCAGCTGAGGCTCAGCCTCGTGCCACAGAAGAGGAGGGGCTGGCCGGGACTACCTCCATGGCTCCTGCTGACTGGGCTCATTGGAGGCTGGAGGCTTTGGGGCAATCCCAGGGTGGGATGCTTGTGTCGTGGAGACAGCTGCTGTTCCTCTTCCTCCAGTTCTTCAAGAAGTACCTGACCCCTGAGGAGAGGGCAGACGTGATCATGGTGGCCATGGAGGCCATGACTACTAGCAGCAGTAGGCATGACGTTTGTGCAGCTTCCAAGGTGTTAAAGATGATCCTGAAGTACACTATTCCTGAAATTGGAAAGGTAGCCGCTCTGGGGGTCTTCAGGGTTTGATGTCAATTTTTTTCTTTTAATAGGGTGTACGTGCTCACCAGAGAGACAGAAACAGAGAGACAGAAACAAGAAACCACCCCCCAGGGAGGATGGTCACACTGCAATCCCTTCTCCATTCTCCTCTTGGGATTTTAGGCGTGCATGCACATGCACCTAGTGAGAGTTTTAAGCTGCTGGGTCCGGGACTTGAACCATAGTCTACTACGTGGAAGTCCAGTGATGTAACCATTACACCATCTGCTGGTCCCAGTTTAATGTCAATTAAAGGGTCTTTCTTAAAGTAAACAGGACCAACCTTCCCTCTTTCCATAGGAACGTAGATGCTCAGAGGCAGCAAGCCTGTACCTCCATCTTCTTTTCTCCAAGTTATTCATTCTCACTTTATGACATGGTTTCCAGACATGGTTCTGGTCACCCCTTTCTCTGTTCTCTATTTTATTTCTTATAAACTATGGGAACCAGTCCAGCAGATGGCATGGAGGTTAGAAGGGCTGGATCCCACATGACTGAGTGTTTTTAGTCCAGGACCCAATGGCCTGAAACATGCTGGGCACAGGTGTGAGCATGCCCAAGATCCTCAGAGGATGTGGAGGGGAAGGGATTGTGGTGTGGCCATCTCCCAGAGAGTGATTTCTCAATTTTCTTTTCTCTCTCTCTCTCTGTTGAGCATATGCACCCAATAAGCTAAAAATAAAATAAGGGGGCTAAGACAGCCCACAGTCCTGTGGTGTGGCCTGACTAGGGCCGAGTGCAGGGGACAGTGACTGCTTTGATCTTGTTCATCTATATATGTGCCATACACGACCACACGTGTTAGGTGGACACCTGGTTACAGCACTCCTGGTGAGCTGGTGGTGAGTGTCCAGAAAGAACCTCCTTTCCCCTCCTTCCAGGTTCCAGAAATCATCCAGTACATTTACTACCATATGAACAGCATCACTGAAGACACGGCCCAGAAGACCATCCAGAAGATCCTGCACCTGCTGGCCCAGTCCTACACCGATGAGGTTATCCTGACACTGTTCAAGATAGAGGACCAGATACAGAAGTAGGTGACCCTATCAGTTCCAGGTTCACAAGGCCTTCAACAGTCCTTTCACCTGCTTATTCTTTAAAAAGTGCATTCCATTGTAATAGTTCCTTATTATTTGGGGAGCAGCAATTCTAAGAGTAGCGTGATTTATTATAGAAAATTTGGAAAGTATGTAAGAATTTGAAAAAAAAAAAAAACACACACACAAAACTCATCCAAAGACAACCTCTGCTGTCACTGGGAATAGATTATAATTTGTCTGCCTTTTAAAAATGGTCTTTAGGGGCCAGCAGGTTGTGTAGTAGTTAACATGCTGGACTTTAGCCAGAGTTTGTGTCCCAGAACCAGTGACTTGAAAATCATGCCAGACACATATGCATGCATGCCCAAAATCCCAGGAGGAGAATGGAGGAGAAAGGATTGAGGTATGGCCATGCCTCTTGGGGGCGGGGTGGTGATTTCTTACTTTCCCTCTCACTGTTTCTCTCTGTCTCTGATGAGCGCATGTGCCCTATGGCAAAAACCTCAAACAAAATAAAGATAAAAATGGAAATGGTTTTTAAAAATGCAGTCGGCCCAGCCGTGATGCTATAGTTGGTAGGGCACTGCTACATGATGGTGGAGCCATATGAGAGGCCCTGGGTTCAAATCCCAGGTTCATCTGAATATACTGGGCACGCCTGTGGGTGTACCTGTGACTCTGACTGGCTGGAAGCTTGGGGAGGTGGTGATTTGCATCATGGGTGCTTCTTTCTCTCTCTGTGTCTCTCTCAAGAAAGAAACTTTAAAAAATTAAAAACAAATAAACCTTTTTAAAAATAATTATGCTATATATTTATATCTATTTGCCTAAGTTTAAAAAATGATTTGTTCATTCATTTATTTTAATTTGATCAGAGAGAGACAGAGAGAGAGAAAGTGAGAAAGCAAGCCACTAGGTCTGGGACTCGAACCATGCTCAGCCATGTGGGAGTGTTCAGCACCTTAGCCACCATGCCACCTGCTGTCCCAATTTGCCTAAATTTTAAAAAAGAATCATTTATTTAATTTTATTATGATGATGATTTTAAAATTTTGCTACCGGGCATGTGCACTCACCAGAGAGAGACAGAGAGAGAGAAAGTGAGAAAGCAAGCAGCCAGTTGCGGGACTCAAACTGCAGTTAGCCATGTGGGTCTAGCACCATGACCATCACACCTTCTGGTCTCCATTTGCCTACTGCTTTCTTTTCTTTTTTTTTTTTAAAGAGAGATTTTTGATATAGGCCATGTGTGCTCACCAGAGAGACAGAGGGAGACAGAGAGATAGAAAGTGAGAAATCATTCTCTTACCCTCCCCCCGGCAGGAATGGCCACGTTGCAATCCCTCCTCCTCTGTTCTCTTGGAATTCTGAGCACGCATGTACATGTGGCTGGCATGACTTTTAAGCTGCATGGTCCAGGATCTGAAGCACTCTTGACTATGTGGGAGTCCAGAAATGTAATCATTATGCCATCTGCTGGTCCCAGCCTACTTGCCTAATTTTTTAACATTTTATCATAGTATTTTCCCAAGTTTAAACCATTCTGTAAGCAGAATTTAGATGGTTACTTGATAATATATTATATGGGTATACTACACTATAATTTCATTTTTAAATTAAAATATTTTAATTTTCATGCAGCATTTCTGCTGTATAGCTATGCAAGTGCCCTCAGGTGCGTAGTTCTGACTATCACCCCTACGGCCAAGACACAAACCATCCATTTGCCCCAACAGTCTTCCCTCAGGCTACCCTTCTGGAGCCAATTCTCCCCCATCTCCTTAAATAATACATTAATTTTGTTAGGAAACTTGGAGGTTGACATCTATTTTTGTTCAGCATGTGGAAGGTTTGTCCTACTGTCTCTGCTTTCCACTGTTGCTGTTGAGAAGTCGGCCGTCAGTCTCACTGACATCTTTAGTTGAAGGCAGATATTTTTCCTCTTTCCCTTTGTCCCTGGAGCACCTGGATGCTGTGTTGCCAGCACAGAAAGTCTCTTGGACTTGACCTTTTAGCTCTCTTTCACTTTCTTGTTGCTCTCTCTTATTTCATAAAGGCCGTGACTTTTTGAGGGCACTAAGCAGATTTTTCATAAAATTATATTATGGGGCCAGCAGGTGGTGCGGAGGGTATGGCGCTGGATACCACATGGCCGACTCTGCAGTTTGAGTCATGGACCCAGTAGCTTGAGGAACATGCCAGGTGTGTATGTGTGCATGTCTAGGGTCAGGGGGGCGGGCAGAATGGAGGAGAAGGGATTGTAGTATGACCATACCCCCATCCCCACTTTCTGTCTTTCTCTGTCTCCCATTAGTACACATGCCTTATGGTAAAAATCTAAAAAGAAAAAAATTAAATCATAATAAATAAATAAAATTTAAGATTTTATTACATTATTTGTAGCAAATAATTTTCATTTTTTTTTCAAGTGAGATTTTGCTAAGTAAATGTAAGTGGAGATATATGCTTAACAGAGGGAAAAACATACGTACAAGTGCAGAGGAGAGAGTCACTGCATGGGGGCAAGGCTGGAAGGGTGATGTGGAGGGGAGTGATTAACCTGCTCCGCTAAGTGATATGGTTGCACTGGATATTAAGGATTGGAAGGCTTGAGGGTGAGTGACTGACAAGAGCTTGGACAAGGCCCAGGAGATGGAGGCTCTTCTTGCTGATCTGACACATTCAAATGTGGCCCCTCAGGTATTTTCTCAAATCAGGTGCATAGGCTAAGTGACATCTTCAGATTTACCCCTGTGGGAGATGACAGAGAAGGGAGGCCTGGAGATGATGAAAGTATGAAGGGAGAAAAAAGCAGGGATAATGAAGAGAGAGACAGGAAGAAGGAAGAAATAGGAGACCTAGAGGACTGGGCCAGGGAGCGCCTTTCTCGGAGGCATCGGGAACACGTGGAGAGTGGGCTCTGGGGTAACCCTCGTGGTGGATCTCTGCCTCTGCAGAGGGGTCCGCAAGCCTTGGGAAATCCTGGCATCCTTCCCCAAAGGCTATGAAATGATCATGGAATATCTGCTCCAGAGGCTGACTCCACACCAGAGACTGAAAGGCCAGGCGTCCAGCCACAAAACAGAGATCTCTCCGTTGATTGTATGGAGGGGACCAGCAGAGGGATTTGGGTGCTGGGGAGGGGAACCCCTGGGGCCCTGCCCTAGGCCATCTCGAGCTCTTTGGGCCTTTTTGTTTGAATGTTCTTAAGGCAGAATCTTGGGGTGGGTTGGAGGGAGGGTTTCCCAGTTGACTTTGCCCCGTCAGGGAGACAGAAGAACTAGACTCTAGTTCTTGGGTGCTGAGCTGAGGTCTGACAAACACCCCATCCGCTTCCTAACTCTCAAGGATGGCAAGAACAAATCAAACTCTGTGAATATAAAAGGAAGTTGAGGCAAGGATATTCTAGAAAGTACCCTTTCTCTTTTGACTCACCCCCATTTAGACTTTACTTGCTCTAATAGCATGGGTTTGCTGGGCAAGGCCACACTGGTGTCTGGTTGGGGAGATTTCCTGGTTGATGTGGGACCTCTGAGCTGAAGAGAAAGACGGTAACGCCCCCACCCCTCCTCGCCAGGCGACCAGGGCCATTCACGAGCTCTTGCTGGAGCCCAGCCGGCGGATGGAGGTGCAGACCTTCTTCTCCTCCCTGTTCATGGCCCTGCTCTTCCAGAGCTCCTCTCTCGTGGTTAAAGGAGACACTGAAAGTCTTCAGGATTGGCAGCACATAACCGAATGGGTGGACCCCATCAGGTATCTTTGCCCATGGGGCAGTTTGCTAGCGACTGTGTTCTGGGGCCTGTCGGCTTAGCACCTCACCTGGCTTGGTCCCAGTCTGCGGGGCCCAAACACCCTCATCACACCCTCCTGCCAGGGTAATTAGTATGTCCCCTCACATCGTTTCACAGAGTCTTCCTGGACACAGACTTTTTCTTTAAATCAGACCTCGCTGGCTGAACCGCAGTGAAATTGGTACCGTAGAAAAACGACACGCCTGCATCCTCAAACCTGGCTCTCTTCTGCTGGCTTCCCGTGTTACCGTGGAGACCCATGTCTCTCTTGGCCTCAGTTGCCTTGTTAATAGACATCAGCTTGGGTCTCTAAGGGGTGTCCCACCCCCAGCGGTTCATGATTCTAAGGGAGGGCCGGAATTTGGGCAGGTACTAAGCGGGAAGAGGGGCACAGCTGGTGGGTGACTCCCATCTACTTCCTGCTCTTCCCCAGTTCCACCGTGGAGACCCTGAAGACCTTAATGCGAAGTTCTGGGTATGGAGAACATGTGTCTTATATTCAGAATCTCGGGGGCTGGGAGCTGCTCACCGATCCGGGACGACACTACGATGGAGTCATTGTGCTGGCCAGGTAGGCTGCCCTAGCCCTGGCTGGAGGACCTTGCATCCTCCTGGCCGTCTCCTGTGGCCCAGGCCTCGGGCCTTGTCCTGAGCCCCGAATTCTGGTCGCAGGTCCTTGGCTGTAAAGAACTGTTGGCACAACCGCCCCATCTTCAGCTTCATCATCAGGAGCCTCCAGGACCGGGACTGCGAGTGTCACCTAACAGCGCTTGTGTTCCTCACAGAGGTGATGGGCTCTCGTTGGGAGGAGGCGGGCAGGTGAGGGTGGTCCCTCTGGAAGGGGGCTGTACCCAGGGGACACTTCCAGGGAAGGCCACGGGGAGCCGGGGAGGACTGACTGTCACTGCCTCATGGAAGGGCTGGGGGACAGTACTAACAACCTGAAGTCACGGGCTTTGATTTCTCCTTGAAACTCCAGGCAGTTCGACTGTGCCCTGACCTTAAGGAACAATGGCTCTTTCCTTCAGCCACCTCAGTCTCCATCAGCCCTTTTGTATATATACATGTTAAAGTTTATTTCTCCCATGAGTCGGAGAAACAGAGATACAGAGATTACACCCCCAACAGGGTCTTCCCAGTCTCAGCCAGCCCCAGCTCAGGGTATGTGTGGACCCAGCACACTCAGGGAGGACTCCAGACACAAACGCAGAACCTCCCACGTGGGTCAGCCTTGCGCAGCATCGCCTCTTACTGCTGTACTACCTTCAAGCCCTGCTCTGCCGTTGAAAGCTAATCTTTGCCCAGCACCCCTGACTGACTCAGCCTAATTCAGTTCCCCGACAGAAAAATAAAAATAGAGGGAATTTAGAATATATGGAAAAGTATACCAGGAACGATACAACCATTAATAATCATCATTAATAATTGCAAAGGAAATCACCTTCAGGTATTTGCCTGTATGGAGAGCTGAGAGAGAGAGAGAGAGAGAGAGAGAGAGAGGGAGAGAGAGAGAGAGAGAGAGAGAGAGAGAGAGAGGGAGAGAGAGAGAGAGAGAGTTGAGATCATTGTCTGCTAATACCCTGTTCCTTGCTCTCTCTTTTTTTTTTTTTTTTTTCTTTTTTTGGAGAGGTTTTCGCCAGACAGACAGAGAGAGACAGAGAGGTAGAAAGCAGGAGGGGAGATTGAGATCATCCGGGACTGTACTGCATAATTACCCTGTCCCGTCCTTGCTCTCTTTAAGCATCTTCCTATGTTATTACACGTTCTTTGAAACGTCCATTTGAGTGGTGATGCGATATTTCATGGCCGAAATGTTTTCTCATTTATGGACACTCTGCTTCTAATTTTACACTATTACATTAGGTTGTCGGAAAAGTCATGGTGTATTTTTGCATGAAAATACATAGAAAAATATGTTGCGACTTCTCCAACAAACAAATAAATGACACAGCATGAATATCTCCATGGAGAAGTCTTTGCTCATCTTTCATATTAATTCTGAAATGTTAAGTAGAATACATGGAAATACGGGTCTTCTATGAGTTCTGATACTAATGTCAAATTGCTGCTGAGTCAAGTTGCAGCAGTGGACACTTCTGCAAGCAGTGCTTGGGAGCGTTTCAGAGTTCCTGGTTCACCACGGCTTTAAATAGGCTCCTTTTACAACATAAGTCACCTTTTTTTCTTTTTTTAAAGTCAGGTGCTGGGTTACTTTTGAACAGAGCCCCAGAAATAGATGATAATACAGTCTTTTTTTCTTGAGAGGTTTTTGCTATAGGGCGCGTGCGCTTGCCAGAAAGACACAGAGAGACAGAGATAGAAAGTGAGAAACCACCCCCGAGGGGGGATAGCCATGCCGCAATCCCTTCTCCTCCATTCTCCTCTCAGGATCTTGGGCACACATGCGCACGCGCCCAGTGTGAGTTTAAGCCACTGGGTCTGGGACTCGAACCGCGGTCGACTACATGGGTGTCCAGCGACACAGCCATTATGCTAACTACTGGTCCCGATAATACACTCTTAATACTAGGTTATAAACAGATACTATCCTTGCATGGGTTACAGGACACTGCATCTTGTTGGAGGGCGCTCGCTGGTATGTGGTAACGTGTACATGTTGGTACGAGGGTGCTGAGACACGTATTCGGGGATGTTGGCAAAGCTCCTGGAGGTGAAGGGACTGAGGGCATGTAGGGTATAGACCCTTGGCCGGAGGGAATGCCTTAGTACAGTAGCTTAAGCATTGGTGCTCATCACGTCACTGGGCAGGCTGTTTACGGTGCAGCTTCCCGGGCCCTTCCCCAGAGACTGGGCCCAGTAGGCCTGACAGAAGGACCCAGGAGCCTTCATCAACTAAAATAGCCCCAGTGGTTGTTGGAGTGCAGGTGTCCTTAGACCCAGCTTTGGGAAGCCTGAGAGGGCAGTGGTCACATGGAATGGCTGTCGCGATCTTAAAGCAGGATTCTGCAGCCTGGCCACATGGTAGACTCCTCCAGGGAGCTTTTAAACCACTCATGCCAAACCCTACTCCCAGTCCCCCTCATTATCTGTGAGTTGGTCTGGGCTGAGGTCCAGGTATCGGTTTGGTTTAGATGCTCCCAGGTGGAAAGGTGAGTTCTAGAACTACAATGAGGACGGAGAACCACTCTGGAAGGTCCCCCAGATGTGTGAGACCCAACCCAAACAAGCGGGCCCAGAACTGGGCACTCACTCCTTGTCTCCCTTACCGGGTCTGCAGGCTGTGGACGAAGGGAGGGCTCGATACACTCGGGAAAAGGCTCTGAGGGGCTCCTTCACCTTCCCCTGGTCTCTCGTATTAGCAACCAAATATGTATCCACGTCCACACGCAGTCTCTGTCTCGCTCAACCAAGGACATTACCATACATGTTATCATCAACATGTTATTTCTTATTTCTTATATATTTCGCTTTATTTTTCCCCCCTTGATTCCCTACCTCTCTCCCTCTGCCAGCTCTCCCCCTTCTCCCACATTGGCTCTGGTATATACAGTTGTTTTCCATACCTTTTTTTTTTTCACATTTTATTGATTAACTAAGGATCTTAATTAATTTAAAGACTTTCAATAGCAAGCACAGCTGATATATACATATTTATGAATGCATGTCTGACTTTAGGCATAAACTCAGTGAGTAAAGTGAACATACTATAAAGTAGCACCTCGCTGGGGCTGTATAGCTTACTGCGGTCATTAAATAGGTATTGATAGGTATTTTTAATGCATTTTTTAATTTCAAAAAATGTTTTAGTTTTAATAGATCAAAATCGAAAAGTGTTAAGAGAAATTTGCTTAAAACTTAAAGCCAGGACAAAGGTTAGGATTCAGCTCAGTGAGTAGGTAGACGAACCTAGTGACAGTTCAAGAGAAGACAAAAATCCTTAAATATGGGAATGAAAGCATTGAAGAAAATCAGTCATGTTTTAGTCTAAAGTAAAAAAATTCTATTTCTCTAGTTCAGACTCACATAATTAATCTCTCTTCTATTGAATTTGCAGTGTTGCTGTGGTCTGATCTTTCCATTTAAACTCTGGAATTAACATTCGACTCCGGACTCCTCCCTACCGCTTGGCTGGCCATCCTCTTGGCTGTTTCTGTGCTCTTATTTCTGTGTGTCCGACTTCAGTTTTCCTGGTGTCGCACTCCCTTCAGCACTTTTCGGAGAGCTGGTCTGGTGCTGGTAAATTCTTTCAGGTTTTGTTTATCTGAGAATGTTTTTGCCTTTTTTTCCCATATGAAAGATAATCTTTCTGGGTATAGTATTCTTGGTTGAAATTGTTTTTCACTCAACACTTTGAATTTATTTTCCCATTCTTTCCTTGCTTGCATTGTTTCTGATGAGAGGTCCAACGTTAGTGTTATGGGATATCCTTTGAAAGTAACTTGACGTTTCTCTCTTGCCAATTTTAGTATCTTGTCTCTGTCTGTGGTTTTGGTCAATGTGGCTATGATGTGCCTCTGGGATGATCTTCTTGGATCAATTCTATGTGGGGTCCTTTGTATTTCTTGGGTCTGGATATTTGAATGCCTCCCTAGGTTTGGAAAGTTTTCTTCCAGGATTGCATGGAATAGATTATCAATGCCCTTAGTTTCTTCTCCTTCTGGGATACTGATGATCTGGGTGTTTGGGCGTTTACTGGTATCTAGTATTACTCGTATGTTATTCTCATTTTTTCGGGTTATTTTCTCAGTCTTTTTGGTGAAATTTTCTAGGTCAGAGGTTCTATCTTTTACATTTGAGATTCATTCTTCGGCATGATCTAATTTGTTTTTTATATTTTCACGGGAAGTTTTGATTTCCTGTATTATAGCCTTCATCTCTAACAATTTCATTTGATTCTTTTTTGTGATGTGTATCTCCTCTTTCAAATTGTGCAAGAACTTCCTCACCTCCTGGAATGCGATGTCTCTTTTCTCCTGCATCCTCTGGAGTTCATTGTCTCTATTCTCTTGCATCTCTATTAGCTTTATCACTATGAATATTTTAAATTCGTTATCTGAATTTCCATGAGTTCCCTTGTATTCTTTGTGGAGGAAGAGGAGTTTTTCTTTTCCATTAGAGGAGAGATATTTTCTTGGTTTCTCATATTTCTTGTGCCTCTGTGGTGGTTTCTAGTCATTGGATGGATTACACATTTTTTCCTGACTCCTGGCTAGACTGGGGAGCAGGAGGGTGAAGTCTGGGCAGAGGGTCTTCGGTAGCTGAAATTTCCACCAACTTTTTTTTAAAAGAGAGATTTATGTATCGAGTGTGTGTGATTGCTGGAGAGACAGAGAAACAGAAAGCAAGACATGACCCCCCAGAGGCATGGCCATGCTGCAGTCCCTTCTCCTCCACTCTCCTCTCAGGATTTTGGGCACACATACACATGCACCCAACATGAGTTTCAAGCTATCTGGTTCAGGACTTGAACCATGGTCAACCATGTGGGAGTGCAGCGATGTAACCATTATACCATCTGCTGGTCCCTTCCCACAAACTTTCTGAAGTCCTCTCATATTATCCTCTGACTTCTTTTCCTTTTCTAACAAGTTGGCCATTCTGGCTGACACATGCTTTGTAATGTTCCTCGGCGCCATTGCTTCTCTACTCCAATCCCTGGCCTGGCCTGGACTCTCCCTACCTGTGCTTCAAGCAGCTTCAACACGTAACATGTGGTCTCACTCCCCCTGGGGCCTGTCATACCCAGCATATCTCCTGCGCTCAGCATTTCTGACCAAGGAGGTCCTCATCTCAAGTTGGGTTAGGATTCTGTTGCCCTTCCCTCGACCTATTACATGCATTCCTACATGTTTTTGTTTGTTTGTTTGCTATAGGGCATGTACACTCAAATGAGAGAGACAGAGAGACAGAGAGAGGGGGGAAATCGAAAATAATCAACCCTTGGGGGGATGGTCACACAGCAATCCCTGCTCCCCCATTCTCCCCTCGGGATTTGGGGTACACACGCACACACACCTAGTACGTTTTTTAAGCTGCTGTGATCCAGACTCAAATCGAGCAATTTGTCATGTGGGATCCAGCCGCCTTAATCACCAAGCCACAAGCTAACCCCTCATTCCTACATTTTCTCTTCATTTTATTATACCTACATTTCCCTATTAAACACACACACTTTCCTTTCAAATCTGCTCATTGAAGTTTTCTTTTTTATTCAAGTTCCTCTTAAGTTCTATCTCCTCTTAGTTCTATCCTCCTAAGTTTTCTGGGTTAATCTTTCTTTTTTTTGGCAGGGGGAGAGGTTTTTGCTATAGGGGGCGTGCGCTGCCAGAAATACAGAGAGAGACAGAGAGACAGAAAGCGAGAAATCACTCCCCAGGGAGGGATGGCCACGCCGCAATCCCTTCTCCTCCATTCTCCTCTCGGGATCCTGGGCACACACGCACATGCGTCTGGTGTTAGTTTAAGCCACTGGATCTGGGACTCAAATTGTGGTCAGCTACATGGGAGTCCAGCAACGTAGCCATTACATCGTCTGCTGGTCCCAAGATTAATCAATCTTAATAATAAGTTTTGACTAGCTTTTAACTTGTGCCAGTTGTTACTGCCCTGCAAGGCTTGTGTGCACAAGTCTTTGCTCTCTAACTAAATTGTTAGGATTTTTGAAAGTAGAAGGCATTTCTTCTTTTTCTTTTTTTCTTCTTCTTTTCTTCTTCCCCCCCCCCCTCCTTCTCCTCCTCCTCCTCCTCCTCCTTCTTTTTAGATTTTTGTCATGTATGCTAGGATATGTATACTTGCCAGAGAGACCCAGAGAGAAGGAAAGTAAGAAATCACCTCTCAGGAGGATGGCCATGCTGCAATCCCTTCTTCTTCATTCTCCTCTTGGGATTTTGGGCACGCATGCACATGTACCTGGTGTGATTTTCAAGCCACCTGCTTTGGAACTGGAACCGCGTTTGGCTACGTAGGAATCCAGCACCTAAACCCCCTCCTGGCCCCAAGGGTATTTCTTACTTTTATCTTTTCCAGATCCCCCTGTCAAAGATGCCCAAGGAAAACTTACAGAATGACTGCATGACTTCTGGAATGGGAGGGTGTGGATCCATCCTCTTTAACCCCCCATCAATTCTTCCAGATCCTTAAGAGCACTTCTTTACTAATGAGTGAGAATCTAGGTTCGAAGTCATTGAGGATTTTTTCCCTCACCCGTCATTTCGGTTTTTCTCGGTCTCCTCTCTCCAGCTGCTCCAGTGCCCAGAAGTGGCAACCACAGTGGACGACATCGCCACCCACATCCTGGCAAACTGGTTCACTTGCGAGGAGGTGGCCACAGTGAAGCTATTGCTGCAGGTGGCAGAGATCTTCGCGAAGGACAGACACTTGGTAAGCTGGGGCAGGGGCCAGGGCGTGCTCTTCGCAGATGACCCCCGGGGAAGGAGCAGAGAGGCTGGTGTGTGCAGTCGTAGGTGGGGCGGGAAGCACTCTTCGGACCTGATCGAGAACATTCTTGTGAGGCCAGGCCACCGAAGACACAGGTTGGGGTGGAGCCATTCATGTTCCCGCCTTCCATAAAAGGCTCCTTGAGGAGGTTTTTCCGATGGGTCATTGCAAAGATTAGGCCAAGCCAACCCCAGGGTCCCAGATGCACCTTCCGGGTCTCCTGAAGACTGGTATCATGAGGGAGGGGAAGGCGGTGGAAATGGCAACCTGAGGTCTGGCAGAACCTCCTACTGTGGAGGATGGAAGGGACCTGCCCCAAGGCCCTTCTGGGCAGCTCACTCTGCCACCAGCTCCAGCAGGAGATAGCAGTAGAGTGGGTGACCCCTGGCTGTCACCTGTGGGACTGGGCTGACTTGAATGAGAGCCCTGGGCTCGGCAGGTGTGCTCCGCTACCCGGGGCTGAGCAGCTGCTGCCGCGCAGGTGCGTCGCCTGCGCATCCTGCAGCCCTACGTGCTGAGCTGCTGCTACTCGTCGAGCAACGACATCGTGGTGGAGACTTTCCGGGTGCTGAAGAGCCTCATGCAGCACCTCGGCTGGCAGCAGTCCTCCTCCTTCCTTATCCAGCTCTCCTTCTCGCTTGTGCCCTTCTTCGAGGAGGTGATGGTCTCTGGGGGGCATCGTCTTTGTCTAGGTATCTGTCAAATGAGGAGTTGGGAGGAAAGCTCTCGAAAGGCCCTTCTAGTTAGAGCCTGCAGCTCCCCTGTGGGGCCGCTCTGGTCCTGCTCTTGCATTGCGATCATAAAGGGGGTGATGTGGCTCAGCAAGGGAGTGGGGAGCATGCAGGTGAAGGGGCTGGAGCTCGGGGCACCTGTCCTGGGTGCCCGGTGTCTTCTGCATGTGTGTGTCTTCCCACCCAGGAGTCCGAGTACCTGCGCCTGACGGCCTTTGAGATCTATGGAAGTCTCTTGGCCAAGATCAAGAAGAGTAACCTAGTCTTCCCCCTGAAGCACCAGGTCCTCAACTTGATCATCCTCCTTGTGCTCCACTTGAAGGATACGAATAGCAGAGTGGCCGAGGTGAGAGCCACCATGGAGCCGGGTCCCCAGCACCCCCATTCAAGGGGCAGGTAGCTGCTCAGCCGATAGCAGGTGAGGGCCGGGGCACGGCTGGACGAGGCTGAGGGAGTCGACTAGTCCCTGCCCTTGGAGAGTTCAGTAAGAGACTAGAGGAGGCCAGAGGCTTGCACCAGAGTCTCCTCTGCTCCCTACTCCCTGTGTGGTCACTGATCCCCAGTGGAATACCAGGGTGTGATGGCGCCAAGGATGACAATCCCCGGAATGGCCCCAGTTCTATTCCCTGCTTGCCGCCCTTGGCTTCAATGTCTCCCCCCCATGCTGCTTTCCCACACTCCTTTGCCACTGAATGGAGAGGATCCCTGGGCAGGGAACTCCCCTGGGACTGAGAGGCAGTGCCAGGAAGCAGGGGGTAGATGGGAGGACCTGGGGCTGACCTGTGTTCTAGAGTAGACAGGCCCAGCTCTGAGCCCAGAAGACCCAGGAATGTGAACCACAACTCGAAAACTTAAAAACTGGCCGATTTGATTTGTAACAGAACACCTCGTTCCACAGAGGGGACCACTTCGCCACTACTGAGGCCTCTTAGGTACACCAGAAAATGCTGCTGACCAAGTCACCAATGGGGACATTGTCTTTGTGGGGCAGAGTCCTGCCTGGTCAGCTTAGTGACCATATTCCCAATTGAGAACAGGGGCCAGTCCACTGGGCATTAAGACTTAGGGGAAATTTGTTTTCAGAGAGACTGTTTTAGTCATGGAAAGTCATGGGTGTGAATAAGGCTGAGGTGGGTTGTCCTGTCACTCTGGGGCTCAGTGTCGAGCCACAGCAACTGGAAGGTCACCAGACTGTGTCCTTAATGTCCCATTGGAGGGAAAAGGGCTGTGAGTAGAGCCAGTCCCGGACCCCTCCTGAACTCAGGACCCCGTCAGTTCACCGGAGTCTCCATCCTCCAGACTAGCCTCAGTGCAGTCTCACCTCCCTCTCTGTGCAGCCCGCACGTCCCTGCCCCAGCCCCAGCCCTAGCCCCAGCCCCAGCCCGTAGCTCCCCCGGCTGAGCATCCTTGTCTCTCCAGATCTGCCGGCTCTCCCTCTGTGACACAGCAGGCTTCTTGGGCTGGTCAAAACTCAGAGCAGTGTTTGCCAAGAAAGATGTCTGGACCATCCTGCAAGGCCTGGTAAGCCAGGTGCTTTCTCCGCCTCTCCCGGGCAGAGGAGGCAATGTCCCCAGCAGCCCGGGGACTCTTCCTGCAGCTCTGGGGTTCGCAGTGCCAGTGGTAGCAGCTGCAGCTCAACCTGAGAGGCTCCTTGAGCATCGACTTTGTGCTTGGCACCTCAACGTGGCTCCTGCCCTCTCCTTGCTTCCTGAGTTGAAGAGCCAGTCGTTGAACTGTGGAAAAATAATATTTTATAAGAGATAGATACATTCTGGGCATGTATTACTAGAAACGAGTCTTTAAAATTAGATTTTTCTTTTTTAGAATTATTTAATTTTATCATTGTTATTATGAAAAATATTGCTATAGGACACATGCACTTACCAGAGAGAGAGAGAGAAAGTGAGAAAGTAAGCCACCTGGTCCGGGGCTTGGACCAAATTTGGCCATATGGGAATCCAGTGCCCTAACCACCATGCTACCTGCTGGATCCATAAGCAAGATTTTGATTGCTGTAAATATGCATTAGAAATGGGCGTGTTTAAGCCAGCAGGCGGCATGGAGGTTAAGGCAGCGGAATCCCACATGGCCAATCATGCAGTTTGAGTTCCAGACCTGGTGGTTTGAAAAACACACTGGGTGGGACCAGCAGTTAGCATAATGGCTATGTCGCTGGACTCCCATGTAGTCGACCACGGTTCGCGTCCCGGACCCGGTGGCTTGAAACTCACGCCGGGCACGTGTGTGTGCGTGCCCAAGATCCCGGGAGGAGAATGGAGGAGAAGGGATTGCAGTGTGGCCATCCCCCCTGGGGGTGATTTCTCGCTTTCTGTCTCTCTCTGTCTTTCTGGCGAGTGCACACGCCCTATAGCAAAAACCTCTCCAAAAAAAAAAAAAAAAGAAAGAAAAAGAAAAACACACTGGGTGTGTGTGCATGCATGCTCAAAATCCTGAGAGGAGAATGGAGGAAAAGGGATTGTGGCGTAGCCATCCCCTCTGGGGGACGGTTTCTCACTTTTCCTCTCTCTGTCTCTCTCCAGTGAGCACATGCACCCTATAGCAAAAAAGAAAGAAAGAAAAGAAATGGGTGTATTTTATTTTATCATTTTGATAAACCAAAACACCACCCCTCTAGTTCCATGATTCCCTCCGGGGACAACTCAGCCCTCCCGGGTGAGAACCAATCAATTGTTTGGATGAAAGAAAGTGGGCTCCCCCAATAGTTAGGAGGAGCAGGAAATCCTGCTTCTAGGCAGTGTCTGACATTTGTGTTGGCAAGTATCTTGCAACATAAAACATCATGTGGAGCAACTGAACAGCAAGACGGGCTGGCTGCTTGGGCTCAGACTGCCCAGCGCCATCTCAGCAGGAGGGCGCAGGTGGCAGCTGGAGTGAGCCTGGGTCTGTGGTTGAGCAGGGGGTCGCGGCTGCAGCCATGTGCCCTGGCAAGCCCCGCAGGAGATCGTGTAGGCACAGCATTTCCCTGAGGACCCCAGGAAACACCATCCAAGGATCTCACAAAGGAGATTAGGGAAGAAAATAGGGAAAAAGTCAGAGGACAGGAACACGGAGGGTCATGGTCACCTAGGAAGGACGCAGTTTCAGGAGGCCGTGAGTGGTCAGCAGTGTGACTGTGGCAGGAGTCCAGGACTAAAGACTGGACATGCATTTTGGATTGGGACCATGATAGCCACTGCTGACCTGTGCCAGTTGAGGTCAGTGGTGGGAGGAGGAGGCTGTGGTACCCAAACCCAAGGGGTATTTGGATGACTTCAAAAGGTGGAGAATGGAGGAGAAGGGATTGCAGCATGGCCATCCCCCCTGGGGGGTGATTTCACGCTTTCTATCTCTCTGTCTTTCTCTGTCTTTCTGATTAGCGCACGCACCCTATAGCAAAAAAAAACAAAAAACAAACAAAAAAAAAACCCAACAACAAAAAACAACAACAACAACAAAAAAAACTCTCCAAAATAAAAGGTGGAGGAGGTGACCCGACAGTGGCGCAGCTGTAACACAATGCTTGAGAACGGCCCACGTGGAAGGTTCTGGGGTGTTTCTGGAGACCTCCCTGAACTTGTTGGCCATTTATGTGCCCATGGTCTGGGGTTGGCTGAAGCTGGGGTTGATCACTGCATCAAGACCCTTTTGAGCATGCTGTTGTACTCTCTCTGTCTCTCTCACTCATGGAAAAATAAACTTAAAAAAAAAAAGATGCGGGATAACTAGGGGGACTGGGCTCAGCCTTGGCACCACTTCTGATGGTCTGGGATATTGGGTGTCCAGTTAGGATTTTCATTTGAAGAGAATATCCTGCTGCCAAAAACAATTGGAAAAGATAATGGATGTAGCCTGTTCTTTAGAGTCCTTAGAGTGCAGAGTAGAAAAGGACAGTGGGATGGATAGCAGCTAGGAAGGAAATGCAGGAGGGGGTGCTTGCATTAGTGGCTGTGGCTAAAGGCGGGTCCCACCATCTTTGAATGTTCCAGGGCAGACGTCTGGAGGAATGCTGGAAATCAGTCCTAGGTGGGACAAGGAAAGTAGTGAAACACTCCATTACGGGCAGCACTTCCAGGCTCTGTTTGAGCAGGATGGTGTCACCATGATTTGGTCTTTTGCAGCCTAAAGTATATGACCATGGGATTGAAGGTCTTTTTTTTTTAGATTTTTGTCATAGGGCACGTGTGTTTGCTGGTGAAAGACAGAGAGACAGTGAGGGGGTCAATGGCCACCCCACAATCCCTTCTCCATCCTCCTGGGGTTTGGGGCATGCACACATACATGCCCAGTGTGATTTTTCAAGCTGCCAGCTCTAAGATTCAACCACTACCCACCATGTGGGAGTCCAGGACCTTAACCACTACTCACCTACTAGTGGAGAACAAAACGAGGCCCACTCTTCAGTTTGGGAGTGAGCCAAAGATTGGGGTCAATCTCTCTGAGTTTCATGTTCCAACTGGGTTGAGGCCAGGGAAAGTGTTCCCTGCAGGTTGGTCAATCCAGGACGGCTTCATGGAATAAGAAAGATGTCAGGAGCTGGGGTCGCTGGGAACGGAGATGTGCAAGGTCTGGGCGGATTGTCTCACTGTGGGGATGAGCCCAGTGTGGTCTCAGGACTGTCGAGGGGCAGAAGCCCCGGCCACTGCCCTTCTGTAACCCAACGCCTCTCGTAGCTGGAGCAGGAGCGGCTGCGAGCCCTCTGGTTTCTGAAGCAGTGCATCGGTCTCTTCAAGAGCCCACAGGCCCCCATCCGCCAGGCAGCCGTGTGGTTTGCAGGTATGGCCTGTCTTCCTGGAGCCGCCATGTCCTCATTGTAAGGTCCTCCAACTAGACTGAGCACCTGGGAGATGACGACATATGGGGGGAGGGGGGACAGTCCCCACCTCCCACCTGCCCCCTCCCTGCAGGAAACCGCTGGTTGGGTTGGGCGGCTTCCCTGTGGTAGAATGGGCCAAGTTCTGGGAGGCCAGGCCAGCTGAGCTCCAGGGGTGGGGCGGCAGTGGTGTGGGTGCTGCTCTGGGTGGACATTCGGGGATAGACAGGAGCTGCCTTGCGTCTCCACAGGGAGCAGCATCTTTGGAGCTGGGGGATCTATTTCCTCGCCCAGCCCAGTGGGCTTGGAACCCTTCAGAGAAGCAGGGGAAGTAATTCCAACTTCATGGGAAAGGCCTAGACCTGGTGGCCACGGGAGGGAAAGTCAGACAGGGAGGGCTGAGTCAGGAAGGGGCACAGAAGCCTTTGCGGCCTGTCCCCTGGTCCTCGGTGGGGCCACTGAGAGACTTTGCGTGCCCTGCAGGCCAGATCATCCAAACCATCCGCTTGGAAGAGATCGCTGACATCGAGGACACACGTGCAGGTGAGCAGCAACCCGGCAGCCCCTCCCTGCGACTTGTGGAGGTGCCGGCCGCTGCGGAGGGCTCAGAGCTGAGGAATAGGGGGCAGATGGGCTCACAGAGCTGGTGCCCCCAGAGCAGATGGGGGCTTGCTGCCAAGGCCTTTGGGCATGGGTGTCGGCCGGAGCCCTCCCGCCCCACGTCCTAGCCCTTTCTCTGCATCAAGCCAGAGCCGCTGAGCAGCCAGGACAGCTCCTTGACCTCTTACTAGAAGAGACGCTCAGCCTTCTCTTACAGGGGAACCCACGGGCTCCCCGCTCCTTCCCTCTGGAGCTCCCAGAGCTGCTCATGTTGAGGTCCATGTCTTCCCCCCATCTTGCCTCTCAAACACCACCTCTCAGCACTGGGGGTTCCCACGTGAGCCAGACTCCTGGGCTGCAGGTGTCTGAAGTCAGAGGACTTCACTCACAGCTACTCTGTGGGAGAAAGGGAAGGGCGCAGAGGGCTGGGAGTGTGGGTGATGGGTGCCTCCTCGGGCCTCTGGTCGGTGTGTGGTCTCACTTGTAACTGAGCAAAGTGGATGCCCGGAAGCTCTGCTCCCATGTGTGACGTGCCAGTTCCTGTCCCATTGCCACGTGCCTTTCCCAGAGCAGGCCCGGGGCCTCCTGCCCAGCCCAGCAGCCTTCCTCTGCTCAGAGTGCCACGGCCTGTCTGTGCTTCAGCCCTAAGGTACATGCAGAGAGACCCCGACCCTGCCATCAGCTGTCTCGCCACGCAGACCTTCTACATCCTGGAGGCCAAAGAGAGGGTGCGGCCGGCCACGCCCCCCAGCTCCTGCCTATGCATGAGGTGGCCCCAGAGGAGCCGTTTCTGAGCCTGCATCCCTGGGTCCTGGGACGGACACAGGGCCAGGCGTGCTGGAAGGGGAAGAGTGGCCCAGCAGAGCCTTCGCAATAAAAGGAGGAAGTGCGTACTCTCCGGAATCAGGTGCTCCCTGTCTTTCCTGTCAAATCAAATCCTGGGGGGTGGGGCAGAGCCCCTACTTACAGAACGCAGGCTGCGCCGCTGCTTCTGCAACCACTTCGGGGGCCAGGCGGGCCTCTGGGCTCTGCCCATGCCCTGCCCTCTGCCCTTCTCCCCTTGAGGCTGGGACAGTTTCTTTGGAATCAACTTGAACTACGAACTGGCAGGAAGGTGACACTGGGTCACAGGAGGTACTGGAGAACCCAGCTGCCCTGGGCAGTGATTGTGGTGTAAGCACAGAGCCTCTCTGGTCAGTTTAAACAGAAAAGTGATTTATTAAAGCATTTTCAGAGAGCCCCTGCCCCCCAAACGTCCCGGAAGATCAGAGTTTGGCTAAGCACAGCCAGGCACAGGGCTGCTCTGTAAAATCCCCCGAACACCACACCAGCCTTAACACCTCACCAGCAGGTGGCCCAAAGGGGGCATTTTAAAGGCCCCACTCTTCTCCACTACGGTCAGAGCCTCCTCTCACTCACTCCCCTCAGCCCGTCTGGGGCGACATGGGCCACCAGCGGCTGGGCCAGGGGCCTTATCAGCTGGCCCTTTTCAGATGGAGGCCATGGGGACACTTCCCGGCCCCAATGGGCACTCCAGCACAGCTAAAAGCAAGTTTGCTAAAGTAAGAAAAGGTGATCTTATTTAAAACCTACTAGCGTCAGATGTGGGCTGGCCCCATGGCCTGGTGGTTGTGGGAGCTGAACCCCACATGGTGTATCCACGCCCCAAATCCCAAGGGGATGGAGAAATGGAGGAGAAAGGATTGTGGTCGGACCACACCCCACTGGGGGTGCTTTCTTCCCTGCCCTCCCGGCTCTGTCTCTTTCTGGTAGATGCACACACTGACAATTTAAAAAATACACAACAGACCAAGTGCATTGGGATAAGACCCACTTTCGCCTACTCTAAGGTCCCCACAAATCAGCCCCCTTCTCTTGCTCTGGCCAAGGTTACCAGCAAGGCAATGAGAACACAGGTGACGGATCCAGGGCCACTCCTGTCCTCGTGTCATCTTGGCCAACACTGTCTTCCTCTCTGGGCCTCAATTCACTTCATCTTGAAATTGAGAGGGTGAGAGACCAGCGTATGGTATAATGGTTATGTCACTGGACTCCCATGTAGTCACCAGGGGTTCGAGTCCTGAACCCAGAGGCTTAAAACTCAAGCCGAGCGCACATGAGTGCGTGCCCAAAATCTGAAGAGAAGAATGGAAAAGGGATTGCGGCATGGCCATCTCCTCTGGGGGGGTGAGTACTCGGTTTCTGTCTCTCTGTCTCTGTTTCTCTGGCGAGCTCACACGTTATAGCAAAAATCTCTCTTAAAAAAAAATTGAGAGGTGGGAACAAGTGGTCATTTAAGATGTCACCCAGCTCTGACAATTACGGGCTCTTGTCAATGATGAGCCGTTTCCTGCTTCTGAGAACTGCCCCCTAGCTTATATCCTACACGGGATTTTTCTTGACACTTTCTTTTCCAAATTTTCTAAAGCAGCTATTACACTTACGATCTGGAAAAAACTTAATGCCTCTGATTAAAAGAATAAAAATTAGGACCAGCAGTTGGAGTAATGGCTACGTCACTGGACTCCCATGTAGTCGGCCATGGTTCAAATCTCGGACCCAGTGGCTTAAACTCACGCCAGACGCGTGTACGTGTGTGCCCAGGATCCTGAGAGAATGGAGGAGGGATTGCAGCGTGGCCATCCCCCCGGGGGGTGATTTCTTGTTTTCTGTCTCTCTGGGGAGCACATGCGCCCTATAGCAAAAACCTCTCCAAAAAAAAAAAAAGAGAATAAAAATCTGGACCAACAGATGGTGTAATGGTTATGTCCCTGGACTCCCACATGGCAGACTGCAGTTAAAGTCTCAGACCTGACGACTTGCAACTCATCCCAGGCATGAGTGTGCACGTGTGTCCAAAATCCCAAAAGGATAATGGAGGAGAAGGGATTGTGGCATGGCCAGTCTCCCTGGGGAGGTTGGGGGGGTTTCTTCCTTTCTGTCTGTCTCTTTGGTGAACGCATGCACCCTGTAGCAAAAATCTCTCTACAGAAGAAGAGAATAAAATCTTTTAATTTTGTGTCTGTACCTCCCCATTCCTACCCCCCAAATGCTGTGGTGTTCTAGGTCACAGCATGACCAGAGTTTGGGAAAAGCAACTTTTGGGGGTTCTTAGGCAGAACCAGCTGGCTTCGGGCTTCACCCCCAAGCCTGGCCTGCAGCTGGCCTTGTCCAGCTGTACTTTCTGCAGTTCACAGGCCGCCGCCCAGTAGGACAGGATCCTCTGTAAACTCTGAGCCTGTGGGCGCAGGGGCGGGCTTGTCGGCCAGCCAAGAATAGAAGTCCTCGCGGAGCCGCCGTGCTTCCCAAGGCTGGAGGCCTCTGTGCCCGCCGCAGGGGCTAGGGGCCGGCCCGCTCTGCCCACCCCTCTCCACGGCCCAGGGTCCCGCTTGCACTTGCCAGTGCCCTTCCATCGGAGGACAGGGTGCCTGTGGGAGGACTTTCCTGCAGGAAGCCCCACCTCACTCCCATAACAACCTCTCCTGAAGGCTCCGGATCTCACCGGCCCAATAGGTGCAGGCTTGAGAAGCAGGGGGTCCCCAGTGGGCGGAAGGGGCAACTTGGTTTTATATTTGGGAAACAAAAGAAAGAGAGGGCCTATTGTCTCCCATCACAAAAATCAGAGAGGGAAGCTTTCCGCACGGTGTGGGCTGGTGATACGCGGTTCTGACCGGGGCACCTTCCCGCCCCGTGGGTGGGCCACCTCCAGGAGCTCGTGGAGCCATTTGTGGTTATCAAACAGAACAGGGTTTTTGAAGACTGGAAAACGCTGACCTAGAAGAAGAGCACCACCACGGTCAAGGCGTTTCCTTATAGGAACTTTTTACATTTGTCTTCTCTCCATGAGCAACACGGGAACAAAACACGCAAAGGCACGGCGCATTCCGGGCCCTGGAGAGGTGCGCGATACGGTCATGACAGCGACTGGGTTCAGGTCCTGGCTCTGTCCTCACCACCTCTGGTCCCGATCCAGTCACATTGCACAAGACGAGGATGTCACCTGTCACACGGGGCAGTGAACACGCAATGGACGGTGCCCTTACCCATGTCTGGAGCACAGGCGTTCAATAAATGCTGGTGCCCACTCCCCTGGTGACTGCACCTGCCCCAGGAAGCAGCCCATGGAGCCTGGAGAATTCGATGATCTCAAACTCTGTGTCCTCACTGGGTACGCCCCAAACCCCCAGCCCAGGAAGATTTCAGCAGGCGGGGCCCAGCCCCAGAGGCCTCCCATCCACCCCCTACCCCCAGCCCCAGAGGTCAGCAGACCACAGGGTCCACACCGCAAGGACAATGGTCATTCAGGTTTTATTTATGACAGCTTCTCAGAACACACACACCCGTCTAGGAAGAGAAATGTACAGCGTGAGGCTTAAATAACTTTCATACACTATGTACAGCTGTCGGCAGAGGTACAAAACATACCTACGCCTTGTGCTGGCCACGCGGGCAGGGCCTGGGTGGGACAGTCTGAAAAAGAGCTGGTGGCAGGCAGGGCCCCCCTTCACCTCCAGGTCTTCTGGGAACTCCAACTCTTCTCGGGACAATACGCACTCCCCATTTCCTTGCAAGGCCCTCTGGACGTGGGTTCAAAGGACTGGATAGGGTGTGGTGTGGGGGCTGGGGCTGGGCGGGGGTACAGGGCAGGACAAAGATGCCAGAGCAGCAGCAGAACCTTCCCTGCGGTCCGCCCTTGCACACGGGCGTGCAGAGAAGGCTCTGGGAGCCAGGAGATGAGAGCCAGGCCCAGGAAGGCCTGTGGGAAACCCTGGCCGCTGACCAGGAGGCTGTGCCAAGTGAGGAGAGCAGCAAGCCACTTCCTGTTTGGGATGGCAAAGGGGCAGACCCCGCAGGCGTGGGTTGGGCATGGGAAGGGTCACACGGTGCCTGCAGGGTGGGCCCTGCCCCCCCCCCCACGCGAGTGAGCACCCTGGCCTAGGCAGGGCCTGAGCAGCCGGGGTGGGGGGGGATGTGCCTGCACCCTGCCCGACTACATTAGAGTGCTCCCCAGGGTGGGGAGAGAGGAGGCCAGAGACGCTACGTCCTGACGTCACAGCAGCGGCCTGCCTGCGTCCCCACCACATTGGGCAGCAGGAACAAGTCTCAGTGACTCAGCCTCATCCCTGTAGAGGTTTTGTGCTTTAAATCGCCCTCCGTCCCAGCCGCACTGCCCAGGCGGGCAGCAGGGCCGGGCAACGGAGGGTGGGGAGGCCGCTCCCGGCTCCACAGCTACGTCTCCCCAGGGGCTGAAGGTGGCACCCTGACCACCCGGGTATGCCAGTCTCCACCTTCTAGCCTCCCCTCCTTCCTTGGCAACCTCCAAAGACAATTCCAGGTGCCGCCCTAGAGAATTCGGCTGCCTCGGAGCCAGTCACACAAACGAAAGCCAACACTGAGCTGGTCAATACTGAGAACGGGGCCCCGGCATGGGATGCAGTGGAGCAGGCCCAGGGCAGAGGGGGTGGAGGCGCTGCCCGTCCAGGGAACTTGCCAACGGGCTTCAAAAGTACGCATGGGGGCGTCACCCGGGGACCATGGAATTGGGGCCAAGCTCTTCAGGCTCAGTAGGCTGGGACCCCACCTGGGCTCACTTGTTTCAAGATCTGGGTTGTGCGGCTCAGAGAACATTCCGCCCCTAAATCCATGACACGCACAGGTTTGGCCTGCCAGGGCTCAGTCCCAGGGCTGACGGTGGGTTCAGAAGTGAGGAGTAACACAAGTCCTAGAATTAGGACAGGCCAAGGGCCAGGCCCTGGGCTGAGCAAAGGCCACCCCACCTCCACCACGGGCACCTCGGTCCAACTTGGAACAGACCAACCTGGAGGAGTCTGCTGGGCCCTGGGCTGCCAAGCCGGCCGGCCGACGGCCCCGCCATTGTGCTCAGTCACAACCATGCTGTGCTTCCGACACTTCGGACACTTGTGCAACGAGGGCGGGGGCCTGCCCCCGACCGTGTACCTTGGGCTTCCCTGAAAGGGTGGGCAGAGGCTCCAGTGCGTGTGGGGTGCAGCTCGGAGCAGCTCGGGACAGCGGGCTCAGAGTTCCCGGAGGACTTCAAGTTTAAGTCCATGACACTCGCCAGCCCCGCCATGAGGTAGCGACCCAGCGGGACAGCAGGAGCGGGCGATGACGGTGGTGAGCACCTCGCAGGGCCTTGAGATCAACCTCGCGGCACAGGCCATGCGGCTGGAGGAGAGGCCCCAGGTGGGGCATCCGGCCCTAGGGGGCCGATGACACAACGTCGAATGTGAGTATGTGATTCGAGGGTCTGTAAACAGTCACATGGGCGGAGTCTTTCTCACAGGCTGCAAGGTCAAAGCTTTCTGTTCAGGTGGGAGGGATGGACGAGGGGGGAAGAGAATCATGGTCCCTTCAGGGTGCTAAGGGACTTGCCCCGCACCCTTGGGATGGGCAGAGAAAGGAAGGTTTCCAGCTATTGCAGCGAGGCTGTCCAGGTTCCAGGTCAGTGTGCAAGGCATGTCCTTCCTGCACATCCATCGGCTGGTCCAGGCTTCAGGGCCACCCACAGGGCCATGTGCAGCAGGACCGCCTTCTCACCACCTCGGCTTCGGGGCAGGGGGCAGAGGGGGCAGGCTCACTCAGCCTTCAGGGGCCTGGCCCCGCCCACCACCAGCAGAGGCAGCGCAGGGCAGGGAGCGAGGGCAGACACAGCGCGCCCTTCGGAAGTCCGAAAGTCACCGTGTCCTCTGACCGGAGTTGGGGTCCTTGGCTCCCAGACTGAGGTGGGAAGCACAGACCAGTGAAGCAATGGAAAACAATGGACAGGCTTGGGGGTGCAGCGGGGGTGGTGGGAGCGAGGGATGGAGCTTGGCCCCTCTCAAGGCCCATTCCTGTAAATTCCAAGTTTCCCCAGCAGGGGGTGTCCAAACACTGATTAAAAACCTTCCCAGACCTAAGAGTCCCAGCCCCAGGGGAAGAGAAACTTCCTCTTCACTGCTCATCCCCTATCTGGGAGGGCCTCGTGCCCCATGATGGTTTAAGGCTTGGAAAGTGTCTCCTAAATAACGGGAGAGAAGGCTGGGGAGATGGCCTGCCCCGGTCTGGGCGGAATGCGGGTGGACGGTGGAGGACAGGGGCAGAGAACTGACTGGCTTCACTGTCCAAGCTGCGTTTGGGGGACAGTCCTCCAAGCTGCTTCCTAGTGACCTATGCAGGGCTCTGGGGAGCGGGCGTCTGGCCCGGGCTATGGAGTGAGCTCCAGCCTTCCCCGGGGTGGTGGGCCTGGGCCCTCCGAGTGAGAAGACACGAGTGGCGCTGTGGGCGTGGCCTGTAAGGCGCCCCTGGCAGAGAAGGCACTGAAGCGTCAGGCCGCCAGGGGCTGGGGTGCTGGGAGGGTCCCCGCCCGAGCTGCAGAATGGAAGGGGGTGTTTCCCTCCTCCGCAAAGCCAGCAGAGGAGGGGGCACTGCAGGGTGGGGGGAGTGGACTCTCTGTGGGTCCCTGGCCCCCAAGAGCTGAGGGAAAGAACATGTGGGAAGAAACTTCAAGTCAGTTTCCAGGAGGCAACAGCAAAATTAAAAATAATAAATAAGTGAAGAATTTCTGGCCATCTCCCCAAGGAATCGTTCCAGCAGCTGCACCCTGGCCCGTCAGAAAGCGACCCCGAGGACTATGGAGGCCAACTGGGATGAGTTGTTGGTGGCCACAGGGTTCGAGGTCAGCTGCAGGCCCAGCTGCTTGCACCTCGTTTCCATGGTTACCTGAGGACTAGCTTTTGGGGCTCAGAGGCAGGTCAGTGGCTCCGGAGGCTGGACAGGGGAGGAGAGCCAGCTCAGGGTGGGGCTGCGTTGAGGCTGGGCTGCTTCATCTCCCCCAGCAGTGGGGGGAGGAGGTGCCGGAGAAGACATGAGAGGGGGTAATGCCCTTTGGCTTCACAGCTTGATTTCCTCCCCAGCCTCTCACCAAGAGGCTCCCAGGAGGGAGGGAGGCCGGGAGGGACAGGGGACAGAATCCTGCCGGGAGGCCAAGGAGGGAACGGAGAGCAGGAGCGGGCCACGCCCACCACCACGCCCTCTGCCCCCATGCAGCTGGCCCTGTCTGGCTGGGTCACAGCTTCCCTTCCACGCTGTTCAGGCTGTCAGGGGCGAGGGTCCAGGGTGCACCCCTCTGACCTCACTCTTAGGGTGGGCCACCGGGCAGCCGCCGGATGCTCCAGAACTTCACCGTCAGGTCACTGGGGTGGAGACAAAGACGGGGCAGGTCAGCTCTTGAAGGGGGCTCAGCTAGCTGCCTCCCCCCAAAGTCAAGGATGCATTGCACTCCCCAAACTCCCCCAGTATGGTGAGGGCCAAGGGATGAGCATTGCTTAGGGGAGGGCAGGCTGCAGGGTGGAGGTGTGGGCGGAGGGAAGGGCCCTGTAGTCTCAGGGCTGCGGGCAGCTCCTGTTCATGGGCTGGCTTTCGTGTGTGGCACCCTTTGGTCCAGGCCTGCCTGCTCCCCCTCTGCCTCTGCTCCCTGGCACCCTTTTCCTGGGGCAGGTCCCACTGTGCATGCTCGGAGGAGGGTGGGAGGATGGGCAGGCAGGGTGCAAAGGGAGAGTAGGAGGGAGGAGCAAAATAGTCTCATACCGTTAGGAAGCAGCTCAGATCGAAGTGGGGAAAGAGAGGGGCAAGGAAAGGGGGGGAGAGAGAGAGGAGACGGGAGGCGGGAGGGTCAGGGCATGGTGGTGGCGCGGCCCTTTATGGCCAGGACTCGGCGAGGAAGGCAGGGGGTGAGTCCAGGCACGTAATTCCACAACTTTACCCGGCAGTCACTGTGGGGGGAGAGAGGCAGAGAGGCGGACAGGACAGGTGGGAGGAGACGGGCAGGGAGAGGGGAGAGAAGGGACAAGGTCGGAACACGAAGGACAAAGAAGAACCCATCTGAGTAGCACCCACAGGACAGACGGCCTGAGCGGTCCCTGCATGGGGACCAGGCAGAGCTGCGGGGAGGTGTGGTTGGGGGTGATGGGGCTGCTCTGTGGTCCGAGAGATGCCGGGACAGGAGTGGAAAGCAGGTGGGACTGCCGTGTGATGGGTGAGTCCTGGCCTGGGGCCCAGCACCTTCCTGCTCCCCTGCCAAAGGAGTGCCCCGCACACAGTGGGCGCCCAGCGCAGGCGGCACAGGCGGGTCTGAAGGGACTGCCACGGAGCTTGCTCTGGGAACCAAGTCTGCAGGGCAGCTGCAGGCCCCCTAGCCTGCACCAGGAGAGGTCTGGAAGCCAAAGCAGGCCTCTGTCCACACCCACCTGGAGGCTGTGAAGATGTGCTTGGTGTTGGTGCAGATGGCGTTGATGGGGCTGTCGTGGCCCTTGATCTCGCCAATGGGCGTGAAGTTGTCCACGTTCCAGACCTTGATGACGCCTGCCCGGCAGGCGCTCAGCAGCATGGGGCGGCCAGGGACAAAGGCCAGGGCGCACACCCAGTCCTTGTGTGCGTTGGGGATTTGCTGCAGGAGTGGCAGGGCTAGTGAGGACGGGGCAGCCTGTGCTGGGGTTCTCAGGGCCCAGAGCTGGGTCTCCCTGCCCCCACCAGGCCCAAGTCAGGCCCCACACCGGCAGGGAGCCCTCAGGGGTCAGGCTATCTGTAAGAACCTGGGAGAGGGAACTTAGGACCCTCTCACTCAGACCCAGGGCAAGCCCAGAGCCTCTGCACAGAGTGGGGTGCCTGGGGGGTGTGCAGGGAGGTGGGGGGAGGACGGTAGACTCGGGAGCTCAGAGCACCATCTGCCTGGACCATGAGGCCCACCTGGCTAGAGGAACGCTCTTCCCCCCCCCCCCCCGCACCTGGATGAGCTCCTGCTGCTCCAGGTCCCACTTCTTGATGCCGTTATCTCGGGAGCCGCTGAAGAGGATGTCTCCCTGGATGGCGAGACACTCGATGCCGTCGTAGTGTGGGGGCTCGAAGTTGTGGGTGGGGCCGACAGTGCCCGTCACACACTCGCCCAGCTCGAACATCTGTGGGAGGAGGGGTTGGTAGCGGGGGCACAGTGGGGGAGCAGGGAGGCCAGGGCTCACAGCACTGCTGTCCCGGGGAGCCCAGCCCTGGTGGCAATCACTGTCCTCTGGGGACAGAAGCTCCCCCAACAGGTGAGGCCTCCTGCAGGAGGGCCTGCTTCTTACAACAGACAAGGGACCCTGAATGCTCCAGTCTGTCTGTCTGTCTGTCTGTCTCTTTTTTAATCAATAGTTAAAAAAAAAAAAAAAAAAAACAATTGAGAGTGGGAGTGACCCCTGGCACAGTGTTAAGTGCAGTGTGTGGGGATCCCACACGGCTGACCACGATTCGAATACTGATCCTGCAGTGTGGAAAACACGTGGGCACTATGCGTGCCCTGAACCCTGATAGGATGGGGAGAGGAGGAGTGAGGAGCTGCAGTGTGGCCTCCCTGTAGGAGGGGCTTCATTTCTCTGTCCCCGCTTTCTCCCTTCACCCCTCTGTTTCTAGTGACCACACATGACCTCTAGCAGTCACACTAGACACTGTTCTAAGTTTACTTAATAAACAGACAGGTGGTCTTGACAGAGTCCCACCACACCATGATCGCCCCCTGCCCCAGCCAGGACCTTGCAATGTAGGTGTCTGGTGTGTTTCAGGACGACTAGGGATCTGAACCCACAGCCAGCCACATGGCTTCCAGCATAGCAGAGCAATGCCTACCACCTCTGCCGAGGTGGCTGGGCCGGGCTCAGGGTTTGACCCTAGTCATGGAGATCGGGGCTGGGGGTGGGTGGAGACTGATTTAAATTAATGCAAAGGATGAATCAGCGGGTTAAGGAGATCCCACAGCTGTGAAGGAGAAAGGTGGGTTTGGGCATGAGCCTCCCCATATAATTCCTTTATCTTATTTATTTATTTTCAGAGAGAGATTTTTGGTATCGGGTGTGTGCGCTGGTCAGAGAGACAGAAAGGTAGAAAGCAAGAAATCACCACCCAGGGGTGATGGCCATGCTGTAATCCCTTTTCCTCCATTTTCCTCTGGGGTGGGTACGCGTGTACACGTGTTCAGTGTGAGTTTTAAACCATCAGGTCTGGAACTCAACCGTGGTTGACTCGTGGGAGTCCAGTGATATAACCACTACACCGTCTGCTGGCCCCTCATTCTTTTTTTTAGTGAGTTAAATATAAGATAACTATACTTTCAGTATTCGAAGTCCCACCCCCCTTCTCCCTGCTCCCTTCCTGAGGTGCACACACAGTTTCAGGGCGGAGCTGGGAGTACGCGGAGGCAGGGCCGTTGGTGTACGTGGCGTGTCCCTGCTTAGTTAACAGCTGCACCGCATTTTCTGTAGTGCACCCGCTGCCCTCCTCGCCGTAGGCATTTAGGTTGTTTCTGGCTTTTTGCCATCTACGAAGTGAGTCATACCCCGTAACTTCTGTGCACGCCTGCTCTGGGGTGTTCTCTTTGCCATAACGCCCCAGAGGTCTCAAGATCTTTTATGGGGACTCCCAAGGTGACAGAGGGCACGGAGGGAGTGAGGAGGGGGACACTGAGAGTGGCACCCGCCCAGGCCTGGCGCGCAGGGGCCTCAGGTACCTTAACGTAGTGGTCCTTGGAGCCAGTCACCACGAGGTCATGCTGGCTGGCGGTCTGGGTGACTGTCAGGCACATGACAGGACCGATGTGACCAGTCAGCTTGCCGACAGGCTGGAACCTGTAGTGGGGAGAGGCCCCGCCAGGGGAGGTGGGTTAGAGGGGCCCTGGGTGGGCGGAGGATCGGTCCCAGAGCCAACAGGCCTGGCTGGGAATTGAACCCAGACACAGGAGTCCAGAGGGGAGGGCAGTCCAGCAGCACCCGGGAACACAGCAGAGATCCTGTGCACCTGGGGAGGGTCACCCCACTGTGAGACGGGGCCTTCCCTGGGCCACATCGCGCTCCCTCCCTCCCCCAGGCCTGCCGCTGACCTGCTGAGCTCCCAGAGGCGGACAACGTTGCCCGAGGCGGCGTACAGCATGGTGCCCGAAGGACTCAGGGCGATCTGGTTGATCTGATGCTCCCCCTGCGAGCTGGTGATGGCGCGGGTGGACGTGGCGGCACAGGCGTCACCTGAGATCACCTGGCCCGAGGACCTGCCGGTGAGTAAGAGAGGCGAGGCCAGAAGTCAAGACAGGCCATCTACATGGGTCACAAAACCAATAAAGCCTCACTTAGATCCAGATCCAAGGACACACTTCTTCTAGGAAGCCTTCCCTGATTGACAGAGAAGAGTACCAGCTCCTCTAGAAGAGGGACCCATGGGAGTGCTCCACTCCCCCCCTCCCAGCAAGACAGATCTCCGTTGACCTGCCCGTGTGCCTGAGCACTGGCTGGGAAAGGCTGTAAGACCAAGCTAGGAGAGTGGGTCTGAACCTGGATCTCGGGGAAATCGTGCAACCTTTCTGAGTCTCAGTGTCCTTGTCTGTAAAATGACATTCTACGATTTTTAGAGTAGTTTTAGGCTTACAGGGGAATCGAGCAGAAGGTCCAGAGGTTTCCCGTATATTCCAGCCCGTCCCCACATGTACAACCTTCCCAGTTACCAACACCCCCCACCCCCAAGGCTGGCGCATTAGCCACCATGGAGGACCCGGCCTGCACAACCTCTCCACAGCCATGGCTGACATTAGGGTTCACTCCTGGGGTTGCACATTTCATGAGTTTGGACAAACATATAAAGACGCATATCCACTGCTGTAGCTTCATATGGAATAGTTTGTCACCCTAGAAATCCTATGCTTCTTTTTTTTACTTTTAACTTTTTTTTTTTTAAGATTTCACCTGTCTTTCTTTCTTCTTTCTTTCCTTTCTTTCTCTCTCTTCCCCCTTCCTTCCTTCCTTCTTTTAAATTACTAGTCCTCTGTACTCAGCGGAGGGACAGAGAAAAAAGGAAAGTGACATAGCACCCCTAGGGGGATACACCAGTCCCCTCTCCATTTCTCTTTTCGGGATTTTGGACATGCATGCACACACACCCAGCATGATTTTCAAGCTGCTGGGTCTGGGACTCAAACCACACAGTTGACCATGTGGGATCCCCAGCCACCTTAACCACCAAGCCAAGGGCTGGCTCTGTTTACTTTATAAGGATCAAGTTAAATTTAAATAGCACATTATAGTTTTAATATAAATGTAAGAATGAAGCATACTTTTGCTAGAAAGCAATTTCATCCTGCGGGGTCCTGGCCCAGGCCCTGGCTCCTGAGCCCAGCAGGGCAGTGGTCAGGGCTGGGTCATGTGGACAGGTGGCCAGTGTGGCTTTGGGGGTGCCACCACCTGCTGTCTCACTTGTGTCCCCTTATAGACTCATAGAACTCTATCTAACACACCTCAGGGGCATGCTTGGGAAGGGGGATGAAGGAGGGCCAGGCAGGCCAAAGGCTGCCCTGGACACTGTCCCTCCTCTCAAAGGTCTCCCCGGGTCCCCCAGAGTCAGGCCAAGGTTATGAACTGGTAAGGGCCTTTGGGCCCCGAGAGCTGGGCAGGGTGTAGAGGCCACCAGGGCTGGGAAGCTGTGTGCCCAATCCGGCCTGCTCCAGCCCACCGCCACGCAGGCAGGCAGGGCAGGCAGCAGGCAGGCCGGCACTCACGTGAGGGTCCGAATGCACTTGGCTGAGTCCCGGATGTCCCACACTTTGATGTAGGAGGTGGACACGGAGAACACCAGCCCCGACAGGCTGCAGTACTTGATGGAGACCACGTTGTTGGGGTGGCCCTTCAGGGCTGCGATTTCCTGCCCCGTAACCAAGTTCCACATCTTGCAGCTGCGGTCTGCAAGAGACGGGGAGGGGCTGGTCTCAGCCACTGGGGGCAGCAGTTCCCCCACATGGGGGCTGCTGAGCCTGGGGGAGCCATGGAAAGAGAGATCTAGAAGGAGCAGCCCCGAGTCTGAGGGAGAGAAAAACATGCACATGTGTTCACAGGTGTTTGTTGCACACATGTGTTCACAGGTGTGTGCTGCACACATGTGTTCATGGGTGTGTATTGTACATGTGTGTTCACAGGTGTGTGCATGTGCTCATATGAAACTCCGGGGAAAGAAGCAGGGGGGAACTTGGACCAGGGTTTCTCCAGCCAGTTTTCTACAACTGAACACCAGAGTCCTATGAGCACTGCCAAGGTGTCCTGGGCTAAAAGAAAATTCCACAGCCTTCCATGCCTGCCCTGCAAATGCGAATAGCTGGTGACAAAGGGGACAAGGGACCGGCGAGTCTTATGGGAAAACTTGGAACCAGGTGCTCCCAGATGGACAGCTGTCTTCACTGGTGGTCTGGCGACATACACAGGGCACTCGAGAAAGTTGTGGAAATGCAATTAAAGTGTGAGTGTATTTGGTGCAAAAAAATGTGAAATCCATGCAGCTTTCTCACTAAGCACATTTTCCCACAAACTTGCTGAAGACCTGTATTCCATGATGGGCATCCACTACACACTTGTTCTTTCTGCTGGTGAAGCTGCCGCTGCCGCTGGGACTAAATACGCACAAGGCTGTGGGGTCCTACTGCCGAGATCACAGGAAGTGCTTAGAGGTAGATGTTGGGGTGATGGCAGGGGAGTTGGAGGACAGGGGGGAGCACACACAGGTGGAGCACCTGAGAAGCTTCTAGAAGGTTCTCAGGGAGATCTGGAAGGAGCCACAGGGCCAGGTGTGAGGGATGCTCTGCTAGGGAGTACAGGATGGGAGCCTCGAGCCAAGGTGGTGAGCAAGGCGAGCCTGAACCCTGGTCTCTGGGGGCTCTGTGCTCTTGCCTCCCTCAGAGCCCACTGTGGCCTGGGAAGCAGGACTGGGAGGGAGTGCCCACCCCACCTGGCCTGTCAGAGTCGCACGCACCTTTGGAGCCTGTGAAAAGCAGCTCATCCGTGGCATCCAGGCAGAGGATGGGCTTGCTGTGGCCCTCGGCCATGGAGACGCACTGCAGCGGGGCCGTCCTCGCACCCTTGGCTCCTCCCACCGGGGAGATGATGCCCCTTCCAGGGAGAGAGGGAGAAGTGCCTGTCACCAGGGGCCCACGGCCAGGCTGAGCGAGGCACAGGGTGAGAGGGGCACAGGGCAGAGGGCGCGAGGGTCTAATGACGGAGACTCCAGTGCTGCGGCCAGACTCCACCAAGTCTGAGGGGCGGAGGTGGGCCGGGCCGGAACAGCGAGCCGGCAGCTGCCACCCTGGGCACGGCCAGGGGCCGAGAGAGCAGGAGGGTCCTGCCCTGGGAGAGGCTCCGTCCGATGCTGCCTGCCCGAGACCCTGAGGCATCATAAGTGGGCTGGCACTGGGCCCTGTAGCTCCATCAGGGCCTCGTGTGGCTTCAGCTAAATGGTGGGATGGGATGGCGTAGAGAGGGAGGGTGCTCGGCCATCATCCCCGCAGCACCCCGAGCTCACAAATCCACCTGCTAGTGACTGCCTCTGGGGTGCCCTTCCGAGCAGGGAGATCTGCACGCCTGCACACGCACAGCCCCGGCCCCTTGGGCTAGCACGGTCAGACCTGTGACTGCCGTTTACAAAGGGCTAAGTCCCTGCAGGAACCCTGGCCCAGCTGTGGCTCAGGACCTCTGGGGCTCTCTGCATGAGGTGCGGAGACCGGGCACCACACCTTGCTCCGCGTGCGAGCCGCACGTATGAGCTCTGCCACAGCCACCTCCTGGAGCCTGGGGACATCACTTTTTTCTTTTTCCAGGGAGGGTCTTTTGGGGTGAGACTCTAGCTGAGTCATGTCTGAAAATAAATTTTAGTTTTTTTTTCAAAATAATTTTTACCAGAGGGCATGTGTGTTCACCAGAGAGAGACAGAGACATGGGGTGGGGGATGAGAAAGCACCCCCTTTACCCCTGTAGAGGATTGTCACGCCATAATCCCTTCTCCTCCATCTCTCCCTTCTTTCAGGATTTTGGCCATACACACATGCCTGGCATATTTGTCAAGCCACCAGGTCTGGGACTCAAACCACATGGTTGGCCATGTGGGATCCAGCTGTCTTAATAACCAGGCCACGGGCTGGCCCATTTAGTTGTTTGTCAGAGAGAAAGCTGCTCCGAACAGTGCTGTTGCAGCTAAGGGCTGCCGTTAGGACCAATGTCCTGCTCACAGCGCTTCTCACACGGGCACCCCCATGGGACCCACCAGGCCACCTACATAGGTGGGGTCAGCTGTGACCAGCTACTGGCCAGGCATTGCAAAGAGCCCCCAAAGTCCCGGTCCCCACTTCTGACACTCATTTGGGGGTTATCTGGGGCCTGGGGAAGCCCAAGACTGCCATGGAAATCTGTCATAAGGACAGCCCCCCCCACTGAGGGAGATGGGAGGAGCTGGCGCCTCTAACATCTAACAGCGAGCTCGGCTCATGGCCACAGGAGGGCAAATCCCCCGGGCTGCAGGCGCAGGAGCGAGGAGACGTCCACGACTGGCTCTTTGTCAAGCTCCTCCTCCAGGAGTGTCTCCCTGCCTTGGCTGAGAACTGGCCTCTGGTCGTCCCACAGCTGGGGAGAGGAGGTACCCACACATCTGCATGCCAAGGATAGGAGGGAGCGGCGCCCCCCTCAGAGCCAAGGCCCAAGAGCCCACCCCAGTGCAGGCTGAGTAGTCACAAGGACCTGAACACGCCTAAGAGACCCCAGACCTCTAGTAAGTCAGCAGAGCTCCGCCGCAGCCTGGCCCACCCCAGGCTGCCATGCTCCTCCCCCACCTGCCCAGGGATAAGGGGGAAGCACCTGCACCCCTCCCCAGGCCCCCAGCTCCAGCCCGGCATGGTGCAGCCAGAGCCAGGCGGCTGCCCTGAGAGAAAGGAACCATGGGGGCGGGGGCAGGTGTCAGGGGGTGGACAGAGGAGGAAGGCAGGGGGAGGGGCTGCATGCTGAGGACCAGGTGTGCGGGTGGGAGGGGCTGGGACAGTGAAGGCAGAGAAGAGAGAGAGCAGAGAGTGAGAGCCAGGAGCAAACACGAGAGACATTCCGTGTGTACCTCAGGACCTCCGACAAAGAGGAGTCGCTGTCATCAGACCTGGGAGGGCAGAAAATTAGCTGGATTAGGGGGAGAGAGGAAAACACACACACGGGACACCGAGGCAGCAGCAGCATTGGGAGGTCAGAGGCGGGTTATTTTCTTCCAGGGGAGCAGAGAGGCAGAGAAAGGAGGGCCTTCAAGGGAGAGCAGGAAAAGAGGTGGGGACAGGTTGGCCTGGGAGCTGGGGACCCCCAGGGGGCCCCTCAGCTGGCACTGTGAGAGAAGGGAGGGGCTGCAGAGATGCAGGGGTGCCAGCCTCACACCTGAGAGACCATTCTGGGCTGTCGGCTGGTTCCAAGCTCTTGGGCTGCCTCACTGCACGAGCTGGCTCAGACCTGCCCAAGGCCACAGGAAGCCATGCCTGCTCCTATCCCTTCCTGAAAGCTGTTTCTGCCTGCAATTCTTCAGGGGCTGTCAGAGCCCTCTGTCCCCAGGGTCTCCACAGGGTCTGTGCTGAGATGCAGGCCCTGCACCAAGACCTGGACCACCAGACCGGCCCAAGGCCTCTGAAAGACTGCTAGGCTCAGATGGGCAGAGTCCCATCCCATTCCATCCAAAAAGGGGGCCCAGGAATTGTAACAGTGTAGGGCAGTGGGGGGATGCACCCCGATGGCATGGGCCAGGCTTGGTCTACAACTCCCCCACAGGGAGCCCGAGAAGAGGTCAGCTTTGGGAAGAGAGTGTCCAGGATGCCAGGTCTGCTGGGCTCTCACCCAGGAGAGCTTGACCCAGAAGGACATCTCTGGGCAGGTAGGAAGGGCAGGTAGCAGGCGCCAGTAAAAAGATATGCTCTTTCTAGCCAGGGGCTCCCTTGGGACACACAGTACCATCACCCCTCAGGTTAGGGAGCTAAGGCAGGAGCTCTCTTGAAGGTTGCAGACCTAGGGAGGCCAGGATGGGCCCTGCAGTTTGGGGAGCCCAGAGAGGAACATGGGGAGGGTGGGTCCCGCCTGTCCCTAGGGCAGAGCCCCACCTTCTAAGTGCATGTCCTCAGCCCCTCCTCGAGCCTCGTTTTCTCTTACGAGGGGAAATCACACGTGTAAAGTGGGCCACATGCCTTTGGAGCGCATGGCTGCTGGTGACAGGTTACATGCTGCGGTTACAGCCTTCCAGACAGGTGTGCTGACCCTGCCTGTGAAGGTGATCTGGGGTCTCTTTCTGCTGGGACATTTCCCAAGGACCCCTGGAGCCTCATTAGAAGTATTGCAGTGGGGTGGGGGTGGTTGAAGCAAAGGAAGGACTTCAGAGGAGAGTCAATCAGCAGATGTGGGTCAAGAAACAGCTCCCATGAACCCTCTGTGCGCCTGTCCGGCACGGCGACCCCACCTCACTGCCCCGGCCCAACCCCTGTCTTCCTGCCCTCTCCCGAGGTCCCCACATGCTCAGAGGAAGAGGAGAGCCCTGGTCAGTACAGAAAGGACAGAAGAGCCAGGAGAGGGGTGTCAGGGCCTTGCCTCTCAGAGGGGCCACCCCAGCCCTCCTCCAGCCAGGACCCCCCGCGGACTGCCCGGCCATCCCTCAGCCCTGCTCTTACTTGTCCAGCGCGGACCCCTGGCTCTGGTTACTGGTGAGACGAGAGAAGACATTGCGGTCGTTACGGGGCCGAGTGGGAGGGGATGACGGGGGTGTGAATCCCACATCTGTGGACCTGGCGAGTCGGGACAGAGAGCTGCGTGTTACTGCAGGCCACGCCTGGTGCTGGGCTTCCTCCTTCTGCCTGGCTGGCGGCCTCTGTGGCGAGGCTCACGGGTAGGCCTGCGGGGCAGCAATCGGCGCTCACCCCTACTTGGGCTCCTAGACGCTGTTTTCAAAAACCAGTCCTAACTGCTCGCGGGTGCCATATTTGGGAATTCACACACTCATTTAAATGGATATGTAGGGCCCAGAAGATGGCATAATGGTTATGTCGCTGGACTCCCATGTAGTCGACCACAGTTTAAGTCCTGGACCTGGCAGTTTAAAACGCATGTTTGTGCGTGCCCAAGATCCTGGGAGGAGAAGGGAGGAAAAGGGATTGTGGCGTAGCCATCCCTCCTCGGGGTTGATTTCTGGGTTTCTATCTCTGTCTTTCCAGAGAGCACACACACTTTATAACAAAAATCTCTCTCTAAAAAAAAAAAAAAAAAGGACATGTAATCTCTAACTGATGCTTGGGAGGATTTGGCTGTCACTCCCGGACGTGCACAGAGAACGGAACACAGGAGCCGCGCCACACGTGTCCCCAGCTGGACCCTTCTGGTTCAACTCTTGTGCCATGAACTCTGCTAGCCCTGCGGACTGAGCTCAACGTGAACAAAGAGCAACGGCAGCTGAGCAAGTCTCTAACCGGGAGCATACCCAGCACGATGTCGTGCGCCGCTCGGTGATTAGGATGGCGTGACCAGGGGCTTGTGGGCCCTAGCCCTGGGTGGTCCTGGAGCACTGGCTGGGTGCTCGCTCCCTCGGGTCTGCAGTGGCTGTGCCGAACGTCATGAGCCCGATGTCCCTCCAGGGAGAGTCCACACCCTCTCTGCACTGCCCCTCCCAGTGGGCCACGCTCTCCCTCTTCAGGAGGAGGCCATGAGGTTCAGCCAGAATCCTCCCTCCCTTTGGGAGTCATCAGGCGTTTGGCCCAGATCCCTCCGACTACAATGTGAGCATGTCCTCTCTGTTCTCAGACGAAGTGACCCAGACAGTAGGCTCCAGCACGGAGGTGCGTTCGTAGCCCTCTCACCAAGGCCACTCTACAACCACGGCCAGGGACACCTGCCCAAGGTCTGGACAGGAGGGAGGGTGGGGCATGTCAAGTCCTTTCCTGCCTCCCACCCAGGCAGGGTCACCTTGAACCCCTGCTTGCCTGCTATCTGGTCAAATGACCTGGGAAAGGTCATGAGTCTCTGAAAATGTGCAGCAGGGACCAGAGGACCCTATGAGTCATCTTGCAAGAAGCTCTGTGGGGCTGGCCCCGTGTGGGGCAGACCAGCCCGAGATGGCTCTGCTGTCCTGCATCAATGCCTCTGGTTTCTCTTTGGGTTTCTGCCTTCTTCTCACATCAGAGGCCTTGAAAAGAGCTGAAGCTGCCCCGGGCCCACGGTCATGAAGCGCATCAGTATGGTGACCAGCCTGGGCTGCCATGAAGCCACCTACCTTGACCCATCAGAAAACCGTTAGCATCTGGAATGACCACCCAGTTCAAGGTCCCTTACGGAGATTCCATGTCCTGAGTCTACACCTGACAGGGTGGGAAGCACTGCTGGGTAAAGCTGAGTGACAGCCGCACTGGCCCAGAGCAGCAGTGCACACGAGGACCTCCAGAGGAACAGTCACTCCTGCACACGAGAACTGGACCGACAGTGCCTCGGGCACTCTCACCTCATGGGCTGCCCTCGGTCATATGACTTCCTTCGGGTCAGAGGTGATGTCTCCGAACCTCGAGACTGCCGGGGGCTGGAACAGAAGGGTGCAGTGAGGCCCAGGCCCACCCCTCTACACGCCCTGACAACATCCCTGGCTCCCTTCCTTACAAGGTGCTGCCCCGGGTGGGCAGGCTGACGGTGCGCGAGACCTTGTCCCGGTAGTAGGGGTCTCGGATGGAGAAGCCCACTCCGTCCTCCTTGATCTCAACCAGGGAGGCCAGGGACTTGGTGATGTTCTTGGTGGACATGTCCAGCGGAGGACCCAGGCACTCGGCCGACACAGCCTTCATCTGGGCAGACAGCTTCGGTTCCCCCTGGGACAGGAAGGAGGGGGGTGAGGCAACCTGGCCCGATGGGGCAGCCCGCGAGAAATGGTGCCAGTTTGGCTGAAGGGCGAGGAGTGAAGGGAGGACCAGGCAGGCCTCACCCAGAGACCATGTGGGCCCCACAGCTAGCTCTCAAGGTCTTTGGAGGATCCAGGAATGGAAACTATCCCACTGCCTCTGTGCCCGCAAGGCCAGACCTATCGGCCCTGCTAACACAAGGCCCAGACTGACGGGTCCCTGCTCATCAGCTCACCCATAAGCTATGCTGGGGGCCTGCAGTCTCTCCCTTTGCTAACAAACCCTGGGTTCGGGCAAAGGCCCGATCCTCGCTGTTAAGTAAACCCCGTTATTGCTGACTCCCACGCTGAACCAACCATCTACGAGCATGACGAGACCTCTAGAGTTAGGCTTTGCCGCAGGCACGAGGCAGGGTCGTGGTGGGAAAGGGGCAGATTTGTGAAAGTGGATCCTGCATCCAGGGCGATGTTGCTGAAGAGAGTGGACACAGGCCAGTGTGGGCTCTGGCCACTTTCCCTGTCTTCTGTCACCTCCAAAAGGACAGGCTGAAACAGGTCACACGTCTGGGCACCCCCAGATCCAGCTAGATCCTCCTTGCACCTCCTTCCCAGCTGGGGCGACACTGGGTCAGGGCCGGGGTGGGGACCAGGCTGTGGGGAGGCTGGCCCTGCTGTACCTATTGCCCGACCTCCGGGTGTGGCCTACCTTGAACTTGAAGTCGTCATGGCTGGTGGAGCCCTTCATGGTGAATGACTGGGAGAAGCTGAGGAAGAAGCAGAGGAGTTCAGGAGCCTGACATCCTGTGCTCTGGTTCTCTAGCACAGATCTGGGGGTCCCAGGGAGCCCCCCAGTGCGGGCTCAGCATGGAACCTGTGGTAAGCATGTCCCTAGTCCCAGGTGAATGCTGAGAGTCCACCTGGGAGACTCACCTGCCCTCGGAGAACTCGGAGATCTCCTCGTCCGTGCTGGCGTAGCCGTTCTCTGTGGGAGGGGAGAAGGAAGGAGGGTGAGAGGGCCTGGTCGGCGTGTGGGTCAGGGTGACAGCCTCCTGCCCGTATCTCACCAACTAGATCTGACGAGGATCTAGTCTGGGGGAGTGCGAGCCTCCCGGGACAGAACCCCAGAGCTGGGGGAGTGCCTCGGGGCCGGGGGCCTCCACCGCCCCCCGCCGTACCCTGCTGCACGTTGTAGATGAGCGCCTGCAGCTCGGGGTGCGCCTCGGCCTTCTCACGCAGGGCGTCCAGGAGCTGGTGGTTCTGGGCGGAGCCCGCCATGTCTGTCTGCCTCAGCCGTCCCTCCAGCAGCCGGATCTGGGCCTCCTTCTGTGCCACCTGCAGTCCCTGGAGGCAGGAAACAAGGCCTGGGGTTACCCTCCCTGACCTGGGGCTGTGGGTCCCCCTCACACACAACCTGCTGCCTACAGACATCTGGGAGGGCTCCCTTCTAGCGTCTGGTATCACACTTACATCTGTCACCACCCCGAGTTACACCCTCCAGCCCCCTTAGCTCCCCTAACTCCTTAGGGGAGGTCACCTTGGTCTGTATCCTGTTGCGGGCTCAGTCACATCCCCCCAGATTCATAGGTTGAAACCCTAACCCCAATATCTCAGAACACGACTGCCTCGGAGACAAGGTCTGTAAAGAGGTGACTGAGGTAACGGGTCATACAGATGAGCCCTGATCTAATATCACTGGTGTCCTTCTAAGAAGTGATCAGAACATAGGGACGGCCAGACGAGGACACAGGGGGAGAAGACACCAACTCTACCCAAGAAGAGAGGCCTTGCTCTCGGACCTCCCAGCTCAGAACTGTGAGACGACTCTCTGTCACTCGGGCCTTCCAGCCTGCGGTGTGGAGTCACACAGCACTGATTTGGCGCCTCAGGCCACAAAGTCGAGCTGAGAGGAGCTCCCTGGGACGGGGCGAGGAGTCGAGGAGGGGAAAGCCCCTGCCCTCTTCTGGAGTCCCACTGCAAGCACCCTATAGGATGTTTCTATCCTCAAAGACCAGAGACCTCAGAGGGAAGAAAGCATGCTCGCTGGTCAGCTCTCAGTAAGGGAGAGAGAAGAGCCGGAGGAAAGCCAAGGGACACTGCTACTCTGGTGTAGACCATCTGGGTAGAGCGGTCCATCTGTCTGCCTCTTGCTCCCCAACATTCACACCCCTCTCCCCCCACCTGCAGCAGACTCAAGCCCAGCCTGCAGTGATGGGCTTGGGCCAGACATGTGGGGTCACCTTTAACTGAGGCCTCCTGTGTGGTGCCTCCTGGGCACCACTCCTGCACATGCTTCATCTCGGAAGGCCACCAAGTCTAAGCTTGGCATTGTCACCACCCCAGCTTTATAGCTACAGACTCTAAGGCCTGGCAGGTCAGTGCTTGCCCCAGTCTGTAGGTGAGGCAGGAGAGGAGGAGCCAGGCCTGTGGGCCTTACCACCAGCATGTCCTGGAAGCGCCCATGCCCGTGAGCCCCTGCCCGGTGAGCAGCCAGCTCACCTTGTCAATGGACGCCTTGAGGAAGTTGTCCAGCAGGAGGCGGGCTTCGGCCAGGGAGCAAGAGCTGATGACCACTGATGTGTCCGTTGAGTCCAGCTCCTCCTAGGACCAGGAGACAAAGACCCCTGTCACCTCGGGCTGCCCCTGCCTGTGCCCCTCCACCCGTGCACCCGGCCCCCATGGGCACCTTGGTCTCCTCCAGCTGCACGATGGTGGCCTGGCAGTCGGTGATGCTGTCGTTGATGTAGTCGATGTTGGCCGCCAGCACCTCGATCTCCTCAGCTAGCTCCTGCAGCCCCTTCTCCTCCTCCGGGCTCTCGGCCTGCAGCCGCTCCCGCTTCCTCCGCAGCGCCTCCTGCAGGAGGAACAGCTCCTCCCTTTTCTGGGGGGTGGGCGATTGTGATAGAGAAGCCTCAGGGAGCTGCCAGCCCTGCTCACAGCTCCCCCATCCCCTCCCAAGCCTGTGGGTTCCCCCCAGCACCTGTGGACTCCAGAGAGGTGCAAGGAATTTGGAGAAGGGGTCAGAAGGCTGGAGAAGTTAGAGAAGGCAGCGCCGGGCCGGGTGAGGGGGTGCAGGGGGAGTGCCCACCTTGATGAGCCGCTCCATGTCGGCCTCCAGGTTGACAATGGTCATCCTCTGCATGACAATGTCAATGATCCTCCGCTCCAGGGACTGCCACTTGAGCCTGGCAGCCTTGCTGAAGCTCTGGCTGGCCCCCTTCTTCTGGAACTTCTTTCTGGGAGACAGAGAAGGGGCATTGGGTAGATGGTTCTTAGTCCCGCCTCTCTACTGGGCCCCTCTAGGCACACTTCCCCAGGGCTGCCCTCCCCCTTAGCTCCCTGTCACCACATTCCTGCCTACCCCTCGCCACGCGGCCAGTGTCCCTAGGTCCCTCTCACCTGGCAGGACGTGAGCCATTCACAGAGGATGCAGGGTGGTCACCCAAGAAGTGGTTGATTTTTCGGTTCCACTGGCGCACGATGCTGGAGACAGAGCGCGCCCCCGATTCAGCCTCTGACGAGGTGGTGCTGGCTGACACCTCGGCTCCCGAGTCCAGCATGGGAGGCTTCGGTCCTGCACGTCCTGCCACCCGCTCGGACATGGGCTTTGCCAGGCGCCTCAGCGCAGACACCTGGGAGCGGGGCAAGAAAAGAGGGTGGTGAGCAGGTGGCCTGGAGTACAGAGGCCCTGGTTGGGGGTGCTGGGCAGGGAGCTCTGTGCTGGCCTGGGCTTGGGAGTCTCTGGTGTGAGATGAACACAGAGACTCCCACATTTTTTTTAAACGAACAGCTCTGGCATTTGGGAATGGAGCCTGCTGTCTGCCCTCCAGCCCCAGCCCTCCCGCTGAGGAGGCCCTTCCACAGGTCTGACACAACTCGGCCACCAGCCATGGCTGTTGAATAAAGAAGACAGCCAGGACCATGGGCTGGGCTGGCTCCCTCCCCTCTGGTCCTGGCAGCCAGGGCCATGCTGCCTCATCCCCCCTCCACCAGGGAGGCAGAGACTCCGCAGAGGGGGAACCAGGTGCGGCCAGCAGGGGCAGTGCCTCGCCCCAGCCACCGCCAGAGCTCACCTCCTGGGTCTTCCTTCTCAGGACCATCTCCTGCTGCCGCTTCTGGGACTCCAGAGCTCGGATCTGAAACTGCAGGTGAGAGAAGAGGGGTGCAGCCACGCTCAGGCTCTAAGCCCCGTCTGCCCAGTGGGGGTGGGGAGAGAATGGCCAGCTCTGCAGCTGAAAGTTGGATTGGAGAGGGCATCTCGTGCAGCCAAACTGTTGATAGCATGGGACCCCAACTCCACCTCCCTCCCCAAGGTCATGTGAAGTCTCTTTCTCTGCAAAGATACTCCCTTGACCTCTTCATCCCACACTGGGTGAGGCATCCTGGACTGAGGGCCAGGCCTGCGGCTGCTGTTGCTGGCTGGCCAGTGACCTGGGCAGGGTCCTGCCGCGTAGGGCCAAGTTCCTACTCCAGAGCTGTGGAGGCCAGAGCAGGTGCCACCGTGGCCCTGGCCTTCCCTGACACGCTGTGCTCTGCTTCCTGAATGACCATGGAGGACAGCGGGAAGGCTCCAGGGGAGCTGGGCTGGAGGCTCCGGGCCTCAGGGCTGCCTTACCTCCTGCCGCCTCTGCTCCTTCTTGAGCTGCGCGATCTCCCGGTTCCTCTTGGTCTCCACTAGCCGCCGCCGCTGCTGCTCCTCACGCATCTGCTTCATCAAGGCCACCTGGGACGGCAGAGGTGGCGGCAGTGAGGCGGGGAAAGTGTTGGGGGTAGTAGGTGGCCCATACTCTCCAGGGACATGTGGCAGGGACACGTGGCAGGGGTAGTGGCCTGCCAGGCAACACTGGCTTGGGGCCTCAGGTCTGGAGCTGGAATTTATGTCTCCGAGCCTCACTCTGCCTTGCCCCAAACGGGAATAGTAACAGGACCTCTTCTATGAGGTTCTCCCAAGGACTGAAGGTGATCATGCATGTACAGCGGCTGGCCTGGAGCCTGGGCAGAGCGAACATTCATACAGGGGAATTATCCAAGGCAAAGGCCGAGCCCACAGAGAAGCATCACACACACTTGGTGCAGACTGGAGGCAGCCGCAGTGCAGCTTTCCACCACAGGGGGCAGCACTTAGCGGACGTCCTGAGGCCCTCACCTGCCCTGCACTGTTCCCTACCCATCCTGCCACTCTGTGCATGGGCCCTGCTATGGGGAGGCTGTTGCAACTGGACAATGCACTCAGGATGGCTAAGAGGACGACTGAGGGCAGGACAAGGTCACACCGGGCAACCGGATGTGTTAAGAAGATAACCGGGCCTGGCTGTCGTGGTTACCGTTCCCGCGGACCCTTCCTCACACCCTGGGCCCCACCTTGGCCTTCTTCATCTCGGCCACCTCGGCCTGCAGCTTCTTCAGCTCCCTCTCGTAGCGTGACTGGTTCTTGAGCAGCCGGGCGTGCTCCTTCTGTGCAGCCTGCAGCTTCTGCAGGTCCCGGTTCATCTCTCGCAGCCTCTTCTCATAATCCGCCTTGATCTTGTTGGCCTTCTCCTCCGTGTAGCACTCCATGGTGCCTGTGACAGTGAGAGGCACCGTCAGGTGTCCCTGCCACGTCGGCTCATGAGCAGGGCAGTAGGGGGGCAACCTGCCACGTGACCTTGGGCAAGTCACCCCCTCCGAGCCAGCTTCTTCATCTGAATGAGGGGGCCAGACTAGCATGTGCCCAGGGCCCCTTCCCACCCAGACATTCTACTGGAATGGGAGGGTGTTTTCATCTTGAGACCTCCCAGCCCTGGCCCCTGGCTTCCTGTGAGGGTCCAAGAGCCCACTCACGCCTCCTCGGTTCTGCCCCAGATCCAGTGTTGGAGGAAAGGACTGGGACAGTGGAAAGGCAAAGAATTAGCCAGAGAAGACTGTCCACGGGCTGAGGAGGAGTAGCTGAGTCTCCATCCTAGACCTCCCCTACCTGGCCCACCAACGGAATCTTTAGCTTAACCGGTATGAAACTGAACCCCTGGGCTGGCCAGTGGCGTGGTGGGTAAGGCGGAGGGATCCCACATGGCTGACTGACTGTACCCGGCAACTTGGAATACATGCCAGGTGCATGTGTGTACATGCCAAAACCCTGAGAAGAGGGGCCGGCAGGTGGTATGGTAGTTAAGGCACTGGATTCCCACCTGGCTAACCACAATTTGAGTCCTGGACCTGGCAGCTTGAAAATCACACCAGGCGTGTGTGTGTGTGTGTGTGTGTGTGTGTGTGTGTGCCCAAGATCCTGAAAGGAGAAGGGATTGTGGGGTGGCCATCCCCTATGGGGGGGTGTGTGATTATTTTTCACCATCTCTCTCTGGTGTGTGCACACACCCAATGGCAAAAACCAAAAAGACAAAAATCCCATGAGGAGAATGAAGGGATTGTGGCATGGCCATGTCCTCTGGGGGAGCTTTCTCACTTATTTTCTCTCTCTTCTACTCTCTGTCTCTCACCTGTGAGCACATGCACCCTACCACAAACTTAAAAACAAACAAACAAAAACCCCAGAAAACCGAATCCCTAATCTCTACCTCTTACCCGATCTCGGTAATATCATCGCCATCCTTCCAGAAGCTCGTACCTGAGACGTCCTGGGCTCCCCTTTCCTCGCATCCTCCGCCCAAGCAATCAATAGAGCCTCTTGGCCCGACCTTCAGACAAATCCTGAAGCCGACCACTCCTCACCCTCCTTCCTAAGCCGTCTCTCCGGGCACTCAAGAGCCGTCTCCTAAGTGGTCTCCGGCTTCCACTCTCAACCCCTACAGAGCAGCCAGGGCGAGCCTTTCAAATGCCTTTAAATGTCACATCTCGTACATCTTCCCAAACTGCACACCCGTTTCTCTCCCTCAGAATGAGGAAATGTCCTCACAGTAGCGGACATGACCAGGCCCCGCTCTCCTCTGACAGGAGTCCTTTCCCCGGGTGCCAGCCATTCTGGCCCCTCATCACTCTGCCCACACCCAGACACATGCCTTGGCATTTTCTGTTCCCTTCGCCTGGAACATTCTGCTCACTCTGCTCTTGCACGCACCCCCTCAGGGCCTGGGCACCTGTGTCCCCTGTCCCTCACATGCTCTTCCCCGTATCGTTCTGTCCTAGCACTTCTCATCCTGCAAGCCTTAGCTCTGTGAAGTCTTCCTTGACTGTCCTTTTCACAATCCAGCCCACTTCCCAGGGCTCCTGCCCCCCTTACCTGCTGTGCTTCCCAGAGTACTTATCCCCGACTGACCGCTAGAGGTTCCACTTATTTTTTTGTTTACTTCTATCCCTTCCCAGTAGAACGCACCCTCCATGAGAGCAGAGACTGTGCTCACTACAATATTCCTGGCGCTAGGGTAATGTCTGCTCTCCAAGACAAAGTCAGCGTGTTTGCTGAGTGAATGCATGACGGCATGAATACACGAATGATGGAGTGAAGAGGCTAAAGAGCAGCATAAGGAAGACGGGACGTGAGAAGGTGGTTTGTAAACTGATCCAAAGGAGAAGCCCGAGGCAAGTAACGCGGGAGCAGAGGCTGGGGGTGGCATGCTCACGTGCCTTGGCATACAAGATCCTAAGATGGAAGATGAATCAAAATGTAGCTAGGAACTAGGGTTGGACACGAGAACTTTAAATTGTAAATCCATGGGCCACACTCATGCAGGCTCAGAGGGTCCCTTGCCCAGAAGGCAAGAAAAATGCCAAAGATGCTGGCAGCTGAGTGCTGCTCTGGACAGGGTAGGTGCGCGGGGCAGGGGAGGGCCGGGCAGGCAGGTGCCTCACTGAGATTCTGCAGCACGCGGTCGCGCTCCAGCTGCGTGTCGCGGATCTTGTTCTGCAGCAGAATCAGTTTCTCCTCGTACTGGTGCTTGAGCGTCTGCAGCCGCCGCTGGCTGTTCTCCAGCTCGTCGATCAGCTTCTGCTTGATTTCAATCTCGCACGTCAGGTCGGCTAGGTCCGCCTGGAAATTCACTTCTGTGGGGAGAGCCTGGTCAGCCAGTGGGAGGCTGAGGGTGAGCAGTGTGGGGTGGGGAGGGGAGAGCAGACACGCCAGTCGTGGGGGCTGGGACTTGCCCTTGGTTAGCTATGAACAATCAGTGGCCAGAGGATGGGCATGGGCAGACTGATAAATCCCAGAGCGGGTAGAGTGTGGCCAGAGGGGCAAGATGTCTAAAGAGTAGTCCTGGAAACGAGAGGGGCTCGGGACCAGCAAATGGCGTAATGGTTACGTTGCTGGATTCCCAGGTAGGCAACTGCAGTTCAAGTCTCAGACTCTGCAGCGTAAAACATGCTGGGTGTGTCACATGCACGCCCAAAATCCTGAGAGGAGAATGGAGGAGAAGGGATTGCAGTGTAGCAGCTCCCCTGGAGGTGAGTTCTCGAGGTTTCTGTCTCTCTGGTGAAGACACATACCCTATAGCAAAAATCTCTTAAAAAAAAAAGTCAGGGGTTGACCAACATGCTGGGCACATGTGCATGCATACCCAAAATCCCAACAAGATGGGGAAGTGGAGGTGACGAGATTGCAGCATGGCCGTGCTCATGTCCCTCTCTCTCCCTGTCTCTGTCTCTGTCTCTCTGTCTCTAATGAGCTCTCTGACTTATAAGACAGGTCTGGGCTCAGGAGCTGGAGGGGATCCAGACATCTTCTCCATCCATGCGGTGCCCAGAGGCCACCTGTCCTGTATGAAAGTGGGACCCAGCCCAGGTGGAGGAGGGCTGACCAGGGGACCCTGCAGGGCTGCGGGCCAGCCTCGGGTAGAGGAGGCAGCTTCAGCACCAGCTGGGCCTACGCTGGATGCCGCTCTGCTTTGCCCAGGCTGGCCGGCGGGTGGGGAAGTGACCAAGCCCACCGGTGCCTGTCAGGTGCATCAGGAAACCTCTCTACCCCTGCACGTGGTGCCAGTGAGGACGCAGGACCAGGCCCTGCCAGGGCTGCGCTGAGTCCGAAGCCCAGGCTCAGCCCACAATGAGCACCCAGTGTGTGTACCAGTGCCATCGTCATGATTGTCCTTGTCATTGTTGCCGATCTCGGCTGGGACCTCAAGCCCTGGACACCACTCTCTCTGAGCACGGAGGCAGGGCCGACCCCACCCTGGGGAGCCTGCCCTGGGCTTCACGTACCCTTCTCCTCCGGGTCTGAGTCCGAGTCCACCAGGCTCTCCTCGCTGCCCGAGTCCTCGTCCTCGTCCTCGCGCCCCTCCTCCTCCTCACAGCCACTCTCGTCTCGCTCCTCCTCCTCCTGGGCACCAGGTACCATTAGGGGGGCCTGGTCTCAGGAGAGGGGAGCCTGGAGCGGAGGTGAGTGTGGACACGCCTCAGGGTGTCAGGGAGGGGATGAGCTGGGCTCTCCTACCCACCCTAACTCCGGGGAGGGGACCACCTCCCCACAGCCTGGGCAGAGCCCCGGGAGCCTCCCTACACCCTCTATCAGGATAACGGGGCCACGGGGGGAGGTCACCATGGCCACCAGGCAGACCACTAGGCAGCGCGAGGGCCAGCTGGATGCAGGCCACCTGTGTGAGGAGTCCCTGGGGCCCTACCCGGCAGGACGTGGGACAGGCAAGCCAGCGGGGAGGAGGGCACGGTGGGCTCACCTCCTCGGCTTCATTCTCATCTGTCTCCTCGCTGTTCTCCTGCTGGAGTTTCGCTCTCTTTTTGAAGGCCTCCTTCTCTGGGCTGGTCATGGAGAAGGGATGGCCAGATTAGGGGCTGGCCCTGCCCCGAGCATACAGGTAAGGGTGACGGGCAGGTAAGGAGGCATTTTCCCAGACGAGGGCACAGAACGAGGCCTGGGTCCCCTGCAGGTTTCGCCACTCACCTCTAGCCCTAGCCCCCAGCCCCAGACACCAGCTCCGGCCCCCAGGTCCTAGCCCCCAGCTCCTAGCCCTAGCCCTATTCCCTAGCCCCAGTCCCAGCCCTCAGACCCAGCCCGCAGCCTGCAGGCCCCAATCCCCAGCCCACAGCCTGCAGCCCCTACCCCCCAGCTCCTAGCCCCCAGTCCCCAGCCCCCAGCCCACAGGCCCCAGCCTTCAGCCCCCAGCCCTAGCCCCAGTCCCAGCACCCAGCCCCCAGTCCCCAGCCCACAGCCCATAGGCCCCAGCCCTACCCCCAGCTGGCCGTGGTTCATCTCCAGTCTGCCTGTCCTTGGAGGAAGGCTCAGCACTAGAGGATGGGGGCCTCTGCCCCAAAGGCTGAGCTGATCTGCTCCACAGTTCCCAGACAATCCTGGGGGCACCCCAGAGGCTGGGCTTGGGGTCTCCCTGATATATATGGGCAGCAGTCCTCCCGGGAGTGGTCCACTGAGCATGCCCAGGGCCCCAGGGCAGCGAGGCAGTGCATCCACTTACCTCTTCCTCCGCTGCCTGACCTCCTTCTTCTTCAGCCGCTCCAGGTCCTGCTTGGCCCTGCGGATCACCTCAGAGGCATCCTCTATGGAGCTGGCCGGGCTGGCCCCGAAGGCCGGAGCAGCTGCTGAGGCCCCCAGTGAGTAGGGGCTCCGGGCCGAGGCCCGCGAGAGGCTGCGGCGGAGGGACTCATTCATGGCCTCGCTCTCCAGGAGCTTTGTCCTGCAAGCGGGGAATTGCGGGGGGGGCAGGTGAGCCGACCTAGCTTGGGGCCAGGTCCCCCAGCTTGCCACACCTGCTGGAGCCCACTCACCGCAGCTCCTCAATCTCCCGGATGTAGTTCTGGATCAGCGCGCCAATGGCCTCGTTGCCATCACCTGGATGGGAAGGCCAGAGGGACGGCGGGATAAGGAGACAGACAACAGCAAGGACCTGCGGCTGGCTCTGAGGCTGGGGGGCTCATCCTGGGCCAGCAACCGGGCAGCTCAGGTGGGCCTTTTCCAGAAAGGGATCTCCGTCAGAAATGCTTGCACACGGGCGCAGGCACGCACAGGCGCTGCTGGTAACAGAGCTGGAAACGGGGGCTGGGTGGCGCGGCGGCCACGAGGCTGACCCACATGGGAGGTGCCAGGTTTGCACCCGGACACCTCCCTGAACACACCAGGCACGAGCGTGCCCACGATCCAGCGCTGCGTGTGACTGGGGAAGGGTGGGCGTGAAGGCCCTGCTGGGGTGCTTGTCTGCCTCTCTCTCACTCATGAAAGAAATAAGTTTAAACAAAGAAATGAAACAAAAGCAGGAACCTAACGGCCCATCAATAGAGGACAGATGAGCTAAATTATTCAACAGCATCACAAAAAGATCACCTCACAGTGGTTTAACAGAATTCCATAGGTTTTAACACGGAAATTTCTAAAGCAGGATGCTAAATGGAAAAAGGTAGTCATATAGCAATACATGTGATCTCAAGTACAGAAAAAGAAGCGTAGGGGGACCAGCAGTTAGCGTAATGGTTATGTTGCTGGATTCTCACGTAGACGACGGTGGTTTGAGTCCTGTACCCAGTGGCTTAAAATAACGCCGGGCGCGTGTGCGTGTGTGCCCAAGATCCTGAGAGGAGAATGGAGGAGAAGGGATTGCGGTGTGGCCATCCCCCCTGGGGGGTGATTTCTCACTTTCTGTCTCTCTGTCTCTTTCTGTCTGTCTGGCGAGCGCATGCGCCCTACAGCAAAAACCTCTCCAAAAAAAAAAAAGAAAAAAAAGAAAAAGAAGCGTAGGGCCCAGTACATGGTGTAGTAGTTATCTCGTTGGACTCTCACATGGCCAACCGTGGTTTGAATCCTGGACCCGGACCTGGTGGCTTAAAAATCACACCTGGGGAGTGTGCATGTGTGCTCAAGATCCTAGGAGGAGAATGGAGGCAAAGGGATTGTGGTATGGCCATCCTCCGGGGGGTGATTTCTCACTTTCCCTCTCACTGTGTCTATCTCTCCCCAGCAAGCATATGTGCCCTAAAGCAAACACTTCTTTTTTAAAAAAAAGCAGCATATATTCATGCACACACACATAAGCAAACACACATGAATACAGATTCAGACTTGAGAGAAATGCAGAAAGGCGTGGACAAGCATACACAAGTATTCCTGGAGCCCCCTGCCTTGCGGTAGGAAGAATGTCAGCGGAGAGTTGCATGAGAGGATTTTTTTTTTTTTTAAGTCTTTTTGCTCTAAGGTGTATGGGCTTGTGAGAGAGACAGAGAGAGAGGGCAAGTGAGAAATCACCCCTAGGGGGATGGTCACACTGCAGTCCTTTCTCCTCTATTCTCCCCTTGAGATGTTGGGCATATATGCACACACCCCGCACGATTCTCAAGCTGCTGGGCCTGGAACATGAACTCCACAGTTGGCCACGTGGGATCCAGTGTCTTAACCTCCATGCCACCTGCTGGCCCAGTGAGAGGGATTTTTAATCTTTCATTTTATATGCTGATATATTGCTGGCAATATTCTTTCCTAAGAATGTGCTCACGTACCAGGGTACTACAAAAAGTTCAGGAAAAACAGGTAAAGTATGAGTTTGGGTCTAAAATATTTGAAATCCACGCTTAGATTTTTCAAAACATGCATTTCCTATGTACTGTTTGAAAACCATTTATATTACTTGTTTCATATAAAAAGGTTCTTAAGTCATTTGGAAAAAAATGAATAATTTGCCTCGCTGGCTCAGCACACCTGGTATTCTGGGACGGGTGTGGGGGTCCCAGCCCGCTGTGGCCCCAGCTGGCCTGGCTCACCCGACGTACCCGCCTTGGCCAGCAGCAGGTTGGCCTCCTGGCTCATGAGCTGGGTGACGCGGTTGTTGATGGCATCGATGGCCTCCTGCATGGCCTTCACCCGCAGGCGCAGCGCCCCGTTCTCCTTCTGCAGCATGGCGTTCTCCCGGAACAGGTCACTGTAGCCCTCAGCCCCGTCCTCCCCGATGACTCGCTTGCCCTGGAAGGAGATGTGTGCGGGGAACAGTCAGGGCCAGTGCAGAGGGGCAGCGAGGGTGGCACGGTGCTCCTCCACCTCTTGGGGCTCTGGGCCCTCCTGGGACATGGCGGCACTGGCAGCCTCCCCTACCTGCATTTTCTAGAACACAGCCTTTGTCTGCCAGTGCTACGCTGCTGCTCAGCAAACTGAGGCCATGTGGGACGTCTGGGCTCAATTCCTGACCCCCACGAAAGGCCAGGCACAGTGGCACATGCCTGTAGGCCCAGGTTCCCAGGGGGCTAAGGCAAGAATATCACAACATAGTAAGACCCTGTCTAAAATATCATACAGACAGGGGACCAGCAGATGGCATAATGGTTACGTCCCTGGACTCCCATGTAGTCGACTCTTGTTCAAATCCCAGACCTGGTAGCTTAAACCTCATGCCAGGCATGTGTGCGTGCATGCCCAAAATCCCAAGAGGAGAATGGAGGAGAACGGATAGAAGGGATGTGGTGTGGCCATCCCCCCCCCAAGGGGGTGATTTCTCGCTTTCTATCTCTGTCTCTCTCTGCATATCCAGTGAGTGCACATGCCCAACAGCAAAAATCTCTAAAAAAAAAAAAAAAATACAAACAACCTTACATAGCTCTCATGTCGAAAAAAAATCCAAATTCTACAACCAGCTATTCAAGACCTTCCACAATCTCACCTTGACCTCTGTTTTCATTACATATCTCTGCAAATGCTGTGGTCAACCCCAACCGACCAGGCAGTGGGCATGGATAAGCCAGCCAGTCTGGGTGTCAATCAACAGACCCACTTGAAAAGGGGCAGCTACAATGCCACTCCAGCTAGCTTAGTGTCATGTGTTCTTAGATCATTATATTTTTCCAGAAAAATGGAAATGTCCTGACTTTCAGAAAGGTCAACAACTAAGATGCATTCTTCTAACACAAGTGCAGACCAAACCCAGCCCTGCCTCTGTGCCTGACTCAGGTTCTGGTCAGCAGTAGGCGGCTTCTGCCTTAGTCACATGGAATAGACTAAGGGCACTCTTCTCCCCAAGTGCCCATTCTTCCACCTATTTCTTTGTGTCTTACCTCCTTGTGCTCATACTCATGTGTTCTTCAAAATTCATACAAAAGGCTCCCTCCTCCAGGAGGTCTTCGCTGACTGCCTGAGTGAGTTAGGTCAACTCTGGCCTCTGCCCTTCTGCAGTATTCTGGACTATTCCTGCGGTCCCCCCATTGCTGACAACTCTGTATCATCATCTAGCTGTATCTGTTTCAACGCAGCACTTTCAGTAGACATAAAAGCACCCCGCAGTGTCTGCCTATGCGTAAGAGCTAAGAGCTATGCAACCAGATTCTAGGTGCTTGTCTTTCTTGGACTGAGTATTCTAGAACCTGAATGCTTAGACCATGCTGGATTCACCTGGGTAAGCCCTCACTACGGCCAATGCTGAGGAGGTGCACAGGAAGCAGACAGGTGGGTGATGGGAGGTGGGAGGGATGCCGGGAACTTGCTGAGACCACAGGCAGAGGGTGCGCGGTGGGACACCGGCTGCACGTGGTGGGACACCGGCTCCATGTGGCCGGAGCGTGCTCACCGCCTTGTACTCCATCAGCTCCATCTGCAGGCGTGCGATCTCGGCCCGCAGCGCGCTGATCTGCTGGCTGGTCTTGTCCTGGTTCACCACCACCTTGTTCTTGATGTTGCGGGCCCGATTGGCGTACTTGAGTGTGTTGAGCGTCTCCATGAAGTCCCGGTCTGAGGGGCTCACGCAGGCAATCATGATGGTCTGGCTGGGGGTCGGTCAGGCCAGGTGAGGGCGAGGGACACGGCCAGCCCCAGAAGACTGCCCCGGAGCAGCGGTCCTGCGCTTACCCTATTCCCCCACTGCCTTGGTGCCCGAAGGACCTGGGACTTGGGGACCAGGACCACCCAGCTAAGAGTCTCTACTGTGACGATGGCAACCCCAGTGGAGGAGGCTAACAGGGTCGGGGCGTGATGCTGCCATGTGTAATTGCCAGTGCTCTGCTTGGTGACGAAGACGAGCAATGGCCCCTGCATTAGGCTGGCATTTCTCACCTGTGACACCTGGGCCAAGTGACTTTCTTTAGGAATACCTCCCCCTGCTGTGCCACAGGTGGCCACAGGTCACGGGGCAGGCTAAGACAGAGGCCTCTTTCTCCAAGGGATCATGCACCAACCCTCATGCCTGCATTCTCTAGGCACCTCTTACCTCTGCCACCCTCAGCTAAATGCTGGCCATCAGGTACCTGTTGCCCCCCAGTGAGTCCTGAAGGAGCCGAGTGAGCTTGGAGTCCCTGTAGGGCACGTGCACCACCTTCTTGCTCTGGTCCCCCAAGGCGCTGATCACATTGCCCAAGGCCAGCTGCGGGAGACAGACCTGGCACTCAGGAGTCACTCAGGGAGGGGGGGAAGGGAGGGCACTGCCCAGCCCTCCGTGTCAGGCTGGTTTACAGGCAGGTGTGACAAGCTGGTGAAATCAGGAAGCTGGGTAGGGGTGAGGCCTAAAGGTGAAGGGCTGAAGACCTAACAGAAGTGGGTACCCACTCAGCAGCTGGCATGAGGCTCAAGGGGATTGAGCAGCACCGGGTCGCAGAGCCTTGGAAGGGAGTGAGACTGACTGCTGGCGGGGGGGCTGGTGACCCGCCATGTGCCTACCAGGCCGCAGTTGATGGAGATGCCCTCCTTGGCCCGCTCGCCGGTGGCCCCTGTCCGCTTCAGCCGCTCGGAACCAGCCAGGTCCACGAAGTGGAACTTAGCAGTGAGGGTCTCGTACTCGCTTGCAGGAGCTGTGCCCTCCGGAAGCCCAGTCATCGTCTCGCTCACCTGCAGCACAGGGGGGCACCTAACTTGCCACCCCTTGCCCTGCCTGGCCCCTCCTCGGCTCCCAGCCCATCGCCCACAGCCCTGCTGTCCAAGAGAGTGAGAGCAGGGCCCCCTGCCCCCGTACATGCAGAGCACTGAGACTGTGCATGCCTAAGTCTCATTTAATCCTCACACCAGCACAACACAGGTGTCCCCAGCCCAGGGACAGACGGGCTACCTGAGGCTCAAGGAAAGATGATCCGCAAGTGGCGGAGACACCACCCAGCTCTGCTTTGCTGTGTCTGGGCTCAGGGCTTCTCTGCTCATCCTCCCTGGGACACCCTAATGGACACCAGGGCACTCACCAGCTCGGGCTGGGTGCACACGCGCATCTGGCACAGATGGATGGTGAAGATGGCATGGGAGCGCGAGCTCTGCACGTTCATCTGGGTGCTGGCCGTGGTGCGCGACAGGGCCCCCTGCTTCAGGCACTGGATCAGCTGGGACAGAGGCAGCAGCGAGGGCTCAGGACCGTGGGTGCCGGCCCCTACCCTTCAGGATACCCTTGCCTGTCGCAGCCTCTAGTGGGTGCTCACCTCCTCCTGGGAGTTGATGAGGCGAGAAGTGACACCCGTGGTGTAGATGCCGCCGTTGGCATCCTCGTGAATCTTAATGTTGGACCTGCGGTGGCGGGCGTCAGGGTCGCGGGTGCTGTCGAACAGGTCCAGGATCTCCTCGTTGTAGAGCTGTGTGGGACGAAATGGCCACTGGGTTCGTCTGTCACGTGGCGTGTGGCCCAGGGGCCTTGCCGTGGTTATAAGCCATTGCCACCATGCGGATGTGGAGACAGGCCCTGGACCTGCTCCCCTCTGGGTTCTGAATTCCATGACCTTTCTCCTGGACACAGTGGGAGGGCAGCCGAGCCTGGGCAGCCCGCTGTCCCTTTGCCCCCAAGGAGCCAGCTTCAGCAGCGGTCAGTCCCAAGGGGGAGCTAGGGACCTAAAAGGGATGAGGGGATGTGGGTCCCAGTCCTGAGGCCGAGGAAGCTGTGACCATGCTGGGGCAGATCCTATTACATCACAGGGCTGGGAACAGGGTGGGACGTGGACCAGATGAGGGGGCAGACAGAGCTGAGCAGGGATCAGGGAGCATGCCTTGACTGGGGTTCAAGTGACGACATGTGCCCTGCGGGGGAGGAACATGTCTGTGAGCCTCGCCCATGCACAGGAGGGGCGGTGGGCGTGGTGGGCCTGCCTCTGCGGCCCAGCCTCCTGGTGAGAGCCGAGACCACTGTGGGGAGGTGGCCAGGGAGGAACCGGCACCCCACTTTAGACGGCCAGGTGTGGAGCCCTCGGCACTTGCAACTGGCAGGGAAAGTTTTGCCGCTGCAGGGCTGGGCCAGGGAGAAGGACTTGGAGAGGGACGGGAGGACGCAGGCCCTGACCTCCGACCTCCGAGGCTTTGATGGCAGGAAGGGGAAGAGGAAATGGAAGAGATGGTGCAGACAGGGTGTCTGCTGGGACAGACCCGGGGCATCATTTAACCCCTTGTGATTCACCCTGCATGTGGAGACTGTGGGAACTAATTTGCTCTTTGGGGATCTCCATGGCAACAGGAGGGTGAAGAGAGAAAACAGATGTGAGAGAAAAGCTCAGAAATACACAAGCAGCAAGACACACACACATGCACACACACACAAATATATATACATACATACATATATAGTAATACATATACACACCCTTACATACATACACATGCACACATATATATGTGTGTGTGTAGCCATATACACTCTTACACATACACACATATGCACACATGCACACACATACACACTCTTAACACAGGCATACAAATACACGTATACTCTTATGTATACACATATACACACATATACACATGTATAAGCACACGTGCACAAATACACACCAATACACATGTACATATGTACACATTTATATACATATGCACACATACAAATATTCACGCTATTCTATATACACAGGCACACATACACACACACACACACACACACACACACACACGGCAGTCAGTTCATCAGAAGCAAAAGTCCAGAAGGATAAAGGAAACCCCAGGTCCAGAACAGGTTGTCCTAAGAGTCTCCCAAGGGGAAAGCAGTGCCCTGGGCCTGGGAAGGCCTGAGGCAACCTCCCTACCTTGGAGGGCAACCTGGGTATGATCAGGGCACCAAGGTTCACGGGGGAAGCGCTCAGGCTTAGGCCCTGGGGCTGGGGTTCAAGACGCTGAGATCCTGCTGCCCATGAGTCCCGGGAGGAGCCTCATTCCCGCGCTGGAGGAGGCCCTGTTCCCCTGGGCTTGTGTTTTGCCAAGGCTCCCTCTTGCCCGCCCTGCGGGGCCACGGTACCTCCAGGAACTGCGCGCTGACTTTGAACTCGGGCCCAGCCACACCCTGCTCCTGCGCCCGGCGCTTGCGCTCAGCAATGCCCCCGAAGAGGTGTGCGATGGCCCTCGGGATGATGCCCTGCTCCTCTTCCGATGTTGCCATGTCGAAGCCGGTGCCCATGGTGTATGTCTTCCCAGCCCCTGTCTACACGGCAAGGACGGAAGGGGGTGTCACCAGCACTGTGGGGGCAGCAGCAGCCAGCACTTGGGCCAAGTCCCAAGTACCTCCTGGCTGGCAGCCCTGCCATCTTGGTCCTGAAGGGACCTGCGGAGGTCCCTGCGGAGGTCCCTGACAGCCTTCCCCTGTTAACCGACAGCAAGGCGCCCTCAGACCACACACAAAACCGTGCGACTGCATCTGACTGCTCCGAGGGGCCGCTGTCTGCCCATGCCGCGTCTTACCTGCCCGTAGGCCAGCACGGTGGCATTGTAGCCCTCGAAGCAGCCCTCAATGAGCTTGCTCACACAGGTAGTGTAGACCCGCTCCTGCCAGGTGTCCAGGTCGAAGACAAAGTCATAGGTGAAGGCCTTGTCCTTCCCCAGCAGGACCTGGGGCTCCCCTGGGGTGACGGAGGTACAGATGTGACAGCCCTCGATCTTCTCCTTCGACAGCTGGGGCCGGATCCTGCCCGGGGTGGGAAGATCCTGGGTCAGGCCGGCCACGGGGCTGCCAGGCCTCCCTTCAGGCTGCCTGCCCTGTCTTGCTTCCCCCACAGCCAGAGAGGAAGGAAAGAGGGGAGCGGAGGCCCCCTGGGGGACAAGGGTGGCTTTTGTAATACAACAGCAGTACCAACATCGCCCCAACAGCTGTTGGCACATTTGTCGAGCGCTTGATGCACGTCGGGCCTGTGTTAAACATATTTTATATAAATTCATGTGGTCTTCACTGGACACCTGTGAGCTACCGCCTACGTCTGACTTCAGATAGGAAACCGCTGCTGAGTTTAAGTGACTCGCCCAAGGTTGGACAGTGAAGGGTGACAGAGCTGAGGCCAGACACGCTGCGAATGGACCGGAGCCCGAGACATCAGTGTCCCTGAGAAGGAAGGGCGGCCTGCCTGCTTCTGGGGAGACAGACTCAGGGCCAGGGTGGGCCAGGAGGGATGGGTCTGCCGCTCCGCCAGTGCTGCGTCGCACTCCCCAGAGGGCTCAGCTCTGGAGAAAGCAGAGCCTCTGCTCAGGACTACGGGGCTGCCAGGGTTTCGGCCCAGGAGCCCCCTCCCTGATGCAGTGCATCTGGTTCCTCTCCAGGCACTGAGGGGCCTGACAGCACAGCCTGGCAGACCAGGTCAAGTCAAAAGCTCCTAAGAAGGGCTGGGACTTCTAGAAGGGATGCCAGGGCAGCCGTAGGTGGGCCCACATCCCAGATCCTGGTGGGCTCCCCTGTAACGAGGAGGGAAGGTGGCATCCAGACCAAGGGGCAGCCAGTCACGGACAGCACTGTCTCCATCCAGCAGCCCCTTCCGCCCCTTCCAAGCAACCACAGCCACGACGAGGTTCCTATGGAAACCAACCAGGACTCAGTGAGCATGCGTGTGCAGGGCTGGCAGAAAGCACCCCCCGAACACCCTACAGTAGAGGGGGTGGCGCAGGCTCTGATGCCCGGCGGCCCGCCCAGCCAGCCCTGGCAGCCGAGCTGCTTGTCAGGCCCTCAGGCCCGTCTCTCTAAGCCAACATTTACCAAGAGAAGAAAAGACTGTGAGGGGCCGGGCCAGCCCCCATCCATGGCCCGGAGGCGCCTCGCCACAGAGATGGGGCCTCCAGGTCACCATCCAGTCCCTGCCCCAGGCTACCCCAGCCCCAGAGTCCCACTCAGAGCTGCAGGCCAGGTGAGCTGCTCACCTGAGCCGGTCCTTGCACTTTGCCGTGAGGGACTTAAAGGGGCCTGGGGGTCGGGGAGCGCAGGAAGTCCCTGAGGGTGGGCGCAGGGGTGAGCGCTGCTGGCCCTAGTTCAGGGAAGACTCCTCTGAACAGGCAGAACTGTCTTCCCTGGGGGGACGGGGAGTGCAGGAAGTCCCTGGGGGTGGGCGCGGGGGTGGGCGCTGCTGGCCCCAGTTCAGGGAAGACTCCCCTGAACAGGCAGAACTGTCTTCTCTGAGGTATGGACAGCACCTGCCAGGTCAGTGGCTGGCTCCCGAAAGGGAGGGAAAGGAAGCCCAAGGAGACTGTGTGATCCAGCCGCTCTGGGCCAGCCGAAAGGAGAACCCGGTGTCTCACTCTCCCAGGTGAGCTGATTAGACTGGGAAGAGGGACAGCACTCAGCAGGACCCGCCAGTAGGGCAGTCACTGCTCACGTCCTCTCCAGTGGCCTACGCGACATGTCTCTAAGGACACGGGTGCAGAGTGCCAGGAGAAAGGACGTCCCATGCACAGAGAGCAGAGCCGCGGCGGGGTGAGGCCCTGCACACAGTCCCAGCCAGGACGTGGAACCCTCCCTCTCAGGCCTGGTTCTGCCCCTGAGCTTGTGGGACCTAAAGTCAAACACTTGCTCCGATGTCAGCGGGTGCTCCCGGGGGAACCAAGGGGCTGGCCGGCAGCTCTGAGGACCCCCCAGCTCTGCTGGCCAGCACCAGCTCTCAAAAATGCCCTCCCGACCACGTGGCTCTCTGCAGTGGGAGTTCTGGATCCAATTCAAATACCATTTAATTACCGCAGGCAGATGGCAACGCTGGCGATTGGAGGAAATCGAATGAGCATCCCCCAGAGACTAGGAGCAGGGGAGGGGAGCAGCAGGCCCTCCTGTCAGAGCCCTGTAAGGAGGCTGGCAGCTTCGTCAGCAACCGGCCCCAGACCACCCGGAGCCTGCCTGCTGGGACGAGGAAGCTGGCAGAAGGGTGGTCGGGGACACTCGTGGAGGGTGTCGAGGATGGGACCCCAGAGTTTTAGGGTGCAGGAGTTTTGGGGTCAGGCAAGTTTTGACTTCCAGGCCCTTGCTGGCCCAGCACATCTTGATAAGGGGGGCTCTTAGGCAGAGTGGGCCAGGGAGCACCAAGCTGGCGCGTTCTAAGCACCAGAGTGCGTTGCGGGGTACAGGTGAGCAGGGTCACCCAGAAAAGTGGGTGCTAGTGGGAGACAGAGGACAAGGACCCAAGGTGAGTCCCTACTTCCCAAAGTGAGCAGGGGAAGAGGGGGTGTGTGAGTCCCAGGAACGGGACTAGAGACAGAAGCAAAGAGGAAAGAAAAGTCCTGCCTGCTTTCCGGGGGCTGGCACTGGGCTGGGCGCCCTGCACAGGCGGCCTCGCCGCTCCTGAGGCTGAGAGCCAGGGAAGTTGATGCCCACTTTCCAGGCAGGAAGGCTGAGGCTCGCAGTGGTAAGCCCCCGCACAGAAAATACAGGGAAGGCGGCTGCCCCTGCTCCGGCTAGGGATGCCCTTCCACTTCTCCAGATCCTTCCTCTCTGGGAAAACTCTGGATCCCCAGTAGCTAGATAAACTCCTCCTACAGCAGCCCACCAGAGCTGGGGGCTCTCTGACAGGCAGCCCACATGGCCATCCATGCCCACACCGGGCTGGGCACTGGGCTCACCGTGACTGCAGGGCTCACCGTGCAGTGGTGCAGACACCGGCTCGGCCCCCAGGGCTCATTCCTCACCACAAGCTGCAGGTAGAGGATTCAAACCCACGCCCCATGGGTAAGGGACAAGCGGGCTGAGAGACAGGACCAGCGTCCTGGGCAAGCCTCTGCCCTCTCTCTTGTTGGGCCTCTGAGCCTCTGCCTCCCCCAGACTTATCTGGGTGATTTCTTCCCAGCCTTTCTAAGAACCCCATCGAGTCCCCCCCCCCCCCCACCTTCCCAGCCCCACCCTGGGTGAGGTCGCCTTCGTGGGCAGCCGGCATGGTAGCATGGCCCTGCCCCAGGTAACTGGAAAGCTGACGCTTCCCCTTATAGGAGGAGGCCAGCCTGGGGGCCACCGTGATCCTTTGCCTCCCCAGTGTACCACAGGGGGTCTGGGGTTAGTTTCTAGGGTCTCCCAACTAAACCATGGGCACCGGGTGGTGGATCAGAGCCAGGGCAGGGAGAGACAAGTGAGGCATGCGCCTTAAACACACCATTTAAGGAGGCAAGGAAAAAACCATAATCGAACTAAAACAATGTAAATTTAAAAAATTAAATTGGCAAACTATGGCCCTCTGCCCCGTATTTTTGTGAATGAAGTTTGTAGAGCACACATCCAGCGTCATTTCTGCCCAGGGACTTCCTGAATCTTGCCCAGGGTTATCTCAACCCAAGCCCCACCCCTCCAGGCAGCCCTCCATCCATTCTCCAGGTCCGGCAGGGAGGACGGCGGCCAGCCCGGCCCCAAAGGCGCCCGGAATCTCCCAGAACAGAGCAGGGCCTATTCGCTACTTGGCAAGCCGCAGGCGGAGCGGCGGGTGAGCGCGGCCCAGAGCGCAGAGAAAGGGTCCCGGCTTTTCAGAGGCAGGATCTGGCAGCGGCTCGAGGTCGCGGCGCTTCCTCCGCTCACAATTGAGCAGGAGCTGCTGTGACGCGGGATGGCCTCCCCCACCCGGGGGAACCGCGCACGCGGGCGGCGGAGGAGCCCCCCTTTCCCGCCCCCCGCCCCAGCCCCCACCCGCTCGGTGCCCGCGACTGCGGTGGGACAAAGGCCGCGAGCTGGAGGCCGGGGCTGCGGGAAGCGCTGAGCTCAGCGGTTCCTCCGCTCTTCGCTCTTCGCGGAGCCAGGACGGCTGGGCGGAAGGGGAGGACAGGGGAGCCAGGGACGAGGCAGGTCTGGGACCTGCCAAGGAGGACCCGCCCCCCTCCGCGACGGGCGGTGACGACTGGGCGACTGGGCACTGCCATCCGGCACGTGACGGGCAGCACCTAACCCACCGCAGAGGGGAGCGGGGGCTAACCCGGCTCACCTCCACTAGTCCTTAGGGACGTCACAGAAAGCCAACCAGTCACTCCCAAGAGCGGAGCCAGTGACCCTGAGCTCCTGGGGGTGGCCGGGCTTCTTAGGTGAAATTGGTCCCGCCCAATCAGCTGGCTTGGCGGGTCCTTGGCTCCTAATTGTCCTGCTCTCCAAGCCTCTCTACCCTGAGGCCCCTAAGATGCAGCCCCAGGGCCAGCAGATGGCCTAATGGTTATGTCGCTGGACTCCCAGGTGGCCCACAGCTCTTGGAGTCTTCGCCGGGTGGCTTAAAACTCTCTGCAGACTCACATGTGCGGGTGCCCAAGACCCAGAGAGGAGAATGGAGAAGGGATTGCTGTGAGGCCCTCCCCCCTGAGGGGTGATTTCTCTTCTGTTTCTCTGTCTCTCTCTTGTCCCTCCAGGGAGCAGATGCATCTTAGAGCAAAAATCTCTCTAGAAAATAAAAATTGCAACCCCAGGCTCTTCCCATGCAAGGGGCCTTTCTTCTCACTTGAGGGAGATATAACAGGTTGGGGTCACTGGGGTCACTGTAAACAACGGTTACAGAATCCTTGAAAAATAATTTTTTTAAGAGAGATTTTTGCTATAGGATGCGCTCATTGGAAAGACAGAAACAGAAAGGAAGAAATCACCCCCTCCCCAGGGGAGATGGCCACGCCACATCCGTTCTCCTCTATTCTCCACTTGGGATCTTGGGCACGCACGCACACACACCCTGAGTGAGTTTCAGGCCACTACATCCAGGACTCGAATCACGGTTGGCCATGTGGGAGTCCAGAGGCATAACCATTATGCCATATGCTGTTCTCAAATCTTAGAACATTCTTACATCAAAGACCATGGTGTGAGATTCTGGGGGCGCACTGGAATCCCTTCACACCGGGCTGACTGAACTTCCCGGATTCATTCATAACACCCACCACACTTAGGGAGCCGGGCTGCCTCCTGCACCGCCAGGCTTTGCTCACGCTGGGTCAGTACCTTACTCACTGTTCTGAGGACGGTATTTCTGCCCCTCATCTACACACGAGGGCTCAGAGAGAAATGTAGCTCACAAATAACAAGGACTTCAGGGAAGAGCATCTTCACTTAGCTGTCGGCCTGAAGATTCCACCCAGGGGAGAGGGGGCCAACTAGCGTGCATGCAACTGCCCACATGTGTAATTTGCACTGTGGGGACTTCCAGGCTGGGAACACCCTCACCCAAGGCCTGCTAAAGGCTTTGAAAAGAGTTAGAAAACTGGACTAGAATCAGCCCATGCGTGGTCAAAATAACCAATAGGACTAGTCCCTTTGGGGAAAAAACCCAATAGGATCCCTAGCATCTTTCTGGAATCCTTAAAAGGAGCCCCTAAAGGCTAGTGGGACAGCCCTGCAAGGCTTGTCACTCAGTCTCTGGGCATGCTGCACCCAAGCCTGGGGAAGAGAGCATCTGCCCGTGTCCGCGAGTCTCCTCCTGTCCAGCCCACGAACACAACCGTGAGCAGCAGCAGCAGAGCAGCAGAGCGGAAGAGATCAACTGTGTATCTTCTGTAGCCGAAGTGTGTGTGTGCGTGTGCATGTGCGTGTGTGCGTGTGTGTGTGTGAGAGACAGTGAAGCCCCAAGATCTCTAGTCTGCGTGGTCCACAGGGTCACTTGCCATGCTGTGACCTGTCAGGGACAGGCTCTTCCTCACTGGCGACAGAGCAAGATCAAAGAGGACTCAGCTACAGCAGGAGGGATTTGGATAAGCCAGCAGAAAGAACTTCCTGCCAGTAAGGATTGCTAACCCCTGGGAAGGGGGTGGGGTGGAGCCTGCAGAGTCTTCCTCAGAACTCCTCAGTCTCTGCTGTTCTTGCCTGTTCTGGGCATTCTCCACCACCCAAGTCTCATCTGGTAAGGGCGACACCTAATGCTTTCTGAGGGCCTGTGTGCCAAGCTGGTTCACGTATGTGAACACATACAATGCGTTATGACAACCGCGTGATGCGGGGATGTCTGCCCGGTTTTACGGAGGCTCGGAAGGTGAAAAATAACAAGCCCGAAGTCACATAATGTACAACGGTGGAGATGAGATTCAAACCAACCCAGCCTCTGGCCAGTCCTGCTGCACCCACGAAGCAGTTCTGCATCAGGGTAGATGGAGCGAGGTCAGGCTGGAGAAAAGTGATCCCCTCGGAAACTGCCAGGACGGATCCTACTGCCAGCTGCCTGCAGGGCCTGAGCTGCCTGCTGGGAAAGAGCCTTCTCTGTTAGGTCGTTAAGAAAGCCGGAGCCCAGCATGGAGGAGGCGACTCCCCTGCCAGGGGAAGGCGGCTGTCCTCCGCGGAGAGGAGGCCCACAGCCCCACTTTAACGAGCATCCTGTCCTCCTCCCATGGCAGCCTGCCAGCTCTGGGGAAGGCGGCTGGAAGCAGAATCCCTGCTCTCAGGGGAGTCTGGCTCCCAGACACCCGGGGGCTTTGAGTTGACTTTGCCCAGACAGGCATCTTCCCAGAGGCCAGTCATCTCTAAACGGTGGCAAGATCCAATGTGGGGTCCTTTTAGCTACAGAAGCCAGGTGTGGGAGAGCCCAGCACTGTGGGAGCAGAGCCGCCCGAGCCCAGGGACAGCTGGAGGACCTTGTCGCCCTCCCACTGGTCATTCTCCCGGTCTCTCAGGCTCTCCTCCAGCCCAGCCCTCCTGAAGCTGCCTTCAGGGAGAAGACTGGGCTGATTCCAAACCCCCAGACAAGAAGGCTTTGTACAGTGGGGTCAAAGGGCATGGGTTCATGAGGCCCTGGCAGGCCTGGTGAAGGGGGTCTGTCAACTCTCTCCATCTGACCCCTGCCCCCAGATTAGTTCCCAAGAGCATGGCGGGCAGGGCTGGGCACTCCAGGAAAGCCTAAAGGAGGCCTTGGGTGTTAATCCTGGATGCTTGAGGTGTAGGGCCCCCCGCAGGGGGTGCCCGTGACCTTGCTCTTTCTGAGTAATGCCCAGGTAGGCAATGGGAAAGGGTGCCTGCCATGGGGCACCTTGGGCCCTCCCAGGCATGAAGTGGGGGATCTCCGCAGGGGCACCTCAGGACAGCTGGAACCAGGCATGGGGCAGAAGCAAGCAGGCGACTGCGCTGAAATGCCAGAAGCCAGGTGCAGGGCTGCAGAGGCAGAGCTGAGAGAAGGGGCCAGTCTCTGCTCCAAGCTGCACATCCCGCCCCCGGGCCCCCACCCCCACCCAGCCCCCGCCACCGCCCTTGGCCACATAGGTCTGGCTGTGAGCAGTGCTGCGGGAGGGGGTTCTGACTCCTTCCTCTCTGGGGCTTGGAAGAGGGGCAAGCCCAGCTCGGGAAAATGCCGCTCAGCTGCGCTCCAGCCCAGTCTCCCAGTCCTATCCCCACCTCGGGCATCTGGCAGGGGTTTCCCATGACCTCCCGGGAGACAGGAGACGCGGCAGAGTCAAGCTTAGCTCAGAGCCCAGAGAACAGAGCTGTGACGGCATCTGCATGTGGTGGGGGACAGCTCAGTGGGAACTGGGCCCAGGGGACGCCTGCCTGCTGAGGAATGCAGAGCAACAGGCGCTGGCTGGCTACAGAAGGCCCTGGTCCCTCAGCCCCCTGCTGGGAGGCTGCATGCAGGCTGGGGTGGGGGGAACCACGAGGGAACCACCGCGGCTTCTACCACAGTCTGATGTGGGCTTCCACCAGGAAGGCAGAGGGACGAGGACTCGGCCCAGCACAATCTGGAGGTGGAAGGTGTACCCCAGGGCACTGCAGCCTATGCTGCTGCCCCCTGCCTGGAGGCCCCACAGCCCCTCTACTCTCAGGCCCCCATCTCCGTAGGTATAGAGGCACCAGTCTCTGGGGCCAAGGCAGCCCAGGGCCAACTCAGCTTCTCTCATGGCAGAGAAGCAAGCTCTGCCCCCAGCCAGCACCTTCTCAGTGCACTCCAGCAGTTCTAAGAGGGGCCACTTGCCTCCCTAAGTCCTCAACATGCTGCTGTCTAGAGGGCCCAGTGAGGGGCCAGTGGACCAGACACTGGGGTTCTGCCCTTCAATTGGCGGGGGAGAGGGTGTGTGACAGGAGGGAAGGCTGGGGATGTTGGGGCAGCTGCAGGGACCTGAGAGGCGAACAGCGAGGAGATGCTCCCTCCCACGCAAAAATGACAGCCTGGACTCAGTGCCAGACCTTGCAGCCACTGCGGTGCCCAGCAACCCCAGGCAGGAAATCCACATCTGCATGGCACCGTGTGCCCTCCCACTGTCACCTCCCCATGCTCTCGTTTCCAATGACATGAGCAGCACAACATTTGAAGAAACTGAGGCGTGGAGACTTGAGCACAGAGCTAATTTGCAGCTAGAGTAGGAGGCAGCTAAGAGAAGTAAGAGGAAGGAGTATGTGTTTACAAATGGGAATGCCCTGAGTTCGGATCCAGCCTTCTCCACTTACTGGCCATGTTTGTTCAACAATGCAATGGGACAACACAGGCACAATGCCTAGCACAGCACGAGTGATCCATAAATCAATAGTTCAGAGGCCAGCAGGTGGCGTAGTGGTTAAGGTGCTAGACTTCCATGTTGTCAACCACAGTTCAAAGCCTAGACCCAGTGGATTGAAACTCATGCCAGGTGTGTGTGTGTGTGTGTGTGTGTGTGTGTGTGTTGTGTGTATGCGCCCAAAACCCCTAGATGAGAATGGAGGTGATGTGATTGCAGCATGGCCATCCCCTCGGGGGGTGATTTCTCACTTTCTGTCTCTGTCTCTCCAATGAGCACACACACCCTATAGCAAAAAATCTCTCCAAAAAATATCAATAGTTCAGCCTCCTTGCAAACAACATGCTTTCTGCTCTCGGTACATAGCTACGTGCGTGTACACACGGATGTGTGTGAACGAGCTGGGGGTAAGTCCTCTTTACCGGCAGTTCACGGCAGCTTATGTATAGAGACACCTCTGAGTTCCACTTCGACTAGGGTTTACTGCTGAACATTTGATTCCCACTCAAATCCTCAGGAGTCCACTCTGCATTTTGTTCCCACAAGGATTATGTGCCTTCTACCTCATCCAAACCTGCTCTTCACAAAAGAACAAACCAGATCAAGCCAGTTATTCCCATTCTCTGGAGGGTGAAAGAAGGCCCAGAAGACAGACAACGAAGGAGCTCCATGGCGCGGCCAGGAGATGAATGGCATCGGCACCAGGCCTGGCCCTTGCTCCAGGGCTGTAGGGGTGAGGGACTTCTGCTACTTCCCTGGCCTGGCCCCACCCAACCTCTACTGGGTTTTCAAAGTTGAGAGCCCATCAGGCAGTTGGCTGGTGGGGGAGGAGGTGGTTTCGGGCATGTGGTTACTACACTCCACTTCCTCATGATGACATAAGCCCTATTTCTCTGCAGCAGGAGGGCCACTGCCAAGATTCTCAGGTCTCCACAGAATGCCTTGAGGTCCTGGCTGGGCCTCAGTTTCCCAGACCTGTCAGCTGGAGAGCATGGGACACAATTGGCACGGATGGGCACTGACTGGCTTTGGGACTCCAAAGGTACCCTGCATATCCACCCCAAGACACTTTCTTATGTCTTCGTCCGTCCCTCTCCTAACCCACCAATTCCCTTGATTGAGAATTCAGCCATTAGCAAGATTTCAGAGTGGCCTAGAACTAGAAAAATACCCGCAGCTGGAGAGCACGCATGGGGAAGGGCAGCGTGCGTGACACGGTCCCTCGGGTCTCTGGCTGGTGCTGCCCCCAACCCCCTCCCCACCCCTGCCCAACCTTGTAGCCTCAGCGGATGGATGTGGGGTTGGCCCAGCAGAGGAAAGGAAGGAAGCTCTGGGAAGTCAGGCTGAGATAAGGGGAAGGGGTCGGGCAACACTGAGGGCTCCCCTCGTGGTGGAGCTTCAAGCTGGGGGCTTGAAAGGGTCTTAAATAACCCCACCATGTGACCTGGCTTCCTTCCCCAATTTTGACTTTGCCAACTTGCACTTCTTAGCAGCCACCCCTTCCCCCATTTGTCTGGCCTGTATGTCTGCAGCCTGGGGCAGGTCGAAGCCCAGCTTCAGCTCCCTAGCCTTGCTGCAGAGCCCTCCACCTCCAGCCCTGCCAGGTAAAGGCCAGTTCTAGCCTGGCCTAGGAAGCCAAGAGTCCTTATAGTACAAGGGGATTAATGGATAAAGGGATCACAGGGCAGGCCAGAGGGACTGGCCCGGGGATCTCCTGGTGCAAAGCCGACTGGCCTGGATTCGGGGCAGATGGGCAGCCTCCACCTAACTAAGAAGGCCCCGGAGTGGGGCTCACACCTGGACCTTCTCTTTGCTCCTGGGGGAGGACACCTCCCCAGGTCCTGAAAGTTCCCCCACTGGCTCTTCCAAAGCCCAGGCTTTCCTGCAGCACTCTGCAGACAGCCTGGAATTTCCTTGTCCCAAGCAGATTCCAGGGCCAAGAGCCCCCGGCCTGGCCCTTCTCACCTAGTCTAACAGCTCCCAGGCCTGTCTTCCTATATGGGTGCATGTGCATGCACACACACGTACACATACACACACACTCACCTGCATACTCCCACACACATGCATGCACGCATGCATGCACACATGCATCAGACCAAGTCTGTCTCTCTCCTGACTTCCCTGTCCAAACGGCTGGCCTCGAGGGCTCACCACTAGGTATTCTCATGGAATTCAGAAAGCTCTTCAGTGAGATATGAAAAAGGACTTCCAGGAAGTCAGTTAGCTGAACCTGGCAGGAGACAGTGAGCCCTGGGGCTGTGGGAAGCCCTAGGCAATCTCAGACCCTCAGTTACTCTCATAAATGTGCCACTGCAGGGATCAGTAACTTTGGGGAGGGGTTAGAAGGAGATCCTGAAGTAAGAAGGACCCCCCCACACACCCTGCCCCTGCAGCCTGTCCTGGCACTGTCTGCTCTCCAGACCGTCCCACCCTATCCCCAGCCCTATCCTCAGCCTCTGATTAGGAACTGGGTCCCATCCAGGCATTGTCTGCCTTCCACGGCCGGCTGCCCATTGAGGTCTGGCGTGTGCCGGGCACTCAGGCAGGGCAGGAGAGGAGGAGTGGGCTGGGCTCTTGCCTTCCTGGAGCCCCAAATCCTGGCTCTTCTTGAGGCTCAGATTCCACCCCTCTATCACCAGAGAGTCAAGGCCAGGTACGGGGGCACCAGAGCCCAGTCTGATCAGGAAGCAGAGAGAAGCACCATTCCCTTAGGAACTGGGTGCAGAGGCAGGCCCAGTCCCTTCTCTGTGAAAAGTGTCCCCAGAACCTTCTGGAGGTGTAGTGGGAAGGGAACACCGGCCTTTCCTCCTCTGCACAAGGAGCCAATCCCATGAGGCTCCCCAGGTGAGAGCCCCACACCTCACCATGCCCGTCCAGCCTGGAACCCGAGCAGAGGTGCAGGGCCTTTGTCTGGCTCCCTCCTGCAAGATGGAGGCTAACAGAAAGCCCCATGGAAGGGGCACCCAAGCCCCTTCCTTCCCAGCCCTGGTTCACACTGGGTGGGGGCCAGAGCTTCATTTTCCTTTTATGGTGTTCTCAGACTCTCCCAATCTGCTGCAGATGCCATATTTACATTTCTCACTCCCACCCCCAGCCCTGCACTCCTCCCTCGACCTCCACAGGATCCTGCTGCAATGTCAGCCCCAACAGCGGCCTGGCCCCGCCCCAGCCAGCCCACCAGGCACCTGCAGGGCCTCCTCTTTGTCTCTGGGCTGCTCAGGACCCAGAAGGTTGTACTCAAGTGATGGTGCTCTGAGCGCGCCTGGGGTGTGTGGGTGGGGGCACCCAGCTCCTCCTCTCTAGGCTGCAGAGGTTTGTGGGGGGAGGACATCTAACCTGGGGCAGGAAGGGGGTAGCTTTTCTATCACTGTCTCTGATCCTATATAGAAGCTACTTCCCAGGACCCCCAGAATCTGGGTCACCTATGACCAAGGGACATAGAGACCTGTGTCAGAGATCTTCCCTAGCCCTGGACACCCGCCTCCATCATACAGGCTGGGCACCGATGGATGCTCCTCTCCACATCCCCGCCTGATCTGGGTGCTGAGTCTCAGATGGACACTTCCCCTTGGTACACCCCTCTGGAAGGGAAAAACCCAACACAAAAAACAGAGCGGTGTGCTGTGCAGAGCGTCTCCACCCTGCACAAAGAACACGGGTGGTTCAACTTTGCAGTATTTCCTGCCCCTGCACCTCTGTGCACCCCTCCCAATAGAACCCACCCAGCTGCGTCCTCTCCCCACCTGGTTTTCTCAGGATATCGCTTTGGGCCCAGAGCTGTTGAGAATGGAACCCCAGATAAGTCGGCCTGGTCTTGGGGGCGCAGCATTATCAGAGTGCCTGAGGAAGGGACAGCATCTCGCCCTTCTGCCCTGGGAGACCGCACTTCAGATACACCCTTCCCCCTCCCTGCTCCAGCTCCCCTTGGGACAGGACTCTCTCCAAAAGCCACCAAGCCCACCGAGAAAGCCAAGACCATTCCAGCCCCTCCACGGTTCCTAAACCCATCTTTGTGTGCGGAACAGGCTCCAGGGAGGGAGTGCCGCCTTTGCTAGCTGAACCCAAAGCACAAAACCAGCCTACGGGGGTACAGAAGGAGGGAATTTCTCCCCTCCAACAGCCCCGCATGAGACAGCAGCCTCGTGGGGAGGCGAAGAGGAAACACACAGCCGCCCCGGCCTGGGCCAGAGCTGGGTGTGAAATACCGGATTTCCTTGTTTATTCGATTTTCTGATCATTAAGGGCTCCCAAGAGGGGCCCGAAATTACCACCCAAACAAAGCCACCTTCCAGCAGTGCGCGGAGCCACCGCTCCCCTGCCGCAGCCGGACCAGCGCACAGCACCCGCCGGCCTGGCCCGGTAGCCCCTCCTGGGGGCGTGCGGGCTTCGGCTCCAGAGTGCCCGCGCCCCCAGCCCCGAGCCCACGACAAACAAAGCCCGAGCCCCTTCTGTGCGCACCCCCTTCTGAGCCGCCGATCCCTACCTGACGGCCACCTTGACGCAGCAGTCCCCCTGGCCGGCCATGGTCCTTTAGTGCTAGGATCTGGCGCGGATCAGGGGCGGGGGTCCGGGGGCCACTGCCGGAGGCAACGGCAGCGGCTGCGGCTACGGCTGCGGGAGGCGGGGGCGCGGGCACTGGCGCAGGCAGCCGCAGCGGCTGGAGGTGACATGCTCGCGGGCGGCAGGCAGAGGGGCTCACCCGCGGCCGGCCCCCCGGGGCTGGGCCCGCGCGCCCCCTCGCGCCATCGGGCGGCGGCGCCAAGCGAGCTGACAGCCAGCGGCGCGACCCGCCGCTCCCCACGGCGCTGCACACGCGCGCACACACCTCCCACCCCGGCCGCCACCTCCCGCGGCAGCGCGAACAAAGGGGGCGGGGGCCGCCCTGGCCCAGGAACCGCCCCCAGCCCCGCTGAGCCCGCGTCGGGCCCCGCCCCGCTCAGGACCCACCAATCAAAGGCCCGAACGAGCAGCAGGGGCGGGACTAGCGTCTTTAAAGGGCCCTCTTGGCTCGCGTCCACCCGGCTGCTGGGAGGTGGGCGGGATTAGACCGTTGAGGTCTGGGTATGGGGTGGGAGTGGGACGCAGCCAAGAAGGTGACCACGCTGGAACCTCGGGCCCGTAGTCGCAGGACCTCAGCCCCAATGAGACTTCGTTTCGTAAATGAGGAAAGTGAGCCGCAAAGAGGGGAACTACCCAAGGTCACAGAACGAAGTAGTGGCTACACTTGGGTAAGAACCCCGGCCTCTGGGCAGGCGCTGCACTTCAAAGCATCCCACAGCGATTAGCGGTTTATAGTTCTAGAGAGCCAGGAAAGCGTCCCTTCTGCATTTATTCCAGTAAATTCGCCAACCTTTTTTGAAGGGGTTCTTGCTAGCTTCTAACTAAACTTCCCCCTACCAGCACCCTGCTGCATTTTAAAGGTCATCTTTCGGTTGATTCCTGGCTAGGCTCCTGCCTGGAGGGAACCCTTCCTACTACTGGGCCATGGTCCCATTGACCTTTGTGACCCACCGATGACCCCGGCCCTGGCTCACACTCCGCTTGTTGTGGCAGAGGGTCAGGCCTGCGCTGCCCCCGGAGAGGAGGGAACAAAGGGGGCACTCAGCTCCAGGCACCTGGTGGAGAGACTGGGCGGTACAGTAGGCGGGAAGGAGGGACGCAGGCGTGCAGCTGCCTGCAGGAAGGGACACAGAGGACAGGAGGGAGACCTCGGGGACTTTGACTCAGGGCAGTGATGGGGGAGGAGGAGGAGGCAGGACTGGAAAGCAGGGTCCCTTTCTAGTCCACCTCTTCTCCCTTGGAGCCCAGACCCCCTCCTGCTGCTCCCAACTCCCAACATTGGGGCCATTCACAGGGCCCCTCACCAGCTGCCCTCCCTCACCCAGCTCCCTCCCTGGAAAGGGCCCAGGCGGAGGACCCAGCTGCAGCTCCAGATGTGGATGTCATCTCTGGGGGAGGGGAGGAGGGGGAGTCTGACTCCCAACTTCTTGCATCACCCTCAGATGATGAAACCCAGCCAGAGGTTTTGGCAAAGGGCTAGGGTCTGAGGATACAGCTGCTGGTGCCACCTTCCTCCCCTTCCCAGTCTCCTTACCCCCACAGACACTGCTCAGTTCAGTTGCCCAGATCCCTGTTTGAACTGACTTTAGTGAAAACAAAGATAATCTCAAGGGCAAATTTCAAGGGCAAATCAACATGCTCTCCCATCCTCCTGGGAAACAGCACCACCAGCAGTGCCCCTGGGGTGGAGGGGAGAAGATCCTGGTGGGACCCTGCATCTTCCTAGCATTTGAACCCAGAGGAAGTTCTTCATGGGGCCAACAGGTCACTTCTCCAGGGCAGGAGACCAGCAGAATGTTGAGGAATCAGATCCTGGATGTTCCCGCCTGCTTTCCAACCAGAGTGGGGGGGAGGGGGGGGAGGAGCCTTAGGTGTATGGACTGCCTACACACACACACACACACACGCACACACACACACACACACACGGAACTATTCTTGTCTCATCCTATAACGTTGGCAGAAAGCCTTTTTATTCTTTTCCAGCTTTCGCAGATGGGGAAATGGAGTTTCACTCAACATAGAAAAAACGGACCCAGGATTTGAACATACGCATCTGGCTCCAGACTTCCCAGACCACGGCCAAGCAACTGCCCTGGGGGAAGGGAGCTGGGCTGGCCCTCTAGGCACAGCAGTCTCCATCTGGGATTTAGCCTTCCAGGATGGAAGCTCCCTCCCACCCTCCCATCTCGGGACTTCTCTGGGGCCCAGCTCTGGTTTCCCACCACCAGGGGTCTCTCTGACTTCCTCCAAAGTGGGTGACCCTGTGACTCACAGCTTCCTGCTGGGGGACATCTCCAGGGTGTTATGGTCTTAGGAGTGACCTCTGGGTCACTCCTACCACCTCAGCCACTCCCTCCTGGGCCAGCAGGGAGAGCAGGGCAGCCTGGGCTCCAGACCTGGGCTCCTGGCTCTGCTGCCCAGGGCTGAAAAGGTAACTGACCAGGGGCTGGACAGGATCAAAGGTGGAAAAGAGGCTGACTGCGTAGCATGGCGAGGTTTAGATTAGCTGGACCGGAGGAAGCTTCACACAGGCCTGCTTCCTCTCTGGTTTGTTCCCATCCCCTCTCCCCCATCCCTTCCCTCCTTCCAGACCCTGGAGATTTTCAGGATCAGCTAACCGTGTGCATGTCCTCTACCTCCATGCTTTCCTCTCTGCCTGACAGCAACAGGCAAACACACGCACGCATGCATGCACATGCACACGCACGCACGCACGCACACGCACACATACATGCACACCACCGTGAGGTGGCCCTGAGCCCCCTAATTGGATTACAGTTCAGCTCTTCTCTGAACTCAGGCCCCGCCTCAGGCATCTTGGGGCCTCCATCATTTCTTCTGACAGGAGTTGTGGGTGTCTGGGCAGATGGGAGTCTGGGGGAGGGGTGGGGGCCCGCTACAAGGCAGGAAGCTCCCACGCTACTGTAGTTAAAATACTCCCCTTAAAATACTCCAGCAGAGACTTGGGGCAGCCATCTGGCCCAGATTGCTCAGGAACATCCCAGTTCTCAGTAGTAGCTCTACAGGAACAAGCCAGAACACATAAGAGATGCCTGTGGCCCTAGAAATGTCTCCAAAGGGGACCTGAACTTGTTCCCTTTTATCTTCGGGGTTAGCCCTGAGCTTGGCATTTGCAAACACTCTCTGAGCAGAGCCCTGAAATTCTGGCAGTGAAAGATGCAGAGTTCTGGGCCTCCAGGCCCACCAGTGACCCCATCCCGCAGCTGGGCTTGGTCCTGGAGAAAGCAGGTATTAGTCCACCCTGCTGCCAGGGGTCTGCCACCCCCTCCAATACCGGCCTGTGGACAGAGCCCCATTTTGCCCATCTACAGGAGCCTAGAGCCCTAGAGGGCATCTCCCGGGGTCCGGACTCAGGAGAGCTTAGCCCCCACGCGGGCTCAGCCTGACTTCCTCTGCTGCAGGAGGAGACAGGCTTAGCCACAGAGGAAACCAGAGTTTGTTATAAATAGCAAAGAAGGGAGAGAGCGGCCGTGGATTATGCACGCCCATCGGTCACCTCATCAGTCTTAAAAGCACTATTTTTAGTGTTGAGTGATAATGAACATTTAATATTCTCTATGACAAACGTGGGATATTTATCAACATTTCTACTTTGGAATGCTTTTTAAAAAAAAAAAAAAAAATTATTTCTTTCATGGGCAAGAGAGACAGGAAGACAGTGCCACCACCCCTCCACCACTACAAACACACAGGGTCGTGATGGCTCGATTCACTCCCGACTTCAGCCAGCCCTGGGTCATGGACATACACCTGCCTGGCTTTACTCACGGAAGTCTGGACACCAACCTGGAACCTTTGCATGTGGGTCAGTCTTGCAGTGTAGTGTTTGACTGCTGTAGTGCCACCCGCTGGCCCCGGCCGTGCTTTCTAATACAGCGTTAGGGTGAAAGGCAGGGAGAAGTGTGGACAGTTTTCAATGTCAATGAATCCTAGACTTAAAAATCGTCAAGTCCAGGGACCAGCAGATGGCGGAATGGCTACATCACTGGACTCCCATGTAGTCGACCGCAGTTCAAGTCCCAGACCCGATGGCTTAAACTCATACTGGGTGCGTGTGCATGAGTGCCCAAGATCCCAAGAGGAGAATGGAGGAGAAGGGATTGTGGTGTGACCATCCCCCCTGGGGGTGATTTCTCACTTTCTCTCTCTCTCTTACTGTCTTTATTTTTTATATATATTTTTAAAAAAGAAAAAAGAAAGAAACTCCAGAAGGTTATGTGAGCTCTCTGACTCGCACACACGATGGAGTGAGAAATGTGGGTTCAGACCTAAGAACTGTGTCCCAAGGCTCTGTCCTAGGCTCCTTCCAGAGAACAGACTCCCAGGAGAGGCAGCGGCAGAGCAGGGTCTTGAGTCCCCCGACCTCTGGCAAGGCCAGATCTGGGAGGTGCGCCTCTCTTTTGAAGATGAACTGGGACTGGGCCCACCCTTCTCTGCCTTTCCAGGAACCCTCCATCTGAGCTCTGGACCTTCGGATAGAGGGTTCCCCTTGTCTCCACAGACAGCTGTGTCCACCCCTCCTGCTAGCCACCAGTCCCCTCCTTCTGGCTGCTACCCCTCCCAGCAGCTCGGTTCCAAGTTTGCAGGAAATGATCAGGGAGAAGGTAGGGGTCTAGCAGGCGCTGTCCTGGTGAGGGTGTCCAGGAGAGGGCAGGTGGACCCACCTGTCCCCATGTCTATACTGTCTCTGTCAGGTGGTCCTGCTAGGGGCAGGGGTTGATCTTACCCGAAATCTGCTCCCTCCCCTCACTCCCCTTCTGCCCTTGGCCTTCCACAGTTGGGCTTCTGGGCTTTGAGTAATTTGCAGCCTTATGAGGGAAACCCATTCATGACTTCCAGAGAAGCTGGGGCAGAGGCAGGACTTTACACATTCTAATAAACTAGAACATCTTTTTTTAAAAAAAAATTATTTTTATTTATTAATATTTTAAAATTTGACCAGAGAGAGAAAGGGAAAGTGAGAAAGCAAGCTACCAGGTCTAGGACTCAAACCATAGTCAGCCATATAGGAGTCTAGTGCCTTAGCCACCACCCACCTGCGGGCCCCAATAATATCTTGTGTTGCAAAGGAAGCTGAACTTTCCCAAAGGGTGAAGAAGTAGTAGCAAAGCTTCTCAGAGCCCATGGGTATGTACAGGCCAGCGGAGGGAAGGAACGGCAGAGATCTGACAAGCGGTACACCAGCTAAGGGTTTGGGATGTGATGCTAAGCTACCAGATTGAGTCCCCATGTGACCCTCTTACCAGCTGTGTGGCCTTAGGCAAGTTATCTTCTCTGTGTCATATTTGCAAGGTGGGGATGACGACACCTTCCTTCATTGTTAGGATTAAATAAATGAACATATGCAAACGCTCAGAGTAGGTCCTGCCGTGTGGTCAGTATTCTCTCTGTGGTAGGTGATTATATAAGATGCTCATGTCCCGCTCGTAAATAAAAACAGATGGTTAAGGAGCTGGGTTCCCACGTGGCCGACCAAGGTTCTAGTCTTGGACCCATGCAGCTTGAAGATCACAATAAATAAATAAATAAATGGGGGGGAGCAGCAGGTGGCGCAGTGGTTTTGGTGCTGGGCTCCCACATGGCTGACTGTAGTTCAGTCTGTACTCAGCAGCTTGAAACTCATCTGCGCATGTGTGCGTGAGTGCCCAAATCCCAAGAGGAGAATGGAGAAGGGACTGTGGTGTGGCCGCCCCCTCGGGGGGGTGATTTCCCACATTCTCTGTCTTTCCAGCCACTGGATATACCCTATAGCAAAAAACCTCTCTAAATAAATAAATGAATGGATTTTCGTTTCTTTTTCTTTTAAATAATTTCACAGTGTAAGCAGCACTTCCATCTTATCCCCTTTGGAGAAGAGCCCATGGTGTGGACGCTGTGAGCCCTGCAGGTGGGCCCAAAGTTCTCCTGCCTGTGGAGCTGCCCACAGAGTCCAGCTGGTGGCACTCCTGAGGTGGAGCTCTTCCAGGGTCCCCACCTCTAGATCCTTCTCATCTTGTGTTTAAAGAGCAGTTTTGGAGCCACTGACGAGAGCCGGGAAGGGCTCGGCCCCGGAGGGAAACCGTGGTCCAGCCCAGCACTGGCCGGGGTGAAAGAGGCAGTTACCAGCTGGGTGCAGGGGAAGTGGTGTGCAGATTTCCAGGCTAGGCTACAGAATTTGGGGGTGTGTGGGGGAAGCTTTCTGCAGACATGAAGGCAAGGCTGAAGTTTGGAACATGCCCAGGGGTGGGTCAGTTTCCAGAGAGAACAGCACATCTGAACTCAGACCCAGAGCCGGGCCCTCTGGCTGGGGCGAGTAGGAGGGCGGGAGGTTGAGCGGTGAATCCTGTCGGGCTGGATCTAGTGGACGAGGCAAGGGTTCTGGAGACTTTGGGGGTGTTTTTAAGGGTTTTAAGTAAGGAGATAAGTTTTTCTTTTAGAGAGGCATGCTGGGAGGAAGAGAGGAGGCTGGGATGCCAGTTCAGAGGCATGAGATGGTGATCAAACTGTGGATGTAGGAGGGGAGACAGGTGGAAGACCCACGGAGTAGAGTGAAGCCCTGGGCACAGGAAGAGGGGGCGTGGTCCAGCACAACACCCAGACTTCTGGCCTGAACGAGGAACAGGCTTCCCTGAGGTCAGCCACAGAGCACAGAACTACAGGAGTGGCCATGCTTGGATAAGGTCAGTGTTAGGCACACTTAGGTAGAGTTGGCTCAGAGGAGCAGGAGGCTGAGACCCGGATTTAAGAGGTTTGGACCAGAAATATGGACTTGGGAATGATCAGACATAGATGCAGCTAAGATATGAGAGTGAACGAGATCCCCCAGGGAGGGGGGAGATCCCCCAGGGAGGGAGGTTCGAGACTGAAGGGCATTTCAGGAAGAGGGGCTGTAGAATTGGATCCAGGGCTGCCCCAGAGTCAAGGACGATCAGGATTGTAAAGGGCCCGGATTGGCCATAAGGTTTAGTGATGTTGGTGAGCTAGGTTTCGGAGGGGTGGGGCAGGAGGCAGACAGTGCTGGACGAGAAATAGAACAGTAGGCAAGGATCACCCGGGTGTGAAGATGCGTCCCTGGTAACAGGAGAGAGGATGGATGAGTCCGATAGGTGGTGGGCGGTGGTTGGGCAGGACGGCTGCAGTCATTGGCTGGTAAGAACTTGGAAGCACCTGGATTGTGCTACCTGCAGATGGGAGGAACCAGCAGGGAGAAAGCAGAGGGGATAACGGCTAGGGTAGAAGCCAAGGGGCTTCCACTGGACGGGGGGGAGGAGGAGCCAGAGGGCAGAGGCAGGGAAGCTCATTGGTGAGGTGACAGGAGTGAGAGGGACCTTCTGCTGGCTTCTGTGTCTGTGGAGGGGGAGGACGGGGCCACTGGTGTTGAGGCTGAGGAGAGAGGGCAGTTGAAGTAGCTGCACTGACCAGGGGCAGAAAGCTCCAGGACCCAGTTGGGCCAGGCCCCAACAGCGCCCTGAGAGTCAGAGGTCCTGCCCTGTGCGATTTGCAGCCTGGGACAGGCCCCAAAGCTGAGCAGCCTGTCTGGGGCTTTCCAGGCTACAGGGGGAGGCCAGTGTGGTGACCACAGCAATGGCCACGGAGCGTGTGTTTGGCACACACTTAATGAAGGATGGCGAGAAAAGGGTCCAGTGAAGTGGGAAGGGGCACTGCAGGACTCAGGGCAGAACCCTAACTGCGCTTTCTCCCGGCTGTCACCTTGGGTGTGACATGTCACCACTCCGTGTCTTCATTTCCTCATCTTTAAAGTGAACCCTATACTCACCTTACCTGGTGGTGGTGGGAACAAAATGGACCTTGCAGGTGGCATGTGAGGTACAGGGCTCTTGGGTAGGGTCACGTGTGTGGCTGGCACACAAGTGGCACTTGCTAACAGCATCGCGGTGCTCATTGTCACCAGGGTGGTCAGAGGAGTGTGGGCACTGGGCCTTTGACATGCAAGGCAGAGCGCATGTGGAACAGACTCAGGCCAGTGAGACAGGGTCCTGGCTTCAAAAAGGGGCACGCCTGGAGAGACCTGGGGTGTGGGGGCTGCTCCTGAGGCCACAGGCTGCTTGGCCCAAGCCAGTGGCCTGGACTTCCAAGAGAACCTACACTCTACAAGAGTCCCTGCTTTGTGCAGAATAAAAAACCACATGGCCCTCTAGTCTTCCAAGCCCATGCGCCAGGCTCCAGAAGGGAGTGGGGACGGGGTAAGAATGCAAAAATGGAGACAGCAGAGGCCAGGTGCCAGTGTCACAGCCCGGAGACTTTAATGTCCTGCTGGTGGGAGTGGCCTTATGCCAGACAGACCTGGCATTGACCAGGCCTTTCTAAGAGACATGAGAAGCTCCATCCAGTCATGCCACTTGCTGCCAAGGGGAAGGGCCTGTCCCCTGACTTCCTCCTGACTGCAGAGGTGGTTCCTGACCACCCCTACTCAGCCGCTGAGAGGATAGAGGCCGCCATGGGGGTGACCCTTCCCCACTCCCGCAGCCCCTTCCGCATTGGTCACGCATGCCCTAAGCCCACGCTGATGCTGTGTGGCCTTCACAGCCTAGGAGGAATAAGGGTCTCCTGGGAGCCCTGAGGCTGGTCGGGGCTGCTCACGGAGGAACTGAGGCTCAGTTGCCCCAGGGCTCTGGCCTGGCTCTCTGGGGACTCATGTCTCTTCAGGATCTCTGTGGCTGCCACCTCTACTTCCTCTGGTTGCATGTGGCAGGCATCTGCCAGGGCCTTGCTTGTTGCCATGACGAAGCCAGCATCAGCCGCCAGGGTGTCCAGGCCCCCTCGAGCCAGAGCCTGCAGGGCAGAGAAGAGGCTGGGTGGGGTCTTCCTGGGGAACTGTCTCCTGTTGGTCCCATCCTCTCTCTACACCAGGCCATCACAGGCCACCCTTTGCTGTGTCCCAGCCCCCACCTCACCTCTTGGATCAGCTGGGCTGTGGCTGGAGCCAGGCACCTGGAGGTCCCCTCCTCAGTGCTCCTAGTGCAACGTGTTTCATCAGGCCAAGACTCTGGTATGGAGCTCTTTCTCTTCTCGGGCATGGGAGGTCCTGTCCTGAGCTGCTGTCCCAGGTGCACAAAAGAAAGACCCCCAAGGGGGATGCTGGAATCTATGGAACCAGTGCAATCCCAGCGCATCCCGGGGAGCCTCAACCTCGACCCACAGAAAGGGGAGGCCCCAGGAATCTGGATTCTTCTGTTACAGATGGCAAATTGCTGCTGTGCCTACCCCTGTCATAGCCCCACTCAAGACAGCAGCCCAGGGGGTCTCTCTAAGCGATTCCTCCCAGGCTCTGCCCCTTTACCTGGCAGGGGTCAGGAGGTGCCTGGCCCCTAGGCAGCTCCCTCTGAGGCAGCTGTCCTTTCGATTTCTCCACACCAGATGTGCTGTGGTGTCCTGTGGGCAAGATGGGGAAAGGACGGGGCTGGGGGATGCCTACTCATGCCTGGAGCCCTGTGCGAGTAGAGCTCTGCTTGGCAGCCAGCCACACCCAGGCTGCGGGAGGTGTCTTAAAGAGTGGCTGTGGGAGGGGCCAACCAAATCCAGCCAGAACTGTCGCTCTCTGCTTGCCCTGGTCTCTGTCAGTGTAGCCCCGGGAAGGGGGTCAGGGTCAGTCTCCAGGCAAGCCGTTCTCCATGTGTGTTGGAGAGCAGGCACCCTTATCACCATTGGACTCCAGTGTCCTCGGGGCCGTCCTGCCATGCCGTGATCCAGAGCCCAAGGGCAGACTGCAAGCTCACATGCGACAGAGCCCCAGAGCCCAGGCACAGGCATGTCCAGGGCTGCTGGGCGGGGCCTCCTCGGGCTGGCATGCAGGGATGGGGTATCCTGGCAGGTCCGTGGAGGTGACCCTGCTTTTCCTTCCCACCCCACTCAGCCACAGGCACCCTATGCCAGCAGCTATTGCATTCCAGGGCCCAGGTGGTGTCCGTAGTAACAGGCCCCCACGCCGGCTCTCCTAGATGGGCCCCTAGACGGTAAGAAAAGTAGGTAGTGGGGGGGGGCAGGGGTGTTCCTCAGACCCCTCTGGGAGAAGGCTCAGCATTTTAGCGGAGAGCAGGGACTGACCCAGGGCTCTGCGGGGTAGGCCGAGGGCACCTCTCCTGGGAGCAGGTATCCCCTTCTCTCCTGGGAACTCTCCTTCGTAGTGGACACTGAAATGGAAACGAGGCCAGGTGAGGCTGCGGCTCTGCCCCCCCTGCCCCTCTGCGGTCCCCCAGTGCCCTTTCCCTCAGGGCTCAGAGCCTCACAGTGCAGCGGCCTCGACTCTGACTCTGGAGCTGATGCTCCCCCCCACCCAGCCCCAGCCAGCCCCAACTCCAGGGGGACTAGCCAGATGCTCCTGCCTCCGCTCCCCTGCTCCCTGGCTCCTACCCCTTCCCCATCCTGCTCAGCCTCCAAGGCCCAGCTGCCGCCCACCGCTGTCAGGGCTCTGCTCCTCCACCCTGGCTGTACAGGGATGGGGGTGGGGGAGGCACCTGGGAGCTCTGAGAAATGGTGACTGTGTCCCCCCGAGTCTGCAGGGAGGCCCCGACCTTGGGAGTTTGGAGCTAGATGTTTCTAACGTGCAGTGGAGGCTGAGAACCCCTCCACACCCTTAGGACACCTCTCTCTGTGACGATGCTGTCATAGTCATATCATGACGTATTTCCTGACAAGGCTACAACCTCCAGGGTATGGCCCTGGTCTGACACTCCAGTATTTCCAGGGTTCCTTGAGCCATGGTGAGCTAAAGGCGTGTGTGTGCCCTTCAACGGCGTGTGGACTGAATTCAAGGGGTCTCTCTGACCAGAAGGGGGTGTATGCAGCCCTGGTATGGGACGTAGCTGCTCCCCTGGCTTCTGCCCTGGCCTACCCATTCCTGAGTTTGAAACTTGGCCTCTCCAGGCCCAAGAGGCCACCAATCAGCTGGCTTCCTTCCTGCCCAGAACAGAAGCCCTGCTTGGAGCCCAGCCCCTGTCTGTGGTTGCTGGGAAGCTCTCCCCTCGTCCTGCTGTTCTGCACAACACTTACGTAATCATAGATTATATTTAGTCCACGGCCTGGGGTTGGTGAGACGGGAACCAACCACTCAGTGCTGTGGAATCTCCTTGGAACTCAAATCCAACGACTGAACGTTACTGTTCACAGTTTTTGTCTGTGTGCTCTCTTCAACCTCATCCACGTGTTGAGTACACTCTGCCCGGCATTGTGGCCAAGGTCGACGTGAGGCTGCCCCCTGCTGGCCAAAGGCATCTCTACAGTCCACAGTCCTGGCCTGCCCATGTTAAGGTACAAACAGGATGGATTCCCAAGGTCACAAAGACCAGCAAGGATATTCTATACATTTCTAGGAACTCTTTCTAGCCTGCCTGGAACCCACTCACCTTGTTCTTCCAGTCCCACCCCAGCATCATTATCCCAAGAGCTGGAAGGTGTAATGGAAAACGAGAAACTACCTGGAAAACGCCGCGCTGTTGCTATGGTTGCTGTTGCCATAGGCAACATTGGCATTGGCATTGTTGGTATTGGCACGAGCCAGAGGGTTGGTGCGTGGATCTTGAGGGAAGTCCTCCAAGAAGACAGGTGACTCCAGTTCCTCCATCTCGATCTCAGCAAACTGGAGGGGTCTCTGGCTCGCCATGACGGGGGGCAGGGAGTTGGTCCTTTCCAGGAAGTTGTCTACCTGGCCAAATAGGCCTCCGGTCCTCTAGAGGTAGGGGCGAGAGGGGGAGGGTTGAGAGCAGTGACTGGGAGGTGAGGGTGGGTGTGCCTGGGGACTGTCACCTGGGACGACGGTGCCGGGAACAAGTGATGGTGCTGGGACAAATCCCCCAAGTCCGGGAAGAATGGACGGAGGAGTGCGACCAGAGGAGAGGAAGCTCCCCACTTGGGGTAGACGGGACATACCTAGGGGCCCACAGCAGAGACAGGGACACGGAGATAGGAAATGTGGCCGTGTGGAGGAGGCCCTGAACTGGGAGCCCGGAGCACTGGATTCTGGTTCCCTCCTGAAACTGACTTACTAAGTGATGGTGGCCGCCTCACCCTCTCCGTGGGCCACGCTTCCTCTTGAGTGGCCCAAAGGTTGCATCTAGGCTGTTCCTATGGGCCTTTCGCTCTAGGGTGCTAAAGAAATCCAGGCAGAGCCAGGGATTGGGGGCTGGAGGAACTGGAGCAGGTGGGCAGCTGAGTTGGAGGGATGTGGTTAGGGCTTGTGGGAGGGAGAGTGGAGCTGGGCAGGGAAGTGGGAAGGAGGGCATGTCATATTGGCAAATAGGTTGGGAGTTGATTCTGAGTCCCAAAGGAGGGGTGGAGAGGTGAGGAGGGGTGTCCCAACTCCCTTGCACCCCTCGGTCTGGCGAGCTTCCCACCTTCCTGTCTGCAGGACAGCACCGCTCACTGGGGCAGATGCAGCTCTCACCTACCCGGAATATCCCTTCCTCCATTGCAGCCTCCACCATGGCCCGCTCCAGCTCCTCCTCGGCCGTCAGGTCCCCTGAGATGGCGCGGTGGATCTCGGGGGCTGCCTCCTCCTCAATGGTCCGCAGCCCAGCCTGGGGATGGCAAAGTGACCCAGTGACCCTCCGGTCCAGGAGAGGAGACCAGAACTGCTCTCCACTGCCCTGCTTTAATCTGCACCAGGCTTTCCGGAGGCCTCGTCTCAGACTCTGCGCTCCTTCCTGGCTCATCCAGTGTCCCCGGGGCCACCACGTCCTGCTCTGGCCTCCAGAAGAGTGCACACCCTGGTCATTCTCGAGACCCCACAGGTGGAGGTCTTCTGCCCGCTCCAGGCCTGGAGGTTGAGAAATCTTTCACCCAGTGCCGCCTCCCAGGCAAGTACTGTGCGATCTCTCTTGACCGCACGTGCCATTCGTCCGTTTTCCTGAGCTGATCAGGGTTCATGTTACCAGCAATGGAACAATCAAAGCTGGAGCCATCAGACAGTTCACATGGGGCAGAGCATCGCTTCTGTGGCATCCCCCTCCGAGACCCACAGCCTCAATCCAGCATGAGGAAACGGCAGGCACGTCCAAGCTCAGGACATCCAGGCCTGCCATTGCTTTTGTTTTTTAAGTTTTTTTCTTCCCTCCCTCCCTCCCTCCCTCCCTCCCTCCCTCCCTCCCTCCCTCCCTCCCTCCTTCCTTCCTTCTTTCTTTCTTTCTTTCTTTCTTTCTTTCTTTCTTTCTTTCTTTCTTTCTTTCTTTCTTTCTTTCTTTCTTTCTTTCTTTCTTTCTTTTTTCTTTCGTTTTTCCCATAAGGCACTTGCTGGAGAGAGGCAGAAAGAGGGAAAGTGGGGAATCACCCCCCAGGGGGGATGGCCACACCATAATCCCTTCTCCATTCTCCTCCCGGGATTTTGGACACACACGCACATTCGCACCTGGCACCATGTCGAGGACTGGAACCATGGCTGCCCATGTGGAAGGCCAGCACCTTAACCCCCACACCATCTGCTGTCCCCTGGCCTGGCATCTTTAAAAGTGCCATGGGGAACCAGCAGTTAGCGTAATGGCTATGTCGCTGGACTCCCATGTAGTCGACCGCGGTTCGCATCCCGGACCCGGTGGCTTAAAACTCACGCCGGGCGCGTGTGCGTGCGTGCCCAAGATCCCGAGAGGAGAATGGAGGAGAAGGGATTGCGGCGTGACCATCCCCCCTGGGGGGTGATTTCTCGCTTTCTGTCTCTATGTCTCTCTCTCTCTCTGTCTGGCGAGCGCACGTGCCCTATAGCGAAAAACCTCTCCAAAAAAAAAAAAAAAAAAAAAAAAGTGCCATGGTCACACTGAGGAAAGACTGAGGAACTGTTCCAGATGGGAGAGGCTGAAGAGATAAGACGACGTGTGTGATGTGGGATCCTTTTGCTATAAAGGACATTTTGGAAGCAAATAGTGAAATTTGAATGGGGTCTAGGATTAGATGGTAGTAATACGTCAGTGTAAAGTTTCTGATTGTGATGGTGTTATCATGGGTATGCAGGAGGATTGTGTAGGAAGATGCTCTCGTCTGCAAGAAATACATTTTAATGTGTCCTGAGTTGGTGGAATATCATATGCTGGAATTACCCTCAAACAGTTCAGGAAACAAAGGTTTTTGCATTATACTTGCAACTCTTAAATGTATGAGATGTTTCAAAATAAAAATAGTAATTGAAATGAAATTTTGAGCACATATTCCAAATGCATGTGTATTTTAAAATTTATGTATTATGTGCATTACAATCAACACAAAAATAGATTTAAAAAATGAGATAAAACATGATATTGTTAAGTTTTTTGTTAGGCAGTGGGGCTTTTTTTTTTTTTTTCTTGAGAGATTTTTGCTAGAGGGCATATGCACTCACTGGAGAGACAGAGAGAAAGTGAGAAATCACCCCAAAGGGGTGCTGCCATCCTGCAGCCCCTTTCCCATCCCCCTCTCAGGATTTTGGACATAAACATGCATATGTGCCCAGCATGCATTTCGAGCCTCCGGGTCTGGGACTTGAACCACAGTCAGCTGTGGGGGAGACCAGCAATGTAGCCACTATGCCATCTGGTGGTTCAAGTAGTGGGGCAATTTAAGGACTCCCCACGAATCTGCTCTTTTTGACGACCACTGCTTTCATCTAAATTGTTTCCTTTGAACAAATCCTATTTTCTCTGGTCCAGCAACAAGAGCCCCTGGGTCTTCTCCCAAGATTGCAATGTCTTCCATCGTGAGCCACCCAGAAGTCCCATCCCAGTTCCTCCCTCCTCCTGGCTCCCTTCATCCTCCTCTGCCTCACGCATTAGGGAGGGAATGGGATTCCAGAGACCTGGTTCAGCAGGGGAGTCCTTTGAACTCAGCTGGGTCGTGTGTACCTGGATCTGCACGGTGTCCTTCTTGGGCCGATACCCGTAATATTCCTCCTGGCGCTTCATAAACTTGCGAAAGTGATCCTGGATGAGGAAAGTGGCATAGAACTTCCCCACTGTCACCTCGTCATCTGCAGAGGAGTCAAGGAGGGATATCCTGAAGGCCAGCGGGAACCTGACACTGGCTTCTGCTGGGCGCAGGGGGGCTGGCCATGGTCACTTTGCACCCCGAGGCTGGTGGCTGCCCTACCAGATGATGCCCCCAGGGTATTTACAGAGGGTACCGGACATTCTCACACTCCCCCGGGTTTCTCGGAGCACCACGTGCCCCCTTCCCCCTGCTGCTCCTGGACTCTGGCCTCCCGAAGGGGCACCCACCTCCTATTGGAGGGATGACCTGGTCCAGCAGCTTCATGCTGGTTCTCTTCCAGATCTTCTTGATGATGGCCCGCAGCTCCTCGTTGGCCTGCTCAAAGTTACCTGGGTAAGGGAAAGGCAAGGGGACCCCGCGTCATCCAGACCAGGCCGACGGCGCCTGCTAAGCCCACCCAGCACTCTTCCAACCTCTGGGAGAGCCAGTCAGCCACTCAGCAAACACAGGCGAAGCTTCTTCTACAGCAAGGAAGGGAGGATGTCACTGTCCTCGGGGGTAGCCCAAACCCCTGTTCGGGTTCTGCCCTCCCCTCTCCTCTCTCCCCCAGGTCTTGGCTTCCAGGGTCAGACTGTCTGACTTCTGCTCTCTCAGAGCTTCAACCACCCCACAGCACAGTCTGTCAGTCTGTCCTGAGTACGCCTGCAGGCTTTGCACTGCTCTCACCTGGCCTTCCTCTCCGCCCTCCCGAGGCCACCTTCCTGCACCTGCTCAGAGGCCCACAATGGTCCCGATGCAGGGAGCGCTCCGAGCGAGCGGGGGCTCAACCACCACTCCAAGACCCCACCTACCTGGTCTGCCTCCTCCCGCCAGGTCTGCCTTCTGGGCGGCAAGGACAGCAGCAGTGGTGGAGCCATGCGTGGACTCCCAAAGCCTGCCTGCTCTGCTCCTGCCAGGGCCGAGCCTCCGGGCACTTCCACCCCTGCGCTAATGGAGGCGCTTCTTTGGGCCCCTCCCACCCACGTCTGTGCTCAGGCAGGTGCTTTTCAGACCTATGGACTCTGCTGAGGAGTGTGGGAACAGACCCGCAGTGGCCTTGCCCTGCAGAACATTCTCTAGTTCCCCCTGAGCCCGGAGGGGTCTGAGGATTTTGTGGCCGCTGTCTGAGGCCTCCCCTGCTTCTTCCCACAGATCTAGAGTCCAACTCTATCTCTAAGAACTGGGCAGACACTGCCTGAAAACGCCCGGGAGGCGCAGGTGGCACACGCTCACCCTCCGTCTTGATCTTGAGTGCCGTCCGGACCAGGGCAAAGAGGGTGGCGTTGAAGGTGACCGTGCCATCGCTGTTCAGGGGCATGTTCATGCCTACCAGCCGCTGTGCAGGGAGAAGCAGTGGCTGCCGCGGAGCTGGGACCAGGCCAAGCTGGGCAGGACATCCTCACCCGGGCTGTGGGCCGGGAGCGCATGGGACATGAAGGCCGGGGTGTGGGCTGACCAGGACGCCCTTCTCCAGGGATGGCAAGATGACTGGGGGACACTGCCAAGAATGGAGGTCCTTGGGAGGGACCTGGGGACCCAGGAGATCACTGCCCTGACGTCCTCACTCCATCAGGCCCTTGCCAGCTTCCCCGCCCGCGGCACCTGTGCCTCTTCCTCTGCAGGGTGGGGGGACGGACACCCCTTCCTAGGTGCTCTGGTTACCTTACATGCTACCCGGTGTGGGCAGAACTTCCCGAAGCCCAGGGGGGGCTGGATCCTTCTCAGCAGGGTCACCACATCTAGGTGTTTGATTCTCCCCCTGCAGGAGAACACAGACTTGGACATGGGTGGCCCCACCCAGAACCTGCCCCTGCTCAGAGCGTGGGCAAAGGGAAGAAAGCCAGGGGCAGGGCCCGTCCTGTTTGCCAGCTGCATTCAGAACTGGAAGTACCGCTGCTCTTAAGCCAGGTGGCGACGTCTGCCTCACCGCTGCCTGGAACCAGGAGTGGGCTCTCTGTTTAGGGGACGACATGGGCTCTCTTCTGGGGTCGTTCTTTCAGATATGGGATCTCCATGCCCGGAACCTGAAGCTCGTTTTCCCCAGGCTGAGACCTTCCTTAGGTTTTGGTCAAACTGATGGGCGGGGAGGGGGGTGGGGGCGGGGAGAAACGACTCAGGCTGTATTCTAAAATGTAGAGGGTGTGAGGACCAGCAGATGGCGTAATGCTTACATCACTGGACTCCCATGTAGTCAAGTGTGGTTCGAGCCTCAGACCCAGAGGGTTAAAACTCGGGCTAGGTGCATGTGCATGTGTGCCCAAAATCCCTAGAGGAGAAGGGATTGTGGCATGGCTATCCCCCCGGGAGGGTAATTTCTCACTTCCTGTTTGTTTCTCCAGTGAGCACATGTGCCCTATAGCAAAAACAAACAAACAAACAAACAAACAAAACTCTCCCTTAAAAAAAAAAAAAAAAAAAAAAAAAGGAGCGGGTGTGGGTAGAGGGAGATGGAAGCCCACTTCCAGAGACGGGCCCAGAGCTGGAAAACACATCTTCAGAGCAGGCAGAAAGCAGAGTGAGCAGCTAAGGCCGGAGCAGCAGGTGCGCCGTTGCCTTGGGGAAAACCATGTCGGAAGGTCTTATAGACGCCCTCGCTTTCCCTGATGGGCTGGCTGTGGAGAGAGATTACACACTCTCGCCTGTTTCCACAGGGCTGAGCTAGGACTGCCAGGTGACTGGTGGAAGCAGGTAGGTTTGATGCCCCTGATGTAAGCACTTTCAAGCCAGGCTGCTGAGGACACCACACAGTGCTGCATTGCACTTGGCACCGTCTCTTCCTAGCTGTGACCCAAGGAACTTACTTACCCTCGCTTTCCTCATCTCTGAGATATCGGGAGGCCCTGGTATCACAGGTTGTTGTAAAGATGAAATGAGATAATACAGGCCTGGCTCCATAGCCTAGTGGTTAAGGGAGCCAGATCCCACATGGCCAACCACAGCTTGAAAACCATGCCACTGTGTGCAAGCGTGTGTGCACAGCCCAGAGTTCAGGCAGGATGAAGACATAGAGGAGAAGGGGTCGAGGTGGGACCACAGCCCTGGGGGGGGGGTGCTTTCTCACTCTCTCTGTCTCTGGTGAGTGCATGTAGCCTCTGGCAATTGAAAAAGAGAAAGCTAATCTATAGTGTTTTCAGCCTCGTGCCTGACACCTAGAAAAATCATGACGTACAAGCGTATCGTCTCTTTCAGAAAGAAGGAAGAGAGCAGTGCTTCCCGAGGGGCGCTGTGCGCAAGAACTCCCTGAGGGCCAGGCTGAAGCAATGCAGGCCTCCTTTAGTCAGTAGGGTGGGGCCGGGACTCTGCATTTTCAACAAGCTTGGAGGTTGCTGGTCAAGGGGCCCCACTTTCTAGAGTTCCTGGTGAGGCACTGAGTCCCCTGATCTAGAAGCATCCAAGCAAAAGATGGGATGACCATCTCCCAGCAGAGTCAAGGGGTCTTCACTCTGGGAGGTATGGGGTCCCTGTCACCCTAAGACTGATTCTCTGATCTGGGACTTTGAATGAATGAAAGGAGAAGGAGATGTCCATTTATACTTAGTGCACTAAACAGTGACTTCCAGGGGCCACAGGCCAGGGCCTAGGATGGACAGTGTAGGGAGTTCCTGCACGGCACCCACAGACTGGACTTACTTAGCCTCCGGGTCGTACTCTGCCCAGATGGCCTTGAACTCATCCAGGTGATGTGGGCCCAGGATGGACCAGTCCCTCATGAGGTAGTCAAAGTTGTCCATGATGACAGCCACAAAGAGATTAATGATCTGCAAGAGGGGAACAAGGGCTCCCAATGCGGAAAGGCAGGCGATGCGGGGCCAGGGCGGGGAGCTGGGAGGCACCCTCACCAGGAAGGCGCAGAGCATGTAGAAGCTGATGAAGTAGTAGTAGGCGAAGCCCGTGCCACACGTGTACTCCTCGCCCGGGGCGTAGTCCGACTCCGGGTCACACAGCTTCCCATAGCTGCAGGCCAGCAGGATCTCCTGCCAGGCCTCCCCGGTCGCACACCTGCCAGGGAGAGGGTCCTGAGGCCCATCCACCCTGCGCGGCCCCTCGGGAGGCGGCAGCCTGGAGAGAGCAGGGCTCCGGCTGCTGCGTGGAGCGGGGCTGCTGCTGTCCCGGCAGCAGGGAGGTCAAACCCCCAGGTTCACCATGTAGCTCAGCGGGAGCTGGGCCTGTTTCCCTTCAGCGCTACAGTCCCTTGGCTCCACCCTCATGGGGGGCTATGAGCAAGAGCCAAGTTACAGAAAGAGGCTTATTGGACGGAGGGGCAAAATCCACCTAGGCTTCCAGTCATTCGAGGGGAACAGCAGGTGAGGGCACCGCACTGAACAGGGAGAGGCGGGAGGGACTTGCGACCTCTGCCCCCCTTCTGTAGGGAGTCTGGAGTGATGCCCCAGGTCTCCTTGGTGGAGGGGCCTGATGCAAAGTGAAGATGTGGGTCCACTTGTCGAAAAGTGATTAAAATCACTTTTTTTTTTTAAAGGTGTGACAACTTTAACCAAACATGGGACCCTCTGGGTGCAGGTCCTGAGACCACAGGTCACACACGGGAGGACAGCCCTGCCTTCGGGCAGACCGAGCAGAGTGGGGGCCACGGGCGGCAGGGGACTCATGCCTGAAGAGCAGCAGCACAGCCTGCGGAAAGGTCTGGAAGTTGTTGTTCCGGTTGATTTGGGTCCCGTCCACCATGGCGATCTTTCCGAACATCTGCAAACCACAAAGGGCTGACTGCGAACCTGGATAGAGCAGTCCTCTGTGGCCTCCCCGCAAGCTGCTCCCCACCTTCACCCCTGCGGCCCCCAGGTACCCTTCACTTCAGGACATGTCAGACCTGAAGCCAAATACAAAGGATTATTTTCTAGGTCAGGAGAGGTTCTTCCCATTAAACCAAAGAAAAGCAGGAAAGTGGGCAGGTTTCCCAGTGGTGTGCAGACCTGGGGAGCCCAGGAAGAGCTCCCAGAGAAGGTGGATGAGACCACCGGGCCTGCGCAGGGTCCTAGAGACGCCATCTGGCCCCTGCTGCCCATCTGCAGGCCCTTTCTCCGTCTTCCCCTGGGCCCCGGGGCTGCCAGGGTGAAGGAGGCAGGGAAGGCTAGGGGGCTGGCTGGCCTGCCACTGAGTAGGCTTCCCCAGGGCCACCGATGCTCCCCCAAGTGGCGGAGATGCCCCTGGCCCAGCCGCTTCTCACCTGCATCCCGATGACAGCGTAGATGAAGAAGAGCATGACGATGAGCAGAGCCACGTAGGGCAGGGCCTGGGGGCAAGGGCGGGACTCAGCACCTCGGATGCTCCCGCCTGTCCTCCTATGGCCATCAGAGCCTGTTCCCCAGAGTCCCCGGGGTCCCCCTGGGCTGAGGTCCCCAATGACCTCTCCAGCCAGGTGCAGGCCCCGCCCGCCCTAGCCGCTGGCCCCGCCCACCCTAGCCCCTGGCCCCGCCCGCCCTGGCCTCCGGCTGGGCCTGCACCTGGAAGGACTTGATGAACGTCCACAGCAGGGTGCGCACTCCCTCTGCCCGGCTCAGCAGCTTGATCAGCCTCATGACCCGGAACAGGCGGAAGAAGGCGCTAGAGATGCGGGCGCTCTCGTCTGGGTCCTGCGGGGCAGCAGCCCCAGAAGTCAGTCTGGGGCCACACCCCAGAGGGATGAGGGGCAGGGCAGGGCAGGGTGGGGCGAGAGGCAAGGCGGGCTAGTGCTGCGGAGGTGTCCATGGCCCATGGCGAGCGGAGTTCCAGCTCCACCTCCCTGGCCCTGCCGTCTCCTGTGAGCCATCCTGGCTCAGAGCTCAGGCTGTTCAGCTGGGAGAGGGCGGTAGGTGAGGGCCGCCATGCCCTGAGCGCATGCTTGAGAGCCTGCCCTCTGGAGCCTGCCCTCTGGGCCTCACCTGCCCCTCAAGCTGCCACTGAGCTGAGGACCCTGGGCTCCCCAAGGCCCCCTCCCCTAGTGTCCTCCCGGTGCAAGGTCCCCAGAAGCTTGGGTGTCCAATGGCCATAAGTTCAGTATGGCCACCGCCCACCAACCCCACCTGCACATGGCTGTTCTAAGCTGGCAAGCCTCTGCCCTTGTGCCAGCCTTGGACACAGGATAACTCGGGAAGGGGAGCGTTCTCCCTGCCCGGCTTCCTCTGTCCTCAAAGGCCCTGTGCCCGATGAGTTGTCGCTAAGGTCCTGTGCCAGCTGCAGTCCAGTCCTCTCTGGACTGTGTTCCCAGCACAGGGAGTGCCAGCGAGAACCCTCACCCCACCTTCCTGGGGTCTGAGGAAGCCATTACCTCCATGCACCTCTACTGCAGAGGCCCCACCCCGCCCTCTCCCGGAGCCCCAGAGCCTGCTTGGGGGAGGGAGCCTGAGTGCGGTCTGCCCCATGCAGTCCACACAGCCAGGCCTGAGCATGCAAGCTGCAGGGCAGGGGCTGGTGAGCAGGCGTGCTGGGCAGGCTCATGCAGCCCCGAATTACAACGTTCCCGCAGCCTCCACCCAGGCAATACAGTCCCCCGCTGGAGGCCAGGAAAGTCTGTGGAGAAAAGAGACGAGGGGAGGGGAGGGAGAGGAGAGACAGGAGGGGGAGACGTGGGAGGGAGGTGAAGAGAGGTGTCAGAAAGGACAGACACATAGAAGAGTTAAAGACAGAAAAAGAGAGGCAGGGGTGAGGGTCCCGGGGGCTGCCAATCAGGGGCAGGGGTGGGCGGAGTGAGGACCAAGCTCTGTGGGACAGTGAGGCAAGAGGCTAGGGACAAGGGAGTAAGAAGGGGAGGGAGGACCGAACACAGACAGGCCCCTTCTCATCTCCGAGATGCGTCTGCAGGTGACAAGGGCTCGGTTCCCCCGTGTGTCTGGGTTATGTGATGCTGGGGACATGCTGACGGGGCATGCTGGGAACACCTGCTCACCATGGGAAGTGGATTCACTCCCTTACTGCCCTGCGGCTGAGGCTGAGGTTGAGGCCCATGTGGGGGTGCCTGAGTCCCACGGCAGATGTTCCTGCCCCAGGACTGGGTGAGACCAAGGCTCAGGGGTCGGGCTCTTAAAGAGTGGGTGGCGTGTTACGGGAATATTTCCTGTTGGCTCCTGGCTTCTCCCTGAGGTCACGTTCCGTGAGAAGCCCTGGGCCCGAAGAAGCCAGTTCTCCTTTTCTGGTTGTGTATAGGCAGACCTATCTCCAGCATGCTGGCACCCCCCTAAGCACCTCTCCCGGGAGCCTTCCCTGGATCCTTGGTTCTCATTCCAGCGGCGTGCTGGAATCACGCAAGGGACTTGAAGTACGCGGAGACCTCTGCTGGGGCCCCACAGCCCACCAAGTCAGCTTCTAGGAGATGGGGTCTGGCTCAGAGGTGTAAATGCCCCCCAGGGGATTCCAGCAGGCAGCTGGGACGAGGACCAGAGCCTAGAGCTGTGCCGTGCAGCACAGCGGCCCCGGCACACTGGCTATTTGAACTACAGTGAAAATGAGACGAGGTCCAGAATTCAGCTCCTCAGTTCCACCAGCCACGTCGCGGGTGACCAGCGGACACGTGCGTCTAGTGGCTACTGTATCCAGCAGGGCAGCCATTTCTGTCACTGCGGAAACTTCTAACAGACTGCTGCCTTAGACCCTTCCCTGGCTGGTGTGTCAGGAAGGTAAATCCATCTTAGTGCAACTTCAAACCACGCTACCGGGCAGGAATCGGCTAGGGACTGCTCACACCCTGCCATCCTCCAATGGTTCTGATTCATCCGGGCTTGCCCTACGCAGACCTCCAACTTCCCCGGTGACTATTCTGAATTTGGGCTTTTATTTTGGCTGGCTAGAGCTCTCCCCTCTGCTGGTGAGAAGAGCTGCTCTGAAACCAGGGGCTCTTTGGAATGCCATCTTCCCAGCGAAAACAGGACGGGTGGAAATAAACAGCACCTGCCCCCAGCCTCACCCCATCCCTTATACCCCACCAGCTCACTGGGCTTGCCCCCAGCCTCACCCCATCCCTTACACCCCACCAGCTCACTGGGCTTGCCCGCAGGCCCCACCCCACAGGGGTCTCAGGAGCAGATGGAGCTCTGTCTGTCGCTGTCTAACTCTGGCGAGGGTGGACAGGGTGCCCAGGCCCTCCCTCACACACCAGACAGCCAGAGAGGCAGCCAAGTCCCAGAAGGTGCCACTCGCTGCCAGGGCCCAGCCTTTAGGGGCCCCAGCCAGGGCTCCTTGCTCATAGACTCCAGACGGTCCCTCAGCTGCTCCCTCACCCACCTCCTCTCAGGACCTCCAGGGCTAACCCCCACCCCACAAGGTTCACCCAGGAGCCGGCAAAGCCTGGAGTACTATTAGTTCAGAAGGAAGCCTTGCTGGTGGATGGGCCCCTGGCTTCGGGGCTGGTCCCTTACTGTTCCCCACGGCCAAATCAGCTGCCCCTTGGATAGAATCCACCACGGCCATGGTCAGGATGGCACTGAAGGGTGGACGCCCTTCTCTCCTCTTCTGCCCGGCCCCAGCCCCAGGGTTCTGCTTGGAAGCAGCCTTGATTTGAGCCTCAGACCCCTGGCTCTGCTCCACCCCGTCTTCTGCAGGACCCTCAGCGTTGGGCCCTCAGTCCAGCTTGGCGGCAGGGCTCAGCTCCTAAGATCTGGAATGCGGGCCCCTCTGGGTGAGCCTCCCTGTCCCTCCTCTCACACAGACCCTGCTGCTGTTTCTCACTCTGCCCTCCGGGGCCTTGTCCACTCCATCCTGAGCCTCTTGGTCCAGCTCTGGGGCCATTTGCCTTCCTAGTATTGTTCAACCTTCAGAATAATCCAGAAGCTGGCCTCTTCTTACTGCCTCCACAGCCAGCACCCGGCCACCATTACCTCTGTCTGGGTTACTGCAGGAGCTGCTGACGGCCTTCCCCAGGCCATCGCCATCGCCATCGCCCCTCCAGCTACGTCAACACAGAGCCCGGTGCTCCTTCTAGAACTAGCGCCCTCCAAGGGGCGCTTGTGTTTCTCAGAATGAAAGCCCAAGTTGTAACCATGGCTGCAGGGCCCAGGTGACCTGAGCCCTGCTTTCTCTCTCTGGCCCCAGCTCCCCTTTCTCCACTCCAGCTACAAGAGCTTCTGCTGTTCCTCAAACTCAGCAAATGCTCCCACCCCTGGGCCTTAGCACGCACTCTTCTGTCTCTCCATGCTCTGTTCCGTGTCCCCTGGCCCAGTTCCCTGCTTTCTTAGGGTCTTTGCTCCAACGATATCTTGACGCCACCCTCCCATGCCCTCCCACTTTAAGTCCTTAGCCTGTTTTTCTTTTGGTCATAGTGGATATTTATCACTCCTGCCGTGTTATAGTCTAGCTGTCTATCATACTTCTTACAAGTTCAAGTTCGTTCACTGGCCTGTCTAGCACCATGACCTCTGGGAGGCACTCGGCAAGTATTCAAGGAGTAGATGAACAACTGACTCCCTAACTGGGCCCTCAATTTTTCATCATTCTCTCCTCCCGTCCCTCATTTTCAGCCTGCTACACTGGACCTCCCATCCTGCTCCAAACCTTCTTTGCATTTCCATCTCCGTGCCTCTCTTCCAGGTGTCCTGCCTGTGGTGCTTGCTCTCTTCCCTTGCTCCGATCACCACCTTTCTTTCCTTCAGACAGATTGTACCACCTCCGCGAAGCCTTCCCTGATCACCCTACCCAGAGATGACCTCTCCCTTTGGCTCTCGCCTTCCACAGTTCAGCATGTGCCTCATACCCACCTGGCGTCTCCACCCCACAGGACTATAGTGCCGTGAGGGCAAAAGCAACGACTTGTCCATTCCATCTTTGTAACCCCAGGGTGCCACGTTGCACACACAGTGGGTATCCCACTTGCAGATTGAACAAGTGCTCCCCCCGCCCCCGTGAGGGCTTTGACCGCCTGATACTCACGTCGATCTCGCTGAGGATGACATCGATGATGCTGCCGACGACGATCAGGAAGTCGAACACATTCCAGGGGTCTCCAAAATAGCCCTGGGAAGGGAAGAGATGGGGTCTCAGTGAGCTGTGGAGGAAGCAGAGGGCAGTCGGCCTGTCTGAAGTAATGCAGGCCTGCTGGGTCAGTCCAGCAGGTGCCCAGGGCTCCCCTCCCCATGGGCCCACCTGCTCCAAGACGCTTGTCCTCCTAGTCTTTTCTCCCCATCCTCCAGAACATCATGTGGCAGGAGGGAGGGGGGAGTTATTGGGACCTCAGGATGTGGGGTCCTGGCCCAGATGGGAACTCTCACTTCCTCCAACCACATTAAAGAGCTATTGGGGCTTGTTAGGGCAGAACTGCCAGAGGGTGGCTGGGTTGGGCACCATGGGACTGAGCTGGGGGACCACAACAGGGCAAACAGGACCCCCTGGCCTGGGCCTACTCCTCAGGAGTGTAAGGGAAGGTGGGAATGCAAGACGGGGCGGGGAGGCAGCCTGGCCGACACTGGCCAGTTCTGGCAACCTGAAGTCCCACCTGGCCTGCATCTGAAGGTAGGAGTGGGTGAGGGGCAGGTTGAGGCAGAAATGCTGGATGAAGGGGCCTTGGGCAGCATGAGGGGTATGGATGGATGTCCCCCGAAATCTCCACCCCAGGCCCCAGCTCTCACCCTGGCCTTGAATGCTATGAGCTTGAGGACCATCTCCAGGGTGAAGATGATGGTGAAAGCCACGTTGAGGATGTCCGAGATGTGGTTCATCTCCTCTGACTGGTTGTAGTGCTGTGGAGGGGACACAGGAGAGGTGACTGGGAGGGCCAGGCTTGCCCACCTTGCAGATTCCTACCCGGAGCCCCTTCCTGTTCCTGAGTGGCCCCCCAATCCTTCCTTGGACTCCCGTCCATTTTATTTATTTTATTCTAGCTCAGAAAACAAGGAGCCCGCTTTATTTAGCAAGCCCCCTGAATCCCTCCACATCCTATGGACACTCCGCCACCACCATGAAAGGTGACAAGAGGAGGGGAAAGAAGTCCCAAGTCCGAGAGCATGCAGGGTTGCAGGCCAGGGTTCAGTTACATGTCTATTCTGGGGCGTCCGAGACAGGAGGTCCCCGAGCAGGGCTCTGGGACAGGCTTCATCTAGTCATTTGGGCACAGGAGTAGGAGAGAAGACCCCTGGGTGCTATGGCATGGCCACTGGCTACCGGTGGCAAAATGAGGCACCACACTCCTGGGATCTGCATGCTGGTGCTAGTGCAGCAGGCGAAAGCTATAATCGTGACCCTCCAGCCCCACCCCAACCCACCACCACGACCTCCTTAAATCCATTTCCTTATAAATTTCCCCAGAAATCTTTTCTCTTTTCTCTTTTAATTGATGAAATCCCACCTCTTCCATAAAACCTTCTTTGATGGTTCAGAAGGATCCGGTGGCTGTTCCCACCCACCCTGTCTTGGCAGGATTGCTCAGTTCTGCTGCCTGGCTTGGCTCCAGGGACCAGCCCTTGCCCACGGCCCTCAGTGCTACCTGGGCCTCCGTGTCCTCACGATCAGGCAATGTGAGGCCTTCACACGGCATGTCCTGGGCTGCTAGCTGCCAGAGCCTTGCAGTGCAATGGTATGTATCCAGGGCTTAAGGGACCGGAGGCCTAATCAGGGCTTGGTAACAGCACTGCCACTTACGACATTGTCTACAATGGCTGCTTTAGAGACACCTGTTCTGTGAACACCAAACCCATTTTTCTGGGGACCACAGTCAAGATCCCAAACACCTTCACCATCCAGATTTGCACCAGCAGGAGAATCACAGAGAAAGCGCTCTCTACTTCCTACACGTCCTCCTCCTCCTGCACTGCAGAATCACATTATTTGTATGCTTGAATTAGTTCTTTTTTTTTTTTTTTTTTTTTTTTTTGGAGAGGTTTTTGCTATAGGGTGCATGCACTCGCCAGAAAGACAGAGAGAGACAGAGAGATAGAAAGCAAGAAATCACCCCTCCCCCCCCCGGGGGGGATGGCCACGCTGCAATCCCTTCTCCTCCATTCTCCTCTTGGGATCTTGGGCACGCACACACACACGCCCGGCGTGAGTTTTAAGCCACCAGGTCTGGGACGCGAACCGCGGTTGACTACATGGGAGTCCAGCAACATAGCCATTACGCTAACTGCTGGTCCCTTGAATTAGTTCCTTAATGTGCCGTGAGTGTCTGGGAGCAAGGCCTGGGTCCAACTCACCCCTGTATCCTACATAGCCTTCACCACGTGGTGCTCAGGAAATGTCTGCTGGGAGTGTGGGGAATCCTACCCTGCTTACCCTGCCCTACCAGGGCCTGGGCCCGGGCTGGTCACACACGGGCGTCCTGAGGGCCTTACCTGCATGCCCAGGCAGATGGTGTTGAGCATGATCAGTGCAAACATCAGGTACTCGAAGTAGGAGGAGGTGACCACGTACCACACCTGGTACTGGTACGGGTTCTTGGGGATGTAGCACCTCAGTGGGCGGGCCTTCAGGGCGTACTGCACGCATTGGCGCTGAGACAGCACAGAGGGCAGGTCAGCACCGGGAGAGCCCCGTCCCCACGCCCACGTTCGTGAACCTGCGGGAACCCTGCGTCTGTCAGGAGCAGCGGTAGCCAGACGCCGTGACTGAGGAGCTATGGTTCATTTAGGGGAAGAGTCCGGCTGGGCCCGTGGGTCCCCTTGAGTCACCATAGCCTGTCCCAGTCATACCCTCACATAGCCCCGAGGTTCTCTAGGGCTTTCTTTCTCAGCATCATGGGGGTTCCAGGAGAAGCCACCACCCCCACTTCGCCAACTTGCACTCTTTAGCTGGAGATGTGGCGGGGTGCATAGAGGTTATGGGGTCACCCCCAGGACACTGCCCTGCTGAGACCCTAGAGCTGGGGGCTTGCAGGAGGCCTGTTGGGGCTCTGTCCCCATCTCTAGCAGGCGGCCCGGGCACCTGGTTCTTGTCCAGCTCACAGTTCTTGTACTCGGTCTCCCCCTGCTCCTGGAAGGTGACGATGACGAAGCCCACAAAGATGTTCATCATGAAGAAGGCGATGAGGATGATGTAGATGATGAAGAAGATGGCCATCTCCACTCGGTGGTTGTAGACGGGGCCCCTGTCCTCCTCGTAGGAGTCGATGGCCCTGTACAGCAGCCTTGGGACGGGCAGAGGAGAGGACGGACCAGGCTGGGTGAAGAGGCTGAGACCAGGCCCGGAAGGGAAGGGAGGGCTTTCTCCCACTGGCCACGCTGCCAGGAGAGCTTCTGAACAGCCACGTAATGGAGAAGTTGGGACCAGTCCTGGAATGGGCTGCCCGTACAGCCTGACCAATCACTAGGGATCTCCCCTAGACAGAGAGGTGTATGCCTATGGGGGCCCGGCACTTTTTGCCAGATTCCCGGCCAGGCCCACTGCGGAGTTTGTAGCAGCCATACGATGTGTCAGAGCTCGGGGGGTGGGGTCTGTTCTACATTTGCCCTGCAGGTGCCAGACCCAGGTCCCAGCCCTCACTCACTGAGGCCACCCCTCGAAGGTGGACACCGTGAAGAGCGACATCATGGCCGAGAGCACGTTGTCGAAGTGGAAGTCGTTGTTCTTCCACTCGCGGGGACGCAGCTGTATCTGTGTTGGGTCCCCGTCCTTGTACACGTAGTAGTAGCCCCTGAGGCGGGGTGGCCCGGTCACTCCACTGAGCAAGGCTGGGCTGCCTCCGCCCCACCCTTGTCCTCTGGGCCCTGGGCAGTGGGTGCAGGGGATGAAGGCCCAGGTCTGGGCCCAGCAGTGCCCTCTGCACAGTTGCCATAGAAGGGGGCTGCAGGAAACGCCCTCTTGCACCCACTAGCTCAGTTCCCCCGGGCCCAGCAGAAGAGCCAGCACCCCCTGCTAGGTCCCGGCCAGGCAACCCTCCTCCCGCCCTTTCCTCCCACACAGCTCGGGCACCTGCACTCCTCTTCTGTCATCTTGGATGGGTCATTGCAGCTGTAGAACTTCCCCTGTGTCCAGGCCATGGGGGAGGGGGAGAAACGCATTGTCATGGAAACAGGGCAGAAGTGGCTGTGGCAGAAGGGGACTGGAAGGCGAGCGTCTGGGGGAGGAGCCCATGGCTTCCTGCATCCTCCACCCAGCTGTCCACAGCATCCCTGCAGCCCAGAGGCTGCCAAGGCTGAGGACGGTGCCTTAGGTGGCATTAGCTGAGTGCCCCTGCTGGGCCTGGGAGGGGGAACAGGAACACAGTGGGGCCCTGCTCCCCCTCAGCCAGTCTGCAGGGGAGCCCCTCATCTCCCACTGCTGATGGAGATCCTCTGGGGTCTCCCCACCACAAATGAAGGTCCCATCTTCCTCCTCCTGGGAGTGGGGCATCCAGGGGTCCAGGGGCTTTCATGGGAACGAGGCCGCAGAAATGGAGCCCAGCTGGCCCTGACTCAGCCTGTGGCGGTCAAGCAGGGGTCCCCGCCAGCCTTGCCCCAGGCCCAAGCAGGGGTGCTCTGTGTCCCTAGCCTGAGAAAGTCATTTCTCCTTTCAGCTCTGCTGCACATTGGGCACTTGCCAAAGCTTTCACAGAACCTAGGGGGCTGATCGCCAGGTCCCACTGTGGCCGAGTGACATCTGACATCCCGGGATTCGGCCCAGTTCCTTCAAAGGCCCTGAGAGGTAAATGCCTCAGCCCAGGATCCAGAACCCTCTGAAGGCACAGCCCCCGCCCCACAGGTGGTGCTGTCATGCCCTGGCCCTCTTCCTGGGTGCTGGAGCAGAGGGCGGAGGTGAGGAGGTGATACTGGGAGAAGCAGGGGTGGTCACGGCTGCCACTTCTGGGTCCTTGAAACCCAACACCCACTCAAACATGGAGAGCAAAGCTCACTCTACTCTAACGTGGGGCACACGTGGCAAGTGTCTGCAGAGCCAGATGTGGTGGAAGGGCCAGAGGTGAAGGTGTGTTCCGGTCAGCTGGGGCTGCAGGAAGGAGGAACTAAAGCGCAGAGCGGGAGGGGTTTGGAAGGACAAAGAGCGTGAGAACCGAAGGAGGGGCAGCGCTCGTTCGTTCCGGGGAGTGTGTCGGGCCTCCTGTGCCAAGCCCAGGCTGGGTGCCAGGGGAGGGGAGGACACAGGCTGTGCCCTTCGGGAGATTCCAGGGCCCCGAGTCTGACGGCAGGACAGGACAGAAGGTGGGGAGCGGACTAGGAAGCGAGGGCCCCGTGCAGCTGGCTGGTAGTGTCCAGACGCTGTGAGCGCTTCCAGCCCCAGGACAGTGACTGGAGGGTCCTCTGGGAGCCCTACCTGGACTCTTCCCCAAGCTGTGCCCTGTCCTCAAGGAAGGACTTGCATTTGCCTTGTGATGGTCCCCACCCCTTGCCCAGCCCTAGCAGAGACCCTAGCTCACGTATGGAGAAAATGCTGTTTGTTGAATGAAGGAATGATTGCAAGATCATGGCCACTGCAGGCCTAAGACTGACAGGATGTATAATCATGACTTTAAAGAGCGTGTGCTGGGGTCTGTGGGGTCATGACAGAAGCGTCAAGCGTGTCGGTGGCCCACTCAGGTGTCCACGTCTGAGTTATGCAGAAGAGCTGAGAGCCAGAGGCATCTGGAAGTCAGCCCTGTGGGGTGAAGGGTGGGGGGTCCTTATAGGGCTGGTTTCTAGGGAGGAACAGAATAGCCTTGTTCTCTCAGGAAGGTGAGAATGGAAGACGGTCAGCTCCAGACAGGAAGTGATGGACTCCCATCCTCAGAAGGTCCTGGCAGATGGGATGGTGCTGACATACCCGTTGGGAACACAGCTGCAGAAGCCCAGAGATACCGAAGGAGGTGGAGGTGGAAGGGCTGGGGACAGGCATGGGGCTGCTCAGGGCAGCGGGGCCTCACCTTGAAGAGCTGGACCCCAATGCAGGCAAACATGAACTGCAGGAGGGTGGTGACCAGGACGATGTTCCCGATGGTGCTGATGGCCACGAACACGCACTGCACCACGTGCTGGGAGGGAAGGGCCGAGGAGGTCCCAGTGTGCGCCAGCCACACCCCACTACCCCAACTGAGCAAACCCCGGAAAGGTAAGACGTGTTGTCTCCCAGAGAGTCAAAGACAGAAAGAGGTTCGAGGAGGAGCAGCCTCACCCCTACCCCCAGGGAGATGGGACAGAGACCCAGCAGTGCTGGTCCAGGGTTTCTGGAGGCAGGACGTGCAGTCCCTCTCTGCCCTCTCCCAGAGTCCTGCCTGGCCCTCTCACCTTCAGCCCTTTGGCTCTGTTAATGGCTCGGAGGGGTCGGAGCACCCTGAGCACCCTCAGGATCTTCACGACAGAGATGGCGCTCGACCTGGGTGGGGGCAGAGGGGTCCGGGCTGAGGGCAGCCTGCTCCAGCCAGGCATGTCTGCCCTGGAGCCTCCACCAGCCTCCGGCCTCCCACCTCCAGCTCACCACCAGCTGCTTTCTGTCTGAGACACCCCATCTTCCTCCACCTCTTCCGTAAGCTAAGTGTGCCCTGCCCTGCTATGGCGGGTGCTCACGGTAAGCCACGCTGCAGGATTCAGACTTCCTGTAGGCAGCTGTAGGCTATCTCCCATTAGATAGGTAGTGACAAAAGACAGGTGTGCTCCCCATGGGGCAGCTGGGGACCACCCCCTGCCCTCCTAGTCTCAAGGACTGGGTTCTGCCCACTTAGCTTTGTCACTTTAGTCCAGCTTGTGACAGGCCAAGGACTCTCTTCCCCCATCAATGGCCCCAAAGACCCTCCTCTTGTGGCATGGTGTCCTCCAACAAGCAGTGGGTGGGACTCCCACTCCAAGGCCTGGCATGGGGCAGGGGGTTCTGTGCTTGGGGCTGGCCCCCACCACTGCTCACTCAAGTCCCATGGAGATGAGGGACACGGCCACCACCAGCAGGTCCAGGATGTTGAAGTAGTTGCGGCAGAAGGAGCCCTTGTGCAGAAAAGCGCCGTAGGTCGTCATCTGGGGAGAGGCAGCACTGGGGTGGGAAGAGTCCAGGCAGGCCTGCTTCTCGGGAGGCCACTGGCCTCAGCTCAGAAGAAGCTCTAACCAGGGCGCACTGCCTGAGGTGATCGGCCTGGGGTGCACAGCCTGGAGTGCACAGCTTGCTCATGCTGGAGCTTGTCATTTCACTGGCCCTTTGCTTCGCGTGAGGGCCTCTGTTCGCGGGTGCCGGAGCCTAGGGCTGCTTGGGCAGCCTGGGGGACTTCACTCTCAGACTGCACAGCTCTTTTCCCAGGCCATGGAGAGACCCAGATCTTCTTCCCCATGGAGCCACCGAGTGGGAGTGCCCTGGCTCTCTTCCCTTCCAAGTTTCTTGGGAAGTCACCTCTGCCCTAAAAGGCAGTGTCAGGCAGAACAACCCCTCGGGGCTCTGGACCCTCAGCAGGCTCCCAGGCCCTCTCTTCCACGGCACCCCTCCCCAGCCTCTGCTTTCTCACTGGCCTCTCAGCTTCTTTCCCGTGTCCTCTAACAATCTCCCAGGTCCTTGCTCGGACACACGATGCCCTTATAGCCTAACAGGGTTGAAGCCCCTCTTGGCATTCAAGGCCCTGTGTGATTTCATCCCAGCTTGCCTTCCCAGCCGTGGTGCACAGCCTCCTGTATATGGGTATCACCCAGCCACCAGGCCACTTCTCTCTGATCTTGTCCCCACATCTTCCCACAATGCATTTGCTATTGTTTGTCCTGGATTGCTCCGATCATCTCTCCCTAATGAAATTCTGTCCAACTTCCAAGTCTTCCTCTAATGCTCCCATTTCCATGAAGTCCTCTTTGACCTTGGGGAAGCCACCATCTCCCTCTGCTCAACTCCTTCAATAGTCAACGTCCTAAAATAAGGGACTGTACTGACTACACATCACCATCATCACCATCACTGTCATCACATCACCATTATCACCATTGTCACCAACACCATCCTCATCCTCACCACTACACATGACCTGCTTGGGCCTATTCTTTGGCTATAGCTACCCTCTTCTCTCCTTGTTCATGAATGTGAAGGCTTGGGCTACTGGGTTTTGGTCACAGATGGGTCCTTCTTCCTTCCCCTTGAGTACACTGCCCCCATGATGGCGGGAACTCAGTATGTCCACATGGAGAATGGGCAAGTGGTCACCTGGGATGGAAAGGCAGGAAAGGGACCAAAGGGGGCAGAGCTGTCCCGGGCCCAGCTCAGGGCAATGGTGACTTCTCTGGAGACCAAGGCCTTTCCAGCCACTGGTAACAAAATTCTAGGGTCAGATCGCGGCTCCTGGGTCTACTTTGAGCTAACTACACCTTCATAGTAAGAGAAGACTACTGCAGGCTTCAGAGACACAGGCTGTGCTCCACTGAGGTGGCATGCTCTAGGCTGGCTGGACTCTGTGTCTCCAGCCGGCCACTCAGGTGCCTACTGGCCCACTCACCCCAGCTCAGGAGCTACAAGCCCACTAGCCTCCTGGCCCCGTGAGTCTTCTTGATGATCTCCCCTTCCTTCCTGCCTTTCTCTCACCCCTTACCTCAGCCCCGGAGTAAGTCCAGCATGTGCGAGTTGCAGCCACAGCAGGGAAGGTCTCATTCCCTGGCCCTGATAAGCCCCTGCCCAGGTCTCTCCCCAACTTTCACTCACCTTGAGGACAATCTCCACAGTGAAGACTGAAGTGAATCCAACGTCAAAATACTTGAGAATCTGGGGAGGGGTAGGAGATGGGGCAGCCAGTGAGAGGATGAATGGAACAGTGCCTTCACCATCAACTTTATCATCATCACTGTTACCACTGCCATCATTGTCATCACCATCACCACCATCACCATCATTTTCATCACCTCATCACCATCATTGTCATCATCATCATCACCATCACTGTCATCACATCACCATCATCATCATAGTCACCATCACCATCATCACCACTGTCACCATCATCACCAACATTACCACTATCACCACCATCACCATCATTGTCACCATCACCACCATCATTGTCACCATCACCATTATCACCATCACCACTATCATCACCATCATCACCAACATTTTCACTATCACCACCATCACCATAGTCACCATCACCACTATCATCACCATCATCACCAACATTTTCACTATCACCATCATCATCATAGTCACCATCACCATCATCACCACTGTCACCATCATCACCAACATTACCACTATCACCACCATCACCATCATTGTCACCATCACCACCATCATTGTCACCATCACCATTATCACCATCACCACTATCATCACCATCATCACCAACATTTTCACTATCACCACCATCACCATAGTCACCATCACCATCATCACCACTGTCACCATCATCACCAACATTACCACTATCACCACCATCACCATCATTGTCACCATCACCACCACCATTGTCACCATCACCATTATCACCATCACCACTATCATCACCATCATCACCAACATTTTCACTATCACCACCATCATCACCATCACCACCATCACCATTGTCACCATCACCATCATGACCATTACCATCAGCATTGTCATCATCACTATCATCACCTTCATTATCACCAACATCACTGTCACCATCATCTTTATCATAGTCATCAACATCATCATCACCATCACCATAATCATTACCATCACCATAATCAACCATCATCACCATCATCACCATCATCATCACCATCATCATCACCATCGTCATCACCATCACCATTGTCATTATAGTTATCATCATTGTCATCTTCATCACCGTCACTGTCGTCACCATCATAACTGTCATCACTGTCATCACCATCACCATCGCTGTCACCATCATCATCATCATCATCACCATCACCATCATAGAAGCCAATGACAGTGATGAGAGCCTGTCTGCTTTTACACTGTGGCCGCACTGTTCAGGAGTGGAGTGGGCAGCCCTGCCCACTATGAGCTTATAGCCTAAGAAGTTCTGAGGTCTATAGCCACATAGAGGATACAGCTCACCTCTGGTCACCTGAGTGAGACATCGGGGGAGCTGAGGCTGGAAGAGGGCAGGACTGAGCCGGTGGCGGGGGGAGCACCAGTACCTGATTCCTCATAGAATCAGCACGAATGGGGTCCTCAGCGGCCAGCGCAGCACTGCTGAGCATGATGAAGAGCAGGATGAAGTTGGTGAACCAGGTGGCGTTGACAATGCGATGACAAAGGACGCGGATCCTGGTGGGCACAGGAGTGGGCAGGGGATCTGTGAGCTACTGGGTGCTCAGGCCTCGCCCACCTCTGTCTTACAGAGGGGACACCAGATTCACCCTCTGTCTACACCCCTTGACCTCGGGAAAGCCACCATCTCCCTCAGCTCAATTCTTTCAGTAGTAGAGGCCCTGAAATAAGGGACTGTCCCGATTTCAAGTGCAGCATTGCATGTGCATGGTTTCCCGGCTGGACATGCAGGCAGCCCTGGCCCGCACTTGGTTTCTGCAGCATTCATCCCATCTTCCCATTCGTCCCCTTCCCCAGTGGACCCTCCACCCTGAGATAGCCCTGTCGAGAGAATGGGACCTAGGCCAGCCTGTGGCTTAGTAGTTAAGGTGGCTTGATCTCACATGGCTGACTGTGGCTGGAGTCTTGAAAAACATGCTGATTGTGGACTTGGAAACTTGAAAAACATGCTGAGTGTGTGTGCGTGCACGCCCCAAATCCCAAACAGAAGGGAGAAATGGAGGAAAACTGCAGTATGACCATTCCCCACGAGGGTGCATTGTTGCTTTCCCTCCCTCTCTCTCTCTCTGGCAAGCACATGTGCTCGCTGATAAAATAATAATAATAATAATAATAATAATAATAATAATAATGGGACCAGTTGGGGCATACCAATAAAATGCTGCAAAATCTATAGTCTGTGTATATTTTTAAAGTATAAAATTATGATGCTGATAAAACTATGGCTTCCCCTTGTTCTAAGATGTCATTCAGAAAGGAAACAAACAAACAAAGTCCCTCTTAAGTAACTGTCAGATTACTCCCAGAAATACTGACATTTTAAACAGGAATGAGATCTTAAGCTAAAGGAATGTATTTCTCATAGAGTCATTGTAGGCGTGGCAAGTCAGGAGAAGGAAGTCTTTTGAGGGCGGAGGGCAGAGGGCAGAGGGCAGCTCTCTGAGAGCCCATTGATCACCCCACACAGCAGCCAAGGGCCCACGCACTTGTTGGTGGGGCTGAAGATGAAGAAGGAGCTGGCTTCTGGGATGGGCACTGCCTTCTCTTTCAGCTGCAGCTCGGCCAGGGGACGTGGTCGAGGGCTCACTGGGATCTCAGGTTCATCTTCCTCATCATCCCCTGCGTGGAGAGGAAGGAATTAGAGGTGATTTCCTCTGCTTTGCTACACCCCAGGCTTCCGAGCTAGAGACCCTTGCAGCTAGCTAGCAAAGGTGGTACCAGGACAGCTTGGGACCCAAGGGCGCTAACAGAGTCCAACGTGGGCATCTTCCTTTCCTTACAAGGAGCAGGTTTGTGCTGGAGTAGGTGGGGGAGGCCTAGAATCTTCCAGAAGAGGGGCTGGGGCAAGGCTGAGGAGCCGCACAGCCAGATCTTCTGTCCCAGTCTAGATCCACACTGCCTCTAAAACTCACTAGCTGCGGGTGGGTGGGGGAACTTGTGTCGCGGGGACCTGGGCTCTGGTTCTGGCTCTGCATAACTTGCTGTGCAGTGCTAGGCAAGAGCGTGACCTTCCTGAGGACAAACTTCCTGATTTGTGAACTGACTAGGGGCAGGAGGGCTGGGCAAATTAATAGACTCTGAGGTCCTCTCCTGGGTTAGGATTCTAAAGAGAATAAGATCAGAGAGGAACGGCTGGCAGAGAACAAAGTGATCCATGTGTCCTGAGCCTCAGCCAGCCCCAGGACATGAGTGGACGGGGTGGTGGAGAGTGGAGGAGGAGGTGGACCCCCTGAGCACACCCACTGCGCCCTATGGCCTAGAGAGGGGACTAAATGCTTGACATTCTCAGCACTAGGATGGGAGGACTGGGGGTGGTGACTAAAGCTGGGGTGCCTCTTGCCCCCCTCATCCAACAGCCACCTCCTTCTTACACTGTAAGCCCCTGGCAGAGACCCTCAAGGAAGCCAAGAGCTGGTGGATTCTATTCTCCCTCGCGGCCATCTGCAGGGTTCTCCTGCTCTCCCGAGAACTGGAACTCTTTCTTCTTCCCGGAACATGGGTCCTGGCATAACCCAGCCTGCCCTGTCCGGGCTGCCATGGTCCCCAGAGAGAGCTGGTGCTTCATCGCTCAGACTACGATATCTTAGAGTGGGCAAGTGTGCACCCTCCCCTCCCTGTAATTCTTCTTCCCTGTCTGTGCCCGCTGTGTTGGCTTCCTGTACATACCTTGCCTGGTAAGCCATGGCCAATTATTTTAGAGAGAATCAGGATGTAACCCTCAGAGAGACTTTTCTCCCAACTGCCCAGGCACTCCTCTCTACCATCGTCCTCCCTCCGAATTCCTACGTCGGCCACCCCGTCCTGCACACAGCCACTTCCATCTGGGAGGTACTAGTTAGATGAAACAACCTGAAATGACTTGTTCTAAACACATTTTCTGGTAGCTATTTGAAGAAACCGGTCTCACTTATATCAACTCCATCTTCCCCACCCCGCGCTTTGCAAAATCCTTTCACATAGTCATTCTTCCTATTTATTGAGCTCTAGTTTGTGCCATATACTATGACACTTGGAATGCAAAATGTCCCCTTGGAACTTAGGATCCCTGGGCAAACTCATGCTCATCAGCTGGTTCCACAGACGGATGTAAAATTGCCCAGTGACTCTGCCCAAAGGACCTGTGAGTGAGCTAAGAGGAAACTGAGTTCTTGGGTGCAGCACTTCCAGGTGACCTTGGGATCAATCCAGCCTGGTTCTGCTTCCTCTGTGTGTCCTCTCCTTGGTCCAGATGAGCAGCTTGCTGTCACAGTCACTTGCATTCACAAGACATTCGCTGTTTACCCTGGACTGTTCTCCCCTCCAACCCTCCCTCCCACCCCACCTTTGTCCCCTTCTGGATGTCCCTCAGTGCCAGCCGTGGTTCTGTTCTTCCCTGGGTGCCAGCCCCAGCCCTGTTGGACTGGGATGGTGAGGACCTGCCCCATCACCACAAAGGGGCACATCTCTGGCCCTCGTGTCTGATCCATTCTCTGTGGCTGGCAGGGAAGGCTTGTGTATGCATGGGTCCCCAAAAACTGAATCCTTAGCATCAAAGAAGAGCTGGCACTGGACGAACACTTGCTGAATGAAGTGAAAATAAAATGAGTGGATTTGGGGCCAGCTGATGGTGTGGGAGTTAAGGCGGCTAGAACTCACATGGTCAACTATGTGTTTCAAGTCCCGGACCTGGCAGCTTGAAACACTGTGTGTGTGTGTGTGTGTGTGTGTGTGTGTGTGTGTGCCCCAAATCCTGAGGAGATGGAGAAGAGGGGATAGCAGTCATTCCTCCTGGGGTGCCTTCTTGCTTTCTCTCTCTCTCCCCAACAAGTACACATGCCCTATTGCAAACTATAATATTAGTAATAATAATAAAATGTGTGGCCTTTTATATCGTGTGCTGTGGGGAGAGGCAGGCTGGCAGGTAGACGGCCTATCCACAAGCAAGGCATTGAAGGGACCTCTGCAGTGCTCCGGCCTCACATGGACGGGTCCAGGTAGGGGCACACGAGACTGCCCGCGGGAGAATTAGCACCAGCACACCCCGCCCCTCCCCATCCCTGCTCCCCGCTCCAGTCCAGCTCCAGGGTCCTCACCTGGGAAGTCAGCCGAGGGGTAGGGATCCTTCACTTCGTTGACATTAGATTCAAACTCATCAATTTTCAGCTGGAGGAAGGAACACGATGAAGAGGATGAAAACCATGGCTGCGGTCACCGTAGCTCGAGCGCACACAGCGAGCAGTTTTCAGCTCACTCCCTCCTCCCTCCCTGCGGTCTGAGGATGGGCACCATTACAGTCACCCCATTTACAGATGAGAAGCCAGGTCTGCATGGTCGGACAGCTAGGCCAACTACCGCAGGGCAAAGCCCAGGCCTGACCCTGTCTGCGTGCCTTCGTTGTACTCCAGAAGAAGCCAGAGCCCCTCGGTCAGGACCTAGCCTCTCCGGCACTCAGTTCCCGGGCCCTGTGTGTGAGTGCCACCTCCTTGGCCTCTAGAAAGGACCCCGGCTGGAATAGACAGGGCTGGACCTGCTGGGGAGGCAGCCTGGGCCTCTTAGTAGAGAATGGCTGACAGGTGGGGAGGGTCGCCTTCTTACTCTGGGGTGGAAGCTGGGACTCTGCAAAATCCGTGCCTTTCGGTACAAAGGACTGCCAGGAGGAGACGCAGCCACTGTCTCTCCTTGAACCCAATGCAGGGAGATGGCCCTCCTGGCTGGTACCCAGGCACGCGGCCATTCTGCCTCCTTCTTCACTCCCCAGCCACCAGCATCCTGAGACACGGTGGAGCCAGGAGATTTCCAGAAACCCCCATCTCACTTCCGAGAACTGTCCACGTGAGGGCTCACCTTGGCAGTGGTGGGGATGCCCTCACCCTTGGGTTTCTGTTCCAGCTTCTTGGCCATCACAGACTTCTCCTCTGACTTTTCTGGGAGCCCCCTGAGTTGGAGAATCAAAAAATCCCTAGATGGAAGCCCAAGTTCTAGGGAGTCTGCTGAGCCTGGCACACTCTCAGGAGATCACCCTCAAGGGTGCTATGCTCTGTGGAGGAAGGAGCAGTACTGGCCACTGCGGGCATGGGCAGAGGGCCCGGGTGAGTCCTTCCTCGGTGAGCAGAGGGCATGACACACAGCTCAGGCTGTGGCCTGTGACTCCCAGGGTGGCCACAGGTAATGCCCGGTGGCAGCCAGAGGAAAGTGGCTTTGCCCGGTTCATGCAGCATTCAGAGAAGAAGTTTGGTTTGTCCACAATGGCTCCAGCTCCTTGGAGATGGTCACTGGGCCCCGCTGCTGGCCTCTCTCCCTTCCTCCTTCCCATCTTCCCTCCACAGGAATGGGCAGCCCATGCCCGCAGGCTGGGCGTTGGAGGAAGCAGGCCTCTGTCTAGAACCTAGTTACTCACTGCGTTGGCATCAGCTGGGCCTGGTAGAAATGCGAGGCCTCACCCCCACCACTCAAATTTGGACTAGCTGAAGCAGAACCTTTAATGAGTTCCCCCAGGCAATGCACCTGCAGCTAGAGTTTGGGAAACACTGTCTAGGAGACCAGTCCCCTCCCAGAGGGAGTTCTAGGCTGCAGAGAGGCTGAAGGCAAAATCATATTGGAGAGAATTGTGACGGAGGTGGAGCCAATCCCAGTGCACCTGCGAGACACCTGCGCTCAGCAGAGGCCAGCGGCTCCCTCCAAGCAGCACAGGGACTCAGTGGCAGAGCTGGGGGAGTGTCTGGAGCCTCTACTAGGTAGCTGCAGCTCTGCCAGCACATTCCCAGAGGCTTGTCGTATCTAGAAGGCCTCTTGTCTAGATGGTTCCTTGTCTAGAAGGCCTGTGTGTCTCTAGTCCCAGCCCAGGGCACCTTCTGGGACATGAGCAAAGCTGGGCATGCAGGTTGCAGGAGTCTGCCAGGTTCCAGGGAGGCCCTCCTTCCCCTGCCCACCCTGAGCTGACAGATATGGCACTCACTTGGACATCTTCCTGCGCTTCCTCTCCTCGGCCTTGGCCTTCTGAGCCGAGGTCAGGCTCTCGGCCTCAGCCAGGTTGTCCACGGCAATGGCCAGGAAGACGTTGAGCAGGATGTCTGAGGGCCCCAGCTAAGGAGCCTGCAGTTGCAAGTGGAAGCCAGGCCTCGGGGGCAGGAGTCCTATCTCTGTGTTGGACCTGACCTTTCCCCCTTGGTGGGGGAGTAGTCAGGGTCTCTATTGTAAGAGCTGCCCCATGGGAAGGTGTAGACCCAGGGACACAGAGGAGAAACCTCAGAGAACTTGCCAGCAGAGGGGACCCAGGACGTGGCCTTTGGATTGCATCTATTTCCTGCTCAGAACTGGTTCTGGCTCTTGCATGAGGCCGTATGGCAGCCAGCGAGGCAAAGCCAGTGAGAACCAGGCCAGGACCCCACACACTCAAGGAACAGTGGTGCCCCTGCTCCCTGTAACATCCTGGTCCATGAAGTTCCATCTCAGGCTGCCCCAGTTCAACCCTTCTGTCCTGGTGCACAGACTGCCCAACCCTAACCACAAGGTCCTGACTCCTCCCCGTCTGCCTCTGAGGCTCTGGACCAGGCTGTCCCACCACGTTCACTGCTCCACAGCTGAGCCCCGATGGCTGCCTCCCTGCCCCAGGCTTACTACCCTCCCCGGGATTAAGTCTTCGTGCCTATAACCAACCACCTGGAGGTTCTCTAGCCTTTCTGGCTGGAGAAATTACCCTATGGCTATGCCTGCATTTGCTGTGTCCTGTCCCCCCAGTCCATGAGCCTGGGGGGCTCCATCTAGCCAGAGGCCTGGCTGCCTGGCAAAGAGATGCCCTTGAATCCCCTTTTACGCACTTTCTCTGCCCCTCCCAAAGCTCCTTCCTGCACCCAGCTCCAGTGGGATACAGTTGCCAGAGATGAACAGGATGATGAAATAAATGCACACGAGAATGCCAGGGTAGGACGGCCCTCCGTAGGCCATGATCCCGTCGTACATCACGGAGGTCCAGTCTTCACCTGTCAAGACCTAGTGGGGGGGGGACAGAGAGGGACCCAAGAGTTTTGGCTGGGACTGAATTGCCCAGAATGCCTCTGCTGAGTCTGCGGATATCCTGGATCATTCCTCTCTGTCCCATGGCATGGGCGATCGGTCCCTGCTCTCCTTGTCTAGGGGGCCTCTCCCAGTGATCTAGATCTTATCATGGCTCTCAGGCCAAGGAGTTCCACTGTGGGATCCCACTTCCTGCTCTGTTCCTCATCCCCGGGCTCCCCTGTGTTGCACCTGGCAGGCCCCTGTCACTCCGGCCTCTGGAAATGGTGCAGAATGTCGGTCTCTGCAAAGGCAGGAAGTCTGGACAGCCAGTGGGTGAACAGGAGAGACGGGGTGCAGCTGCCCACAGGCGGACCCTGAGCAGCAACTGAGAGAAGCATTTCTAGGCTCCGCGGGGAAAGGCCCCAGCTCCCACACGGTCCGTGCTCAGAGGCCGCTCCCAGGCCGCAGCTGTGCTCCCTTGGGCGGCTCCTGGGAACAGCCGGCTGAGCCGTGCAACGGAGTAAGAAACGGTTCGTGTCTCTCTGGAGTTTTCCCAGCCTCAGGGAGACGATCTCTCCTCGTCTGACTTTGTCCTCAGAGACCGAGCAGCACACGGGACAGCAGGCAGCCTCTGCACTCCTGGCCCACCCTGCTCCAGGCATTGGTCAGCCGGACCCTGCCACGAGCCAGCCCTGCGCTCGGCACTGGGACAAATCAAACTGAGTTGGTGCGGCTCCAGGGGAGGAGACAGATGGGCAAGTACGACATGAGAGGGGGCATGGGTGATGGGAGGGCCTGGAGGAGGACATGGCCTCAGCCAGCAGACCAGAGGAGGCTGCCTGTAGGCAGTGATGTCCACCCTGATCCTGCAAGCCCCGAACAGGTGGGCAGGCCCAGGGACACGCAGGCCCATGACCTACCTGGAAGACGCTGATGAGGGCTTGGGGGAAGTTGTCGAAGTTGCTGCGCCGCACCTCCGTGTCCTCGAAGTCATACCTGCCCCCAAAGAGCTGCGTGCCCAGCAGGGCGAAGATGACGATGAAGAGGAAGAGCAGAAGCAGCAGGGAGGCGATGGAGCGGATGGAGTTGAGCAGCGACGCCACCAGATTGCTCAGCGACGTCCAGTACCTGGAGACAGACCCTCTCACCGTGTGCACGAGGCGTGGAAAGGCTCCAGGAAAAGGCCCAGGCCCGATGGGATGCAGGGGGACAAAGGGCTGCCCAGGGTAGGAGCCCCTGGTGTCCGGTGCGTGCTGGTCCCCTCCCTGCAGAGCACGGATCTCAGCTTGTAGTTTCGCGCTCCTCAGGGGGACCAGCGGCCACTGTCTGGGCCCAGGAGACCAGACACCCCTGGGAGTAAGGCCCAGTCTCTCTGCGTGCCTTGTTTTTGGCACAGTGCCCAGAGCACGCAAGGCTCAACAAACACCGGACACATCGCACGGCCCTCCGACCCCCTGTTCTTTATTCGTCTTCTTTCTCATTTCCCCCCCTTTGCCGACTTCTCTTTCTTCCGTTCACTCTCCCAGTCTTTCCTTTTCTCTCCCTCTCTCTTTTCCTCTCCCCTCCCTGCCTTAGGTAAAAGTAAGAAAAAAACATGGAGAAATGAGTTCCAAAGAGGGAAAGTGATTTCTCCTCCACAGGGGGAGGCCCTGGGTGAGGGGCTGCAGGGAACGGGCACAGACTAGCCCGCCCGGCGCTCACTTGGTGATCTTGAAGATGCGCAGGAGGCGGATGCAGCGCAGCACGGAGATGCCCAGCGGCGTCATGGCGCCCGACTCCACCAGCAGGATCTCCAGGATGCCGCTGCACACCACGAAGCAGTCGAAGCGGTTGAAGACGGACATGAAGTACTGGCGCAGGCCCAGCCCGTACATCTTCATCAGCATCTCGATGGTGAAGAGCGCCAGCAGCACCCGGTTGGCCACGTCTGCGGGCAAGGGGTGGCCCAGCCTCAGCGCTGCCCTCCTGCCCCTGCCCTGCCTGCCAGCCTCTGTGGAGGCCAAAACGCAACCCCAGGCAACCCTGCCACGTTTTAAGGCATCATCCTTTGATTTTTTCCTGATTGAAGGAATGCTGATCTGGATTTCTAACAAGCAAGCCACACCCTATTTAACAGGAGGAGAGGTACTTTTCATTTTACTAAAGTTAATTATATGTAACTATTCCCCTCCTAGTAGAGGAGGAGTCCTCCACCTGCCTAAGCCAATCTGTCCTCCATGGTTTACCCCCACTCCCACTCAATTTTTTTTTTTTTTTGGAGAGGTTTTTGCTATAGGGCGTGTGCTCTCGCCAGACAGACAGAGACATAGAGACAGAAAGCGAGAAATCACCCCCCAGGGGAGATGGTCACGCCGCAATCCCTTCTCCTCCATTCTCCTCTCGGGATCTTGGGCACACACACACACGCGCGCCTGGCGTGAGTTTAAGCCACTGGGCCCAGGATGCAAACCACGGTCGACTACGTGGGAGTCCAGCGACATAGCCATTACACTAACAGCTGGTTCCCAACCCCCCCACTCCATTTTGAAAACTCATTATCAATGATCCTCTGTCTTTCCTGTACTAACTTGTCCTTTCAAATGGACCCCTCCATTATCATTTTTTTCCTTTTGAGAGTGAAAGAGATTTGTGCTATAGGGCACGTGCACTCGCTGGAGAGAGAGAGACAGAGAAACAGAAAGCGAGAAATCATCCCCCGGGAGGATGGTCATGCTGCAATCCCTTCTCCTTCATTCTCCTCCCGGGATCTTGGATATGCATGCACACGCACCCGGCATGAGTTTCAAGTCACCGAGCCCAGGACTTGAACTGTGGTCAACTATGTGGTAGTCCAGCAAGACAACCATTACATCATCTGCTGGTCCCCACCATTATCATTTTAAAAGACCAAGTCTCTCCTGTTTTCCTCTAGCTCCCATCCTAGCTCCTCCCTGGCTTAGCCACACTTCAGAAACAGCTGCCTGTGTTGTTCTCTTAACTCCTGTGTTCTCCAACTCAGACCTGTCTGGGTCCAGCCTCATTACTCCACTGTCCAGGGCCATCAATCTCGCCCTACTGCCGAATCCAATGCACATTTGAACCCTCATTTTCCTGCCCTCCCAGCAGCCGTGCACCCATACTCTTGCTTTTTCAAAAATTCTCTGCCCTAGCGTCTGGATATCACATCCTTCCTGAATCCTCCTCTTTTCCTAAGTCTCTTCCACAAATGTGTTCTTTTTTTTAACACTTATTATTTTATCTTTCAGGCCAGTATTTTTTAAAATTCACACTGAATTGCCATACATCTTTACCGTGTACAACATGGTTTTTCACGGCATGAATACAGTGCATATTAGTCAAGTCAAAGACATTACCACACACATGATCATCAACAGGTAACTTCATTTTTGTGTCTGTTAAATTTTTGTTTGTTTGTTTGTTTGTTTGTTCTCTGATCCCCCCCTTACTCCCGCAAATGCATTCTTTACTGAGTCATCGAATGCCAGTCCTGAGCTATTCTGTTGGGTACACACTACCCGCTGGTGATCTGGTGGTCCCAACTACATGTCATTCCTGCCAATGACTGCCAGATTTAACCCTGCAACTCGGACCTCTCTGCTGAGTTCCAGAACTGCTTCTCCATCTGCTTCTTTGACGTCTCCATTGGGATGTCTCAAAGGCACCCCAAACTCAACATGCTCGAGACCAAGCGGATGGAAATGCTCATTCTCTCCCATCCCCCAGTAAGTGGCACTGGTAAGTGACAGTACCATGAGGAAGACAGTTGAGTGTGTCTCCCTGCCTTTTGAGATCTCCATTTTCCCACTATAAAAGAAGGGACTTAAACTACCATCCTGCACCAACAGCCCTCATTTCTGGAAAACGAGGCCAGCATCTCACTGACAGCTTCCACAAAACCTTCTGCACCTCTGCCCCTTCCTGGCTTCACTTGGTCCTGGCTCACCTTGCAAATGGGTCAGCCAGAGAGGCTGGTTGTGGTGCTCCGAGGCAATAGACAGGGTGTTGAGGGCGACGATCAGGATCACCAGCCAATAGAAGACTTTGGATTTAATGATGTCGTGGCATTTCCACCGAAAGATGCGATTCCAGTGTCTCCAGTGTCGGCTGTGGAGGAGACAGAGGAGGATGGAGACAGAGCTCCGGCCCTCCTTGAGTTACTTTCAGATAAACCCCAGTCACCATGTCTGGTCACCCCCTCCACTTCAGCCACTGGAGGGAAGCTGAGGATGTGAGCTACGGAGCCAGACTCATTTAAAGCCTTACTAGCAACATTCTTCATCTTTCAAATAAAAGTAACGATGCAAACCCCTGATGCAAGTCAATGAGGCCGTGCCAACCAAGTGCCTAGCAAGGTTGCCTGGCTGCATGGTGGCTTCATACACTGGGCACTCCCATACCCTGCCCTCTCCACCCTGTCTCCCTGAGACCCAAGTGCTGGTCCAGCTGGGCCGCGTGGAATTGGCTCACTCTGGGCTGTTCCAGAGGGATGCACCCCTCTCCCATGTCAACAGCCCAAGATCAGAAAGGCTAAATTCAGGTATGAGCTGTGGTGATTCTGCTCATTGATAACCTGACCTTTTACGATCACCTTTAAACAGAAAACAGTCCCTGATCTTAGAGGTGACATAACACGTGTAATCCGAGCCTGTGCTCAAGGAGGGAACAGGTCAGTCTCCGCCTGGCCTGGCCGTCAGCAGGGAATTCTGCCCCGCTTATGTGGGTGATAAACTTCCCCTACTGGGCCTCCAGGTGCGTTCTTGGGGATCGGTAAAGATGATAGGGACGCCCTCTCAGACTTGGGGTTCACGGGCATAGAATTGGGGCTCTATTCACTTTAATGTTTATTTATTTAAATAATTATTTACTTTATCTTATTAATTATTATTATCATTTTAAATTTGCTATAGGGCATGTGTGCTCACCAGAGAGAGATACAGAGAGAGAGGGAAAGTAAGAAAGCATGCCACCAGGTTCAGGACTCTAACAGCCGCTGGTCATGTGGGAGTCCAGTGCCTTAATCACCATGCCGCCTGCTGGCCCTGATTTATTTATTTATTCTAATTGCCAGAGCATATGTGTTCTCACCAAAGGAGGGAAATAGAGGGAGAGGGAAAAATAGCCCCCCAGTGGGACACGGTCACACCACAATCCCTTCTCCATTTCTCCCTCCTTTCAGGATTTTGGGCACATAGGTACATATGCCTGGCATGTTTTACAGGCAGCTAGGACTGGGATTTGAACTGCTGTTGGCCGTGTGCAATTGGGCTCCCTTAACCACTAAACTACAGGGCTGGCTCCATACATTTTAAATTTTGATTAAAGCAGGCACTGAGTGAGATGCCACATTTTGCCTATGATAAAGGCAATTCTTTAATAAATGAACACCCCCCCAGGTGTCGGGGAGGGTGTGCGTTAAAGCCACTTTCATAGTTAGCACAGCCTTCAAGGAGAGCCGTGTGGCTGCACTCAGCAAGTTTAAATTCTATAGACCCTTTGAACCGGCAATTCTATTTCTAGAATTCTGCCCAGCAGAAACAGTCCTAATTATGCACAACTGTCGCCTGCAGCACTGGATTGCCCCAAACTGGAAAGATTAAAATGTATCCATGCTGTGGGGTATTTTACATCCAAACATATCCCAAAAGAAGGCAGATATGTGTGTGTGTGTGTGTGTGTGTGTGTGTATAAAATGTGTGTGTGTCTGTGTGCGTGTGTATATATATATACACATTCATTGCTGTGTAAAAATTGACCTTAGTAGATCATTTTAAAGTAAAAAATGTGAGTCATGAGATAAGATGTATATCACATTCATTTATTCAGCTCTTATTTGGCAATACCTCCTGTGTTCTGGGCACTGTTCTGGCCTCTGTAATGACAGTAGTTAATGCAAATAGCCTCATTATGTAAAAAAAAAAACAAAAACAAAAATTCCCAGTGTGTGTGTGTGTGTGTGTGTGTGTGTGTGTAAGAGAGATGAAAGCAAAGAAAAGCTCTTAGAAAGATACAAATTTAACTGTTACCATGGTTACCTCTTTGAAGGGCAGTGGGGATCTTCATCTTTCCTTTGATGTCTCTCTATTGTTTGATCTTCCAAAGTCATAATTATATACGAATTCGTACAAGGAAACAGCCACCCAAACAAACAGACCCTCCTCTTAAGACAAAGGCGAGAGAGCCTGGCATGTCCCCTGGTCCCCAGAGTACTGGGCCAGGGCCAGCCTCTTTCCTGAACAGCTCCCATTTTTTTGTTTCTGTTTTTGTTTTTAAATCACACTCTGAATATAAGCCAGAGTTTTTTTGTGAGTTAGTTTTTTTTTTTTTGTTTTTTGTTTTTTTTTTTTACCTTGGCAGATGGTGTGTGCACTTGCCAGAGGGAGGGAGGAAGAGGGAGAGAGCACCTCCACGGGGATGGTCACGAGGCAATCCCCCCTCCTCCATTTCTCCCTCCTTTTGGGATTTTGGGCACACATGCACACGTGCCCACAGTGTTTCTCAAGCATCTGGGTCTGGACTCTGCACCGTCAGCCATGTGGGATGCAGCTGCTGTAAGAGCACGCTGCCGGCTGGCCTGAACTCCCGTTTCTGCGCCACCTCTGTCCCACGCACACCCACCTGCTTCTTCCCTGAGGAGATTTCAAGCACTAATGACCTCTTTGCTCTGCACCCGTCAGAGGGCGGCAGCTAAACACACACACTGCCGCCGAAGGTTCCCGCTTTCTCCCTTGAGTGGTCTATAAATAGGCCGCTGCCCAGGTCCCCCGGCTGTGCGCTCCCTGAGCATCTGGTCATGGCAGGGTCCCTCAGAGAAAGAACAGCCCAGTTCCCAGAAAGGTGCCTTTCCAAGAGCTTGGCAAAGTGACCCTGAAGCCCCTGGAGGACGGTAACTGGGTTCTGACCCCTACTTCAGGGAGCTGAGGGCTGGGAGGACCCGGGGAAGAAGGGCAGTGCTCACATGAACTGGATGATTTTGTTCAAGCCCTCGATTTCGTACAGGCTCTCGGTGTCGGAGCCGCCTTCATCCGAAGAAAGCTTTCCTGAAGAAAGACAGACAGAGTCAGGGGTGTCTCTGGACTGGACACAGTTGGGCACCCTTGGAAAGGACCTGCTGATCAGAGACACCTGTAACATTGGGCCATAAATGGGCCTGGACCTTCTACACCTTCCTCGGACCCAGATTCCCGAGAGCTACAGAGCGCACGTCTGCAGGAGGGGCACCGCAGATTCTGCCACCAGAGGTGCAGGGCGTTAGGCAAGTCGCCTACCCTAAGGGTCAAATGTCACCCCTGCCCAGTGGGCTTCCCAGGCTTGCTGGGGGTGGGGGTAAAGCAGTCGTGCCCCCCAGGAGGTGCACTGGAGGCAGGGGTGGGTGGGGTGCTGACCACAGCCTGTGGGCCCAGACCTTCTCTCAAGTCCTCGACGTCCATGACCTCGCCTTGTGTGATCCAGCTCATGTAGCCCCGGAGGTCCTCCTCCAGCTGCTGCTTCTCCCGGAGCTTCTGGAAGGTTCCTCTGGACTTGGCCTTCTCTCGCTCCTTGGTGAACTCCCTGAAATGGACCAGGGAGGCCGGGGAGGGAGGAAGAGGGAAGTGGGGGACGGTGCTTTCTGAGTACAGAGAGGGTGCACTCTGCGACTGGAAGTGCCCCTCCTTCTGACCTGGGGTCCTGGTCCCTCTCAGGGTGATCGAGGAGCAGCCCCTCTCACTCTGTCCTTACCTATCTCCGTCCTCCAGGAACACCCTGGGGCACCCCCTTGGCCTCCCTTTTCATTTCTCTCTTCTCATCCCGTCTTGTTTTCCTCTCCCTTGTCTTGGCGTTACCCTTGGACACTCCAGTTTAATGACAGGACAGAGCATTGCCCTAACTGAATCAGCCATGGGTCCTCAAATTAGCCACGCTGGCTGTATCCCGCAAGCTGCCCTTGAAACTTAGTTCAACTAACGGACCTAGGGTCTGGAGGAAGCTCCCCTGGTCTAAGAACCCAGGCAGCAGCATTGGAAGAAAAAGCCCTGAGGGCCATCGAGAGATCTTCAGACCAGCAGAGGGCAGCCCTGGGCCACCAGGCAGGGCCTGCCGTGGAGCAGGGGTCAGGAGAGCAGAGGTCAGGGCCCATCTGCTCAGAGGACAGGTCAGGTCACCCTGGAAGGGCAGGGTCTTGCTCTTGGCCATTTCGTGCCATGCGCCCTTTGACAGTCCTGCTTATGGCTTCTCCTCAGAATAACGTTATGTAAAACTAGCATTACGAAGAAACCCATTATACAAAAATATAGTTATTGAAATATAAACATTTTGTAATAGAGTAATACACCTGCTTTTCTGTTAACTATAAGATCTAGTTGTGGATCTAATAACTATTACAATGTCAATGCAGTAATGAGTGTAAATAACATTTTCACTGTAGCGTGGTATGTAATATTTATTAGGACAAGCTATAGGAACTACTTCTACCTCTGTGGTTGTTGTCTATGTTCATTATTAAAGGAAATACTAAATTTCAGTTCACATAATACAAAAATAAAGGTAAGTCATTCCTGTCCAAGTCCACAGACCAAGCCCACAGACTGCTGGGAGGAAAAGTTCTGGGTGGTAACACCCCTGGGGAGGGGGTGATGGCCACTTCCTGCCTCTCCACTGTTGCTGGGAGGAGTGGCGGGATACAGTGGGTCTGTCCCTGAGAGAGCAATGCTCATTAACAATGACCGTCAGGACTTAGTGCCAGACTTCAGTCTAAGTACTTCATATGCATTAACTCACTTAATCCCTGACAACCCTATGGAGGAGTCATAGGTCCGACTTGACCGGCGTGCAAACCGAGACAGAGAGCGGTTGGGAAATCAGGCATAGGTCTCACAGCTCCCAAGCAGTAGGGCCGGGATTAAACCTGGGCAGTGGAGCTGCAGAGTCTGCGCGTCTAACCAGAAGGCTCCACTGCCTCTTAGGGCTGAGGATCCACCTGCACAGACCCGGGGCAGGAGGCTGGACCGTTGGGCTTCACTCCGCAGGAGTGGGAATGCACAGGGATGAAAGGAAGCCCGAATGCGAGAAGCCTTGAGGTGAAACTGTAAGCCCAGAAGGTTCCTGCCTGTGGATGCCTGCTCACCAGGAAGGGCTCACGGCCGGGTGGGGCTAAAGGAAACCCAGGGACGAGCAGAGGCCCTAACCCACATCTCCTGTGCCTCCGTCCTCCTCCGCCTCCTCCCTGCACGAGCTGCCTGAGAACCTCCTTACCCGCTCAGGACACCCAGCACCAGGTTGAGGATGAAGAAGGATCCCAGCAGAATGAGGGTGACAAAGTAGATCCAGGGCCACTCATTCCCGATGGCATCATCGACCTGGTCCGGGAAGAGGTGTGAGTCTCATCCTTCAGTCCTCTCCCAGGTCTACCCACTCAGACTCCGCCTGGCCCTGGGGCCAACTTGGGACCTTCTCCAGCCCGAGGACCCAGGACCTGGGCTGGAAGGACTTCCAAGGAGGGCTGCTGTCTACTTGGTCCAGCCAAGATGGACCCATTTTTCCCTCCAATTGCAGAATCTCCCATCTACATCCGCTACCTCAGCCCCTGGTGGACACCCTGTCCTTCCTTTATAACCAAGGGTGTTTAGAATGGATAACCTCCGTGACCCCACACAAGTTGCGAAATATCTGAGCAGGAGCCCCGTCTGACTGATGGGGACGCGTTCTCTCTCCTTGCAGGTAAAATCACACACCTGACTTTCCTTTGACATGTTTAGTAATTTACTCTCTTAACATGAGCTTGTAAGGAATAGTCACACTGATCCTTTGTAACTGCAGAGCGTCTGACAGTGTGGCAGGAAGTTTCCGCACACACAGTGTCACGTTGTGACTGAGAACTCTGGATTGATGTCAGAGGGCTTGGAGTTCAATTCTGGCCCTGTGGCTCCTTAGGTCTGTAGCCACGGGCGACTTATTTAACCACTCAGCCTCAGTTTCCTTAGCTGTAAAATGGGAGTTGTGCCTTCCACTGCTGGAAATTCCATAAGAAAGGCAACCTAGCTCTTAACAAACACCAAATAAATGCTCCCTCAGGAAAATTCTCCACAGCAATGGCCACGTGCGGGTCTCTGCTGTGACTCAGCCTCTCTGCTCAGTGCCTCTCTGGTGTAGGCAGCGTTATAGTCCTCACGTTACAGAAGGGGAAATAGATACGATAGTGTTTGTATGGGACAGCAGTCTTGCCCAGTGGCAAGGAGAAAGACCCAAAGGACCCTTTATCTCTCGAGAGCCTGAGATCCTACGCAATCAGAAATGCGTCACTCTCAGCCAGACTCAGGGAACCAGTAGGAATGGAGACTAGAACCCCCAGAACTCTTGGTTTCCTACCCTCCTGGATCCTGCACAGACGTGTGTACCATGGGGACTGCCCCAAGGATGCTGGGACACACCCTGGGGATGAGGAGGAGCTGTGTACCGTGTAGGTTCCCCAGGGAAGGGCGAGAAGGAGGGCAGGTCCCCAGCCAGTGACCGGCCTCCTTCATGGGCTGGCCGGACCTCCCTCCCCGCTGCCCTCACAAGCCTGTGGATGAACAAAGGCGGTTCCAGAGGTGTAGGCTCAGACCCACCCAGTACAGGACGTCGGTCCACCCCTCCATGGTGATGCACTGGTACACGGTGAGCATGGAGAAGCCAAAGTTGTCGAAGTGGGTGATGCCATTGTTCGGCCCTGGCCAGCCGCCCCGGCACTCGCTGCCGTTGATGGTGCACCGGCGTCCCGAGCCGGTCCTGGCACAGGGTGAGGGCTTCTCGTTCTCCACCGTGGCCACGATGTCTGGAGGCAGATGGCGAAGCATTAGACAACAGTAGTAGGTGACAGTGACAGGAGAACAAGTGTCCATGATGGTGCAAGAATGGAGCAAGGCCAGGTGGTGGCTTGGTGGTAACACAGTGGACCCACATGGTTAGGGCCTAGGTCGGACCTCCCTGTGCCCTCCCACACGGGCACATGGGGGCATGCCCATGTGCAGGGACGGCTGAGGCTGGGGGTGGACCCAGAGAGAAGAGCTTGTTGGGGGTGCCTGTCTCTTTCTGAATAAATAAACAAATTTGAAAAGTAAAAAGTGAAGGGTGGAGCAGATACATGAAGCTAAAACATCTGAAGACACACGTGACTGCAAATACAAAAGTTCTCCAGAGCAGGTGGCCCCAACTCTGCGGGTAGCTCGGCAATAGCTAAGACCCCATGACAAGGGTTGGAAGCTCGGGCTTAGGCCAAGCCTCATCTCAGTCACGGTTGGCCCAGAAAGGCTGGAAGAGGCCACCTTATACGTGGGAGGGCCTGCTTTCGGGTCAATGATGGCCATCCCTGTCTGCGTCCCTTCATCACTGACCCTGGCAGAGCTGTCCCTTCTCCAGCTCCCCCTGCATCAAGAGAAACCCATTCCTGAGGTCGAGAGGCACGAGACGCTCTGCCTGGCCCTGGCTGGGGGCCCCGGTTTGGAGCCATCCTGGGGTTCCCCCACCTCCACAGCCCCGTCTCCACTCACCCGTCCCAGTGAAGTAGCAGGTCTTGTGCATCTTGCCCTTGAAGAGCTCCAGCCCAATGATGGCGTAGATGATGACCATGAAGAGCACGAGCAGGGCGATGTGGAACAGCGGGAGCATGGCCTTGAAGATGGAGTTGAGGACCACCTGCAGGCCTGCAGCGGGCGGCAGGACGGCAGAGGAATGGCCTCCCCTTCAGTCCCACGGCCCTCCCTCTCTGTGAGCCCTGGGGAGCTTCTGGGATGCCAGGAGAGGAAGGGTTAGTTCTGGGGACAGGGAGCCAGGCCGGGGGAGGAGGAAGGGGTCTGCCACCCACTAGGCACCCCCGACACCAGCCGCAGGGGTCTGAGGACGCGGAAGGCTCTCAGGGCCTTGACATCCAGGCCGGCGCCTTTGCTGCTCATGGGGGCCGTGTTGGTCTGGATGACGTTCACCTGCTCCAGGATCACAGTGAAGACGCTGCAGGGGCGAGAGGTGGCGGGGCGGGGCTCAGGGCCAGCTAAGTCACAGTCGCAGGGGACCCAGGGGAGAGTCGGGGGCCCAGGGGAGAGTTGGCAAACACACTCTGATCTACTCTGACAGGCAACACCCGCCCGGAGAATTTTCTTGAAAATAATTCTGAGGCTGAGTTTAGACTCAGTGACGAGTGTCATGGTCCACTTGTGCAGTTTGCATAGGATACTGGGGGTGTTGAGGTCCGGGGCCTTGGGCATAGCGCCTGGCCTTGGGTGGTGGCCTGCAGGTCACCCACACTCAGTGGGGACCCAAGGAAGAAAAGCCGAGTGGTCTTCCCTCGGGACATCTCATCCATACTGTTAACGCCTTCACCTCCTTCCTGCTCACCTCCTCTTCCTCTCTCAGCGTACTCAGTTCCTGTGGCCCTCCACGCCCACCTCAAATCCATTTTCCTATGAAGCCTGCAGAGCGCCCTGGACACAACACGTGTGAAAATGGCGGTGCGTCGTAGGGGGTGGTTCCTGACACGCTCGCTCCATCTCGGCTTCCTGCCAGCACAGGCAGGTTTGCAGGCTTCTTCTCTGTCCCCCTTGAGCCTAAAGCAGCCCCACTGGCCAGCAGGTGGCCGACACGATACTGATAGACTCAGACGACACTGCGATGCTCAAAAGCGCAGCCTCTGGAGCTGCCTGGGTTCGAATCCTGGCCCCCTGCCAGCTAGCTCTGGGACCTTGGGCAAGTTGCTTGAGTTTTCTGTGCCTTAGCTTCCTTAGGCAAAAGTAGGGAAACAAGAGACTTCGGGAAGAATGAGATGAGACGTTTGGTGTGATGCACGTAGTAGCTATACTTAGGTGGGGGTAACTGCAGGTAATGTTTACGGGCTTAAATGTGTCCCCTCAAAGTTCTCATGTGACAACCTAGCCCCCAGCCCCCGGGGCTATGACTACATTTGGAGGTTGAGCCTTGAAAGCGGTGATTACGCTGAAGTGAGGTCATTAGGGCAGGCCCTAGTCCAACCTGAAGGTCTCCTGAGAAGAGGACATTGGGACACGCAGAGACGCCAGACGGCAGACCTCAGCACCCGCAGCATCCCTGGGGCATGTGCACAGAGTTAAGGGCATGTGAGGGCCCAGTGAGAAGGCGGCCACCTCTGAGCCACCGAGAGGGGCCTGGAGAAACCACCCCGCCAACGCCTTCATCTGGGGCTCCCAACCTCCAGGACCGAGGACGTACATCCCTGTGTGGGGTTTCATTACAGCGGCCTGAGCCCAAAGCATGGGTTGCTTAATGTCTGTTCTTGAGAACCCAAACAACGGGGACTCAGCACAGGCCCGTGGAATAAACGAATACATGACAAGGGGGGAAACCGATGAACCAGAAACCGCCGGCCCTGGAGCCCCACACAGCATCTGCGGTGCAATGTGACGTGACAAGGATAAGGGACACCCAGTGCCCCACCAGGCAGGGCTTGTGACCTGCACCACCTCACTCTCCCTCAACGCTGAGCCCCAGTGCCACAGCTGGCCCAGTGCTGGGGCTCCACTGCCTCTGGGGTGCTGGTGGTGGAGGTGGTGGGCACAGAGTCCTCAGAGAGGACTGACCCCAGCCCGCACACCCAGGTCTCACCCCAGGAAGACAATGATGAAGTCCAGCGCGTTCCAGCCGCTGCGCAGGTAGGCGTCCTGGTGGAACAGGAAGCCGTAGGCAATGATCTTCATGGCAGCTTCGATGGAGAAGACGATGAGGAAGAAGTACTCCAGTTTCTCCTGTAGGGGTGAACGGGGTTGCACCACTCCATGTGCTCAGTGCGCCCTCACCCCTCCCTGCCTCTCCCTCGCAGCCCCTGCTGTTCTCAGACATGCCTGCCTCAGGACGTCTGCACTTGCTGTTCCTCCTGTCTGGAATGTGTCCTCCCTGCTTGGCCAGCACACGGCTCACGCGCTGCCTGTCCCGCTTTCTGCAGGGCTTTACCCACCGGCCCGTCACCAAGGCCTTCTGCCACCGAGGGCAGCCCGAGCGCCTCCGTGTTCCTCGTCCTGCTTCCTTTCGTCCTCTGAGCCGCTCTCCCTAGCTCAAGCGCTGTGCATGTCCCCGCCTTGCCCGTTACCTGTCTTCCCCACCAGAATAATACAAACTCCATGAAAGTAAGTCAGGGGATCTTTCTATTGCAGAGCGTGCACGTGTGTACTAGAGAGAAGAAAAGAGAGAGACAGAGAGAGAGAGAGAGCCCTCCAACAGGGCCTGGGCAGGCCACAGTGCTTTGGTCTCCAGTTCTCCATCCTGCCAGGATCCTAACACCTGAGCATCCGTGTGTGTGCCCAGCGTGTTCCTCAAGCTGCCAGGGCCAGGACTTGAACCCAGGTCAGTCATGGGATCTGACTTCCTCTGTATAGTGCTTAATTGCTACACTACAGGGTCAGCCCAATCAGGGAATTTTTGTCTATTTTTTTTTTTCCTTCTACTCCCAGGCCCTAGAATTGGATGAATAAATTATCCGAGGCAGCCCCCAAAACAAGGTTCCCAGGGAGTTTTCAGTTTGGGCCTCTCTCTCCTCTCCCCATCTAGTGGCCTGACCATGGGGTGTGGGCAGGTAGCTTTCTCGGAAGTTCCAGGGCCCTTTAATTCATGTTCCTATAACCTCCCCTGCCCATCCCACCAGCCCCTTGCCAGTTGCCTGTAGGACCCAGGTGAGTAGAATGACTGGGGAGGCCCCCAGGTGACAGGCCAAGGTTCAGCTCAGCCCCGGCCCTCAGCAGGCCTTGTAGACCCTCGGGCCCTCGCTGTAGCCTAATCCTCTGGTTACCCTATCCTCAGCCGCACCTTCCTCTCCTCTGGGCCCGGGCAAGAGCTATTTCTAACTGAGAAAGCAGGTCCCTCTGTCAGGGCTCCAGGCGGAACTGCTCTCCTTGCAGCCATCTGAACCCTGGCTTGGCACCTCCCAAGGCTCTGGGGCCCCTAGGCCTCTGCAGCCAACCCCGTCGCTAGAGATGGTGTTGGCCTACACCCAGGCCGGCTGTGGCAGGGCAACTGCCGGAGGCATAGTTTATACAAGGCCTGACTGGTGCCCCCGGAGCTGTGCAACAAGAGGGTCTGCGCCCCACATTCCCACCCCCAGCGCCATTAGTCGCCAGTGTCCTGCCCCACCACAAAAGCCCCTCCCAGAACATGGCGTTTCTCCAATGGCTCACTCAGGTAAACCCACTACGGATTCACAGTTCTTTTACTCTGGGCAGAGATGGAGCCAGGAATCAGCCTCCCATTGATGATTTGGAGAAGGATTTGGTTTTGCTTCCAAGTGAGTAGTTGCAGAGGCGGGAGACGAGGTCTCCACATGGCTCGTGAATATGAACATGACTTCTGGATGCTTCCAAACCTGCTATTCAGAGAGTTCTGAAAGCATAACTTCCCTGTCCATACACGGGGAAACTGAGGTACATGTGGAGTAGACCTGCTTTCCTTAAACCTTACCCCCAATTCTTTCTATTAATTTGCAATCCCAAAGTACTCTCCTCCTTCTAGAAAATGATAATATGGAGATCAAGATGCATGGCCATGCCCTCCTCCTCAAGGTCTGCTGATAGGGACTGTAGGGACTGTGCTCAGCAATGTGTGTGTCGGGGGGGGGGGGGGTGGGGGGACTCGGGGGCAACTGCACCATGGACAGGGACTGCAAAGCGAGGTCTGGGCACTCTCCCGTCTGAGAGCACTGGGGTTGGGGGCAGCTGTGGAGGGTCTCCTGAAAATTGGGCAGGCCTCCTGGGAGTCAGGCCCTCCACAGAGGAAAAGGATTAGGAGGGGGAGTGAAGTCAAGTCTGTATTTAAAATTTCAGGTCGCAGCAACCCTATGGGCACAGACAGAAGTGGGGCCGAAGAGAGGAAAAACAGGACCCAAAATAGTTGCAGTGCTTACAAGCCGGGCAGCCAGCCATGGGCACCGGAGAGCTGCCTGCACCTGCCACAGCCTGTCGGCCACTGCCTGGCTTAAGAAGAGCTGGCCAGAGCTGAGGGCTGCTGACGGGGTCACTCAGGTCCCTAGCCATTAGCCCTAGGCTGGCTCTCTCATCCCCTTCCCTGCAGACCCATCCCGGTGTGCCTGGACTCTCCACCATTGGCATCCCGAGTGCACACAGCGTGGGCCCTTGCTCAGGAGGAGATGGAGGAGTGACATAGGTCCATTCCTGTCAATGTCACATTGGGCTGGCCCCCGGGCCTCTCCAGCCCGGGCTCAGTGTTTCACAGAGGAATGATAGTCCACTCCACAGATATTTGTTAAGCTCATATGGATACACTGGGCAGGGCTTGGGTGTCTCCCCAAGATCAAAGTCATCCACCTTCCCTTAAGCACCCCAGTTTCCTCCAACACCCCCCACGAGTCCGCCATAGGAGGCAGTAGGTATATGGCATAATGGTTCTCACCCACTCTTGTATCTCTGGGCAAGTTCCTAAACCTTGTGAACCTCAGTTTCCTCATCTGTAAAACAGAGGGAACTTTATCTACTTTGAATGTCATCCTGAAGATTAAATGACATCTTGTAAGTAAGTAAGTGTCCACCATTGCCTGCCACATACCAAATGCTCAATAAATCACTGCTATTCTTATTAGATACCTGGGCCATGTTGAAGGTCTATTTTCTGTCTTCAAGGCATTCTATTGGTTTCCACTGTGTTCTCTTGGTGTTCATTGTGTTCTGTTGGTTTCCATTGTGTTCTGATGGTGTCCATTGTGTTCTGATGGTGTCCATTGTGTTCTGTTGGTGTCCATTGTGTTTGTTGGTTTACATTGTGTTCTGTTGGTTTCCATTGTGTTCTGATGGTGTCCATTGTGTTCTGTTGGTGTCCATTGTGTTCTGTTGGTGTCCATTGTGTTCTGTTGGTGTCCATTGTGTTCTATTGGTTTCCATTGTGTTCTGTTGGTTTCCATTGTATTCTGTTGGTGTCCATCATGTTCTATTGGTGTCTATTGTTTTCTGTTGGTTTCCATTGTGTTCTGTTGGTTTCCATTGTGTTCTATTGGTTTCCATTGTGTTCTATTGGTTTCCATTGTGTTCTGTTGGTTCCCACTCTGTTCTGCTGGTTTCCTTTGTGTTCTTTTGGTGTCCATTGTGTTCTGTTGGTTCCCACTGTGTTCTGTTGGTTTCCTTTGTGTTTTATTGGTTTCCTTTGTGTTTTCTTGGTGTCCAGTGTGTTCTATCGGTTTCCTTTGTGTTCCATTGGTGACCATTGTGTTCTGTAGGTTTTTATTGCTCTATTGATTTTCATGGAGCTTTTGTTTGAGGTCACATCTATGAGTCATGCTCCAGGGGTTGGCTCTGGGTTGGCCCCTACCTTAAACTCTACATAATTGAAACTGAACTCCTTTTCCCAGTAAGCTTGATCTTCTGAACATGTCCCTGTCTCATCCCAGGGGCCCAAGCCAGAACCCCAGCAGTCTTTCTGGACTCCTTCTCATTCTCCCTCAGGTCCCAGTATCTACTGTCCAGGCCTTCCTCTCTCTACCATTTCCCCCTCTCCTTCTGCCTTTATGGACACTCCCTCTTCTGTAAGTTAATCTGCAGCCTTTGTCAACTCCTCCTCTAGCCCCTTCGCTATACACTTAGGCTACTTCCTGACCTAAGGCTGCAATAGCTCCTGCACTTAGCAGATAAAATCCAAATGCTTTCCTGACACTTTCAAGGACCCCTGTGACATGACCCTGCTGACCTCTCCAGCCCCACCATCAGCCCACTGCCACCTTGCTGGGTGTGTGGAATTGTCTCAGGTCTTCCAGTTTCCAGCTGCCCAGACTCTGCCTTTGCTCACTTGGCCTCTCCACCTGGAGTGTCCTTGAGGCCATCATCCAAGCAGACTCATCATCTCCTAAGAGCCCTCCGACTCATGCAGGGAGAGCTGCTCTGTGCATTCCCACCATTCCCTATAACACCTGCTGCTCCCGACTGCCTCCTGCTACGCTGCAGCCTCCTGCAGACCATGTGGTCTTTGTGTGCATTCCTGACTGTGGGAATCCCCAGGGGGTTCCTGCCCTGAGAACAGGAGGGCTGACATCTCCCCACCAGCTATATGGGGCCAAGATCATCTCAAAGAAGGTCACTATTGGTGGTAAGGGAAGGTCCGTGCCTAGAATACTCCCCCACTGGTGATTTGGATGCTGTTCCCTGGGGGTGTGTGCTCCCCTATTCCAGCTGAGAATATGGGGGACTCAGAACTTTTTCCCTGCTGTTTCGTCTTGCCCAGACACCCACAGGACTCATGATCTTCTTCAGATACCATCTTTTTCTTTTCTTTTCTTTTCTTTTCTTTTCTTTTCTTTTCTTTTCTTTTCTTTCTAGAGGTTTTTTGCTACAGGGCACGTGTGCTCACCAGAGAGATAGAGAGACGGAAAGCGAGAAATCACTCCCCAGGGGGAGGGCCACGCTGCAATCCCTTCTCCTCCATTCTCCTCTTGGGATCTTGGGCACGCACGCACACGCGCCCGGCATGAGTTTAAGCCCCCGGGTCCAGGACTCGAACTGTGGTCAGCTACATGGGAGTTCAGCGACATGGCCATTATGCTAACTGCTGGTCCCTTCAGACACCATCTTGAATGTCATCTTATCACCGAGACCTTCCTGACATCCCATGTCCACTATCTCTCTTCTTACCCTGCTTTGTGTTGTTTTAGCAGTCTCTGAGACTTGACTTGTTAAATGAGTATTCAATTTCACTCTCTCCTGACCTGCCCATGAGGCCCACGAGAGCAGGCGTGTCCCCGTTCACTGTGCTCCATCACCCGCTTCCGGAACACAGCCTACCTACCACAGATGCATTTGTGGTTGGGTGAATGAATCCGGGTGCCCAGGTGCAGACTCGTGCTGTGCTGAATCTCGGACGGTTGTTACTTCTCTGAGATGGGATAAGGACCGGCACTGAGCAAGCATCTCACTACAGCAAGTGGCAGCAACTCCTCAGCGCGTGGCTGGACTACAGACCAGATGGGTTTATTGAAGTCACACAGCACAAGCTGTGAGGAGGTCCCACATAGTAGGACCACACGTTAGTCCACAGTGGATGGGAAATAAAAACTACCAACTGGTGGGAACCAGCAGTTAGCGTAATGGCTATGTCGCTGGACTCCCACGTGGTCGACAGCGGTTCGCGTCTCAGACCCGGTGGCTTACAACTCACGCCGGGCGTGTGTGCGTGCGTGCCCAGGATCCCGAGAGGAGAATGGAGGAGAAGGGATTGCGGAGTGACCATCCCCCCTGGGGGGGTGATTTCTCGCTTTCTGTCTCTATGTCTCTCTCTGTCTGTCTGGCGAGCGCACGCGCCCTATAGCAAAAACAAAAAAAACAAACAAAAAAAAAAAACAAAAAAAAACTACCAACTGGTCTGCCCGTCCGGATTGTCTGGAAGCTCTGCCCTGTGCACATCACACTGCCTGGCACCCGGCAGCTGCTCAAGTAATGCTTGTTGACTGAAAGAACAATGGGACATTGTTGTTCAGGCAAGTGCCAGCCTTGGGATCTCCTTTTGAAGAAGGGACACTGGTCTTCAGGCCCTGACACCACAGCTAGGAAGACGGTGCCTGCCCTGACTCACTGACCTTTGAGCTGGGGTGGGAGAGGGGACCGAGAACCTGTGTGACTGAGGTGAGAGCTCTGTCACCAGCTCCTTACAGGACCGCTGTAAGTAAGCATTCTGTCCCTCCACAGAAAGGCCTCCAGCTGGGGCTCCCTGAGGCCACACTGGCTGGAGGTGGGCCTGGTATGGGGCTCAGGCCCACAGACTTTGCACCTGCTCCAGGGTGTGGGAGTGGGCAAGACTCAGACTGAGTGTGCCGTTGCCCTCCCATCGCCACTGTCTTCAGGCTGAGCCTGCCATCTCCAAGGGACTGTCTGCCATCTCCAAGGGTCAACTTGTCTGCCATCTCCAGGGTTCTGTCTGCCATCTCCAAGGGTCAACTTGTCTGCCATCTCCAATGGACTGTCTGCCATCTCCAAGGGTCAACTTGTCTGCCATCTCCAGGGTTGTGTCTGCCATCTCCAAGGGTCAGCCACCCTGGCTGCTCCTCCCACTCCTTGCATGTTCTGGGCTTGTAGGGAGACGGTGAGAGCCACGGGGTCCCCTCCAAAGGGGTCTGCCCAGTGCCCGTCTCCTGTCTGGAACCACAGAGGCAGCTCCCCCACACCGTCTCCTCACCCCTGCCCCCAAGCACTGTGGCCTGGTTAGGACTCCAGGCTCCGGGCTACCATGCCTCCCTGGGAGCCCCTCCAGGGCTCTGGGATGTACAGAGCTCATAGGAATAGCCTTTTAGGCTAGTCTGGGGAGGGTGGGCAGAGGCGGCAGAGGCGGCAGAGGCGGCAGAGTGGCCGCAGTTGAGGGGTTTGAGGAGGCGCCTGGCCACCGCGTGCCTAGAAAGGCTCCTTCCTTAGGGTCAAGGCACTGTGACCTGCTCAGAGGCAAACCCTGCTGGGGGCGGGGAAGGCATTAGACTCATATTCCTTATTCACTCTTTAAGGCACCTCAGCTTCAAGGAGACAAAATGGTCTGGGCTTAGGGCGGGGGGGAGACCCCGGGTGCTGCAGGAGGTCCTGGCTGGGGTGGCTCTCACCAGTCCCTGGTTCTGGGGCCCTACTGCAAGCCCTGGGGGCAGGCTGCACCTTGCTGCTCTTGGAAGGTATTCACGATACTGACCACTGCTCCCTCCCGGAGGCCCAGCCTTTCTGCTCCCTTAGGCCGACAGCAGGCTGGGCCTCCCTGCCCCAGGAGAGGAGGCAGCAGGCCTTTCGCTTTTATTCCCTGAAGTCCAAGATTCCTCCCAAGGCTAGGAAGTCTTTCTCTCTCTTTTTTTTTTTTTTTTTTTTTTTTCGCTATAGGGTTCATGCGCTCGCCAGACAGAGAGAGACATAGAGACAGAAAGTGAGAAATCACCCCCCAGGGGGGATGGTCACGCTGCAATCCCTTCTCCTCCATTCTCCTCTCGGGATCCTGGGCACACATGCACACGCACCCGGCGTGAGTTTTAAGCCACTGGATCCGGGACGCGAACCGCGGTCGACTACATGGGAGTCCAGCGACACAGCCATTACGCTAACTGCTGGTTCCCAAGGCTGGGAAGTCTTAAGGGTAGACTCCACAGAGTCCTGAAAATGGGGTAGGATCTGGGAGGAGGCTCTGGGACCTCTGAGAAAGCCAGGTCCAGCCTCCCAAGGATCTCTTCCTTAATCAGGGTGCAGAGGACCTACGGTCCTGACTTGTCAGCACCACCCGAGACCCCAGGTGAGATGACGCAAGCACCAGAGTAACCGCAGCTGAGGTTCTTCCCGTCAGGGCTCCGAACCCCACCGGAGGGAACGCGGGCTCCAAACCCCTTCTGAGCCACTTTACAGCAGACGGTGCCTGTCCAGCACACCTCTGCTGTGGGCCAGGGTTTGGGCCCACTCTGCCAGTTTTCCTGTGTCACAGCCAGATTAAATGAGACTTAGAGGGGATGCCAGGCTATGCGACCCTGCCCCCACTGCGACTGAGTCAGGGCTCTTGTGGAAAGGAGCCACGTGGTCCGAAGGTTGTTCAGGGCCCTGGCATCTCCATGACCATCTCAGCCTCCAGGTTTGGAGAATGACCGGCTGGGGAGTGAGGCAACGGGCTATATTTAGCCTGATGACCCCTCACCCAAATAGGCCTGCTCTGGCTGGGTCTCTCTTGCTGTGGTCCTGTCTCCTGCTAGGGGCCTCGATTTCCACTTCCTTCCCATGCAAGTCTTCCCTCACCAGAAAGCCAAGCTCGCTCAGATCTGTGTGGGCCAGACATGGCAGGGCTTCGCAGGTGGGGAGCCTCTGGGCTGGGGGTCTGTGCCCCCGATGAGGGGGAGTGAATGGGAAGAGAGTGCCCGGCCCAGGAGAGGGTGGAGACCACTACTGTCTTGACTCCCAACGCCAAAGATTGGGAACGGCTAAGCTTTAAGCACCCACTGCGTGCCAGGCCCAGTCCGGACCACATTCATACATATAATCCGGGCTGAAACCTGGAGAGTAGGGGCTTTCACCCCCATTTACAGGTGAGGCAGTGGGAGCACCGAGGGCTGAATCACTTCTCCAGGATCACACAGCTGCCGAGAGGCAGAGCCATACTCCGAGTCCAGGTGGTTCAGTGCCAGGCGCCATGGTCACAACCACCATGTCATGCTGGGGCACCTGGATGTGTTTGTCAGATGCTAGTCTCCCCGCCCCTCCCCCACCAGGCCCGGGCTCGGGCTCTGGATGGAGGAGAGGAGTGAGCGTGTATCAGGGACCTCTGTGTGGGCGACAGGAGGGCCCGTTCTCATCCTGTAATGACACACAGTGCTGAGAGGGCAGGTTTGTGGTCCCCGTTCACAGGCGAGGTGACTGAGGCTCAGAGACTTCAGGAAGCAGCCAACAGCCGGCAAGATCGGAGCAGACCATTTGACTTGCCAGCCCCGCACTTCCCCCGGCTCCCCTGAAGACTGCCCAGCCTGGCAAACGCGGGTTCCTTCCAAGGCTTTCGCTGTTCAGCTAATGCAGTGCCTACAGCCCCTGGCTCGGTGTGTGTGTGTGTGTGTGTGTGTGTGTGTGTGTGTGTGGAGGAGGGCTAGTGCCCCGAGAGGGGAGCTGAGCTCTTGACATAAGGAGAGGGCAGGCTTCCAGATAGGGCTGAAGTCCAGCTCTCATTTCATTTTCAGAGCCCCCTGGAGAACCATCAGTTTGTTAGGAGGCGGAGGCTCCCGTGTCCTACAGGGCTACATCTCTGAAGGGCAAGGCCAGAGTTGGGGTCCCTCCGAGGCCCCCTGCCTGCCCGGACTGAGGTGGAGGGGGCTGCTGGCCATCGGGACATTCTGAATCCTATAAAAAGACAAGCGTCCCGGCTGCCAGAGGCTTGGGCTCCAACCTGTGGACACTGCAGCAACCCGAACCCCAGGAATGTAAGGCGGGGGTGGCTGTGAGGAGGAAGAGGGGCAGAATGAGCTCTGCCCTGCCCTGTCCTACGCAGGCAGCAGGCAACGCCAACTTGGTGGGTGCTAAGAAAACCCCCCAGCTTGCTTTCTCGCTTTTCCTTTCTCTCTCTCGTCAAATTAAATAATAATAATAATAAAAACAAATTAAAAATTAAGTAGATAATCCTTTAAAAAAAAAAAAAAGAAAAAGAAACCCCCCCAGAACTTGAAAACTTGCAAAAGGAGAGTGCCAGACCCTGGGATGTCATGTGGGAGCACCCTGGTTTTCATGCCTGCTTGAGGATCACTTCCTTACCCAGAGCAGGGTTCTCAACCTCAGTTCTACTGCCTCGGGGCCAGATAATTCTGTGTTGGTGGGAGGGGGGCTGCTTGAGCACTGCAGGGGGTTTAAGCGGGGGCCCTGTAGTGGCACATGCCCGCCACCCACCTCACAGCTCCAGACACTGCCAAATGCCCCCTCAAGGGCAAACTACTCCCTCTCCCCTTCTCTTGAAAACTGGGACCTGCATCTTGGGGAATTGTTTAACTCACTGCTCTACCCTGCAGAGCTGCTAACCATTTCTGCCTGCTAAAAGATAAGCCCTGGGCCAGCAGGTGATGTGGCGGTTAAAGCACTGGACTTCCACATGGCTGACCGTGGTTCGAGTCCTGGACTTGGCAGCTTGAAAATCACACTGGGCATGTCTGTATGCCTCCCCAAAACCCCAGGAGAATGAGAAGGTGGTATGGAAATACCCCCGGGAGTGATTTCTCTCTCTCACTCTGGCGAGTGCATACACTCTATATCAAACAAGAAAGAAAGAAGAAGAAAGAAGAGAGAAAGAAGAAAGAAAAAGAAAAAGGCAAAGAAAAAGAAGAAGAGAAAAAGAAAGAAAGCCCCAAGGATTACGATTTCATTGTTCCATAGGACGTTAACCAGCCCGGTATCTAACCTGCTCGTCCTGGTCTCCAGCGTTGTACCTGCTGTCCCTCTCACCCTCCCTGAGCCACGTTTGCCCTGCCACTTGTTCTCATGGGCAAATTCACCTTCGATGTGTTACTTCTCTACTTTTATCGCAGTCATGTTTTCACTTTCTGCAAACTGCTGTGACACGGGACTGCTTGGAGGATGGAACAGACCATGGAGCGCGAGCATCCGTTTCTAGTCTATGCTAATACTCAGTAAGGGACCGAGTGGTTGCTTTTTCAGGTCTCCAAAGCCAGAATGGTGACCTTCCCAAAGGTCTCCTTTAATTCTGTCGAATGGGGGGAAGGGGCCTCCCTATGAGCAGGATCCCTTCAGATCTCAGGGAACAGGCAGGACTTGAAGGGGTGCAGCCAGCTTTGGGGAGTCTGGGACTAGGGTGGGAGGCAGGGCCCTGGGTGCTGCAGGCTTGGCTCCTAGCTGCAGCTGGACGTCTCACTGTCTTTCCATTGGCTCCAGTGGCGGCTCGCTGTCTGTCCCACCTCCTCCCTCTCTGACAAAGACCGCCCCATCTGTCACCTCCTCAGCCTCCACTCTCCTGGGTGAGTGCAGGGAGGGGCTGGTAGGCCACAGCAGGCTTCTCTCCGGGGCAATCGGAGTCTTCCTGGAGGCGGGGCCAGATGCTCTAGAGTCCGTGCTGGCCAGAGCAGTTGGCACCCCCACAGTTGGGGGTCGAGAGGCTCACAGGAGGGCCCAGGGCTCTGTAGCACTCCCCAGGGAAGCAGAGACAACTCTGACACCCTGAAAGCCACACCGAGATGCCTAGTAAAGGACCTGCCCTCACAGCCACCTGGGCTGGGCACGCAGGGATTTCACCTCTCCATGCCTCACTTTGCTCATTTGCACGAATGGGGAAATAAGAGCAGCTGCCTTACAGGGCCCTACGTGAGGGGACTTTACTGTGTCCCTTCAGCAGTGTGCGTGGGGTTATGCCCTTTGAGTCTAGACCAACCTGGGAGTCGCCATGCCCAGGGCAACCCTGGCTATGGAACCCACTCTGGACACCGTGAAACAGCGTGATAAAGCTTCCCAGTGTGGACACATAAGGCCCTACTGTGCGGTGGGTCTTGACCCAACCACTGACTTCTCTCAAGTGTACGGTGTTACCCCATTTTGTAAACGAGGGCAGCGGTGGGACAGAGAGGTGAGACCACGTGTCCTAGATCTCACAGCTAGGACGTGGACGACCCACACTGGGAAGCCTACATCGAACTCTGGGACCGTTCCCTGACCACCACGTCATGCTGCTCGACCAGGCTGGCTGCGTTCAGAGCCTGTTTTCCCTCCACTGTGACATCACACCGCTGGCCAGGATGTCCGCATCCCGGGTCCTTGTCCTGCCACCCTCCGAGCCGCTGTACTTTCCCAGAATGCCATGCCCTCTGCCAGCTCAGCTTCCTCTTCTGTTCAGGGAGGACGCTGGTGCCCCCACAGATGCAGCACAGAAGGTCCTCCACCCCCAGGAAATCCAGGGCTCCGAGCCCACTGCCCTCAGCGAATGCCAGGGAAGGAGGAGGAGGGCAGGAGAGCCCTTCCCACAGACGGGTCCTCCCCCAGTCAAGAGAGCCAAGGCCTCCACTCTGCCTGTACACAGGGGGGAGGGCTCCTCCCCCCACATCTCCGCCTCATTCCCGAGAGAGAGGGGGCAGGCTGGGCCTTAGACAATCTCCTAGGCCATGGCATGGAGTATGGACTGGGTGAAGTGGGGTGAGATGGGAGGCAGGGAAAGGCGAACAGAGGTCACCCCGGCAAGTGATGGGACAGACTGGAACTGGCTCTGGTAAAGACCAACGTGACAGAGACCCTGTGCCAGGGTAGGGGGCTTGGAGAGAGAAGAAGGGGTCTGAGGCATGGAAGAGGGGAGAAGGCGAGGATAACACTTTGATTTCAGAGTCGGGGACAGGGCAAAGGGTGGTATCACTTACCACCAGGACAGCATGGAGGAGGAGCAGGCAGGGGTGGGGAGGAGGAGCAGGCAGGGGTGGGGAAGTGGAGTCGGGTGAGCCCAGCTTTAGGGATGTTGGGCTACAGGTGCCTGTGTCCCCCGACCAGCGGTTAGCTTTGCTGGTCAGGTCATTTTATGATGGAAGTTTCCTCATTCCGGTAGCTGTAGGATCTCTCTCTCTCTCTCTCTCTCTCTCCTCCAGCCCTTTGCCCACAGTTCCCTCTGCCTAGAACCCTCTTCCTGCTGACCCTTCTACAACACCCTCCGTCACCCCAACCCCTCAGCCAGGACCCACTGCATAATTGGCAGGGCTCAGTGCAAATGGAAATGTGAGACCTTTTGTTCAAAAAGTAGAAAGTAAGTGTGTTAAAGGCACTAAAATACAGCATTTTGCTTTTTTCACAGTCTCTTCATCAACTTACTGTGCGTTTGTTCTTTTTAGAAAAATTTCTATTCTTTAGAGAGCATATGCACATGACAGGGAGAGAGAGAGAGAGAGAGAGAGAGAGAGAGAGAGAGAGAGAGAGAGAGAGAGAGAGGGGAGCTCCCTGGATGCGGTCTCATGCTGCAATCCCCTTTCCCTGGTCCTCCAGCTCCCTCAGTGTTTTCAAGCCAACCTGGGCATCCAAACCCGTGGTTAGCCAGGTGGCTTCCAGCACTGCAGTTCATTTTGCTACTGACACCACCAGGCTGAGCTTCATGCTGTGTTCTTAGTGCCTGTTCTATGTCATGTGGACAATGCTGACCAACTCAGGCACCTCCTCCTGACACTCCCTCACCACCACCACCACCACCACCCCGTGCCCTGGCTAGAGGTGGAGAAGCAGAGCCAGGCACTTCGCCTTTACACAGACCTGCTGCCTCTACTGCAGGGCACTGCAACACCCCAGGACACTGCAACCTCTATTCCAGGGGACACTAGGTAGGCGGGTGAGAAACACCTTATGTGCTTGACCTCACAGACTTGCCCAATGGATGGGCTGTGGCACTGCCAGCCCAGGTGGGAAGAGCCACAGCCATGCCCTGTCCCTGACACCAAAGGGCCCGCGTATCCAGCCCTGGCCCTCCCAGGACACCAGAGGACATGGTGCCTGATTAAGAGCCATCTTTGAGGTATGGAGGTGGCAGAAGGCAGGACCAGGCCCTGCTGCATGTGCCATTGTTCAATGGACTTCACTTATGAAACACACGTCCTAAGACAGTGTTAACTAACGTTTCAGTATTACAACCTCAGAGCATTAAACCCCAGTGTGGGCCCTGAGACGGCATAGTTCATACCCCCCTGGAGCTGGCTCCCCTCACCCTTCAGGCCTTGGGCTGAACATCTCATTCTCGGGGAAGCTTCCCTGACCCCAGGAATAGCCTGGGCTCTCTCCTATTTATGCTATTTTTGTGTCCCCAAACCATACACATTCCCCATACCATCTCGACTGTGCATTTAATTGGTTTAACTGTAATTATTCATTCACTCAGTTTAATTAAGCTCTGCAAAGACAAGAACTATTACTATTCCATTCACAATTATATCCCAGTATGTGCCAGAGATATAAAGGAAGTAAGTAAATATGATAGCATGTCCAAAACTTTGTGGAAAAATGGAGTTTCTTTCGGTGCAAAATACTTTTGAAATCTAGGCATAATTTTTTTCTTAGTACACATTTTCCATAAACATTCTGAAGCCCTGGTACTGTTAAGTGAATGAGAAAGTTAATTCAGAATTGGCCCACAAGCTTTCCTTCTTAAAAACCATGGGCGATTCTGGATCACTAGGAAGTCCCCGACCTTTCCCAGAGACCTACAAGGCTGCCCAAAGGGTAGGAGAGATGAATGCCTCCTGCTCTGGCACCTCTCATTTCCCTCTTGCTCGGTTTTGGAGCGATAAACTGACAAGGGGGAGTGATAAGGCCTCAGCTAGAAGCTGGCTGTGTGACCCTGGGTATTTCCACCCTCTCTGGGTTTCACAAAAAGGGTCAGTTAGGGTTCCTCCTTGATCATTAAAATCCCATTGAGCTTTGTCATGTAAGGTGACATTTGCTGCTTTGAAAAGGTTTCTGGTCAGATTTCCCTCTTCCAGAGAACTCATAATCTTGTATCTATGTGTTCTAGACCTGACTTAAAGCTTTGCAACTCCAGCCCAGAAACTAAAGGAAGACGGGAGTGTTGGAAAAATTCAAGGCAGCTATTCTGTTTCATAGATAGAAGATGACATAACCCCTAATGTGTAAGTTAATATTATCTAAGGAGAGCAGAGTTTCTTGCAAAAGTAGTCAACTTCTTCAGGCATGTAAATGGAACCAAGGCTCTGGCATGGTATGGTTCCATGCACTTATTGGGGGAGGGGGAGGGGGTGAAATTATGGAACTCTGAAACATGCTCTTCGGATTCTTAGATCAAACTCTCCTGTGAAGGCAAGCTCAGTCACAGCGAGTTTCTTCCAGATTACCCAAAGAAAGGAAATTAGCATTCAGTCTCCATGGCCCACTAGCTGACCTTTGAAGACTCAGTTTCCACATCTGTCAAATAGAACTACTCGATGGGGCTGGTGCTTAGCTCAGTGCCAGGGCACAGTGTGTACTGGCTGATACTGACTGATAATCTTACAGAATCTGGACAAGCTGATGAACCACTCAGCTGCCCTGCAGGTGTTGGGAAGGCCAGGTCTGCATCCTCAGGAAACCGAATCATCAGCATCCACCAGAACGGTGCACTAAGGGGGCCTCCCCCAGCCTGGACCACAAGTCTGCAGGAAGAGGGCAAGAGGAGCTTTCTTACCAGGCCGAGGTTCAGAGAGTTGTTGTCGTCTTCTGGCATGGGCAGGTATACAGCCAGGGCCACACAGTTGGCAAAGATGGTGAGCAAGATGATGGTCTCGAAAGGTCTGGTGCCAGTGTTAAGGAAAGCCTCTGAGTGAGGCATGGGATTTGCAGGCTGAAGGGAAGAGGGCGCTGAGGGTCACTCCGGAGTCTGATGATAATGCCAGGCTGCTGGGCAGGCTCTGGGAGGCACGGCCACGATGCCCCTGCCCTGTCTCCTGCAGGTGCAGAAAAGGCCAGATTACCCAGGGACAAGACTTCCGATGAGATCTTTCGGACTGCACAGGTTGCTGGCTGAAGGCTATTCAGTTTTAAGGGCCAAGAAGTCTCAAAAAGTGCTCCCTTCTATGTGCCTACCACTACCCCTTTAAGCCGCTCCCCAGGAGCCATGGCTTTCTGAGGTTCTGGCCAGACAGTCTGTGGGGCTCACCCAGAGAAATGGTAAAGGAGGCTGGGGGGCTGATGCATGTTAGGGCCAAGTACCCCCAGAGCAGAGCTGAGAGAGGGAAGCTGGAGAGGTGCAGCCCGAATGCCCAGAGCTGTGCGAACACACGTGCTCACGCCCACTCACAAGCTGCCCACCCCAGACACATCCTCCCTCCAAGGCTGTTTCCAGAGGGCACCCCAGGCCATGCCTTCCATGACTTACTGACCCATTAGAAAGCCAGAGTAGCATTTGCTCAGGTAAAGAGAGGGAGGGAGAGGGCGAGTTGTGTGTGTGTGGTCTGGGAGGGGGTGGGAGACGTATGAAGGAGACAGGTTTGACTGAAAAGTCCCATTCCCTCTCCAGTAACCTCTAGGGTTTGACAGAGAGGAGGGCAGGGCGGCAAAGAAGCTCAGGGGAGAAGAGGCTGGGTAGAGAGATGGAGGACAGGGAGATCCTGCAAGTAAACCTGGTCCTACAGAGACAGGTAGGGAGGGTCGGCTGTGGCCCAGCTCTGCAGGGTGGGGAGTGGGGCTGCCCCGGTGCCAGCTCTCTTGCCGGCGAGGCCCATGTTCCCCATGTCCTTCCAGCTATTCCTCATTTGCCCTTCTGCCAGGGAACAGCTGGGGGAACCCAGTCTTCCAGACCCTTCAGAAATATTCTAAATATGCCTGAGCAGCTGCCTCAGAACCCACTTGACCCAGGGCACTCTCCTCTCTGCTCCTTCCTCTCTGCCCCAAATAACCCAGATATTTTCATCGTCCTTCCTCCGGGAGCTCATGCAAACATAGAAAGGGACTGGAAGCCCCTGCCCTCCGCAGGGGAGGTGCATGCAGACAGGCTTCCTCCTCGGCCTTCCTAGGAGCCCTTTCCTCCTGCAGCCCTACCCACTGGGCTGCACCCCCAGGGGACAGCAGGAGGAAGGGAGCCTTCCCTCCACTCTCACGTCTGCCCAGTCTGGAGAGGAGTTTCTCAGAGACCACAGTTCCCGTTCAGGCCCAATCCTATTCCAAATTGAGACCACTGTCCCCCAGACCCCAGAAGTGGCCTATGATAACGTGCACTTGGGTCCCTGGTCAAAGTCCCCATGTAACCGGCCCCCTCCATAGATGGCCAACAGGCATCTCAGACTGTCAGCCAGGCCTTGGGGCACACCCTCAGGCCCCAGGAAACCCACCGATTCTTCTTTTCCTCTTCTCCCACAGAGTCAAAGGCTTCCTTCCCACAGGCCCCTGGTGTCGTTCCACGGCAGTCCGCCCTTCCCCAAGTTCCCGGTCTCCCTGGCCCTCAAAGTCTATGTCCTGTGCTCACCCCAACCCCCCCAACATCACGGCACCCCACTGCACGGCCCGCAAGGATACTTCCATTCCACGATGCTGATGCAGGCCTTCCGCAGAGGGTTCTGGAGGGTCAGGCAGAACAAGGCCCGCGGTGGCCTCGGCAGGATCTCAGGAACAGGCTTCTTGGGCTGTTTCTTCCTCAGGCCCTCGTCCTGGGGCGAGGACGGCTCCATGGCTTCCCTGGCAACCTCGCTTTCCCTGCTCCCCCACCCCACTGCCCTTTCTTCCCTGCGTCCCCAATGCCCCCGCCTTGGGGACTGAGCGGCTGAGCCTGCTGGGCCAAGCCTGCCTTGCTGAGCCAGCCCAGGGTGGGGGCGGACTAGGGGGAGGATTACTTTCTCTGCTCCCAGCGAGTAAAATTAGCCTCCACTGGCTCCCTGCTGCCCGCCCTGAGCTCCCAGGCCAGGCAGCTGTCATTCCTTCTAGCACAACCAGTGACATCCCAATCCGTCCATGAGGAGGGTGGGGGATGGGGGAGCCCACGCACAGGCCTGGGATGGGGCAGGGGCAATGCAGTAGAAGGCTCAAGGCTGGGGCACTGGAGTTGGAGGGTGGGCGATGGTATGGAGTGGCCAGCTACAGACCAAGTGCCACCCACCAAGGCTAGGCCTCTTCCCAAGTCCCATGACACTGTCCAGAGAAGGTGCTAGATGTCCTAGCCACCTGCCACCCATCTCAGTAGCTGCGGCCATCACTCCATCCCATGTATACCCCACCAGGGAGCCAATGGACCCCTCCCTCCAGGTGAAAGACTCCTAGAAGACCTTGAATGTGCACACCCTTGGCACAGCCCCTCCTCCGGTGTAGTGACATAAGCTTCTGTCTTTCTTCCCACCCCTCCACCCCAACCATGCAAGGGCTGTCCTATCCTGTCCTATCTCTGGGACTTCTGCCCCTCCTCCACGCCAGGACCTTGACTGAAGGCTCAGCAAACGCGTAGAATTCCTGGAGCTGAGCGACAGCACCCCTGCCGCAAGTGCTCTGGGCTCTGGGTTGGGGGCGGGCGCGGTGCGAAGGGGGCACCAGAGTGGGTGTGGGTGGACAAGGATCTAAGAATCACAAACTGGGCAATCCTTTTTATTTAGCCCTTGGGGCAAACACGGCCGATGTGCTATACAGACTCCTCCCAGAGGCTTAGAGTCTGAGTCCTCACTCAACACAGGAAAAACCGAGAAGGCTGCGCTGAGGGGAGGGGAGGGGCGGTCGCCCTCCTCCGGGAGCCAAAGGGCCCCATCGGGCACACTCATCGCCTAGTCCCAAGTCTGTCGGGTCGGATCGATCGTGGCTGAGTGCAAGCGGCAGGCTGTCCCCTCCCCCGCCCTCTCTGCGTTCCTCCCTCTGCGGGCGCGCGAGCTCCCGGAGCGAGCTAGTACAGGAGGCCACCTGGTGGCGAGCCGGGCGCCGCGCAGCCCTAGTAAAGACCCGCTCGGCCCGGCTCGCCACCTGGGGACCCGCAGAGCAGGCGGAAGATGCAGCAGAGACTCAGGTCTCGATGGTGCTCGCCTTGCTTGCCCGCCACCTCCGCTGGTGGAGGAGACTGGTTGTCGCGCAGATACTGGAGAGCCGCAGACCTCCAAGTGTCCGGGGCCTGCTCTGCACCCCGGGTGCCCCCGTGGCCACCCTGCTGCCCCCAGTGCGGCTGCCCGGATGTAGAGGACAGGGCCTGCGGGTCCCCAGAACCCCGGGCTGCCACAGGTTCGATCAATGGCTGGATTCCTCTGACTCAAAGCAAGGCGAGGAGGACTCCGACGGATCGGGCAGGGCCTGGCAGTCGCCGGGGTGGTCCGGCCGGGCTGCGGCTGCGGGCGGCGCGCCGTCGGGGGCCGAGCTCAGCAGCCCCTGCAGGTACTTGATGTAGCGGATGGCGGCGCGCAGCGTCTCCACCTTGCTCAGCCGCTTCTCCGCGAGGGCGCCCGGGAGGTGGCCGCGGAGGCGCGCGTAGCCCTCGTTGACGCACTTGACGCGCTGGCGCTCGCGCTCGTTGCGCTTCTGTATAAAGGCGGGCTCGAAGGGGTAGTCGTAGACCCCGAAGGCGCCGGGGAAGTGCACGTAGGGGAACACCCCCGCGTAGGCGTCGTAGTAGGGCGTCTCTGCTGCGCCTGGGTACAGCAGGAAGGGCGCGTTGCTCAGGGGCTCGGCGGGGGGCCGTGGCGCCTGCGGGGGAGGGGCCATGACGCCCAGCTGCATGCAACTGGGGGGCCCCATGGGCCTCCGGTCCACCAGGGCTCGGCAGAAATTGTTGTTCATGATGTTGCCAGGAGCTGGCCCCAGAGTGAGACCGTCCCCGAACGGCTCCCGCTTGGGGTCTGTGCAGCCCTGACCACGAGGCAAGTCACATCGCCAACGGCGCTCTGGGGTACCAGGACTTGCTAGGGCCTCTTCATGCCCTTTGGGGTGGCTTCTGAGGATTCCCTAATGTAGGCCATCGCTCCAGACAGGTGTGGCCCCCTGCGGAGGCTCAGCAGGTACCCTCTCCTATCCAGCCCGACGTGGAGGCGCCCTGTGACTCCTCCGGCCCTTGCTCTCCTGCAGGGCTCCCATGGGCAGGCCGCAAATTGCGCCCTGAGAAGGCCTTCTGCAGCCCGGCGGGGCACCTTACGCTGGCTAAACCTGAGGTTCCAGTGCCACAGGGCGCTCGGGCCGCCCCAGTGCCGGGTTCTTGCTGCTCACGCCTTCAGGATTCCCAGGCTTTCCCGGGGACCCCAACCGACAGCTGCTAAGAGTATACCAGATCAGCGGAAAGGATCCAGGCTGAACGTTTCTAAAAAAGAGGAGAGTGAAAATAGCAATTAGAGGCCTAACTGGGCCCCTTTGCATCATCCCCACCTTCAAACAGGATTGTACACAGGTTGGGGGTGGCGGGGTGGCTGCCGGAGAGGAGCAGATCCAGGTTCAAAGCCTGTGTTCACCCACAAGGGTGAGCCCCTCGAGTGCCCTGTTTCCAGACACCAAAACATCCTTCAGAGGAGATGAATCACAGCAAAACTGAATGAGCAAAGGTGCACCAAAAAACATCTTCTGGAGGACCTGGTGTATAAAAATGCTAGTAATGGCACTTCCTTTGAGAGTGGGGACCACGCTTTATAACTGCTACCTTCAGGGCCTCCCATCTAAAAGCGGCCAGAGACCGCCTGCTGAGTTAGCAAGAGGAACCCGTCCTGCAGCCCCCAGTATGTGAGGGAGTCTGCTTATTTATTTTTATTATTATTATTATTTTTTTAGTTTTGCCAGAGAGTGAGGACAAGGGCATGTGAGGTGGGAGGAGGAAGAGAAAATGGGAAAGCAACTCCCATGGGTGGGGGGATGGGGGTGGTCACACCGCAATCCCTTCTCTCGGGATTTTGGGCACGTCCAAAGGTCGAAGCCAGAAGGTCCAAAACTCAAGCTGCACAGTCGGTCGTGTGGAGGGATCCAGCCACCTTAACCACCGTGCCACAGGCTGGCCCAGGGGTCTTACTCCTTATTGATGGAAATGCATCTTTGATTACAAGAAACTTAGGTGTCGCGAGGACTTTCGGAGCATTCCCTGCCCCAGTGTAAATGGCTCAGGACCCGCCCTCCTGCACCAACCTGGGTTTCTCATTCGGGCCACTTACCAAAAGCACCTGTTGTTCCCCGTCCCACATGCCCAGAGGCCGGCTGAACCCTGGCATGGAAGGGATGCTCCACAAATGCTTGTTGAATAATGGAGAGAGGTGACTGAGCTTGCTGGGGTGGGGCAGAATTGCACTAACCGTGCAGGAGGAGTTATGATTACTGATGGGGGGTGTCTCACCTCAGGTTAAAATTGTGGTTCTCTTATTTAGCTTCCGCCCTAGGGAGAGAGATACTGTAGGTCAATTACAATCGTCACCGTGATTGTCCTTAACGATGTTCTTAGGAGCATGACTATGGAATCCCGTCGCTGGGAAGATGAGAACTGGGGCTTAATCAGACTGAATTAAGCCCCAGGGCTGTACCCCTGGGAGTCGCATGAAGAACCCACTTGCTTGAACTTAGAAAACCTGACCTGAAGCCTGACCAGGTTCTGTCAGCACTAAGAACCTTCTCCTTGGCTCAGTTCATGGGACTGGGCAGAACCGGCTGTCAACAGCGCCGCACTGTGGTGAGGGGAAGCAATGGCAGGAGCAGTTTTACAAACTCCAGGTCCTGACCTCATGGGTGAGCAAATGCCAACTCCCCTTGGAGACGGAGTCCCCAGGCCTTCAGAGTAAGAAAGGAAGACTCCCAAGGAAGAGCTGTGGGTTTTCGTAACAGTTACTAATTTTCTCCTTGAGTCTGTAAAGTGACTCCTAACTTAAACTTTCATTATATACAGATAACATACAATACGTTCAATTAAATGTATTTTGCTATTTGTCTCAAATAAAAAAAAAAAGTAGTCCATTGTATCAGCCTGAGGCAACTTGCTAGATAAAAGTGTGGCTCTGAAACAGTGTATCAGAGCTTCTCCCACGCACATCACTAGTGAAATAACCTAACTGAAATAACCCGTCTTACCCTAAGTAGCCATAGCCCCACTAAGTGCTGGCGATGCTGTCCACCTTTTTAAGGGATCTTGGTTCCTCCCTGGGACTGGGCACTCCTTGTTCCTTTACGTTGCCCCGGAGCAGCAGAGCAGGTGTGCCGGACAGGAGGCGCCTGTTGTCCACCAGGCTCTGGTCGGGGCACGAGCCACGCCGAGCTCTGCCTCTTACATCCACAGTGCAAGCACAGTGATCCCCATGCCCGCACAGTTAGTGCGCTGAGAGCCGGCTTTCCTTAGATGAGCAAAGAACTCTATCATCCTCAAGCCCAACTTGCAAGGGAGGGTAAGGTGCTGTGGGAGTGTCCCTGGCTCCCTTCCCAGGCCTGGCCACTTCTGGTCATGTGGCATGCAGTGCTTGCCCCGCCAATACTAGCCCTTAGTTGCGTGTGGCCGGAGCACTATATCTCCACACCCCTGGGGAAGGCACATTGTTCTACCTGGCTGTGGATGGTTCCGTACGTATGGCCCACTGACCCTGTCCCAGCCCTGTTCCTGGAACCCACCACTCACAGGCCCCACCTGCCCCTTCCCCAGCCCTGTTCTTCATGGCCAACAGCCTGAGCATTCTCTCCCCACTTGTCCCCAACCCAGCTATAAACTGCAAGTACAAGAATTTCTGTCCTGGGACCAGCAGTTGGTGTAATGGCTATGTCCCTGGACTCCCATGTAGTCAACTGTGGCTCAAATCCTGAGCCCAGTGGCTTAAACTCATGCCAGGCACATGTGCATGCGTGCCCAAGATCCCAAGAGGAGAATGGAGGAGAAGGGATTGTGGTGTGGCCATCTTCCTGGGGAGGGGTGATTTCTAGCTTTCTGTCTCTCTCTCTGTCTTTGTGGCAAGCGCATGTGCCCTATAGCAAAAACCTCTCCAAAAATAAAGAATTCCTGTCTTATACTTCATCTTTTTTTTTTAATTTGCCAAAGGACTTATGCACTTACCAGAGAGAGGAGAGCTACAGAGAGAGAGAAAGGGAGAGAGGGAGCGAGGGAGAAAGCACTCCCCGAGGGGGAAGGTCATGCTGCAGTCTCTTCGTTTCTTTATCCTGTTGGGATTTGGGACATGCACAAGAACTCCGTGTAGTCTGCAAGCCGCCAGGGCCAGGATCTAGCTCCCTTAGCCACTAGGCTGCAGCGCTGTCCCTCCCACATCACCCTGGGACATACTGCACATGCCCAGTAAATGTCTACTGATGGAGACTAGTGGGAATCCCTGGAGGGGACTCAGTCACAGAGCAAAGCCAGACGTGATCTTTGAACGGCCGCACCACTTACAGGGCAGATGACGCGATACTACCCTTTAGCTTCCTCGCTGTGTTCACTGGGACTAGAATAAGGGCTGGAGGCCTGAGTTCAGAAGCCGGCTGGACATTCCCTTCCAGCAGGGAGCCGGCTCAGTGGAGGGCGGGGGAGTGAGAAGTCATTCCCCACAGGGACATAGTCACACCACAGTCTTTCTCCCTTTCTCCCTCCTTTCAGGATTTTAGTCCCAGATGTACATGTGGCCAGAGTGTTTTTCGGACCACTGGGTCCAGGACTTGAACCACACAGTTGGACAGAAAGGATCCAGCTGCCATAACCACCATGCCATGGCTGCCTTACTTTTATTTATTTTTTTTAAATAAGAAACATTGCAATCTCCCATTGGGGTCTGTCTTACAGCCTATAATATATCTAGGATAACCTCACCACCACCACACACATGTTCAACACCCCTAAACACATACGGAATGTGAACAGTCATTTCTTTTCTTTTTTTTTTTTTTGGAGAGGTTTTTGCTATAGGGCGCGTGCGCTCACCAGAAAGACAGAGAGAGACAGAGAGACAGAAAGCGAGAAATCACCCCCCAGAGGGGATGGTCACGCCGCAATCCCTTCTCCTCCATTCTCCTCTCGGGATCCTGGGCATGCACGCACACACGCCAGCATGAGTTTAAGCCACCGAGTCCGGGATGCGAACTGCGCTCGACTACGTGGGAGTCCAGCGACATAGCCATTACGCTAACTGCTGGTCCCATGAACAGTCATTTCAGAATCTTGATGCTACTACCCTGGGAAAACTTCCACACCCTGGGATCTGACTTCAGAGAAGGGCAGCCTGACCATTACCGTGAGCCCACAAGCAGCTTTGGTGGGTGAGAAAAGGATGCTTCATCCTCTCACGGACTGAGCGTGCACGGGCTGGACCGCAGCCCCGGTGCCTGCTCAGCCCCTCACACTGGCCACACCACCCTTCCTGCTCTGGTTTTGGAAACTTCTGGCTGCTCTCAAGCAGCTCGTTTGCAGCTTCTTTCACCAAGAGGAAAGCATCACAGAGCGAGGTGTGAAATGACCAACCCAAGCCCTCAACTTTGCTCAGAATCTCAAGGAAGAGGAGCCGGGAGGGGAAGGGAAAGCCAACAGCCCGTGCCTCTGCGGCTGGCATTTTGCTTGGTGCTCTGCTTCTCTTATCTTGTGGAGGAGGTGGGATCACCATTTCTGTGCACGAAAGAGGAAACTGAGGCTCTAAGGGCCTACTGCCTCCCCAGGAATAGCAGGCATGCACCTGCCAACCACCAGGAGGCTGGAAGGACACCCTGGAGCACAGCATCTCCAGGTCCTGCGGGAGAAGCAGCCCGACAAGGGAACGGTGAGGCTTGGCTCAAACTGGCCTGGGTGAATCCTGGCGCTGCTTCCTGGTGAAGTAGCCTTAGGCCAGCTATGGGTTTCTCTAAGCCCCGGTTTCCTCATCTGCAGAATGAGAATAATACCTACCTTCGAGGTCATTGTGAAGACAAAGGTAATGTAGGTGGGCCATGCCGCCCCTGCCAGGAACTGAATCAGGGTAGCTCTTATTGTCCGTAAGGCAGGGTGACCTTGGGAAGAGCTACTGGAAGCTCTTGGACCCATGGGTGTGGCTGTGAAAAGCCCAAGATGGCAAGTGCCCCCCCCCCCGCACCAATGCTGCAACTGGACGCAGCACTGACGCCTGCCTCTAGCCGCGCCCCATGGTGACACCTGTCCTGACCAAGTCTAACAGGAAAACGATGTGCGGGCAAGGCCTAATTTCCCCTCAGATCTGAGTGAAAAGGCAACTGAATTAAATAATGTATTGAACACGTGCCCTAATGCCTGCCAATCCACCCTCCAAACACCCCTGGAGTTCCTTCTGGAACCCCTCTGCAGGCCAGAAACGCGGCATGGGACACCTCGACTGCTCCCTGCTGGTCAGAGGGGAAAAGGGTGCACGTCAGTAATAGTGTCCAAGACACAGCACAGCGACGTGCCAGACGCTATTCTAAGTGCCGTGGGACATCCCGGCCCTGGGATGTCAGGGCTGATGGGACTCCACCCCACTGCTGAGGCAATGATGCTAGACACAGGGTTAAGCAACTGCCTGAGGTCACAGCCGGTACAGGGCAGCGTGGGATCGCTATCCAAGCAGCGGGGCTCCCGAGTCCCCACTGTGTACCCGGGCAGGAGGGACCAGTCCCGCGCGAGATGAGAGCAAAGGTGGTCGAGAGGGGAAGCAGTACCGCGCTCCTCCCCCGGCCTGACTGCTGACTCCCCAGCGCCGGAAGTTGGGTCATCGTATGTGCCAGTCCACTCAGGGACGATCTGGGGACTGAGTGCGTGAGCTCGGAAAAGCACTCGGCGACTGCAGAGTCCCAAATACCGAAGGGTTACCATCACCTGTTTTCCTGACGGCGATTTTAAAGGTGGCAGCTGCCGATCAGGTGCCATCCTCTCTCTGTGTGTTGAAGGGGTAAAGCAGAAAGCTAACTTCGTCCACGCTATGCTCACGGGCACACGCGTGTGCACATGCACACACACGTGCAGTCATTTAACCCAGTAGGTACAGGATTACAGAGGGAAAAGCTGAGACACAGACCGGTGAGGAACGTTCCTAAGGTCACGCGGCTGATAAGTGTTGGATTTGGGACTGGGAAGGTACCAGTACTCTCTGGGACGGGCTCGCATCACCATCCCACGCAGGGACCCGCCCGAGCCCTGAACCAGTGAGACACAGAGATCTGGGAGAGAGAAAGCCCATCCATATGTTCCTCCTAGCTCCCCCACCCTCTCTCTCTCACCCCCTGCTGAGCTGCACCCAAATGTTAGAGGAGGCTCTAACTCAGCAGCCCTACGCAGCCTGGACTCTAGTTACGAAGCCACATTCGCAAGTGCTCGTGTGACTCGGTGACCCATCTGCCCGCAAGAGCCGGCAAACCTACTGCCAGCCGCAGCCGGGGTTCGATGGCGGTCAGCCTCAGAGGCCTGCCCTCACCACTGCACAGCATCTCCTCCAGCCTGCTCTGGGGTTCAGACAGGCCCGACTCCCCCTCCTAAGCACATCACAGCTTTGTTCCTTTCCGAGGACGGTTTCCCCAGCCGCTTCCACCCAGAAAACCCGGATGTACCCTCCGGACGCTGACGGGCTCCCGCCGCCCAGTGCAGTGGGCTCTCGGAGGGCGAGTCCACAGGGAGGTGCGGGCAGGCAGGCGGCGATGCCCTTGGCAGCACAGCTAATCCCGCTCTCCCTGCAGAGGTGGGTGCCTAACCCCGGCCAGCAGGTGGCTCGGCTCTGCTTGCTCCCTCTGGGGAGGACAGCATGGGGGTAACTAAGCCCTGCGGAGTAGGGCTCCCGGCCTCCCTCCTCCAGGCTGGGTGGGGCCGTCACTATTTCAGGACCGAACTTGGGCACCTCCCTTCGCCACCACCTTCCCTGGTACCTCTGCGGGTGCTCTCCTCCAGCGCTGCAGTTCCTGGTGGGCGGCTGGCAGGCCTTGGCCGGACTGCGGGATCGCCGTTGCTGCCCACCCACCTGCCTGCCCCGCGGTGCCTTCGGCAGCCTCTGGCCCAGCTTTCCTGCCACAGCTCCGGGAGCCAGGTACACTTTACCTGCTTAAGCTTCAAACAGCGGAGGCGACACACCCAGAAGGGGTGGGAGGAGGGTGGGGTGGTGGGCGCCTCTGTCTGGGATCATCTCCCAAAGAGGAGAGGGGCCACTCCTAGCAGCCTGTGATTGGCTGCCCTGAGCCCAGGCAGGAGCCATGCAGGTCGAGGCTGGAGCCTGGCAAGAGTAGAGAGGCCGGGCTCCGGGTCGCTGCCCTCCAAGGCCCAAGGGCAGGTCAGCACATCTGGCCCAGCTGGCACGGAAGCTCTAATAACCCTCAAATGGAGTCCGCACAGCAGCAGAGACTCGAGCTGGAGCTTAGGAAACATGCTGTGTGCCAACAGACTCGGGAACACGCGGGTCTCTTTGCGGTGGAAATCTCCAGGGTTAGGGGAAGACAAGTCCCTCTGGAATGGCTTTGAAGATACTAATTTGGGGTTGAACCGGGGCTCAGAGGGCTGCAGGGGCTCTCCAGGGACATGCCTAGGGCTGGGAGGACACTCACATAGCCAGGTCCTGCAGGACTGCAAAGCCCTGGCATGGCATGTACCCCAAACTGCCTAAAGCCAGAACTGGAGGGACCCTTGGAGGTCAGGCAGGCCACCCTCCTTGATGGCCAGCTGAAGAAACTGGCAGCCAGAGGGAAGAGGTTTGCCCAAGGACATGCAGCTAGCTAGCTGAGCCTTCTGCAAAGCCAAAGCCCAGCTCTGCCCCGTGAGCATGGGAGGCGCATGCCAGAAGCTGGAGACCTGTGTTCTAGCCTCTACCGCCTCTCCTCCCCCTGGGCTGAATTCCTGCTTCCCCAAAGACAGAAGGAGCCTCGAAGGGGGCTGAGAGCCAGTGGGGACCTCTCTCCAAAGCAGTGGGGCTAGCCTCCTCTCCTCCACGTAGACACACACCTAAGCAATGGGCCCGGAGCACCTTCTGCTTGCCAGGCCTTGTTCCACACACACACACTGCTCTCACACACTCACGTCTGTCTATGCAAGACCGCGATAAGATAAGGGACTATTCTCACAGTTCAGTTGAGGAAGGGAGGGCAGATTGATTCGCCCACGGTCACACAGCTAGGAGAAGCTGGTGCTAGGGGTTGGGACCCAGGCAGTCCGCTCCGGTGTCTACACGGTTGGCCATTTCACCGCAACCTTTCTGGCCTGAGGCAGGTCCAGGGTTTGTGGGTGTGATCCATAGGGACCTGGTTTGAGCTGCCTGCGCCACTGCAGCTGTGGGGCCTTCGGAAAACCCCTTCTTTTTGCCCCATCAGATCATCAGCGAGAGACCTGGATCTGGAGACAGGAAGTATTTTCAGGTGTTGGATCTGAGGGTATCTTAGACACTGGATGGCTCCCGAGCCAAGACTGGCCTTGTTACCACAGCTTCTGCCAGGAGTCCTGCTGTTTACAGTGCTATTGCTGCTCTTTCCCTAGTAATTTTCTTCCCATAAATTTACTCCTCTGCCCTCTTTTTTCTTGTCCTTGGCATGAATTCACAAAATCACAAAAAGGTTTGCATTAATTACCTTTTTTCCTAATCCACATCAAAATAGTTACACAACTGCCCGAGTAATAAGTGTTCTGGTCCCGTATGAAGTGCCTTGCATATGGGAACCACACGTGGGGAAACATGGGCTGCTTTCCTGCTTGCTCTCCGTCTGAAGAAGCTGAGGCTCAGAGAGGGTGTCCATGCTGCCCGAGGTCACACAGTGAGGGGCAGCAGAACCAGGACCAGCCCCGGGCTCCTGACTCCCATCCTGGAGCCTGACCTCACCTTGTTCTTCTTGATGCAGGAGTCAGGGGAGCCCCTAACCCTCCCAGAGCTCAGGTGTCCTCAGGGCCAGCCTTCCCCTACCCTGGCTCTAAGCTCAGCTCCATGGCTGGGAACAGAGAGACTATGCTCTGCAGGGCCTCCTGCCAGCCGGAGGGAGCTTGAAGGGGTAGTCACCTCCCGGAAGGTTCAGAACCAAACCTCGGCACGGGTGGGATCTAGCTGAGACTGGAATCTAAAGGGCCCCTGATCATGCTACATAGGAGGTCTCTGTTCAGTCTGCAGAATCTTGACTTGACCAGTAGGAGGTTTGGCTGTGACAGTGACAAGAGCAATGTGCACAAATACAGCCAGCACTTGCGGCTGCTTCTGTGGAGGGACTGTCCTGGTGCTTAATCCACAGGGACAGCACATTCCTTACCACAAACCTCCGCAGCAGGTAGCTGTGGTCCCTGCTCTGCAGTAAGGAACCGGAGCACGGGAAGTTCTAGAACTTGCTCAGTGCTGCCTGGCTAGCAGGTGGAAGCGTTAGGATGTGCACCCTGACTCTGGGGTTCAGAGTTCAAGCTCTTAACCGCCCCATCGCTCTGCTCGGTGGAACACTGGTCTGCCGGGGAGTGTCAGCCCAGCTCCTCGTGGGAGCCGTCAGTTGGTGAGCGGTGAGCTCTTTCTTCAGGCAGGCCCTGGGCCACGGTGCTGTTGCAGACATGGGGCTGGGATCGCACAGGGTGAGAGCCCCAGGAGCTGGCTGCAGGCCCACCCGCCCTGCCCCTGCAAAGCCCAGTTTTTAGTTTCTCTCCTGCCTCTCCAATCCCTTCTTCAGGCTCTACTCCCTCTTCACCTCTCCAGGGCAGAGCTAGTAAAGTGGGGGTCTGGGGGAACCCAAGTCAGCCCTTTCCCCAGAGCCTCCTGCCAGGGTGCACAGCCTCACTGGGCAGCTTGGTCCCTGGGACCAGGCCCACACCTAGGTGAGCACCCAGCTCTAGGGCCCATCTTCCAAGGGCACACAGGGGCCCTTTTGTAACTCCTGCAGCTAAAGCCAAGGGGGCAGGCAGACCTTGGCCTTGAGGCCTTGTAGATCCCAGTAAAGAACTTGAACCAAGGCACGGGAGGTCCTGTTAGTTTTTGAAGCAGAGAAGTGATGTGGTCAGATTAAAAGCAAGCTCTCTGGGGGCGCCTAATGAGAATTGCAATCTCTCGTGGGAAAAATGCAGACTTGAACTAGACCAGTGACTGCAGGAGCGTGGGGGAAGACACAGGTTCCAGTGCTTGGAGTAAAGTGGGTGGGACTTTGCGACGGGTGGACATGGGAGCTACAGACAAGGTGAGGATTAATTGAATGACCTCCAGGTTTCTGGCTTGAACTTGGGTGGAAGGTAACACCAGTTAAGATGAAGACTATGGAGCCAGTCAGTGGCATGGTGGTTAAGGCAGCTGAATCCCACACGGCTGACTGGATGGTTTGAGTCCCGGTCCCAGTGACTTGAAAAATAATGCCAGACATGTGTGCACGAGTACCCCAAATCCCAAGACAATGGACTGTGGTGTGGCCACCCCCTGTGGTAGGTGCTTTCTCACTTTCTGTCTCTGGAGAACACACATGCCTTATAGCAAAACACTTCAAAAAACAAAACTAAAACTAAAAATAAAGAATATGAAAGAAGTCCATTTTGGGGCAAAGATGAGTTTCAGGAGCCGGAAGGTGGTGTGGTGGTTAGGGTGCTGGCCTCCCACATGGCCGACTGTGGTTCAAGTCCCAGACCTGGCGGCTTGCCTTCTTATTTTCCCTCTAGCTCTCTCTCTCTCTCTCTCTCTCTCTCTCTCTCACTTTGTCCCTCTCTGGTCAAATTTTTAAAAAATTAAAATTGGGGAACCAGCAGTTAGTGTAATGGCTATGTCGCTGGACTCCCACGTAGTCGACCACGGTTCGCGTCCCAGACCCGGTGGCTTAAAACTCACGCCAGGCGCGTGTGAGTGCATGCCCAAGATCCTAAGAGGAGAATGGAGGAGAAGGGATTGCGGCGTGGCCATCCCCCCTGGGGGGTGATTTCTCACTTTCTGCCTCTATGTCTCTCTCTGTCTGTCTGGCGAGCGCACGCGCCCTATAACGAAAACCTCTCCAAAAAAAAAAAATTAAAATTGAAAATAAATAAAGTTAAATAAAATATTTTTTTAAAAATATGAATTACATAATTACATCTTGACATGCTAGTTTTTTGTTTTTTTTTTTTTTTTTTGGAGAGGTTTTTGCTATAGGGCACGTGTGCTCACCAGACAGAGAGAGACAGAGAGATAGAAAGCAAGAAATCACCCCCCCCAGGGGGGATGGCCACACTGCAATCCCTTCTCCTCCCTTCTCCTCTCGGAATCTTGGGCACGCATGCACATGCGCCCGGCGTGAGTTTTAAGCCACCGGGTCCAGGACTCGAACTGCGGTTGGCTACATGGGAGTTCAGCGACATAGCCATTACGCTAACTGCTGGTCCCAACATGCCAGTTTTGAACAGGCTCTGGGGCACCCAGGGAGAGTCCAACTAAGAGAGAGAGAGAGAGAGAGAAAGATCAGGGCTCAGGAGTCTGGTCTGGGCTAGAAACAAAGATTTTAAAACACCAAAACTCCGAAAAAGAACAAATTGCAGGCAGAGTGTTTCGATCTTAAGTTTTAGATCGAGTCAAGTAGGCCGAGAAGGGAGGCCTGGGAAATAGCACTATTTAGGGAGAAGGGGACGGTGGTCAGAGAGGCAGGGAGCCCGAGAGGCAAGGGCCAGGAGCCACTGGAAGACGTTCCTGAAGGAGAGGGTTCAGCGGTATCAGATGTAGCGGAGAGGGTCGGAAAGATGAGAACCAAAGACATTCTCCGACACTGGCAATGACAGGGCCACCTGTGACCTGTGAACGGGCTCCATGGAGCGCAGAGTACGGTCAGCTGCAGAGGACACAGTGTGAATGACGGGGTGGACGCAGGGCTGAAGGGCATGGAGACAGGGAGGTGACACCGCTGTAGCCAGATGCAGATGTGGAGCCCATGGAAGGCTCCTTCTAGGGACGAAAACAGGGCAAGGTTGAAGGGACGACGGGCATCCCAGGGAGCAGGCGAGGGGTGGGTTGGCTGAGCAGGAAGGACTCCCAGCCTCAGAACCCCGGCACAAGGGGTCACCATCGATGTAAATGAAGGCAACGCGGCTGAGGGAGCTAAGACAAAGCACTCAGTGGCCCCGTTTTCTCATGGTAGCAGGCAAGGTTTTCTAAGGTGGGGAGATGGGGAATGTAGGAAGGCCACCTAGGGGCTTCAAGAGTGAGCCTCGAGAAAGGTTTCATGGCCCCCGGAGTGGGGTTGGAAGCTGGAACCTGCAGCAGCACTGAGTTGCCCAGGAAGGAGCAGAGCAGTCAGGCCGGGCTGGTCAGGGCTTTGCTGGCGGATGAGTAAGGATGGCTTCTGGGAAACGAGAGTGCAGGAGACCGAGTTGGTCTGAGTAGAAAGAGGAGGTCCCGAGGAATCCCTCCACTCCCCGGTGGAGACTGCCCTGGAGCGCAGGAGGGAGGAGGGCTGGCCTCTAATGTGGAGACCAGCTCTGACTAGTTTCCCAGGGCCAGACACAGCCGGCTGTTCTTCCAGTTGGAACCACTGGTAGAACGCCACGGCTGCTGGGTTTGATGGGGGGCTGCTCACGTCACACCACGAGATGGGATGGTAACTCGGGTCTTCCCCGTCCTCACTGCAGGGGTGCGCGTGTCTGTTCCAGCACCAGCCAGGCACTCTCCTTTTGCCGGGCTACCTAGCTCTCCGTTACTCACAGAAAGGGAATGAGGGCCACTCTCGAACTGTCTGAAAATCAGGATTTTGCATGAAGACGAAACGTTTAGGTGCTTGGTTACAGGTCAAATCCTGGTGTGCGGTGAAGTCACTCCCAGGTTTCCACAAACGCTCACATACATAGTTGGACTTGAGTTAACAGCAGCTGCTTCCTTCAGATCGAATCCTTGAAACTACCAGAGCCTGGTGGGGCCTACTCCAGAGCTTAACCTTGACTCAGAAACACAGTAGTTTCCCCAGGTGGCGTGGTTTCAGGGGGAAGATCTGGCCATGTGAGACACCAGTTCTGGGCTGCTCTTCCTGTAAGTTAATAGGCCCTCTGCCCACTTCTGGGAAGCCCTGCCTTCCGCTCCTGAAATGGGAGCACCCCGGTCTCGGGAGAGTACGATGGCCCGCTGCGGCTTCCAGCACAGCGCTTGGCCCTGGGAGGTGCTGAGTATGTGTCAAGCAAACGACCAGGGTACAAATGTCATCAGCACCATTCCTGTCCCAGCCTTGCACTGTGACTTGTGTATCTCCTGCTAACCCCACCACAGACCTCACACCAGCACAGCGCACCTGCTCAGGCGCCCACGGCCAGCTTAGTCACCCTCCCGGCTGTGTCCCTTACTTGTTCCAATGCTGACTCTAGTCCCTGCTCCTCCCGGAAGCCCCAGCTGTATGTCACCCCACTGCCCTCCCCGTTTGTCCTGGTCTCTGAACCTCAGCAAATCCTTGCAAACTGAATCCCCCACCTCGAGTTGTTCTCTTGTCCTCGACCCCCAACCAGGAGCCCAGCCCAAAGCTCCACGGCAGGACACACTTATCTAGATGGCCCTCAGGACAGGACGTCCACCAGCTCACTGGTCCTCTGGCTGTCTTGGTTCTGCCTGTGCCTGGGCACACCCCCACACTGCACCTCCCAGACAGGCATGACTTGGGGCCGGGCTCCCCTGGACGGCTCCTCCTGAAGTTTCCCCAAGCAGCTGTTTTCTGGCTCCATCCCTCTACCCCTTAATACATGCTGGCTTTCATTTGTGGATATTTATGGAGTTTGCAGAGAGCACGCTTCATTTACTATCTGTAGGAAGTTAGGGTGACAAGAGGTTTGGAGTTTTCAGAGGAATCAAACGCCTCAGGAAATCCCGGGCCAGCTCACCTGGCAGTTCAGGATCCTGTAAGTGGCTGCCCCTGCCTGGCAGGCTCTGCTCTGAGCAGCAGCGAGCCCTGGGCCTCCACCTGGATCCCACCAAGGTCAATGCTCTCTGGCCCCTCTCTGGGGGACCACATTCACAGGTCACTTGTGCACCATTCTCTCTAGTTACCTAATCTCAAAATCCAGAAAGTGAGAGAAATAAACAACTTTTAATGATGGCTTCCTTGGCTTGCAGACAGAAGGGCAAACGTTTCTCTCCATGCATTAGAACAATAACATTCAGGGACAAGTGGCAATCCAAGGACAGGCACCAGGGCAATCCAATCCACTGCCCAGCCTCTTGGGTTGCTTGGTCCAACCATTGGTCTGGCTCAGCTGCTGCAGACGCTGGGGAGAGGTGGGGCCTGCCTGGCTCCCAAAGGGGGTGAGGGGACAGGCAGCAGACTCGGCAGGGATACTGGGGAGGAAGGCACCCCAGGCCTCCAAGGGCACCCCAAGACAACAGTGAGGTCAGTGGAATTGTTCTCCCTTCGGAGCCCTTCCCAAGGGCTGCCACCAGGCAGAGTAGGGGTGAGGTCCTGGGCAAGGAAGACGTGGTGACAAGAACCACAGCTGAGGGGCACGTGCTGAAGGTCCCGAGCAGTCCCAAGACCAAGTTGGAAGGGTGGCGGAGGTGAGGGAGAGAGTCCATCTGATCCTGAGGTCACTTTGTGTGTCCCTGTCCCCTTTTGGCCTGCTTCCCCCCTCCCTTCAGCCCCAAAGAGCTGAGGAGACACCAGAGATCAGAGATGCCATCACTCTTCCCTAATTACGACAGCCAAGAACATTTCTAGAGAGGGGGAAGGAGAGGTGCCATGGGCTTTGAAGGAGAAGGCCTTGGGGGAGGGCCCCAGCCCCATCCAGCCCCAGAGGCTGGCAGCCCGGCCTGGGCTCCTGGACCGCTGGCGCCGGCCCTTCTAGCTGAGCATCTTGTGCCGATCGAAGACCGTCTTCCGCTGCTCCTGCACCTGCAGCTTCCACCGCTGCTGAGCGCCTTCCACGCGCTCCAGAACTGTGTTTGCCCGGGGACCCCCGAGGGACATGGGCAGCTGCAGCCACAGAGCGAGTGTCCTGGAGAGGGAAGAAGAGGGAGAAGTCTGGCGTGATGAGCTGGGGGCTCCTGAATCTGACAGTCTGACATGGAATGAGTGCCCCATCAGTGACCCCAAGTCTGACATCCTCCCAGACTGAAAGGCAAGGCAGACCTCCCTGTGGGCTGTGGCTCCCTGAGGACTGCCTTGTCACTTGCAGAGCCTGAAAGTCAGTGTGCCTGGCCCGCAGGAGGCCTCTCCCCTCCCCGGGGCTGGGGAAGGACTTCTCCAGGAGAAGGATGTCCTGGGGCCCCAGTTCTGATGCCACAGCGAGTTCAAGCTAGGGGCCCAGCCTGCACCCACAGGCCCATTTCTAACTCTCCAAAAGAATACCGAGCACTGGCATCGAGAGCTATTTGAATGAGCAAAGGCTCCATGCTGGCGGTTTGAGAAAACGCCTAGGGCTGGGTACCAGGGCCAGAGACCTCCCCTGCCTGGCCCCACTGGCCAGGAAGCAGGAAGGCCAGGGCTGGGGGCTGGGGACTGGCTACCCTGAGATGGCACCACACCTGCTCGAAGTGGAGGGGAGGGGCTGCACAGATCCAGACCCCCAGGATCTGCTCTGGAGGGAGCAGGGGCAGCAGTGGGGGAGCAGCACTCAGCCTGCTTGCCCTGGGAAGGAAGGGATGTGGAGAGAGGTAGGGACGGTCCCAACACCCCCATCCCAGAGCCTGCTCAGCCACTCCCTCCCTGACAGCTCAGGCCTGCATGGCTCCTTCCCTCCCTTTCTCCCACCACCCTCTGCTCTCAGAACTGTTTCTGTCGTCAAAAGCATCCTCCCCTAATTACCACTTCTCTGCTCTGAAGCTCCGGAGCCCATACATTTCCTGCAGGGCCCTCGCGGAGGGCCAGCCCCGCACCCCCTGGGGATTTCCTCCCAGCTCTGTGGCCTCTCATCTCCTGCCACACATCTCTTAAAGGATTAGCGCACCTCTCTAAGCCCACAGTCGCCTAGTAAATGCAACTTTGCTTCTAATGCCCTGAGCTGGCACGGCTTCTGTCGCCAGGCAGCTGCCAGGCTGGGGAGGCGGGAGGGGTGGCAGGCGAGGGCAGGGTAGGCAAAGAACGAGCTGGCAGTACAGAGGGGAGGCTGGCTTGAGGTGTGGCTGGGAGGGAGGTCGTCGTCACAGGGCTCTGAGTAACTCGTGTCATGGTCACTCATCTCCGGGGGGGGCCGGAGCTGGACACTGCTCTCTGGGAGCCACTGTCCAGGACACTGAGGGAAGGCTCCCTCTGCCAGCTTCGCTGAGAGCAGGCCCCACCTGAGGCAGGTGCTGGCAGCATCAGGCAGGGGGGCGCACTTGGAGTCAGGACCCCTGGGTTCTGGGGCTGGGCTGCAGAGGGAGGGGAGCACCCGCCCCCTCCAGCCTCGGCCTCCCCTGGGCCCATCCTACAGATGGAACCACAGGTTCAAAGGGACCTGGGGCGGGGGAGGTTCGACCACAGCCACTCGGGAGCTGCGGTCCCTGGACAAGTCTCTGTCCTTCTCCAAGCTTTGATTGAGTAAATCCTGTGTTTGAGATGTTCCCAGTATCCTGTCAGCAGGAATTATAGTTCTCTGACAATCTAGCACGTACACACACACACACAGCAGAAAGAGGTGGCATACGACACTCAGTACGGTGCATTCAGAGATGCTCTGCTGTCTAATTTCATTTGTGGAAAGTCCTGGTCGTGACACGGAATTCACTGCATGACAAACACCGGCTTAGGACGACAGGTGCGTACGCACAGTGCGACAATAGATAGAGCACGCCGTACCCCGCTGCTGTGCAGCAGGACTGCAAGAAATGTTCAGCTTCCTTCTTCCCTGGCCGTGCAGCACACCGGCTGAGAAGACGGCGTGCTGACTCAGACGAACCTGGCTTCGAATCTTGGCTCTGATCCTACCAGACAGAGAAGACCTTGGGCAAGTCCCCTTATGCCCTGCGATGACCTCCCTATCTTAATGGAGACGGGAACAGCTGCTTCTCCACGAGACGACGAGTGCCAGGCAGGCAGTAAGCTCTCCGTTAACTCCTATCAGACCCCAGTTCCGGGACCACCAGGCGGGGGAGGCAGGAGCCCGGCAGCCCACTGCAGGCAAGCTGCCTTTGAGAAATCACCGCCTCTGGCTCCATTCTTCTCTGTGCACCTGCGCCAGCTGGGTGTCCCATAGGGCTAAGGACTGAGCGGACGTCCCATGAGGGAGGAGCCCCTCTTTGGGGGTTGGGGAGCCTTCCTTCCTCCCATTTCCATTTTGTCTCTTTGGGATCAGTGTCCCATTACAGGCCTCAGTGAGGGGTGTCAGGATAGGACCCTAGAAGCCGGGCTGGGGTGCTCTGTGGCAGGCTTGAGGCTCTGGCCCACCTCCCTCCCTGCTCATATCTCGGAGAGGGGGGCCTGGGAGCTCAGAGCAGCGCGTTAAGGGAGCAGGCCGAAAGTCACTGTGGGACGCAGCTCCGTGTGCGTCCCTGCGTGGAGCGTCTGAGCAGACAGCTCCTGAGTGGGGACAGCTGCTGTGAGAGGCTCTGGGTTTCCACCCTAATAGTGAAATCAAAAGGCACTCAAGACTCCACATTTGTTCTCGGGACGCCCAGAGCAGAGCCTGCTCCTTGCCTGCTCTGCGGCTGGCCCGTGGAGGGACGTTGGGGACCCTCAGCCGGCCTCTAACCTTTCTCCCTCTGAGGTGGGCCTCTCTTCTGGGCAGAGAGGAGGAGAAAGAGCCTGGACACGGGTGGGACTGGATGGACATGACCTTGACCAGGGCCACTCTGTACCAGGCGCCCCACGGACACCTTACCTGGACTATTTCCAGGCTCACGGCACGACAAATGGGAAATGCCACCCCATCTCATAGATGAGGAGCTGAGGCCTATGCCCGAGGCCATGCAGCCATGCAGTGGCAGAGCCAGGAGCTGAGCCACGTCTGTGTGGCTCTCACCCAGCACCAGCTCAGCCCTTCTCTGCCTGCTGTCTCCTGCGAGGGGGCGACATGGACAACCAAGGCAGGAGGCAGGTGGCGTTCCCACGGTTAGGGAGAGAACGAAGCACCGTGACGGACCTGGCACATGTGCTCTCAGCCCGCGGAAGACCCACGCGTGTGTCGGGAGGACAGCCCCGAACTGATAAACCAGCCCTGAGCCCATCGACCATCCCAGGTGAAACCCTCTTGTGCCCACCCAGAAGCATGGCTCTGAGGCAGCATGATCGGGGTCCTCAAGTCTCTGATGACCAGGAGAGGAAGGGACAGAGAATTCTATCTCAGGCAGCCTGCCCATCAGGCCGGACCCCAAATCCCAGGCAGGGTGGCTGGACCAGCAGTCTCATCACCTACCAGTCATGCGGTGAAGAGAGGCCCAGGCACAAAGCCCTCCAGAAAAATGGCGACACAGCCTGAGCGCTCCATGAGTGACCCAAGTCCTCCTGCTTAGCCGAACCCCACTGCATCTCTCTGCGGCAGGGCCCTCCCTGACCCCTGCATTCCCCTGCCAGGCGCCTGCCTGCGACAGCATCATGCCGCTCCCCTGCTCAGAAACCTCGGCTGCGAACCCGGCTATTTAAATAAAGCACCTCTGCGTGCAGCGTTCGAGGCCCTCTGACCTGCCTGAGCCGCATGCTCCAGCCTCACCTCTGGCTCCCATCCTCCGGCCTCACTGGTCCACACGTCCCTTTTCTATCTGTGGTGCCCACCTCCCCCTTGGCCTTCCCTCCAACACGGATGCTACCTAAGCGTGAAGACCACAGTGAAACATCTCCGTCTCCAGGAGGAACGAACACCTGCAATGCTCTCACGTGTATTAGCCAAACAGCTGTTGAGGTAAGACCTGTCACGTCTACTCCAGATTTAGAGACCGAAGCATGAGTTCAGCACCATGGATAGCAAATGGCAGTTGGGGGGGGGGGGGGGGGGACCCTGACCCAGGACTGGGTTCCCAAGCCGTGCTTTGAACTACTGTGCCGTCTGACACTACAGGATGTTCTGGAAGTGTCTGTGAATTGCACATCTTTCTGCCCTGCTCTCAGGGGACACAAGGCCATCTGAGTGGCCCTCAGAGGCCTGTGTCTTCTCCCTGTTTCTCAGTCAATTCCCCAGGCTGGGGCCCTCAGCACACAGTGACCCTCAGGCAGGAAAGGAGAGTCCTTGCCCGGAGACCACAGTCCCCACGTTCCCGATGTCCACCACCGCCGCCATCACCGCTGTGGCCACCACAGCCACCGTGGTCTTTTCTTGATTCCCCTGAACACTCATCTCCCATGGGCACCCAGAACTGCCCCCAGCCTTGGCAGGGTGAGCACTGAGGACCCCTTCAGTGGGCTGGAGGACCCACGCTTGAGCTGCAGAGACATCCAGGGCCTCGGAGAAGCCCTTATTTCTCTCTCTTCAAAGGGGCCAAACCCATACATCTAACGCAGCTCTGTTTGCCATTTGGGCCCAGCAAACAGGCTTGCTTCCTCCTTTCAAAGGGCGTCTGAGCCCAGGGATTAGACCTAATGCTGCTGGCATCCCGGGGGGCGGCGCCCGGCCACCAGGACCCCCTGAGGCTGCTCTGCCTGCGCTTTCAAAGGGAGCATGACAGGCTTTCATCTCCTTCCTCCCCTCCAGAGGCCTCCCCTTCCTCTTCCAGCCCTCTAGCCCCAGGGCAGCACGGCCCTGGGTACAGGAATTGGGGGCCTCCCTCCTGAGAAACCATCTGACCTCCAGACCTCACCTCTGGCTTGGTCCCAGACTCCTGGTGGGGTCTGAAGTCCTTAGAGTTTCCCTCCTAAGGTCACAAGATCACCCTGGCCTAGGTGACTTCTTGAGGAACCCTGATAAGCCAGGTTCCAATTTTATTCCACTTGGGGTGAAAATGAAACCCCTCCAACCCAAGGGCAGCCCCATCTTGTCTCTTTCTAAAGGGAAACACTCTCCAGGCCCCTAACAAACCCAGAGACAGGACTGCGGTCCTGCCACTGCTCAGCTGGGGGGCCCGAGGCCCTCCTCTCCCTGCCCCACAAGCCCTCGCTCTCCCACCTCCCTCTCCCTGTGCACAGCAGAGGGCGGCCCATAGATCAGTCCTCTCCACGCAGGCCTAGGGCCCCCGGGTGTCAGTGAAGACCAGGTCCATGGGCTCTGTCATGCCTGTGACATGTCCACCCACCCTCCAGCGGTTCAGCTGTCCCTCTCCCAGCCATCCAGAGCTGGCTCTGAAAATCCTCCTCTGCCAGGAGCCCTTTCTTCCCAGGCTAACACAAAGAGAAGGAAAACTTCCCTACCCTTGTCCAATAAGGGGAGCCTCCCGCAGCACTCCCCTCTCCTGCCCGTCCAGCTCAGGAAGCCTGACGTCACTGACAGCCTTTCCGCTTCCTGCTCATGCATCCGGTCACAGCCACCCCGGGCATACACCCCTCAGAGCAGACCTAGAGCCTGTCACCTGAAAGACCCTGAGCTGCCAGCCAATGTACCACGATGGGCTAATTCACAGGAGGCGAGAGAATGCAGGGGGGGTGGGGCAGAGGCCAACTCAGAACAGAGGACAGTTCTGCACCCACCCAGAGGGCGCCCACAACGAGAGCCCCCGACCCAGCCCCAGGAGCACGGCCAACCAGCCAGAGCTGGCTGCACTCCAGGTCAGGGTCTCGAAAGATGAAACACGACTCCTTACGATGCGCTAGCACCTCAGGGTGGGAATGAGGTGCCGTCCCGTTCCTCCCCAGGCAGGACCCCTCTCTACAGCCTGGAGGACGGGCTCACCAGCCCCACAGAGCTGCCTGTGCCCAAGGCCCCTCACACAAACACCCTCCAAGTAGGGGCCCCCGTGTCTCCTGCAGGGAAGAGGGGTCTGGCTCAGACCCTGAGATGGCAGGCTGCCCTCCCTCTGGCTCCAAAGCTAGGATGGCAGCAGACACGCCAAGGCCGTGCCCGAGAGCCATGCATTCCGGGGAGACAGTGCCGGGCTGTGTAATCATCGGCCATGGCTCCCAATTAGACCCCGGCCAGGACTGCAATTACCACGCCACCCCCTTGCTGAGCGTCTATTAGCGAGGCTCCTCCCCATCAGGGCTGCTATTACTCCACATTAATAAGCAGGTAGACAGGCAAAGGTTTCCTCCTGAGCAGACCACCCAACTGCCAGTGCCCTACCACCGGGGGGCAAGCCTCACCCCCTTGGCTCCATCTCTGGCCAAACTCATGCCAGCAGGAGGCTGGGGGTCAGCGGGAAGACTGTCCAGTTTGTCCCTAGGAAAAGCAGCTGGGCCAGCAGGAGGGACCTGGCCTCCGAGCTTGGCCAGTCCCTGTACCCGTACATGCCCTGTAGCAGTCCCTGCAGCTCCAGGCTCAGACCTAAGTCCCAACCTCTTTTGGGTGGGGAGCTCGCCCTTTCCTGTCTCCAATCCAGTATCTGAAAGGCTCTCCACAACTACCCTGTGGCCGTTCAGCCTATGCCTGTTACCTCCTGGGACCTACAACTCCCTGCCCTACAGCGGAGCCCAGCACGCCGTCGGACTGCCCGTCTGCAGGAAGACTCTTTCCTACATGTGGTGTGAACTCTCTCCCTGAAGTCCCAGCTATGAGCCCTCCTGCCCTTGGGTGAGGCTAAGCTCCTGTCTACATACTTCCGAAGGCAGCTCCCACGATCTTCCTTGAGTTTTCTTCTTCAAGCTAACCATCTCCCAGTGTCTTTGACTAATCCTCCTGGAACGTGTTCCCATGAGACACGAGTGGGAATACTAGACACAAGTGCACGAGTCTCCTCACCGCACCTCACGGCGTGGGTCAGCAGAACCGTCCAGCAGCAAGGCCCTGTGGCCAGGGCCTCCCTAGTCCTGGCTGTGAGCAGCAAGCTCCGGAGGGCCTCCCCCTGCCTCGGGCACCAGAGCCCCCAAGTGGCTGCTCTGTTGAGCCCCTCCACACTCGTCGCTGTCCTGTGCACCCAGCCCGCTGTGTGCGAGTATGCACAGGGAGCAGAGGCAGGTGGTCAGGGAGGCAGGGCTCCATCAGAGACTGCCCCGCCATGCCAGCTGGTCACTGTGCAGACCTCACCTCGCTCCCACAAAGAGCTCCTCGCCTAGGGCCTCCTTCCGCCCCACCCTGGAGTTCCTCTCCTCTGCATCCACAGCTCTGGAGTATGGGATGGACCGGAAGAGGGCGAGAGCACTGTTAGCTATGCCAGGCCCGGGCCGATCCCTGCCAGGCCCCACTGCCACCTGAGCTCCGGCAGGGTGCAACGTCAGTGGTTCCTCGTCTTCCTTATCAAATGAAGCTCAACCCCTCAGCATGACATTTGGGGCCTGAACTTACCAGCCAGCTCTTTTTGCCACTATTCCTACTCCATCCTCTAAACACTCAAAATCCCTCACACCACAGTGATGACCACTTTGGCACCACCAGCCTTCCTCCACCGCCCCATGGAAGCCCACTTTTCCCCCAAGGACCCGGGCTGTGCTTTGCACAGAGCAAGTGCTCAGTAGATGTCTGTGGAACCACCGGACAAAAGGATGACCCTGCTACCCACAGGCGTGCCAGCTGTCCTGACACCTGCAAAAGCAGCACCTGGTGTGACCTACGCGTGGCTGGCCCTGGGGTCACTGTGCCCACGTCTAGAAATACAGTGTACCAGAAGATGTGGCTGCCTGAGGCCAGGTGTTGGGGAGACTCGGGGTTCTTCCTGCTGCATGGGGAAGGGAAAGGGCAGTCCCTGCTGGTCTGGGTGACATGCAGGACACTGAACGGTCCTAGTGATGCTCTTTTGAGCCTTGCCAGGGGACTCGCTGCCAGGCACCCCAGGTCCCAGTCACCTCATTCTCCTCCTCGTTGTGTAGCTGCTCGGTGTAGGCATCCGGCTTCCGGATCAGAGGGTCCACCAGCATCAGGAAGGCCATGTAGAGCAGGAGGGCACCCACCACGGACAGGTAGATGACAATGATGACCTGCAGAGACACCGGCCTGCCTGTGAGCCCGTGTCCTGGCTGAGGACGGGGCTCTGCTCGATTCCCGTTCCGTCGGTTGGGCAGGCAGGGACCCCGAGGCAGTGACCGAGGCAGGACTAGGAGGGACCAGGTCTCGGGGCTGGGACATGGGAGGGTGTGGCGGAATGCACATCTACTGTCCATCTCCACTGCTTTCTCTACTCCCACCACACCTGGCCACACTGGCTTCCGAGCCAGGCCTGGCCCTAAACTGAATGTGAAGAAGGGTAGAGAAGAGGAGGGGGACCTTGGGCCTTTCAGTTCAGTCAACAGCCACGTTCAACTCGGCCAATCCCTCCCCTATGAAGGCGTCAGTGTCCAGGCCTCCTTAAAGAGGGTATGCAATCAGCGGGAAAGGGACCAGAGAATGGAGCTGTGTGGGGTGTGGGGTGTGGGGGAGGCTCCGAGGCAGGACGATTGAAGGGAAATGTGAGGGATTAGGACATTGTGTCCAGTGAGGGGACATCTGGCTGGGAATTTAAGGCCTCAGGCATCTGGTCCCCAGGGTAGAGTGCACTGGAGCAAGTTCAGAGGAGAGAGTGGGCTCCAAAGGGGCTGCCTCAGGTGGAGGATGACAGAGCGGTTGACAGTGTGACTGAGTGGTGACTGCATCAGCCATGACTGGGCTGGCTTTCGCTCGGAAAGGCCAGAATGCAGAGCCGAGACTGAGCTATGGCACAGAGCAGGGTGTGCAGGCAGTGTAGACCACCCACCTCCTGGCAAACACACCTCCACAGAAGAGGCCTGACAGAGCTCAAATCCATGACACGTTCATGAAGATGCTGGACGAGGACAAGGTCAGGAAGTGGCCCGATGCCCCAGGCCCAGGCCCAGCCCTGCACAGCCTAGCCCACAGCTTTGCAGCTTCACAGGAGCTGACGTCACCCCGGGAGCTGTGTGAGAGGGGTGCCCCAGGACGGCAGGCCTGCCTGTCATTCCCCACCTCTGACACACTGCCCGGGCACCGTGGGCACCCGGAGCGGTTATGCACGAATACAAGAGAGGACGGGGCAGCACCAGGAAGAGTGGGAGGAAGCGGAGGGGCTGAGCGGCCCTCCTGGGTCCCTGCTCACTGTGATGGGCACATGATGGGACACAGCAGAGACCCTGAGCCAGTGCCTGAGCCACTCCCAGGTAGGAAGTGCTCCATGTGTCTGGGACTCGCCTACCCAGAGGCCAGTCCCACAGCACTCAGGGGTGTTCCGGAATAAAGCCAGCAGCAGGCGCAGCCCCACGGGTAGACGGTGTAGCCGCGGGCGGTTACCTTGATGGTGGTGGTGCTGCGTTCCTCGTACCTGCACTCGCACAGCAGGCAGTAGGCCTCCACGTCGTGGCCGGGCACCGGCATGGGCTCCACCACGTGCAGGCAGTTGCTGCAACACACACAGGCAGCCGTGGGGCAGGGCCTGAGACCTCCTGCAGGCAGCGGCAGCCCCGTGTGGAGAGCAGCTGCAGGGGGGCTTACAAAGGGCCAGGCTGGCAGAGCCCCCTTCCCAGCCCACAGCCTCAGAGCCCTGGCCTCTGCCTCACAACCAGCCTCCCCTGAGGCAGAAGCAGCCCCCACTGTGCCTCCGTGAGGCAGGCACAACCAGCTCCCCGCGCCTGTCCGGGCTGCCTGGGCTCCCGCTGCGCCTCCCCCCGGGGCCTCCATTCCTGAGCCGTTAGCTCGGAAGGTGGTGCACCTCAGGCCAGAATCTGCTCAGGACTTCTCTCCTCTTACGGGCTGGACTCATGTGCCCAGCTAGCTACCTACGGGGTCACCACTGGAGAGTCCACAGGGACCGCAAAAACCGCCCCACCCCCTCCCATGGGGTCAATCCACTCTACTGCCAAGTCCAAACTGGGGGCTCACCTCTGACCCTGCCCTGTGCCAGTGACTGCCTCCCTGAGGTCTGAAACCCACCCCTCCGCCCCTCCACAAGGCCCGCACAGCCCCACCCGAGGGCTGCCGGCCTCCCCGCTGTGCTCCCGGCTCTGGTTTGGCACTGTGTGGCACAACCTTCCCAGGGCAGCCTCCTGGTCACGCCAACGCCAAACTCTGGTCACAGCACTCCCCAGCTTAAAGGCAGTCAGTGCCTCCAGGGTGAGGGCTCAGGAAGCTGCTTGGCCTGGGGTCCCAGCCCCCCTACACCCCCACACACACTCCAGCCCCATCTCCTCTTGTGCTCCCACTCAGCTGATCTGGGGCGCTGTTCTCTCCACTGCGCACCTCCCACACACCTCTCTGCCACTCTGAGGACTCGGGGGTCAAAGGCCTGACCTCTCCCTAGCATCTGGGTGTCTGGGCTCATCTCCTCCACTGCGGGGACCACACACCTGAGATCCTAGCTTACTTGCCCTGGTTCCCCCAGTAGATGTTACATCCCTTGAGGACAGGGGCCAGGGCTTACACGTCTTCACGACCCCAGTGCCTCACACACTGCTGGCCAGGGCAGGACTCAGTAAGTGACCCAAGTGCTCTTAGATGTCCCCGGCAGTCCATCTGGCCCACCCTAACATGCTACCTGAGCAAGGTGGGTGAGAGATTGGAGCCCACGTGTGGACGGGGACAGGCTCGGAAGGCAATGTGGCATCTCTGTCATGGGCCAGACCCTCGGCCCCTATGTCTTCACGTGACTCTCAGCTTTGGTGGGGCCTGGGCTTGTGCTGGACCCTAAACTCAGGCCTCTCACTCCCGGCCTTCCTCAGACAGACCACCGAGCAAGCATACCTTATGGCACACTCCCTTACCACCGCTGGCAATAGTCAGACCAAACCTTCCAAGGTTTGCAGAGGGGAGCCAGGCATGGCATTGTGATGGACGGCGGGCCTGGACTGTCCTGGGTTTGCCACTAAGTGGGCTGTTCTTCTCCTGAGATGCAGCGGTGCGCCAGATGACCTGTGAGAGGCCCGTCCAGCCCTGACAGGTCCCGCGGGAGTTAGCACAGTTCCCTGCAAACGGTCAGGCCTGATCTTCCTTCCGAGCTATCAGGGTGGGTTTCTGGCACAGGTATGTGATGTGAAGAGGGTGTGCTGAATAAGAGTGGGCTGTCCTCCGAGAGACCCTGTCCCCTAAAAACCCAGTGCGTGGCATATACGAGCTTACAGAAATCGCCAGTGATCCTGGCTCCACCCCTGGGCAGCAGCTTGCACTCCATTATTCAGTGCTGCAGAAAAAAGTCTCTCCTGCTGCAGCTATGGGTCTCCCTGGCTGGTCTGTGCCCTGCTTCCTCCTGTCCAGACGGAATGCCACCTTCCTTTCTCTCGCAAGTCTCTACCTGCCTCCTGGTGCCAGGTGCCCCCTTCCTGAGTCACACTTTGGAAGGTCGATCGGGGCTGTAGTTGAGTCTGTGGTGGACCCAAGGTGTGGTGTCAGGGAAGGGCTGACTCGAGTCCTTATAGGCGGAGTGCTGTTACCCAGGGACCCGCAGTAAGGAGCTGGCGTAGTTTTGCGTCTCTGGCCCTCCTAGGAATCGGTGAAATCCTGCATGTGGTCTGGCTCTCCTAAGGGTCCCTATTTACCATGTGGGTGCTATCGAAAGCTTCCATGGACTGGTCAGGGACACCGGGGGAGAGAGCTGAAGAGGAAGACGAGCTGGGTTTACCTCTCTGCCCTTCAGCTCATTCTGTGCTTGTAGGTAATTAATTTAACCTCAGTTTCCTCATTTATGAATGGAGGGTGGACTTATCAGTGTTGTCCAAACTGTGCCCTTTTGGGAACCCCAGGAACCACTGTGCAGGAGAGGGTGGCAATGAGGAAGGGCAGAGACACACCATCCCTCGATCAGGTTTTAAGTCTGATTTTCTATGTTACATAGTCTGTGTTTCCACCAGATCTTGTTTGAGAAGATCCGACTGTAACAAGGGCATAGGGCAATGAACCAGCCAACTCACATTGGTCCTTCACCAGGTTCCTCATCACACCATCACTGGGGACTTTCTGCATGTGTGGTCATCGACTCTCAACACTAGGTGGCAGAACAGCAGCACAGGGATACTCATGGCTTGGCCCCTCCACCAGAGGACTGCAGCTCCAAGGGCCCTGACTGATTTCCCACAATCCAGGGAAGCGGCCAACTCTACTCTCTGCAGGGGCCCCACAGGACCCCAGGGTGAAAACGGGGCAGAGACCTGAAGACCCAATCACACTGGCTCCTCCTCTCTCCCCAGCAGGTCATGCTGGGATGTCAAGGTCCTGCCCCACCCCTAAGGGCTAGAGACAAGCAAATGAGGACTCCCTGACCAGGGCAGGAGGTACCACTGGATCCTAGAACGCTAGTTCTTACCTCCCAGACTCAGCTTCCATCCACCACCCTCTGCAGAACCAGCTTGAGTTTCTTGATATAGGACTGCTCATCAGGCAGCCTCTAACTCTGACTTCTAAGGCGTCGGAGGAGAGGTCTTGATGGTACTCTACTCCCTGTGGGCATCCAAGCTTGGGTTTTCAGGCCATACTATAAATAGTGCTATAAGGTTGAACATCCCTTGTTGGAAAATCCAAATTCCAAAGTGCTCCAAAATCCAAACCTTTTTTGGAGCACTGACATGACACCTCAAGTAGAAAATTCCACACCTGACCTCATGTGGTGGGTCATGGTCAAAATGATACAATATAAAAATAATGTGTAAAAGGATCTTCAGGCTATGTGTATATGGTGTATATCAAATGTAAATATTAATACATTTGTCTTTAGATGTCGGTCTTGTCCCCAAGATACCTCATGATGTATATGCAACTATTTCAAAATCTGAAAAAAAAATTTGAAATCACAAACTCTCTGGTCTCAAACATTTCAGATAAGGGATACCCAACCTGTACTAAAATCCGCTGGTCTCTGGGCAGGAGTGCGGGAGATAGCCCTGCTGTCTGGTGTGCGGCTTGGGCTGCATCGATGCATTTGCTGATGGTACTTAAGCTGTCACCACGGATGTAAGGAGGGCATCAGAAAGCCAGTCCATCAGAAAGCCAGAAGCAGAGGGAAAGAAGCAAGTGCTCCCAGGGAGCTCAAGTTTTCTTGGGCTATAGGAAGTTTGACAATGGCCACTGATGTGGTCTCTTACAGGGCATGATGATCTACACTACTACCGCTAACATTATTACCATATTGGGTCGTCGAAAAAGTCATGGCATTTCTGCATAGGAAAATACGTCATGACTTTTCTGACGATCCAATATTTATAGAGCACTTACTATGTGGCGGGCCCTGTTCTAAGTGTTCTCCTGACTATGTGTGTATGGACACGTGAGCGCACACACACACACACACACACACACACACTTACTTAATGCTCAAAATACTGCCATCATTTCCAGACAAGGAACTCAAAGCAGTGGATATTAAGTCATTGACCATGCAGTTAACAAGTGGAAAAACTAGGCCTGAATTCAGGAAGGCCAGATCTATTATAGAGTGTACGCATCTAATGAGAGACAGCCTACCGGAAAGTCAGTCTGTCTTAGAGCTGGAAATTCAACTAGTGTCAAAATTCTCAAATGGAGCTCTGGATCAACTGTATCAGAAGCACTCAAAGGACTTTAAGAAATAAAGTTGTTGCCCTTCACCATACTTACCGGATCAAAATCTAGAAGGGGAAGCTTGCTGGGCATCTGTACTTTCTCCAAGCTCACCCAATGATTCTCACATATAACTCAGTCCAGGCAACAGTGACCCAGATCCCCTGACCCATGTTAATTCCTTCCACAGTGACCTCGCCCCATCTGTGCCCAGATCCCTGCAAGGATGGGGCTTCCCCCTAAAGCTGCTTGGATTAGAAATGTTCCCTCGATTCACACTTAAATCTGTTCCCTGAAGCCCTTCAGCCATTGGTCCCAATTCAACACTAAGAAATTGCATTGAATATACCTGGCCCCCACAAGCACTTGCTCCCACCTGCCCCACCGCCCACTGCACCACTGCAAGCCAGTCCTTTTCCTGGTCTTGATCAGCCATTGAGTGCCCCTAAGTCCTCTCCTCCTCAGGCTACTTCTAGTTCCTTAGTCCCATCCTTTAAGGACAATGTATTGAAACCTCCCTTCGCCAAACTGGTGTCCTTTCTCTGAACAGACTCTTCAGTTATTCCTCTCCTTTTCAAAGTGAGGCATCCAGACGTGAATCCAAAACCCCAAGTGTATAATTTAAATTCCTTCTTTGGATCTCAGTCTCTGTAATTACCAAATGGGAACAATACCCATCCCATCTACTTTACAAGGGTGCTGTGAGGCTGGCAGAAGCCTCCTACACGGCCATGACACCTACCTTCTCCACCTGCTCCACTACCATTTGGCATACATTAATAAAGACTGAGATCCAGCGCAAAGCAATGTAAGCCACTCCTCTGACCAGGAACCCCTTGGGTGGAGTTTAAGACACCTGAGAGCTGTTAAATAAATAGTTGATACCAATGATGGAACTGGTTCTGGGATCATGGACAAACACTCCTTTGGAAGGTTCTCCATAAGAACAAGAGAGCAGGGGCTGGCAGGTGGCATGTTGGTTGGGGTGCTGGACTCCCACGTGGCTGACCACGGTTCAAGTCCCAGACCTGGTGGCTTGCTTTCTTACTTTCCCTCTCTCTCTGTTCATAGTAAAATAATAATGATGATGATGAATAAAATTAAATAAAAAAATAATTTTTTAAATTAAAAAAGATAATATTAATAGGAACACAAGCTCATCCTCCAAGGGTCTAGGAGCTCTCTAGTAACACTGCTCACTTGGACTCAGTGTGTAACCATGGCTGTCCACGCACACTGCCTTACCAGTCCTTCTGTGACACATTCTGGTTGTAGATATGCCCACTGATGTTCCTATATGGCGGGCAGATGCACTTACACCGGATGTCTTCAGAACTCTGGAAGAGAAAGCACATGGCAGGTGGGCAGGCCTCTGCTGGGGTTTAGGTTCTGGCACTTGCAATTCGCTGCACCACGAGGTGACCACACCTATGTGCCTGAGCCTCCCCCAGCCCCAAGTTCAGCGAGGACTGCTACCGTAGGAAGGACACTACGTCATCCTTAAGACAAAATCACACTCACAGAGAGCTGCCTTGGGTGGCCAATCCGTAAATGGGATGCCTATAGGGGACAGTGACAATCCTCTACCCTGGGCCCCACACTGTGTGTGCACCTTCCTGCAGTGGGCTTGGTGGTCAGCCTCTTTCCCCATTCCATCTTCAACTTCCTAGGTTAGGGCAGCAGGTGGGAACAAGGTGAGGTGAACAAGAAAAAGTGGATCGTTGCTGTGGGAATACACAGGCAACCCCTTTGAAAGTTCTCCCCCTCCAGAACGGGTAAGAGCAACACAAAGTCTGTACTCCATTAGGAATTCTGTAGAGTGAATGGAAGGAAACCCCCAAGCTCAACCTGACTTCAAAACCTGGGTGATCCTCAGTATCTCAAAGGCCATGGACCGCCCACCCAGCCTCAGGTTACTCAGGCTTAGAGATCCCTAGTGGTAATCTCAGGAGTCCCAGCACTTACACGGGTCACCCTCAGGGACAGCCACTTGGACTTTACAGAGCATTTTTTTCACGGCTCTGTAAGTTGATTCTTTCTAGTATCCCGGGAGATAGCATCATTATTCTACCCAGGAGCAACGGCATGTATGGACACTCAGAAAACTTCCCCAAACAAACTTCCTGGCTGGAATTCCACCACCGGAACATGTGCTCTGGGCACCACCTGTCCCCTCGCTCAACCTGAGAGGTTTGCAACCTTGAGCCGGAGTGAAATCCCCCAGAGTATGGCCCAATGGTGAGCAAGGGGCATGGCCTGGGCAGCAGCCACTGTGGGCAAGCCCGTGGATAGCACGCGGTACAGCTGGCTCACTACCCCTCACCTTGTTGGCTTGAGCTGGGGGCACCAGTAAACACCCCACCACGGCCACCAAGGACAGGAGCTTCATGCTTGTCAGCCTTGCTGGGCCAGCAAGACCGGGCCCTGGAAAAGAGACGTGGAGTCGGAGAAGGGGAAAGTGGGCCCCTTGGCCCAGAGGCTGGAATGAGGCTGGGGGCTGAGATCCAGGATCCCAGGGCCTCCTAAACACGGTTGCCCAACGCTGCTATCCCTCCCCACAAGTCTCTGGCTCCCCATCAGCAACCTGGTGGACCCGACAGAGGCAGTCCTGGGTTCCTCCGACAAGGCCTGGCCCTGACCCTCGCCTCGCGTCCCACCGCCCTCCGCCATCTCCGCCTTCGCTGCCTGCCCTGCAGCTCTTCCCAGCTCAAGCCCAATGCGGACGCTGGGTACAGTCTGGGAGCCCTGATGAGACGGCAAAGGCGCGTGCCCACCGCGCCCAGCGGCCTTGGCTCGGCTGGGACCCCCCAGCGCCCCCGCGACCCCTGAACCCCTCCCCCAACGCCGCGTCCACGAACCTGCAAGCCCCGCCGCAGCAGCAGACCTCGGACGGCCCCGCCCCTGCAAGCTTCTATTGGCTGCCGGAACAGCCTCTCAGCTAACCTCGCTGTGGCCATGGCGACAACACCCGCCTTCACCTGGAAGACGAGGCTCCCACACAAGGGAGAGGCAGGCATTTCTCAAATCCGACCAAACAAGAAAAGGGATCGTCAGCCTTCTAAACTGGGGACAGGGAAGGGGGCTTGTGTTTGTGTGGCTTCCAGAACCCCCACGGCAGTGCTTCGCCTTTCCTCGGATTATAACACTCGTCTTGTTCGTCTTGCTGCTTTAAAGAGAAGGTACTTTAATACACAATAAGATAGTAGCAATAACAATAATGATAAAAGTAGATTGAAAGGCATTGTCCTCATTCACAACCTGGAGATGTTGTGTGGGGATATGTACATTTGCCCCAGAGGCCTTTACAGTACACCACTTCTACCCCGACACACACACACACACACACACACACACACACAACAGGGTGGTGGGCTGGGCCCAAGAATAGTGAGCCCCCTTAGGTAGCTGCCCTGCCCCAAGTCCTTGCAAATTGGGGTGAGGTGGGCAAGGCTGGGCTGCAGGGGTGGGGTGGGGTCCCAGGCTGCTAAGCAGCAGACAGGAACTTCCTGCCAGCTGTGAAGAGGAGCCTGAAACCAGGGCCCCAGACCAGGGATGACAACAATGGACAATGGCTTAAGTCCTGGCCTTGCCCCTAAGAGCTGTGTTACCCTGGAAAAGACACCTCCTCTCTCTGGGCCTCAGGTACTTGTGAAGCAAGTGGTTGGATTCTCAGATTCCCTACAGCCAGGATATGTGAGGATCGAGGGGATGGAGGGATGGGTTATTCTGGCTCATATCTGCATTGTGGCTAGAAGCAGCAGACAGACTGGGTCCAGGTAAAAATAAGCCCCTCTTGTCCCTGGGAACTGTGGGAGGTGCTTGTCTGGAGGGAGTTGAGTTGGGTTTGCCTCATGTCTTTTTTTTTTGGAGAGGTTGCTATAGGGCGCATACACTCTCCAGAAAGACAGAGAGAGACAGAGAGACAGAAAGCAAGAAATCACACACACACACACACACACACACACACACCCAAGGGGGATGGCCACATCGCAGTCCCTTCTCCTCCATTCTCCTCTAGGGATCTTGGGCATGCTTGCGCATGTGCCCAGCGTGAGTTTAAGCCACCCGGTCTGGGACTCGAACCGTGGTCAACTACATGGGAATCCAGCGATATAGCCATTATGCCAACTGCTGGTCCCTGTTTATATATTTTTTTAAAGGTTTTTGTCAGAGGGCATGTGCACTTGCTAGGGACAGGAATAAACAGAGAGCGAAAGTGAGGAATCACTCCCTGTGGGGTAGCCATGCTGCAAATCTCTCTTCCCATTCTCCTTTTGGGATTTTGGGCATGCATGCATACATGCCTGGGGTGTTTCGAGTTGCTGGGTCTGGGACTCGAACCACAGTCAGCCATGTGAGAGTCCATCACCTTAGCCACCACACCACCTGCTGGCCCCCATTCATCTTACGTCTTAATTTTCCTGGTTCCAGATTACTTACATCTTATTCCTCTTCATGTCCTCACCACCTGGTAGAATGTCCTCTGCTTGGTGAGCCCTCAGGAAATGTTTGCCAGACTGGGTGGAATCAAATGTGAAAGAGCCCTCTATTATTATGTCGAGGGTATCTGTTGTTATCCTCCATCTACCTGTTTCCACCATCTCACTGTCCCTCTTTCTGTCTGCCTACTTATTCTCCACCTAAGTGCAGGACAGACAGCTGTGATTTGGCCCGCTTAGCACGATTGGTCATCACAGGAGGCAATCGTGATATCTCATCCTCCCTGCAGACGTGAATAACTGCCCAGCCTCTGTGGAGTTAGATAGATGGTAGAAATAGGCAGCTAGATGGTGACGATAGAAAACCTACACATACATAAGAAATACACAAATGCTTCTGTTTATTGTCTGCTTGCTTGTCACCAAGGTGGGTGAGAAAAGGATTATGGGTAACTTTTTTTCCATTTTCCCTTTCCCTGTATAATTTTTTTTTCTTTCATAAGCATGTGACATATTTTATTGCTTTTAAAGAGGAAAATATATATTCATTACCACCAGGATAATATCTAGGAAAGACTAAAGTCCAAGATGATCTGAAGTCTGCCAACGATTCCAAGAATACGCAGAAAGGGCTCTGTTACAAAGCTACCCTGTAACTCAGAGGTGGAGGAAGGGCCAGGCCTGCTGACTGGGGCCCGGGGCATGGTACACACAGAAGGGAACGAACCTTCAGACAGTGTCTTATGCCTGCAGTGTCTGGCAGGATGAATTTCTTTACATTTTAAAGGACTGAGCCTTGCTTGTGTAGAATGGCAGCCCCGGATGGGGGTTCTAACAGTCATAGATTGTTCTTGGCCTGTGTCCCCAGATCACTCATGTATGAGTATCATGATTTTTTAAAAAATTTTTTTAAACTTTATTTACTTATTTATCTTAATTTGACCAGAGAGTGACAGAGAGAGAGAGTGCGAGAGTGAGAGAGAGAGGGAAAGTGAGAAAGCAAGCCACTAGGTCCAGTGCTCGAACCACTGTCGGCCATGTGGGAGTCCAGTGCCCTTAACCACCACACCACCTGCCCGCCCCAAGTATCATGATTTTTTTTTAAAGTCCATCCAATACTCAGTATTTTTATTGACTGGATTTAAATCTACTGCGTTTGTTTGTTGTTGTTTTTTTTTTTACTTACTTTTAAGGTTTTTAAGGCTATAGGGCACATGTGCTCACCAGAGAGACAAAGAAAGACAGTGAGAGGGAAAGTGAGAAATCACCCCACAGTGGGGAATGGCCATGCTGCAATCCCTTCTCCTCCATTCTCCTCCTGGGATTTTGGGCACTCACATACAATGGCGTAAGTTTTAAGCTGCTGGATCCAAGATTCCAACCGCAATCGACCATGTGGGAGTCCAGTGCCTTAACCACCATGCCACCTGCTGGCCCTGAGTTAATTTTTTTATACTTAGATTTGCTGTGTGGCTTATACCTGAAGCTCTAACTGAGTTTTTGCTCTGAGCACCTAAGAGAGGCCTACTACCAACACATGATTACTTACCAACAGCACATTTGGTTATTTTAATAAGTGTGAGATAATAGCAAGACCTGTAAAAGCATAGTTCATACGCATTGTCAGATGAATAATAAATCTTCTGTTGTTTTTGCCTTTCTAAGGACTCCTGCTTTTTACTGTCTTATTGAGGACTTTCTTTCCAATAGTGCTCAAAGGGGAGGGGTAAAAACCCAGTCCTGTCACAAATTCTGTTTTTCCTTTAATTGTTTTTTTTCAGTATTTATTTTTTAAATTTTATTTGTTATTATTATTTTTTAATTGGACAAAAGAAGGAAAGAGCGAGAGAGAGAAGGGGGTGGGAGGAAGTGGGAGAGTAAGCTACCAGGTCTGAGACTCGAACCGTGGTCAGCCATGTGGGAGTCCAGCACCTTAACCACCACCCCACCTGCTGGCCCTTTTTTAAAAAAATATATAGACATAACAAATGTCCCATAAAATGAATAACCCCCCGTGTACAGCAGGATAGAATCTTTACAGCAGTGAAAATCGGGCCTGGGAGTCAGGAGTGCTGGTTCCATCGTCAGCTCTGATGTCGAATCTTCATGTGAGTCGGAGTGGGGAAGGTCTCCCCTGTCTTAGTTTCCCTAGCTGTAAAGGGAGAGCAGTCAACTCTCAGCAGATTGCCATTTTGCCGAGTGTGCTGTGTGTGTGCAAGATGATTTTAAATATGTCTGTGGGAGCATTTCTTACTTTGATAGGAGTACATTTATTTTTATTCTTTTTTAAAATAAATAATTGTTTATTTAATTTATTATTATTTTAGTTTGACCAGAGAGAGAAAGAAAGAGAAAAGTGAGAAAGCAAACTAAACTGCCAGGTCCGGGACTTGAACTGTAGTCAGCCATGTGGGAGTCCAGCACCTTAACCACTATGCCATCTGCTGGTCCTGTTAGGTGTGCATTTTTTTATGGGTTCATATTGGGCTGGCTCTATGGCCATGTGCCGATCAAGAGACGTTGTGTCCACTATGGTGACCGCAATTCGAATCTCCAGTAGGGTTGGCCTGAAGCTGGGTCAGCACTCGTGCAAGTAAGTGCCCAAGATCCAATGGGCCGGAGGACTCTATTGTGAATAAAAACAAAACAAAACAAAACAAGACTTTTATATTGGTTTACAACTTATGTACAATAAAGTACACTAGTACTAACTAGTTCAGTGGATTGGATATATATATGTATTTGTGTGTGTGTGTAACTATAGCTATAAGTTATTTCCAGTTCCCCAGAAAGCTCTTTCTGCCCTGTCTCAATCAGTACCCCACCTCACTCCCAGTTTCCAAAATAACTGGTGTTCTGATTTCTATCAACATAGCGTGGGCTGTGCCTGCTCTTGAACATCATATAATTAAGTCGTATGTTCTATACTTTTCCCTGTGTCTGTTGTCTTTCTGTTCAGCATTATGTCAGTAAAAATGATCCATGTCATTGCACGTAACACTAGTTCATTCCTTTGCATTACCAAATATTAGATCATAGGGAAAGTCATGACACGCTTTTGCATAGAAAAAAATGTGTCATGACTCTCCTGAGAACTCAATAGTATTCCACTGTTTGAACATACCACAGTTCATTTATCCATTCTGTTGCAGATGGGCATTTGAGTTGTTTCTGGTATTTTGGTTATTGTAAACAAAGCTGTTGTCACTCCAAATGTCTCTTGATGGACACATGCACTCATTTCCCTTGGGTATATCTGTAAGAGTGAGCCTGCTGATCACAGGGCATCCTTGCCAACACTCTGTGTTATCACACCCAAAATCTTGTAGGGATATATGGAGGTACATCTGGGGAAAGGAGAGTGAAGAAGGTCTCAAGCTTTTTCAGATTCTTTCAGGGATGTTCTGCCTAAAAGTTATGGTGTGTGTGTGTGTGTGTGTGTGCGTGTGTGTCTTGGTATAGATTTGTTTATTTATTATGATAGAGAGCATATATGCCAGAGAGAGAGAGAGAGACCCTCAGCAGGGTCTTATCATGCTGGATTCCCTTCCCCCAGCCCTCCAGTTTCTTGAAATCTGGTGCCCGATTGTGTGTCTAGTATGTTTTCAGGTCAGCCCAGGGATCCAAACCACAGTCACCATCTGGTTTCCAGCCTCGTGGGACACTTGCATCATCACTGCGTCATGGTAAACACAACTGTAGAGAGGGTTTGGAGGGCACACATGCGGGTAAACAACGTAGGTGGACAGCGATCTCCACAAGCTGTAGAAACCATGAAGCTGTGTGTATGTGCAGGCAGAGCGTGATGGACAAGAGATGCAGGAAAAGAGATGAACAGAACTGAATAAAGAAATTTTGTCAGGCTGAAATGAAGACTGCCACTTTCACAAAGATAAGATGGGAGAGATGAATGTCACCAAGGGGATCTTAATAGTTAATGTGACTGGTTACAACAAGCAAATTTGGTCTTAGGCTAAACTAGCAGAACTTGGGGCCTAGTAACTCACTTTATCTAGACCAGGGGCCATGTCCGTTTTAGGGACACATGCTAAAAAGAGCACAGACAGGAACCCACTTAGAGGACAATGGCCAGGGTGATGAAGTCCTCTAACCCCTGTCACATGAGAAACAGCTGTAGGGACATTGTCTTAGGAAAGGGAAATGTTGGGGGTATGACAGCTGTCTTTGGCCATCTAAGGAGATGCCATGTGTTAGAGGAATAGAATTTATAGTGCATGACTCTAAAGTAGATGCTAACGGAGAAATCTTTGAGTTTAGCATCAAGAAGAACATTTACCCAAGTTGTCTAAAGAGTCTGTTTTGGGGACCAGCAGTTGGCATAATGGCTGTCACTGGACTTCCATGTAGTCGAGTTCTGGACCTGGTGGGTTAAACTCACGCCGGGTGCGTGTGCATGTGTGCCCAGGATCCCAAGAAGAGAATGGAGGAGAAGGGATTGCAGCGTGGCCATCCCCTCTAGGGGATGATTTCTCACTTTCTGTCTCTCTGTCTCTCTCTCTTTCGGGCAAGCACATGTGCTCTATAGCAAAAACCTCTCCCCCTTCCCCACCAAAAAGGAGTCTGTTTTGCTATCACTGCGAGTGGTCACCATTGGGCTGACAGGTACTTGCTGGAGCTATTTCAAAGGCAGTTTAGGTATTAGGTAAAAAGATTAGACTCCACACTCCCTTTGAACTCTGAGAGCCTGGAGTCTGGCTGTGCGACCGCAGACAGGTCCCTAAACTCTGAACCTCAGCTCTTTACCGGTAAACTGAGGGGATGACTCAAGATTCCTTACCACTGGGATGGCTCGTTGTGAGTTGCTTCCCAGAGGAGGCAGGTGGTGTTATGTGTGTCCCCAATCTTTGGCTGTGATTCTTGAAGTTAGGGTGTAATGTATACCTAAAGGTTATAAACAAGAGAAATTGACTGGTTAACTTAAGGAAAGAAGTTATTTTTTGGGGGGGGGGGGGGAAGTGGGAAATTCATATCATCTAAGAAATGGCTGGAACAAGGTATGAAGAGGGTGGAAACAATAGACATGCCTTCATGGCACGACCCAAAACAATAGACATGCCTTCATGGTACGACCCCAAGGTGAGTTTGCTGCAATGGGGCATCTCCTCACTCTCAGGTCCACTGGCTGGCAGAATGTGGACACTCTTGGACCTAATTTGGTGGCAGTTCGAGGTCACCCCTAAGATGAATCAGAAGCTATTACTAGAAGGGCCAAATGAATGGTCCCTCCAAGCCCCATCTTTTTCTGCCCCACTCAGGATGGGACTTCAGAGCTCATGAAGTAAATATTAATAGCACTATGGGGACCAGCAGATGGAGTAATGGCTGCGTCGCTGGACTCCCATGTAGCTGACTGTGGTTCAAGTCCCATACCCAGTGGCTTAAATTCATGCCGGGGCGTGTGTGCGTGCATGCCCAAGATCCAGAGAGGGGAATGGAGGAGAAGGGATTGCAGCGTGGCCATCCCCTGTGGGGAGTGATTTCTCGCTTTCTGTCTCTGTCTCTCTCTGCCTTTCTGGGAAGCGCACGCGCCCTATAGCAAAAACCTCTCCAAAAAAATAAAAAGCACTATGATAGAAATAATCTCCAAACTATTCCTTTTTTGTTGTTGTTTAGAGAGAGTATTTTGTTGATGTTGTTTTGGTTTTTTGCTATAAGGCACATGTGCTCACCAGAGACAGAGAGAATATGAGAAATCACCCCCCCCCCAGGGGGGGATGGCCATGCTGCAATCCCTTCTCCTCCGTTTTCTGCTCAGGATTTTGGGCATGCACACACACACACACACACACACACACACATACCTGGGGTTTCAAGCTGCCAGGTCCCGGACTTGAACCGTGGTCGGCCATGTGGGAGTCCAGCACCTTCAAAACTGTTCTAACTTATCTTGAAAAGTGAAAAACGCACCCACGAGGGCACTTCCGTTTCACTAGGAGCAGCACATGTGACCTGTCACAGCTGTGTGATGAAATGCCGAGAAGCCCAGAACACGACTCCCCAGGAGACGGACAAGCTGACGGCCTTGAGCATGCAACAAACAGGTATCGGATGCCTACTATGTGTCAAGCTGGACACCGAGATTCATTAAGCCAGTGCAAAAATGGAAAGGTTAAATATTTGCCCCGTGTAGAGGCAAAGGGCAAGTGCCTTGCACCCAGGCTAAACGGAGTGGGGGCTGGCCAAGTAGGGATTCTTTTCAGCCCTGGAGGCCTCCAGCCCAAAGGTGGCCCACGGTAGTCCCACCCATGGGTGACCTCACATTCCAGCCATCCAATCCCCGTCCCCGCACCCCTGGAGGCTCCGCCCACACCCAGGCCGCTGGAGGGCGGGTTGTAGCCCTCTTGGGGAGGTGGCGCCCCTAGAATGAGGACATTTCTGTCCCTGGCCAGCAGCTGTCACCCAAGAAAGATTGAGATTCTCCCACCAGGCGACAAGGCTTGTTGTGCCCCAGACAGACACAGCTCGTATTTCCTCCCCGAGGTGATTAACCCGGGGAGGAATGTGACAAAGCTCGCAGGCATCCGCGCCGGCCAGCCTCCCACTTGCTCCATCTCTGCCTGACTCTCCCAGAGGGGCTGAGCCTGAAGGATTTCGAGGGGAAGGCCTCTTCCCTTTCCTCAGGTGGGCGTGGGAGGGCTTGACGCGGATCCCGTGGGGGACATTCCGTGGGGGACATCCCGGTTCCGCCCCTGGTGCCCCTGGCCAGGTGTACAAGCAAACCGCTGGGTCACAGAAAGCGAGCTGGACCACAGCGGGGGTGCGCCGGCCACTGGACTCCAGGCGCCGGCGGTGACTTACTGTGCGCTGAGGTCACCACTGCTCTGCGTCCCCACAGGGCGGGGCCGGGGCCTCAGGCCTGCTGATCCCGGGAGGCATAGCAGCACGGAGACACTAATCCGCTGTTTTTACACGTAATCGCTTCACACGAGAGAGATTACGTACCTCGAATTGCACTCATAGCTGGCGGGATCTGTTGGTTTTAGAGGCATTCGGCTCACTTCTCAGGGGTGTGGTGGGACAGAGCCTACCCAGAGGGACCTGAGTCCGGCTCCAACTGCAACTTGCCCTAGATCATGGCATCTCCCCTGAACCTCGCTTTCATCGCCTGTTCAATGGGTTAAATGAAGCCCTATGCATCTCACTGCCTTTGAAGGGTAAAAGAGACTCCAAAGAATGCTGGAAAGCTAAGTGAGTCAGAAGCCAAAGGATCTCTTTGGAATGTGGTTCTTACATCCTGCTCTGGAATGCATGTTTGCACACCAAGAAATGCCAATTCCTTTTTAAAAGATGTTTATAATTGAAAGAAACCAACCTAATTGCTTGATCTGATGAGGGGAGGGAGGAAGAGGGAGTGAGAAGACCATTGGGTGGAAGAGGACTGTTTATTTGCAAGGATTCTCTTAGGAAATGAAGGGGGGGAGCCAAGGCCTGGGGGGTGACTTCTGTAAAGATTCGAATGATCAAAGCCTTCCTTAAGTCTGCTGATTAGAATAGGAGGCTGGATATCATTTTGAGCTAAATTATTTATTTAACAGATAAAGAAACCCAGACCAGAGAAAGTGACTTGCCCAAGGGTCAGCTCTCAGAGCCTCAGTCAGCTCTCAAATTTTTTTTCTTTTCCATTTATTTATTTATCTATTAATTTGTTGTGATTTTCAAGCCACTGGATCCGGGACTTGAACCACCACCGGCCATGTGGGAATCCAACACCTTTCTTTGGGGTTTGTTGAAACCAGCTTCCCTAGACCTCAGTCTTGCCTCCTGCAAGCTCCATCCCACATTCAATCAAGTTTTAGAATGTGCACATTTGCCCCAAAGAGTTAATGGGATTGTTTCTACTTCCAAAGTGTTTGGAATGCCCCCCTATTAAGCCAGTCCATCTCTGTCTGGGGGAGCAGGGGTGTCAGGGGTTAAAGAAGACTGTCTGGTGTAGGATTCAGCAGAGGTGAGATCTTCATGAGCACCGTGTACTCATCAGTTTACAGCTTGCTGTTAATAGAGGCCATTAATCACAGCCAACTGCAGCTGGCTCAACCCAAGAGGGACTCCCGCCATCTTCGGGAGTGGCAGGCAGGTGGGAGTACTCAGGGAAGGGGCCTCCCACAGTTGTCCTGAGGCCTGAAAACCAGTCCTAGGAAGGAGGTAGTGGAATAAATAAGTATGATGACACTACACATATAATTGTGCCTTGCTCTCTCTCTCCAGCTCTGAGTGCCCCTAGATGTCCCAACCTGAATAAGATGCCACACAGTGCCGCACACTCATTAGGTACTTACTGCACACTTTAAAAGGATCTGGAATGTGAAAGGCCTTGTCTCAAACATCAGGAATGAGGGAAGGAGAAGGTATGGTAGTTTCGACTGCGAGTTGGATGGGAGAAAGCTAATGTGATTAGCACCCCAAAGCCATAGAAGCCCCGGCTTGGCAGCCCAGCGACAGAGTCCCTGTAAGAAGGCATTGGGGTGGGGACAACAACCCCATGGGGGGTGTCAGCTTTATGTCTGAGAGCTTGCTGCTCTTTCTGTGACCTCTGGTGGGGTCCACACTGCCTGCATCTTGGACGTACATAATATCTCTAGTTAGAGACCCTGGATCCTCTCACATCTACTCAAGGCCTTCGACGAAGTCCAGGGCAGTTCAGTGCTAAGGAGATGCGAAGGCCAGGCTGTGTGTCTCAGAATGTTCTTCTGTGATGAAATCATGCCCTATGGCTCAATCCCTTAAGGTCTCAATTAAAGGAAGTGTTTTGTATTTTGCCAGCTATTTATAATAATGCTTGAATCTAAAACTAGAGCAGGTGGATTTGAGTTAGGGCTAGGATTCGGTAACGCAGTTACAAGTTCAGCGGCTGTCATTCATGTGGAACTTACCATATGTTAGTCATTCTTTAATTAGTTATTATTTCATTATTCAAATATTTTCTCATTTAGAATTTCCAACCATCTTTGGAAGCAAGTATTTTTTTTATCCCCATTTTACAAGTATAGAAACAGGTGTGGAGAGGTTAAGTTATCTGACCAAAATCATAGAGCAAGGAAGAGCTGGGATTTGAACCCAGACCTTCTGGCTCCAAAGTCCATGCTCTGAACGACCCTGAAAGGATAGGCTCGGGAAGCACTGTCTAGCAGTATGGGCGTCTGCCTCAGCCTCCATCCCCCATTCCAGCTGGGTGTGTGCAGCTCTCCCTGGAGAAAGAAGTGACCAAAAGCTGACCTCTGGAGGTCCTTGGGGAGGAACAATCCTCCAGTCAGTCCCCCTGGAGAATTCCTCCCTCTAGGACTTCACTTCTCTCTGAAGTGTCCAATGGGCTGGCTTGGGTCTCCTGATGGAGTTCAGCTGTCGTGGGACCAGGAGAGCAGCGTGCAAACCCTGCAGGATTAGGGGTGCCGATGAGGCGCCGTCAGAAAACATCACTTGACAGGCCGTCTCCATTTCACAGTCACACGGGCTCACGTGGAGCCCTCCTCCTGCTCCTCCAGCAGCCTGGCCTCTCCGTGACCCAGCCCTCCTGTTGCCACCTGACCCTTCACTCACAGCTGCCGTGTCAGACCTTCACGTTACTCCTCCACCATCCATGTCAGCCCTCACAGAGGGCAGAGTCAAAAACTCCACTTCCTGCCTCTCTGCAGGACTCCGTCTCCACCAGCGCCATGGAGAGTGCCTCTCAAAATCCCCATCGGAGGACACTCTTCGTGTTCCTGGTCATCGTGTCTCCGTGTTGACTATGAGGCTAGGGTGTATGGTGAAATGGCATTTCTGGGGACAAGCTTTCAGGAATGTATTGAGGGAGGGACCAGCAGTTAGCGTAATGGCTATGTGGCTGAACTCCCATGTAGTTGACCGTGGTTCAAGTCCTGGACCCAGTGGCTTAAACTCATGCTGGGAGCATGTGCATGTGTGTGCCCAAGATCCTGAGAAGAGAATGGAGGAGAAGGGATTGCAGTGTGGTCATCCCCCCTGTGGGGTGATTTCTTGCTTTCTGTCTCTCTGTCTCTCTGGCGAGTGCACGCGCTCTGCAGGAGAAAAAAAAAAAAAAAAAAAAAAAAAAACACAAAACAAAACAAAACAAAAAATCCCTCTCCTCCCCCCCCAAAAAAAAAGAAAAAAAAAAGGAATGTATTGAGGGACATGCAAGGGATTAAAGAAACGATTCGCCTTACTGAGGGGCCTGTGAACTTTTCTTATACAGGCTAGGGAGTGGATATTTTATGTGGACTGTTTTAATTCGTTCTCTGTGGTTTACTAATTGAATACCTGAGACTGGATGACATAAAGAATCGTGGTTTATTTAGCTCACGGTTTTGGAGGTTGAGGGTCGAGAGGCCACCTCTGTTGAGGCCTTGCTGGTAGAGACTCCGTGCAGAGTACTGAGGCCTGGCAAGAGCTTGTGTGTCTGCCATGTGTCTCTGCGTCTTTACAAAGCCTCCAGGAGATGGACCTGGGGGCCCCACCCTGATGACCTCACCCAATCCCAGTCTCCTCCCACACACCCTACCTTTCAGTACCATCCTCAGATTAGGTCTCTGCCCTGTCAGCGCGGGTCACAGCGGCTCACTGTCTTTCAGGACATGAATTCTAGGGCAATGCCTTCGAACCATAGCACAGACACTTCAGTTGTAACCCCAAAACAGCCGAGATGACACATAAGTGAAGAGGCGTGGCTGTTTCCGATAAAACTTTATTGACTACACTGGGCTGTGGCCCAGATTTGGCTTGTGGGCCATCATCTGACGGCCTCTGGTACAAGGTAGTGTAGGCCTGGGGCCTGGTGAGCACCCCTGCAGGTAGCAGTGGACAGTTTCTGAGCAATACCATCGCTGGCTGCCGTGCATGCTGGAGCTGCACAGGCTGAGGCACCTCCCTCGCCCATGCAGCAGAGCCCATGAGCACACAGAGGCCTTCGGAAGCGCTGGGGGGAATGGGGCTGTGGGTGCAGCCTCTGGAGGCAGGAGCCCCAGGTCCTCTGACCACTGTGTTCAGGCCTTTGGATCCACTCCGGAGACTTTCTCCCTCAGGGAGGAGACCTGCACAAACCCCAGCACTCACTAGCACTTTGTCCTCTGGGGGGAGGTGGGGGGCGACAGCTGCTCACTGCCTCTTTTGGCACATTTAAGGAAGAACCCCAGCACGCTCTGCGGGCTGTGTGCAGCTGGTGAAGCGCTTTCGTCTGGGAGGCTCGGTCGCTCCTGAGTCTAGACACATAGGTTGCTCAGTAAATATCTGCTAAGCGGGTGAATGCCTCTCATCTGCCTCACCGAGCAGTACTTTCTGGAACTATTTTGGGACTATCTCCATCACATTCTCTATGAACTTCCCAAGAAGTTTGAGGCAGCAAAAGTCCTTTCTTTTTTTTCCCTCAGGTGTTTCTGGTTTTGTTTTTATTTATTTATTTTTTTTGCTATAGGTCACATGTGCTGGCCAGAGAGATAGAAAGAAACAGAGAGAGAAAGTGAGAAATTACACTCAGGGGATGGCCACACCACAGTCCCTTATCCTCCAGTCTCTTCTCAGGATTTTGGGCAAACATTCACATGTGCCCGGTGTGAGTTTCAAGCCATCAGGTCTGGGACTTGAATCATAGTTGACTATGGGACACTCCAACACTTTAACCATTATGCCACCTGCTGGCCCACGAAAGTCCTTATTTATGGTTATAAAAGCAACCTTTCCCTTCCAGCTTCTGTTCTCAGAAACAAACAAGAGGTCTTCAAAAAGTCGTGGAAAAATGGAATTAAAATATGAGTTTATTTTGGTACAAAAATGATTTGAAATTTGTGCGTAGATTTTCATAAGATGTATTTTCCATGAAACTCTTTGAAGACCCTGTGTATGTGCATCACGGTCATAATAATTGTGTAGACAGAGGCAGATATCTTAGGGGCCTCCATTCAAAGAAGAAAGTGATAGGAGGAATCTTTTCCTGGACTCCCTCGGGAGGGGAGACTTTCTGTCTCCTTCTGTGCCTGGAGGCCTTATTAATTCTCTATGACTTAGGTTTCCCTCTTATAAATAGGGAGGTACAATGTTTGTTGTGTGTGTGTGTGCGTGTGTGTGCATGCATGTCTGTGCACGTGTGTGCATGCATGTGTGCACACATGTGTGTGCATGTGTGTGTTTGGTGTGTACTGTTCACTTGGTGGAGTGAACATTCACCCTTGGAGTAGTTTGAGGGGTATTCTCTGAAGGGGAATTTCTGAGTTCATTCAGAAATCTCCACTTATAGATGGGATTAGGATTGCACGGCACTGTCCAGGAACTGTGGCTCCCCACCACTGCCCAGCCGGAGGCACAAGGGTCAGGCTTGGAAGTCGGGTTCTGATAATACACTCCCTTCTGCCCAGCAACTCTCTCCCAAGAGCAGGAAGTATCTTCCAGACATCACCGTACAACAGTCCCAATTTCCCCGGGGAGGGTGGGTGTGGTGGGAGTCGGGAGACCTGGGACGCGGGTGGAAGAAACCCAAGTCGAAGGAGCCAATGGGAACCTGAATCCAAAGCAGTTCACCCTCCCTGCTAGACGCCCCCTCCACTGCTGTGTTCCTCGTCCCCTCACCATGGCCATTGGAAGTCATGGCTCTTGGGTCTCAGGCTGGTCAGTGACAACCTGTGACAAGAGGGCTGGCAGAGGAGGAAGGACAGGGGCAATTCCAGCCTGTCCTGGTGCCCATCTTCTCTCACCTCTTTGAAAAACTTGCCCTGATCTCTTTTTGCCCTTTCCTTTGAGGCTAGCCACCGTGGCCGCACTCACGGTCTTGCGCAATGCCATGCCCGGGAACGGGGAGTGGCTGTCTCTCTTGATTTCAGGGTTTTGTGCCTTTGCTGAGATAACCTTTGAGGTATTCTCGGGGGGCTACTGGAATGAGTCTGCCTGGCAGCTCAGCCAAGCCTTGGTTACGAGCAAAGCATGTTTATGGGCTGTTAAAAATAGATCGCAAACAAATAGCTCATTCTCTTTCTATTCCTGGCCCTTTGCCTCTGACCTCCCACCTCCTGGAGTGGTCCTTGGGACAGGATTGGATGTGCTCAGGTTCCCTTTGATTCCAGCCTCCCTGCTTCCCTCCCCATTCTTGCTACTTCGAGGTTCTTCTCGCCTCCTCTTCTCACTCTCCAGCGTGTCCCTGGCAGAAGAGCTGACGAAGCAGTTAACAGCCAGGGCAGCTCATTCATTGCTGGAGCGGAGAGGTGCTCAATCTTCTCCAGCCAGTCAAGAGCAACGCCTGCGGGCCGCTCGGGAGGGAAGGTCCGTCTCAAGTTCTGAGATTGGTCTTGTTGGGCCAGCTCGGGCCCCACACCTGCGGTCCTGAGCCAGCCACTCCTACCATCCTGCCCACCCTGTCTGTTCCTCACATGGTCACTCGGTAAACATGTGATGCGCTTAGTCTGCCCTGGTCTCTGCCCTTAAGAATCTCATCTCCTGGCAAAACACCCAGGGCTGAGTAATGCCTGTGCAGGGTGTTCTAGGCATAGCCAGAGGGAGAAGGAGGCACCGTCCTCTCCCTCAGGAGCTCACAGGATGACCGTGTGTGTCTGTGTGCAGGAGCAGGGGCAGATCTGAGCCTCAGCAGGCTTCTTTGCTTTGGTGCAGTGCTGGAGTGGCCACAGCTGGAGGGGAGGCTGGGAGGGTGGGGTGAGAGGGAACTGAGTCGAGAGGAAACGGGGGGCGGGGGGGGGGGGGCTAGATGGCGACACAGCAGTAAAACATGACGTTTTGCAAGGCTGACCCACATGGAAGGTTCTAGGTTTGTGTCTGGAGACCTCCCTGGGTGCACTTAGGCAAGTGCGTGCCCGTGGTCTCTGGCTGGCTGGGGCTGGGGTTGGATTGTGGCTCTCTCTCCTTCTCTCTCTTTAACTCATGAAATAAATAGATAAATAAAAGGAAAAATTAACAAGGGAACGTTTCTGGCAGAGATGGGCCTTCAATAAACTTTTTTTTTTTTTTTTTTTGGAGAGGTTTTTGCTATAGGGCGTGTGCGCTTGCCAGACAGACAGAGACAGAGACAGAAAGCGAGAAATCACCCCCCAGGGGGGATGGTCACGCCGCAATCCCTTCTCCATTCTCCTCTCAGGATCTTGGGCACGCACGCACACGCACCCGGCGTGTTTTAAGCCACCGGGTCTGGGACGCGAACCGCGGTCGACTACGTGGGAGTCCAGCGACATAGCCATTACGCTAACTGCTGGTCCCTTCAATAAACTTCGATGACTATTTCTTGACAGAAAGAAAGAGTCCAGATCCCAGCAGATTAAGTGACCCGTGACCCCTCTCTTCCTACTTCTCCCCCAGACCCCAGCCACAGTCCCTTCTCTGTTCCCCTGCAGTGCACTCAGCTTCTGCATTCACCTGACACACCGCCTCCTCCCCACCTTGGCTCTCACACGTGCACGCCCCTCCCATCCCACTCACATCCAGTCCCGCCTGTCCCAGAACCACCAGGCCACGAAGGCAGCAGGAAGCCAGAGGCAGACCGCTGACCATTTGTGCCCAGGGACAAGCACAAGCTCCCAGTTTTCTCACCCTCACAATTTCTGTAAATAAACTTGAGGGTGGCACGAGGGAGGTCTGCCCCCAGCCTCTTCTGGGAAGGCACCTGACAAGCTTCAGCAGGAGCCAATCAAAGCTTCTGTGGTCCAGTAGGGCCACCACGGAGGGACAGAGGACAAGGTCCCATCACATAAGAGAGCCCCAGGAGAGAACCGAGACACGCAGGTGCCCACTTTCCAACCCCATAAGTCAGATCAGACCCACACAATGAGAAGAAATGAGGAAGAGAGTCCCAGAGATTTCCTCCAGCATGGAGCTGAAGACAGTTACTAACTCCTAGGCGCACCCGAGACTGGACCAAGATCGGACCCCAGGTCTCCAAGTCCCAGTGCCATGAAGCCGCCTTGCTGGCGACTGTCAGGTGATCCTGATTCAGTGTCTCCAGGGTCACCAATCAGTCACCAGACAGCAAAGCCCTTTTCCGCCTTGGGCATTAACGAGACCCAGCAGCTCCCGTCAATCTCCCAGGAGTGAGCATCTAACATCTCATGACCTAGGCTGACAGGTGGGCCCCTGGGGTCAGTCTTAGCCCAGCACTGCCCAGGGCGTTTTCCAGAATTCACTGCAGGGAGGGTGGGTGACCTGGGAGTTTTTGGAAAAGAAAGGCAGGAACATGGGGTGGATCACACTGCTGGGTGTCCAAAGTCACTGCTGACAGTGGATGGGACTTTAGATAAACAGCACCAAAGTGTCACTGGGCTGAGCAGGCCCAGGAATGTGTCACCTTTCCTGGCAAAGCTGAGCATTCCTCCAGTGGAATTCTCTTTCTGTTTTTCAGCTTTCTCTCTCCTTCCCTCTCTTGACTCTCCCCATTTTCTCTTCCTCAGCTTCCTTTTCTTCTGTCTTTTCTGGTCCTGAAGGAGGAAGTTCTGTGGGGAACCTCACAGGGCTGCAGTTCAGCGGACCCACAGTGCCTCTGTTCTGTACACGAAGAAGCCCAATTTTAGAGGCAAAGAAACTGTTGGCCCGGCTGCAGGGCCCGCTCTGCCACTGCACCAGCCACGGTTCACTCTGTCACCTAAAGTCCCCTCACCTGCATGGTGTCAGTTCTCTGTCTCCAAAACTCCCACCTCACAGGGTGGTCACACATTCATGGAAGAGCCCAGTGTGGCCTGGCTGATGTCACAGTCCTGGTAATGGTCTTCAGTCTCACCTGACCTCTCTCTCATTCACAGGACACCGACAGCAGCACATACCTTCCGAAACTGGGTTTTAATGTTTGGAAATAAACCCCAAAATGTATCTGGAGCCTAGTTTGAGAATTGTGGTGAAACATGGGGAAGGTCAAAGAAAAGGCCCAGATGTGAGGATACGACCTCCCAGGCTGGCTGTTCCAATCTGCTCAGAGCCACGTGCTTCGCGTATCACCAAAATGCACCCAAAATTCTCCTCCTCCCTTCACAGGACTCATGTTTCTCTAGCATGTAATAGCTGCTTCCTTTCACTGCTCTGGTATTTGTGTTTGGGAAGATCTCAATATCTGGGGGAGTTTTAGGGCTAGCTCCATAACCTAGTGGTTAAGGGAGCTGGGTCCCACATGGCCGACCTCGGAATCGCTGTCCGACAGGATAGAAAAACTGAGGAGAAGGCATTGTGGCATGGCCATGCCTTGGGGATGTTTTCTCCCTCTCCCTCTCTCTATCTCTGTCTCTGTCTCTCTGGTGAGAACATGTGCCCTCTGTCCATTAAAAAGAGAGAGAGAGAATTCAACTTTGACAGCGTTG